>CM030364.1:13586150-14786150 GCA_017893485.1 Hemerocallis citrina | reverse complement strand
GACTATCCTATATTTATCATCTTAAAGAAATCTATCACTTAGAAACTAAAGCGAATAAAGATGGAATAACTTGTACGATAATAGCAAGTAGTCAATCAACCAAAATAATAGCAAGAACTACATCCCACATCAATCATTTTTTCCACGTCTTTTAATCAAATGAAACAAATAATATCTTTTAATCAAATGAAATTAGGATTTGAAAGAAGAGACAAAGAAAAAATCCAATCTTTTTATTTTACTTTTTAAAAAATTATTGCTCGGATATATATATATGAGAAAAGTGAGCCTCATATAGAGTATGAGGAAATTTTTCTCATACAAAGTGATTATACTCACTTGGTGGGACCATTATGGAAGATCCACTCCGTCCATCATATTTATCATGCTAATGGATGTATGTGTAGAAAAAATCAAGTGGTTTGGAGGTCATTCACCCATGCATCATGTGGTTGAGAAATGAACGATTTCAACAGTAATATAAATCGAATCACAAATTAGACCCACATGATACATGGGTGAATGACCTCCAAACAACTTGATTATTTCTACACATACATCTATTAGCATGATAAACATGATGGACGAAGTGGATCTTCCATAATGGCCCTACCAAGTGAGTATAATCACTTTGTATGAGGAAAATTTCCTCATACAAATATGAGGCTCACATTACTATATATATATATATACCAATCCAACAGAAACACAATGAGGATCTATTCCGGTTAGCATTCGCTTAATCCTGAGGGAAATATAATTTCAACTAGAAAAAATTACAAGGAGTTAATGATTCACTCACCAAGAATTATCTTTCTTAAGCCTCTCTTTGCAATGGACAAAATAATCAATGAAGTACTCTACCTCTCATATTGGAGGCCACAATAATATATAAATGAATAAAAGAGAGAACTCTGGGTGAATATTGATTCTCAGTCGTCCGATATATCATGTAGAAGAAGTAACTGAATAAGAGTCATACGATCTGACTTGGAGTTGAAGATTGGGCTGAAATGACCTAACAAATCGAGGCTTAAAATAACACGACGCCATCGTCAGTCGACTGCACCCAAGTGCGGTCGACCATTCTCTTCTCGGGAAAACTCTGTACAATGTGCATTCGAGTGTGCGGTCGACCGCAACCTTGGACAGTCAACCGCAACCTTGGACAATCAACCGTAACTCTGCATGTAGCTACTTTTACTATTTCCATCTTCGACTTTCTTCGACTGCTTCGACCTCCGTGCTTTATCGTATCTTCTTCTAATCTAATATACAAGACATAATCCTAACAACCTCCATCTTGGATTGCATATGATTGCTATCAACATGATGTGATTATTCATCTTTAAACTGTAGTAAAACTCCACTTGCAAATATACTTAGGGCAATAGTTTTTTTCTGCTAGTTGAACAAATCTTTTACCTATCTCAACGATCAGTATACCTTCTCAAGGGTACACCCTCAATAGGCGTTAACACGGAGTTGACAACCTCCGAATGAACACCCCTCGACGATATTCGAACGTCGTGGTCTCGCTTCGATGATGCTAGTTATGGCAGACTAGATGAACTTGCGGGAATGACGGGAAAAGAATCAACGCTTGCGCAAGTATTTTGGATTTCCCAAATTTTGTAGAGATTGTGTTGGCTTGGCCCAACGACTCTCATACCTCTAATCACCTTACGACGATCATGAAAAACAGACAGAACTCCACCTCGAGCTGTGTACCTACAACTCTATGCTTCAAGAATTCCCAAGAAATCAAATTTCATTTAAGCAGAGAAATATACAATACATCTCTTAAGTGAACATGCTTAGACCTGACATCTTCAACTCAACTGTCCCCTCACCTATTACTTCACAAGTTTCTTCAGTTTCCGTTCTCACACAACGCGATGTAGTAGACTTATAAGTAGAAAATAACTCCTGCTCGGAGCAAATATAAGTAGAACTCCCTAGTCAATATACTAACTAGAATCCAGTTCTAAAGAATTTGAAACAAGTGTACACAAATCACCTGATTCAGAAGGGTAAACCATATTTGCGGTAGTATTGCCATCCTTGGCGCTCTTCTGATTATGCAATTTTCAACAATCTTTCTTGATATGTCATGACCTCTTACAATATCGGTAATGGATCGAATCCTTTTGCAAGGCACTTTGTCTTCCAGTTGAAGGACCATTCACTACTAGACAACTTATGGGAGTAGACGATGATTTCTGAGTTTCCTTCCTAAGTTAATTTTCTTTTAATGCTTTGATTACATCATCTACCGTAATACTTTCCTTGACAGATTTACCGTGTAGCATGGTAGTGATAAAATGCTCGTACGAATCCGACAATGAATATATCAAATTGAAAGTTTTATCTTCTTTACCCACATCCCATTTATCGTCTTAAGTTCAGATAATACCTTATTTAATTCTGTGATGTGATCTTGAAGATCGGTACCTTCCTTTATTGAAAAACGGAATAACTTCATCTTCCAATGCATCTGTTCTAGTAACGACAAACCAGAGTAGTTAGCAATGATTTTTTTCCACAAACTCGCTGCGCCGGTTTCTTGAAGAAACTTGCACTTGACTTCGTCTGCCAATGATAGTCGGATTAGACTTACGAATCTTTCACAAATATCATCCCAAACATCCTCCTTCATATTGGATGACTTTTTCTTCTTCTTGAATGCTAACTGTAGAAGTCCTTGAACTAGGACATCATACATGTCTACATTTCAAAGATTGAAGTTGATCTTTTTATCGAACTGCTTGATCTTCAAAAGATTGTGACCTGTCATCTTAACCAAGAGACTCGGCAACCTAAAGTTCTGATACCACTTTGCTAGTGAGTGTCGACGAACACCAGTGGTGCAAATGAGGATGACGAGGTAGATGCGACGAATCAATTGAACAACCAAACAAATAGATCTACCTATCCAACACAAATACAATGAGGATTTATCCTGGTTAGCTTTCGCTTAATCCTGAGGCAAATATAAAGAGATATAATATTCAACTAGCTAGAAGAGATTATAAGGAGTTAATGATTCACTCAATATAAGGAATTAAACTCACTCATAAAGAACTATCGATCTCAAGGCTCTCTTTGCAATGGAAAAAATAATCAATGAAGTACTATACCTCTCATATTGGAGGCTACAACAATATATAGAAGAATAATAGAGAGAACCCTAGGTTATTCTTGATTCTCAGTCGTCTGATAAATTATGTAGAAGAAGTAACTGAATATGAGCCGTACGATCTAACTTGGGGGTTGAAGATTGGGTTGAAACGACCTAATAAATCGAGGACCAAAATAACACAACGCTGCCGGTCGACTGCACCCAAGTGCGGTTGACCGTCCCCTTCTCGGGAAAACCCTGTATAAGTGTGCGGTCGACCGCAACTATGCTTGCATCTGCTTTTATTGTTTCCATCTTCGACTCTCTTCGAATGCTTCGATCTCCGTGCTCCATCGTATTTTCCTCTAATCTGAACCACGAGTATACAAGACATAATTCTAACAAAAATTTCACGGTTTTATTCAAATACTGGACCAAAGTAATACAATCAAAAATCCTTTTTCAGTGCATTTGGCCTGTTTTTTCGTTTCTGCAGGAAAGAGGAAGAGGCCTTCTCAAAGTCATAGCTCAACATCTTTCTCTTGCAGATATATTTGCAGAAATGGATGAGTCGTAGCTGAAATGTTCGTCTACACTGAGGATTGAAGGTTCATCTGGGATTTTCAGCAGTGAAAAATGTTCATCCTTCTTTGCAATTCAAACTTTTGGGGTAGAGTACACAGGTTTTTACATATACTGATACATGGTGCCAGATAAATTGATGAGAACACTTCCCAGCTCTTGCCATTGTCACCAAAATGAGTTGTGAATTGGCATCTATGGAGTAGTCATTAAATACATAGTATTATAAAAAAATTGCATTTACTTTCCTCATAATTGATTGCAGATGCTTTAGACAAGGTGGAGTCATTTTGAATGGATATTTGAAGGTGAGGAATGAGGATGCTACAGTTAACTCATACACGCATTATGTTTGGCTCTTGGCTTTATAATTAAGGCCCTAAGAGTTGAGTGTTATTTCTCATATTCAGACTAGCCTATCATCTTTCCCTTTTGTGTGATTTATTTTGCCAGCAGTTGTTTGTCATATATAGGTTTGAAATCGATCGGCTGCAAAAAGGTTTCTTTGTTGACAAAATCTCGTATCCTTACCTTATGTTTGATTTGTTCACATGTAACTTTTTCTTTTCCTTTTCATTAAATTTGTTCACATATTTTACCTATGTTTGATTTGTTCACATATGTGTGTCGGTGTCTGCTCTAATTAGTCTATTAATCAATGCAGTGCCCAAATAGTCTCGTCAAATTTTGTGGCCCATGCATCTGCACAAAATGGTTATTAGTTATTCAGTTTCATTGTTTTCTAGGTGCTTTGCTGTGCGCTTTCAAATTTTGTTTGCTCTAATTAGTCTATTCAAATTTTGTCTAATTAGTCTATTCAAATTTTGTTTTCTAGGTGCTTTGCATCTGCACAAAATGGCTAGCTCCTGTGCGCGAGATTTCGATCATCCTCGGCACTGCTTTGCTGCCCTCTTATTGTTAATTGTTTTCTAGGTGTTTCTTTGGATGTATATTTTTACTGCTCCTGTTTGTATCTTTGTTTCTTGGTCTGTATCCTTGTTTTTTGTCTGGTTTTACTTCTTGTAAAGCTTTATTATGTACATTTTGATTATAATATATGCGCTTTGATGTGGTTGGAGTCGAGTCTGTCGAGAGACTCTATCCGTTTTCATCAACAAAAAAAAAAGTTATTCAGTTTCATAAATATTAGCACGTACGTATTAGTATAAATTGATTATTTTAAAGACATTAATAGCACCTGGACAGTCAAAATATTTGTAAGTATCACATTGCCCTTAGTCATCGTCAAAATGTAAATCGATCTGTAAAATGAGTTTTCCATATGATTTTATTTTATTCTAACAAATCGGAATTTTTTTACCAAACTATCCCACTCTTTCTAAGTAGGTACGAAATGTCCCTATTTGAAATTTTAATACCAAAATATCCATATCGCTAACGGGGTTAACGAGTCTAGTAGTTTCCCTAGTGTTAACCCCGTTAGCGTGCTGATGGGGATACAACTTTTTCCCTTAAGTGGAGATTTACAGAAAAACTCATCTAATATAGACTCGTTAACCTCGTTAGCGGTACTATTTAAACTACTAGTGTTAACGGAGTTAACGTTTGTAGTTGGGATAGTGGGACTGACTTTTTCAAAGAGTGGTTTCACTTGAAAATAACCTAGTATAGGGACGCTAACCCCGTTAGCGTGCCTATTTATACCATGCGCGCTAACCGGATTAGCGTGTGTCGTTTGGGTGAGTTTTAAATAAGACACGCTGATAGGTAATATCATTATACTTTGAGTGTCTCTTTCTCTTCGCTTTCTCCCCCAATTTCGAAACCCAACTCCAAAACCCTAGCATCCCAAATGTAGATCTTAGTCCAAAATTACTCTACAAAATCTTGAAGGGATATTTTTATTCTTCTCTCACATTCATCTTCTTCTTCTCTGACACTCATATATCCTCCCACTTTGAAAACCCTAAATCCATGTTTGGGGTATTGTTAGTTTGGGAATTTTCATAGCGGATTTTTTATCAACCCAGTCACAGCCCCGTCCAAGCTCGAAATTACTCATCTTTTCTGATCATCCATTTGAAGGTATGATTTTTATATGATTTTGTCAGATACATTTTGTATAGTAGATATTGAAATTTTTTTATTTTATTTTTTAAAATATGTATAGGTAAGGATTATGATCTTCCTATTTGGCTTTATTTTGGTGGTGAGATTATCCGTGACCCCAAAATAGATTGTTCTTATAGTGCCGTTAATCCCGAAATAATTTGGGTACCTCGTACAATCACAATGGAAGAACTTGTAGAGAAGGTTTATGAGATCACTAATTGGGATAGAGAACGATGGAGGATTAAAATTTTAGCCCGTTATGCAGCGAAAAAAGGTGATGGTCAATATTTTATGACTATGCCCGTAGAAAACGACAACTCTCTGAAGTCCATGATTGGTAGAACACTTGATCCGAATTTTAGTTGGTTTGCACTAGAGCTATATATTCAGTAAATTGAAAATATTAATGCCCAGCCACAAGCTGACCATGGTTCAAGCTCCGCTCGTGAATTGCCGATCCGTAAGATCGTTTCGAATCCAGTTCAAACATCCCAACAAATCCCTCCATCCTCACAAGAACACACCTTTCCAAATACTACAAGCCCGGATCATACTGAATTTGAATTGCCAGGTCAACCAAATTTGGATAATGATTATGTTCCGAATTCAAATTTTTTCGGGATATTTGAAAATGCTACCATTAATAATGATTTAGTTGATGATGAAGAAGAAGACGAAGAAACAGATGATGAAGCTGAAGCGGGATTACATAATGGAGATGAGGAAGAAGTAGACGAATATTTGAATATTAATATAAATGAGAGTATTGATGTCGATGTGAACTTTACTGATGGCTTCAATAATGTCAACGCTCATGTTACCGAGAAAATGGTACAAAGTGCGAGAGTAAATCATGGTCCACAAGAATCGTCCGGTTCATCTACCGTAGATGAGTTCTACATTGGACAAGAGTTTCAAAGTAAAGATTCCATTCAACATGCGGTCAAGTTGTACTCCATCAACAAACATCGGAAATTTATCAAAATGAAATCTTCACCTACCATCTTTGTTGTAAAATGTAAATTGGCTCCGAAAAAACGTTCACTTGAGGAGTTGGTGCAAATCCCACCGGTTGCAAATGAGGGTGGCTGTCCGTAGCGATTACGTGCAATTGTTCTGAAGGGCCGGACAAATTTTGTGGTTAAAAAACTAGTAGGGCCGCATACATGTGTGAATCCCGCATTGAGTCAAGACCATTGCAAAGTTGACGCTAAACTTGTATACAGTTTGATTATGAATGTTGTGAAGGCTTAGATAGGAATTACACCGCGTGCAATTATTGAGATGGTCAAACTTAAATTGAATTATCAGATATCTTATAAGAAGGCTTGGATTGCAAAACAAAAATCTATTGAGAAGTTGTACGGATCATTTGAGGATGCGTACACCAAGTTGCATTTACTTCTATCAGCAATACAAGCAGCAAATCCAAAAACTGTTGTCCATTGGGATAAGTATGAATCCGGTCCTGGCGAAGAAACATTCATGGCTGTGTTTTGGGCATTTAGTGCCTCAATTGAAGGGTTTAAGTCCTGCAGACCTGTTATAAGTGTTGATGGAACACACTTGTATGGTAAATATAAGGGTTGTTTGTTAATAGCAGTCGCACCGGATGCAAATGATTGTTTGTTTCCATTTGCTTTCGCAATAGTTGACGGAGAGAGTGTTTATACATGGACATAATTTATAAGCTGTATTCGTTTCTACGTCACAGATCGGTTTGGTTTATGTGTTATATCTGATCGCCACGCAGGTATTTTGGCTGCCATGGAATCGCAGAATGGTGCATGGAACGAACCCAATGCTTATCATCATTATTGCATGCGACATTTTGCTACCAATTTCTTTACCAAATTTGGTAGCAAAAAAATTAGGACGAAAGTCAAAATTATAGCATGTCAAAATCAATCGAAAAAATTTCAAAGCAAACTCGCGGAATTGGAAACAGTAAATGCGGAAGCGGCAAATTGGTTGAAAGAGAAAATTGTTGAGAAATGGGCACTTTCTGAAAATGGAGGACGACGATATGGGATAATGACTACCAACCTATCAGAAGTTTTCAACTCGGTTTTGAAAGGTGTGCGTAGTTTACCAATAACTGCTATTGTGGACGTGATCTTTTACCGTCTTAATTCGTACTTTGCCACACGGCGTCAGTTAGCCAACAAGCAAATTACTGAGGGTAAAATTTTTGCACAAAGAGTACAGGATTTGATAGATCTCCGACGTGAAAGAGCCAACATGCATGAGGTGATATTGTTTATCCATCAACCTGGGGTTTTTGCAGTCAAAACAGGTATACGAAGAGTAGGTGGGAATCAAAAGGGTGGTAACTTGCACACCGTTAACTTGGGCAACAAAATATGTACTTGTCAAAAATTCCAGTTATATCATATACCATGTTCTCATGTTCTAACAGCTTGTGCATATCACACTATTGATTACAAACTGTATGTTGATATATTCTACTCAACTATTTCGTTAGCACAAACATGGGCTCCCAGTTTTCTTCCAACACTAGATCCTATATATTGGCCAGTTAATATTGGAAACAAACTTGTACCTGATGCGAGCCTTCGACGTTCTCGAAAAGGTCGGCCAAAGAGTACGAGAGTACGTAATGATATGGATGTACGAGATGAGTCTAGCAGGGCTTCGGGAATGACGTGTTCAAAATGTGGTTTGAGGGGTCACAATAAACGCCGCTGTCAGAACAACTCAAATCAGTCTACTCAAAGCCAACATTGAGCTATTTTGGAGTTTTGTTAGTTGAATTTTTTTGATTATGTAATATTTAAGTTAGAGGTTTGTATGGAATCATGAATTTAAAGTTGTTGTCAACTTTGTATGATATATGTTATTTTGAAAGTTAACGACTACGCAGATGAGAGAATTCAAGAATGTTGAAACTTTCTGAAAATTGAAGTTAATAAGACTTGTAAACTCAGTTAACGGCCTTGGTAAAACCAAGGACGTTAACTGAGTCAACGACTGTGGAGATTCTACACTTTCCAGAAAGTTGAAACTTTCTGAAAATTGAATTTACTAAGACTCGTTAACTCAGTTAACGGCATTGGTAAAAACCAAGGCCGTTAACTGAGTTAACGACTGTAGAGATTCTTCACTTTCCAAAAAGTTGAAACTTTCTGGAAATTGAAGTGACTAAAACTCGTTAACTCAGTTAACAGCCTTGGTTTTACCAAGGCATTAACTGAGTTAACGAAACCAAGACCATTAACTGAGTTAACGACTGTGGAGGTTCTTCACTTTCCAGAAAGTTGAAACTTTCTGGAAATTGAAGTTACTAACACACGTTAACTTCGTTAACGTGCCTCTCTATACCTCATTGTCCGTGCCATATCCTATATCAAATTGAATTCTACATGTTAGATAATATATGTTAACAAAATTACCTTAAAATCGCTATAAATTACTTATACAAAGTCCCCTCCTTCTACACTCCTATTACTCAAAATTTAACTTAACAATGTCTAATTTCCAACATTTAAATATCAAACATTATTACTCAAAATGTAAAAATGTCTAATTTTCAACAATTAACAATGTCTAATATCAAACATGTAAGTAGCGTATTCAACATGATGGTTAACAGATATATTGAACAAATGTCCCCTCCTTCTACACTTCTATTTCCCCTCCTTCTGCACTCCTATTTCATCATGAACCAGATCAGAAATATAGACGGTATTCTACTTGATGTTCCCTTAAATTTGGCACAAATGAACCCAACATTGCAAATCAAACCCTAGACCAAAAATCACAAAAGTTATATAGCATAAATAACGATGACTTACAAACGATTGTAGGGTGGAAGTAAGAAGTCGACGACAAGCACCACGAGCCGATCCTTTCGACAATTTGGGGGAAACCCTTTATAGGTTAAATAGGCAGTTTTTGGGGGAAATTGTATACTCAGATGAGTGTTTTGGGAGTGAAGAAAAAATTCGACCGAAAATTTTGAGAGATTGGGATGCTTAGAGGGTGGAATCGAAGACTATGGTTTGGGGGTTTGGGTTAAAATCGCTGGATTTTGTTTTTCGGAGAGAGGAAAAGTGAGATGAGAGTGAGATAGCGAGATTTAATTAATAAAAGCCCAAACGACACGTGTTAATCCGGTTAACGCACCTAGTATAAAGAGGCACGTTAACTGAGTTAACGTGTGTGAGTATCTAAAACTTCCAGAAAGTTTCAACTTTCTGGAAAATTTGAAATCTCAACAGTCATTAACTCAGTTAACGGCCTTGGTAAAAAATGGCACGTTAACTGAGTTAACGTGTGTGAGTATCTTAAATTTTCAGCACATTACTTGGGGTCTTTTGCCTACATCCTTATTGTCCACCTATCACGCTAACCCCGTTAGCGCGTGTGGTTTAAACAGGAACGCTAACGGAGTTAGCGTGTTTATAACTTGGTGATTTTTTCGCAAACACCCTGCTTAGGGAAAAATGTTATCCCCTAACACACGCTAACTGAGAAAATGCGAAGAAAAGTACTAGGCACGTTAGCTCAGTTAGCGAGAGGGATATTTTGGTATTAAATTTTCAAACAGGAATAGTTTCGTACATACTTAGAAAAAAGGAGATAGTTTGGTAAAAAAATTTCAACAAATCGTAGTGAACAAATGATGAATATAAATGAGCTATCCCTCTTTATCACGTTAGCATGTATATACTAGTATATAAAATTAATGCAAAAAGAAAAGGCAAACACCCAAAATTGTTAGAATTTTTTTCCAAAATGACCCACCTTTTGAAAGTATTTACCAAAATGACCCACTCGCTATTTCAAATAGATAGTTTGGCAAAAATGCCACAACTTGGAGATTCAAATGGTTCGGCATTCGTCCACAGGCCGTTGTCTGAAACAAGCAAAAAAAAAATTATATATTTTTTACAAAATCGGTGCGTTAATTTTTACACCAGTTTTGATTAAGATACTAAAAAAAACTCAAAGTAAGACTCATTAACAGTGAACGAGGTACAACTACGCTTGTTGTTTCAGACAACGAGTCTTGCTTTAATATTTTTTCTCCAAGTTGTGGACAAACATCTAAGCCTACACTTGTTATCTCAAACAGCGCTGGCATTTTCACCAAACTCGCTATTTAAGATAACGAGTGAGTTATTTTGGTAAGAACTTTCGAAAGTAGGTCAGTTTGATAAATACTTTCAAAAAGTGGGTCATTATAGAAAATAATTCAAATTGTTATAAGTTATTCCTTTTACATTTAAAAATTAAAGAAAATAGAAATAACAAAAAGATATAAAGAAAGAAGATTTTCAAGAAGATTGAAAAAACAAGAAGATTACGTAAGAAGTTAAAGGAGTGGGCAAGGGTCAAATTTGGAGGCATTAGTAGAAAGAGAGATGAGTTGGGAAATAGAGTAAGAACCCTAGAGATGGTGGAGGAGGAGAGGGACCTGATGAGTTACGAAAGGGAAGAGTTGTCTAAGTGTAGAGCGGAGATTCTACTTATTGCTGATTATGAGGAGCAATACTGGAGGCAGCATTCAAGAGTTCAATGGTTGAAAGAGGGTGAAGCCAATACTAAATTTTTTCATAAAATGGCCAGTGGTAAAAGAAGGGTTAACTCAATCCTCGGGCAAATGGTGGGGGAAATTGGAACGAGAACGAGGATGATATTAGAGAACACATTGATGAAAGCTTTAAAAACTTAATTGGTTCCACCATAAACAATAGATGTAAGATGATTCCAGAGATGTGGAGCTCATCTAAGATTGAAGGCATTAAAGGCATAGAGGGAAACTTTACTGAGGAGGAGGTACGAATAGCCATCAATAGTTTAGGTCATGACAAGGCGCCGGGTCCGGACATCCTGCCAATCTTTTTCTATCAGATCTATTGGAAAGTAATTAAAGTGAATTTGATGAAGACATTTCAAGATTTCTTCGATGGTAGAGCCAATCTAGATAGGATTAACTACGCTAATAACATCTTAATTCCTAAGAAGAGTGAGGTTACTAAAGTTGGAGATTTTAGACTTATTAGTTTGCTGAATGGGTCCTTCAAGATTACCACAAAAGTTCTGGCGCAAAGATTGGCACCTCATCTGAACGAGATCGTCGGCAATTCTCAAAGCGGGTTTATCAGAGGCAGAGACCTAATGGATAGTGTTGCTTCGGCACATGAAGTGATTTTCAGGAGGAAGAATGATAAGGCCGATGGATTTTATCTCAAATTGGACTTCGAGAAAGCTTACGACTCTGTTGAATGGGAAGCGGTAGAGGAAGCACTTCTACTCAAAGGATTTGGAACTAGATGGAGGAAATGGATTCTGACATGTGTTAGAGGGGGCAAATCATTTGTTCAAATGAATGGATCTGCTGGAAGGGAAATCAAATGTCAAAGAGGCCTTAGGCAAGGGGATCCCTTATACTCCATGCTTTTTGCCATAGTAGAGGACACTTAGCAGAAATGATTAGGAGAGGTCGAGAGGCCTCTGTTATTCAGGGAGTGACGATCAAAGGAATTACCGAATCCATCTCGATTCTTCAGTATGTTGATGATGCGATTATGTTTTGTGCATCGACGGAAGAAGAAATCACAACTATCAGTCTGGTTCTCAAATGCTTTGAGGCATGGGTAGGGTTGAGAGTTAATTTAAGCAAAAGCAGTGTTCAAGTGTTAAGCGACCAGTCTGCTATTCCTATTACGGACATTAAAGAGCTATTTGGATGCGACATGGGAGATATCCCTCTCATCTATCTTGGTACTCCTATTAGATCGGGTGGGCTGATTAGAGATGACTGGAATCCTCTAATAGAGAAGATCCAAAGAAATTATCCGGATGGAAAGGGCGCTTCCTATCTCTAGAAGGAAGAGTTACACTGCTCAACTCAGTACTAAGCAGCCTGCCGATTTATCTCGTGTCCATTTACGAACTACCAAAGTGGGTGATCTCCAAAATTGACACGTTAAGGAAGAGATTTATATGGAAAGGAGCGAAAGAGAGTTGCAAAGGTCTTCATCTTGTAAGGTGGGGTAAGGTCTGTAAGAAGAAAGAATTCGGAGGGTTAGGAATCATGGATTTAAGAGATATGAACAGAGCACTCATGAGTAAGTGGTGGTGGAAGATGAAGAGGAGACATAATAATTGGTGGTGCAAATCATTCACGGGGTATCGCGTTAGAAAGAAATTTAGATTCGGAGGGAGAAGTCGTCATGGGAAAAATTCCGCAATGGGGAAAGGAGTGGCGAGGGTGTGGGATATTTATCACTCAAATACGATATGCAAGATCGCAGATGGAAAAGACATTAGATTTTGGAAAGATAAATGGTGTGGGGCGAATTCTCTCAATAGTCTGTTTCTCGCTGCAGCAAGAGCAACTATTATCACGGACTCATTGGTAGCGGACGTCAGGAAGAATGGCAAACTGAGACTCGAGGTGGTGGATGACCTAGACGGGGAGTCTGTGCAGCAATTACAAAACTTGAATAACTTTATTAGGACTGAAAGTAGATTGACGACCGAGAGCGTGGACGAGAGAATTTGGACCTTAGAATGCTTCATTAACTTCTCGGTCAAGTCCATGTATAGGTTTCTTAACAACAGGGGCATTAGATGCAAGGATGCTGGTACCATTTGGGGAACTAAGGCGCCGCTGAAAGTTCGGGTTTTTCTTTGGTTAGTCAAGAACGACGCCATCATGTCTAAAGCTAATCTGCGAAAGCGGGGGATCCATATTGATATGTTCTGTTTGAGATGTTTAAGCTGTTAAGCATCGAGGAGAATTGTAACCACATTCTTTTTACCTGTCCTAGAGCTGGACTTACATGGGAGGTGGTTTGTTTAGGTTTTGGGGGCCTAACTTGCCCTAATTCTCTTTCCGAGGTTTTCCAACATTGGAGAGTCATTAAGGTTAGGGTCGAGGATAGGGTAGCTTGGGACACGTCTGTTGCTGTGACTCTGTGGAGCTTATGGCTAGACTGAAATAATATGTGCTTCCGTAGTGTCAATGTCACATTTACTTCTATGATGCATAATATTTTCTATTTCATTTCCTCTTGGGCAGGGCAAGCAGGGGCAAAGAAAAAACTGCGTATGGAAGAAGAGGAGTAGGTTGATCTCTTGATGTTCATTAGAGTGGACCAAGTTGGAGGAAATCGTCATTTTACTATTGTATCTTCATTTCCGCAATGTAGCTTTAGATTGTTTTGAGGTCGTTTCAGGATGAGCGATGTTGTTGTTAAGTGTCTCTTGTAATTAGTACCACTTGTTTTGTTAATTTCGTATTAATTGAGCGATGACGAGATCATCTTTTATCCCAAAAAACAAAAAAAAAAAAAAAAAATCCTACTCATGATAAAAAAAAAGTTGAATGCACTTTCTGCTTGCCCTTTCTCCAAAAAAAAAAAATTCCGATCATCACCTTTCTACTTTTTTAAACTTTTACCTGCGATCATAGAACTCTTTGACAGCATGCGGTATGTGGTCGTTTGCAACTATAATTATTGTGTAACTATTGTTGTACATTTCAAAACCCGATGTATCTTGCTAGGTTTTACTCAAAAAATAAATTATACAAACAAAATACTATAATCTAAACAATCTCATGTACCATTAATGATTGACGGTAAATTTTGCAGCTCCAAATTCTCACCAATGCAAACTATGTGGCAATTTCCTCACTTTAAATGATTATATTGAATGATAAATAATCGTCACTGTCTACAATCTGAAGAGCCGTATCTCTATTTAGTGATAGGGACCTCACGTGACACTGTGCAATACAAGCAATCAATTATTTCTAAAACTTTTTTTGGTTGGTGGATAACGATGCGATATTATTTAAGGTTAATATGATAAAGCGTTGAATTACGGTCAATGTTGTCTGCACTAGATGTCAAACTCACGATGAAGATACAAACCACTGTTAGAATATGAATTTCGTAAAACAGAAAATGCTAACAATATTTGTGAAGAATTTACAAATACAGGAAATGAAAGAACAAACCATACAAAACAATACAGAGTCGAGATTTGAATATCTCTGTCCATAAAGCAAAATTCGCCCCGTAGTGTGACGGTGGCTGACGAATTGCCTCCCAGAATACAACTGTATTACCTTTCCCTGAAGAACAGCACCCTAACTTCAGAGATCTCAGCGAACCTGAGCTGTGTTGTATTCTCAGAGGTGACCCAGAGGAAGAAGAAGAAGAAGAAGATTCGGACTGGTTTTTTTTAAACTCTGTGTACTGGCAGACAAAAGTTGATGGTTTAATAGGAGAATGGGAGCAACCGAAGGGTCCATTACTCTGTAACAGCAGAGTAATGGTTCAAAAACGTAACTAATGAGCCATTACTCTGTTGTTACAGAGTAATGGTACCAGCAGTTACAGAATTTGAAAAGCCTCAACAGTGACTGGGGAAAAATATGGAGCGGGGCAAAAAACAAAGTATAAGCCGAGCCGGGACGGGCGCGTGTGTGTGTTTGTTATTTTGGCTAGATCCTCTCCCCACTACATGTTAGTGGTAACCCCAGGGCCACACCCTTTAGTCCATTTTTTAACTTATATACTAGAGAAAATCTTTCCTATCTTCCGATGTGGGATTATTCATTCCAACTGTCCAAGTTAGTACATTTCAAGAACCCAAGTTTGGACCTACATTTCTTATTCATACGGAAACCGTTTTTGGCAAGTGAGTACATTACGAAATAGTACTCGACGAGAGGAACATGATCCAATCAATCTTCGGTGCCGCCGGTGGCCGGAGCCCACCGGAATCCGGCCCGGAAAATATGCAAAAACTTTTTCCAACAACCACATCATTTTCAGTTGTCCTAGAGCTAGAATGGTATGGGAGAGGATGGGTCCTAGATTTGGGATTTTACATTGTCCGGGGTCGAGTTCGGAGGTCTGGGGTATTATCAGATCCAACAGGATTAGAAATGAGGATAGATTAGATTGGGATATTGCTGCTGCCTCTACAATATGGAACCTATGGCTAGATCGAAACGACTTATGTTTTAGCAGTATTAATCATAGAATTTTAGTTTTGATGCACAAAACTCACTTCTTAATTCATGAATGGACAGTGCATCTCGGTTCCAAGAAGAGGCTACGATTGGAGGAGGGGGAGGAATAGTTGCTTTTCAGTATGGGCGACTCTCAGGCTCAGGACAACATATGGGAGTTTTTGGATTAGCTGTTGGTTGTAATATTTTGGTGACTTGTGTAGGTTGTTGAGGTTATAGCCTCTTTTTTGGTAGTCTTTAATGTTTTACTTGCCTTCGGGCCATCTATGTATTATTATATGTCTGTTTCGTTAATTATCATTAATGAAGCGATGACTGAGTCATCTTTTAATCCAAAAAAAAAAAAAAAAATTCTAAAACTTTTCTAGACTTTTCTTACATACAGATCCTTAGAAGCATCTGTAGTCGTTTGCCATTTACCCATTTTTTGGAAAAAATGAGAAAAAAAATGTTGTAGTCATTGGCCATTTACCCAAATTTTGGTGCTGACATGAACAATGGTTGGCCAAATATGGGAGACGAAATGGCTTTTGCCAAAATATAGCTAATGAGAGATAATTTTCGTCCGTTTAATGCAACGAAAGATTATCTTTCGTCGAAGACGCCGGACGAAAAATGAAACACCGTCCCTACACAATTGGAGCTGAGCCATCGTCGGACGAAGAATAATATATCGTCAGTTGAATTAATTTTTTAAAAAAAATTGAAGAACGGTAAATAATTTACCGTCCCTTCAATTCGAAAAATCCAAAATGGTTGGGACGGTAGATAATTTTTAATCTACCGTCCCTCCATTTTGAAAAAATGAAACCCTGTCAACTCTAGTATTGTACAATCGAAGCATCCAGTACAAAAAACCAATGTGTAGCGACGAATTCCCTCTCAACAAAATGAAACCCTGTCAATATTTTTTTTGAATTAATTTTTTTTAATGGTTGGGACGAAAGAATAAGTCTCGTCCAGTACAGAAAAAAAATTTAAAAAAACCAAAAACTTTTGACGGACGGGAAATGATTTTCCGTCCGTTCTAATTTACCTGTACATATCGCTTGGACGATAGATAATCTTTCGTCTGACCCAAATTTTAGCTTTCGACGACTACAGCGCCAACTCATTTTTTCTATTTCCATTTGCTAAATACCAAAATTTGACTCACGACGACTACAGATGCTCTAACAAGTCCATATTTCAGTATTTATCTTCTACAATTTAGTATTTGCACATTGCACAAATATCCCAACAATACGAAACTCATTTAAGTTCTTGTCCATATAATAATTTCTACAAGTTTTCAAGTTTTTATGAATAAAGTAAAACACTTGCTCTCATGTTTTACTTTATTTCTTCCATGTTATTTTATTTCTTTTGTCTATGAACATTACGAAAATGAATATGTGAAGTCAAGATTTGTTAGGGCCTTAAGTGCATAATACACATTTTAAAGTCAAGACTTGTCTAAAACTTTACCAAAAAATACTTCTCCTCTAGAACTCCTACCTCTTTCTCTCTCTGTACTAATACAAGTTCCCTTTTGCGAGAGAGAGAGAGAGAGAGAGGGAGAGAGAGAGAAGAAATAGAGAGATGAGGGTTGTGTTACTTTTGTTTGTGATGTTTAGCTTGGTTTGCTTTCATGGAGAATTCATCATCAAATGCCAAGCAGCAAACAGCAGTACTCTTGCCAAATATGAAGGTAATTATATATACAATGCTTCTTCTCCTTCTTCTTATAGTTTAGTTTGTTTGTATTTTTTTTTTTTTTTTAAGAACCCAAAAAGGATTTAAAGACTCAAACTACAAACCCATGAATGCCTTTTTGTTTCCAAAGAACTCCAAACTTATATAACAGGCTGCATGTTATTAACTGAAAATACATTTAATTCCCAGAATTTAAATTTTTAGGCGAAATATGAACACCCAAAATATCATATAGTGTTGTTATTATTGTTTTTGTTTGTAAATAATTAAAAGAAAAAGAAAAAGGGCTTCTTAATAAGTACGTATGTTCTTTAAAAAGTTTTCAATTTTGTATATGTCTTTATGTGGCTTATATTATTACATTTTAGTCACTTAAAAGACAACATGTAAGGTTAGAGAGACTTTTCCTCCTAAATAATCCCAAATTTGAAACTAAATCCTACCTAGAGCCCCCTCTAATGGTATTTCCATCTGGTGGGTCCATGGCAGTAAAATCGTAGTTGGCATTTGCGGCTCAAGAATACATAACTCGCAATTCCCAAAAATGGCAACCTCTTATTTTATTTTATTTTTTGGATTTTCATTGGCACAGTTGAAATTTAAAGCAAGAAATTTTTTTTGGCCACAAATACCAACTGCGGCCTAATCTTACATGGCTACTACGATAGTCGACTTATGGAATTAATTTCCTTTAAGACTTTGAATGAGATTTAGTTTGAAAATGAGGTCTATTTCCCCCCAAAAAAAAAACCGTTTGAAAGAAATACGATTTCTAAAAAAATTGATTACAATATGAGATTTGTCGAGGCCTAATGCGCTAACACCCTAACACTTCTGGCTGAGTTCTGCCGACACAAATATATTCAACCTGCTCATAAAAGAATGATTAATTATGTCATTCGAGTCTAGACTCCAAAAATTTGATTTTTCTCAAAAATATTTTATTTCTTATAAACAATATTTTTTTTGAAAAAAAGAAAATATTTTCTTTCTTATTCTCTACCATTTGAAACAATATATTATTTGGACAAGCTTTTCTAAAAATAAGGTATATACTATACTAAAAACCTCGGACATTTTCAGTTTTTGGGGAGAGTTTCATATTTACATGGTTCCAATCTTTTAAGAGTTTAAAATTCTTAAGTTCATTCCCATACTTGGGAAGGCTTAAAACTTTCAAGGAATACTTTCTCCGGATAAAGCATGTCCAACACGATGAACAAAATTTATGCCGCCTTTTTTTACTACATTCAGCAGTCTAAGTACTCCTTGTCTATTAATAATTCGTATAATCTTGACATTAGAAGTTGAAAGTGATTGCTAGTGTAGAAAGTGCAAAATAAAAGACTTTGAAGTAGCAAAGTGTAAATAAACCTTTAGGGAACCAAAGCAGGTCAAATCGCTGCTGTTTGAAAATGACAAGGAGGCCCGCAACTGACTAAGCCCGCTAAACTCGTACGTTTCCTACTTGGAACAAAAGCCCAAAAATGTTCCTCTCATTCTTTTTAAAATAATAATAATTTGCATACTTTTTATCGTGAGGCCAATATGAGCACCAATGCAGTAGCTAAGCGTGGATGTGGAACGTTTTTTTTTTTTTTTTAGAATAAAGATGATATAGTCAATCGTTCCATTAATGATAGATTAACGAAACAAAGTAAAACAAAATACAAAACATAAAGTATAAATATATATCGTTCATTCTATCAGTCTAGAAGACATGACTGAAAAGGAAATACAACTGCAAGAATCTCAAAATATGCGTCGTCCCCCTATTGTTGGTGGCACCGCCCGACTACTCCCTGTCCGTGCGTAACTTCTTTCTCTGACCCACCTAACCTGCCCATATATAAATGAAACTGTAAATCTGATGCATCAACACAGTGAATCTAAGATTTAAATTTCGAAAACACAAATTGTTTCGGTCTAGCCAGAGACCCCAAATTGTCGCAGCCACTGACAGGAAGCACGCTTCCCTATCCTCTTTTTTGATCTTGTCCCCTCTACCTATATCCCAAGCCTCAGAGATTGAGGATGAGTTTTGTAAACCCCCAAACCCTCTTCTAACTACCTCCCAAGTTAGCTTAGCCCTATTATAGTTGAAAAATATGTGGGCCGTGTCTTCATCACCATTGTTGCATCTAGAACTATTGTGGATGTAGAACTTGTAATGTAATGTCATAGAGGAAGATGCTCGAGGTGTGAGTACGCAAGTAATTCTTGTATTATTTTCTTTTTCTTCTGATTATCAAAGAAGGAAAAAAAAAAAAAAAAAATTGCATACTTTTCTTGCTTTTTCACTTTAGAAGTTTCATTTTCAGTTATATCACTTTCCCGTATTTATTATGCTCTGTTTTCTTCTTTGTTTTGGTCAATGAAACAAAGTTTGAAAAGCAAGATCAAAATATGGTGCTTATCTGCATGCTTTTGACACATGCAATTTCTTCGAGTCTGTCATTCTCTTCATCAATAATCCTGTTTTTTTTTTGAAATAAAAAGTGACCGAGGCTCAATAATCCTGTTGACATTAAGTTAAAAGATTTCCATGAAGAATCTTATAGCAGGGTCGTTTGTAGATATATCAATTGGGTAGGGTCCAGAATTAGTTATTGTGATTGCCCACATTTTGATAGGTTGAAATGTCAATTTGGACAAGGCCCGTCGCACTCTTTCTCCATATTAGGGGATTGTGCAAATGGGACTTGTACTTACTTGCAAAGTGGCTTACCACTAGATCCTAGTAGCACTTTTCGGATAGGTTGAAATTGATTCATAACTCAAAGTCCACATGGTAGTGATACTAAGATGTTTTCAGAAATGCCTATTAGGTGTTTGTAACTTTGTAAGAATGCCTGTAAGCTTGTTAATGGAATAATGTCAGCTAATTTGCGATGGCCCATTTTAATGAGCCTTCTCCTTTTTTACATGGAAATTGTCTTGGAATGAGGAGGAAATGAATCTTTGAGTAGTTTAAGGATGATTAATACGTTGCTAAATCTTTGTAATTGCTAGTTTTTTTTTTTTTTTTTTTTTTTTTTTTTTTTTTTTTTTTTTTTTTTTTTTTCTTTTTCTTTTTCTGATAATGAATCTTCGTGATTGCTAGTTTTATTGACAATGAATTTTCAGTTTATAATTTAATGAGTGTATTTGACCAACTTGGCGAAATTTGAGAAATCTGTGACTGGAGGAGAACAACCTGCCTGCAGATTGGCTAGTGCCTAGCAGAAGGATTGCTTAGCCAGGTGAAGATGGAGTAGGTTGGTACCTAGAAATTATCTTCCTGAACTACTAGCTTCCTGTTATAGAGAAGCTACTGATCCCTTTTAAGGTTACTAGTAATGTTAGTGGTTGGTAATTACTTCCTTCATAAAAAGTTATCCTAATTAACACGTTGTCAAATTGTCTCGTTTGTTTAGAAGAAACATCCAATGATTCTGAGCAGCAATACAATAGAACAATAAATTGTATGTAGAGATGATGTGAGAAATCGATGTGGTGATGTCGGGTCTTGGGGGATAGCTTCTTCACACAGATACAAACAAGTGCATATTATTTTAACTTTTCCATATTGTATGTGATTCAGTTGACGATGTTGTTAATGAAATGATACAGTTGGCATTCTCAAGCGAATTGGAGCAAAGTTGAATATGAGTTGGGACTTCTCGGTGGAACCTTGCAGCGGTGATAGAGGATGGGTGGTGAATTATTCTTCTCCAATCAGTAATACCTTAGCCAAGAACGTCACATGCGATGATTGCAACAGAACCACCAACGTTTGTCATGTAACGAGCATGTAGGTTTATTTAACGCTTTTCAGTTTTCATAGTCCTCTTACGTAACAGTTGGTCAGTGTTTCAGCTTAAGTCTATGTAGCATGGACATCTTCTATTCTGGAGCTGTGTTGCGAGTGTCAGACAACGACACTCATGGACACTCCTTGTACTTAGACATGTTGAACATTTCTTAGACACTTCGCCATTACTTTTTTTTTTAACGATTACTTTTTTTTAACAATAATCAACAAAAAAGTTTTCAAACACACTCACTTTCGTACAATAGTTAACTTTTATTACTTGTGTGTGGACTCTTGATCTTCTCCAATTTTGTAACTGAATATGATGTATTATTACATTTTTTATTATTTCACCGGATTGTATTACTTTCTAATGGACAATAGATATATTTTGTTGATTAAGTACCTCACTGATATATTGGTGTATGTTATTTTGGTTAAATTTATCTACAACTGTTATATAGAATGTTTTACGATACAATATTGTGATTGTTTCCTTGTCTCCAATTTTTTACAAATTTTCCACCAAACCCCCACAGCCACCCATGTCATGTCTTGTATTCATATCCGTATCCATGCTTCCTCGGCATAAGTGCTCCCTCATAAGAGTCGGATGCAACAACTTGACAGACGGGCAGCAAACTAATATGTTTACAGACATGAATTTGCTTATGATTATGAACTTAACACTATTTATTCCAAGATCACAAATTTTTTTGTTTTTTTGTTTTGTTGAGGTAGTTAGATCACAATTTTTTCCCCCTCCAGTCTTACATTTATGTATTTTGGTATTACAGACAGCTCAGAGGTCAGAACCTCACTGGGGAACTGCCAGCGGAGTTTGCTAATCTCACCCACCTAAATTTTCTGTATGCTTATAATATTACTTACTGCCCTCATTGATGGGATTCCAAATTTCACTTTCGTAAATTATAGCACTCTTTATTTCTCTGAAATTAACTAACAGGGACCTCACTCGGAACTACCTAAATGGATCAATTCCTAAAGAATGGGCATCCCTTCCTCTCACCAATCTGTAATTGATTGCCCTTTTCCTGCTTATCCTATTGAAATATAGTAAAGCATCCATTGTCTTAATTATATTAATGTATTTACTTCTGATTTTGCAGGTCACTCCTAGGAAACCGTATTTCTGGAATAATTCCAGATGAACTAGGGAACATGTCAACGCTTCAGTCACTGTATTCCCATTTTAACCCTCTACAATAATTGAAAATTTGACCGTTGCTAACTTGCTATATACATAGGAAATTTTCCTCGATTATATATATATATATATATATATATATATATATATATATATATATATATATGAATACCATTGTTTACATCCAAATAGTATGGAAGAGAACAGCTTCTGAAATAATTTTATGGATAATTTTTTTAAGAATATAATGCAACAAAGTTTTGGAAGAAAGCAAGTTCGAGTAATTAGAATTAAAGTTTTCTGATAGTCTTGCTAAAACTTAATGTTGTTAATGTATGAGAAATACAACTCTTTTTTTGTAATATCATCTTATCAAATGTTTTCTCTTAATGCACAGCGAGAGAGAGAGAGCGAGAGAGAGAGAGAGAGAGAGAGAGAGAGAGAGTTCTGATAGTCTTGCTAAAACTTAATGTTGTTAATGTATGAGAAATACAACTCTTTTTTTGTAATATCATCTCTTTTTTTGTAATATCATCTTATCAAATGTATTCTCTTAATGCACAGCGAGAGAGAGAGAGAGAGAGAGAGAGAGAGAGAGAGAGAGAGAGAGAGAGAGAGTTTTAACTTGTACCAATGTGAGTTTTAACTTATACCAATGTTTTCATCATAGTTTTTTGGTGTGGCAGTGTGCTGGAAGCAAACCAGTTAGAAGGCCCAATACCTGCAACCCTTGGTAAACTTACCAAATTATCTCGATTGTGAGTCCCTCCTCGTAGTACATTTCCTTGCATTCTATGAAACGAACAGGACAGGTAGTTGAATATTGACCGGAAATCATCCATGTTACATTTTGATTGTTGCTATTTCTCTCATCATGCAGGTTCCTCTCTTCAAATAATTTCTCTGGGGAGTTACCAGACTCGCTTGGCCATCTCAAGAACATGTCATACTTGTGAGTTTAAATCCTTTGCCTCAGTTTTGTGTCATGAATTGGGTTAACAAGTCCATGACTTGTGCAACCAGAATAACCATAATAGATGGCACTGATGAAAAATGGTCCATAATAAGCTGACCATTTGAAACATGAAAATTTTAATAGAGTCACATTTATTGGTCAATGCCTTCGATTTTTAAGTTACAGAGTATGGTTGACTTGGTTTTAAGCATGGTGTGAAAACTCAGCTTGGTTTTGGTATAAAGACTCTAATTTTGATATCAGTTTGGATCATCTCTAATGTCAGGCTTATCTATTTACTGTAATAGAACTTCATTTTTGTATTGGTTTCTTTGAGGATTAAATTACTAATTAAAATTTTATAATAAATAGGGGGAAAATTTTACATTTAAAAAGCAAGTGTTGTATCCATCTTTTGGTAAATATATGGAAACATATTTTAACTGTAGTGTTTGTATTTATCATGGATTACATCTCTTCCTAATGAGATGATCCGTAGATCTGAAAATTAGTCATTTTCTAGAAAGTCTTACAGGAAACCCACAAATCAATAAAGATTATTTCCATCTTATCTCCTGGATTACAATTTCATGTATTCTAAAGATGGGAGAGGTGCTGTAAACTATTTGAGTGTATACCCATTTAGGAATGAGAAAATGTACTTAGTGGGATATCCTTGTGAAAGATAATGAAACAAATATAGAGGTTGCTCAAAGCCAAACAAATATTTAAACCTGCAAGATAACCTAGTCAATTAAGCCTATTGGTGAGGCTGTCCACAATCATCTAGTTTCCATACTTTCGGCATTTTCCTCTACTTTGTTGGTTTGGTTGTTACTGTTAAATAGCCATGACACTCCACCAAACCTCTGAAGTTGAACCGAACCTAGGTAGCACTGATTCAATGCGAAATGACACTGATACTACACCGTAGTTTTGGTGAGGGACCGAGGGTTAATGGATTGGATTATATTTGTTCTTTCAATAGATACTTCTCATGCCTTCTCACTTGAAGCTTTTTCCAGCACTTTTTTTTTAAATTTAAATATCATAAATGGTGGGGCTAAATTCTCCCCTGCGTTCCATTAATAAGTTGTTAACAAAATATATAACCAAACAATAGAGTAAGTTCATCTGCCCCCCTCCCTACCCCGTCCTCAGAATCTGCCACTGGTGTGGGAGTAGATCCCACGTCTCCTTGATCTTCTTTCTATCCTCATAACCTGCTGTATTAGCCTAGAAAATAATATATATTAGCATTTATCATGTATATATTTCCAACTTCAACGAATTGAGTCCAATGCAATTTCTGATCTGTTAACTATAACCTTTGAAGGGCCTAACGTAAGAAATCTCTCTTCTTATTTTTTTATTTATTTATAAATAAATAGTTTTAATAACTTTAAAGTATTTATTTTCCATGATAATGAAAATTGGATTGCACGCTGCAGTGTGCACAAATTTCTTGTTACACTAAAAAAATTTGAAGTTCTTGTGCCTTAGCAGAAATCTCTTGTTATACTAAAAAAGGGAAAGTTCTTGTGCCTTAGATTTTTTATTTTTCGACATTATATAGAGGAGTGAACCATTGAGAAACACTAATGCGAGAAGGTGTGAAAGATAACCATTGATTGCTGGATTAGAGAGACAATTTGTATTTTGAGATAGGATTTAGTTTGTAATATATGAGTAAAGTTTGAGTTTAAGGTTTTTATTTTTAATTTTTAATAAAAGGTGATCTAGTTCATCGATTTCATTAATAATTTGTCAACGAAACATAAGAAACACTCATCCAACAGCATTAGAGTTCTACATCACCCCCAATATAAGGTACACAAAAGCGTACTACATCAATCACCTGCAAATACAATTGTCCAATACAGCAAATCCTACTAATCAAATACATAACATATACTACGATACTCCTCATGCCAAAGGGAATAGGAAATAAGCACCGCAAACCCTCTGGTCCGGCCCTCAGCAGCTACTCCTCGCTCTCCATACAAAGCTTCTTCCTTGCTCCTGCTTGTCCTACCCAAGCATCAATGAGGGCAAAAATTTTATGCATCATGAAAGGAAACCTACAACTAGAATTACACAAATATGATTCGTTTCGATCTAGCCAGTAGGTACACAAAATAGCAACTATGAGTTTAAGGTTTTAAGGTTTCCTTCTGGTATATCTTTGGATTTTAGTTTTTGTATTCAAAGGAATTTGGGTCGTTCCATTATTTTTAATGTTATCCAATGGCCATAGCTCGTTTCTCACTTTCTCACTGCATCATCCCTTTATATATCATTTCAAAACAATTGTTCTGAGTACTGGCCGATACTGAGATGCACCAACCATATTCGATAATATTTGGTTATTGAAACTTCCAATATATATTTGATGCTACGGATAAATGACGTGCTGGTGCCCGATCTCATTCCCTGCTTTTTGAACAATGTTCAAAACGTAAGAACTGGAACTTAAGGTTAGTCCTGGATTAGGCTATTGGGAACCAAGATCATATTAGGTGTTTGTGGTAGCTTTATCATGAATCAACATGTTTTATAAACGAAACTTATATTGTGTGTTCTTGCAGTTTAATAGATGGTAACCCTATCTCTGGGAAAATCCCTAGTTTCATTGGCAACTGGACACAGCTCCAAAGGCTGTGAGTGCTACTCAACATATTATAATTTTCTATATTGCACCCTTCTTTACAAACTGTGGCTCAATGTTTGGTTTAAAATTTTAACTTCTAACAGAGATATGCAAGGAACTTCATTGGAAGGCCCATTTCCTTCCTCCTTTGCCAACTTGAACACTATAAGTCAACTGTAAGAGCCACTGACCTTCTCGAACCTGATCAATGTCATTTGTTTTGAACTTTAAAGGTTTCTCATCTGTTATTTTCTTATGATATTTTGTCTCTGCAGGAGGGTGAGTGATATAAAAGGGTTCAAGGAGTTCCCTCCACTTCAGAATATGAATAGCATGTGGCAGCTGTAAGTTTTATCAGTACCATTTGATTTCCACCAGCTTGTTTCATTAGCTAACTTTGTGTATGCGTGCATGTAATTTTTTTTTTGGGGTGGTGATCCAGGGTCTTGAGGAATTTGTCGATAACTGGTGAACTCCCTGATTACATTGGAAACTGGAATAATCTCTATATGCTGTAAGTGAATGGTGATTTTGTGCATTATTAAGGAAGCAAATGCTGAGCTTGACTGATATTTATGCACTTCCCGTTAGATCACTTAGTTTGCATTATTCGGTGCATTTACCTTTGCTAGACTGAAGGATATATATCGTTGAAGCTACCTTTACTACATAATCTAGAGGGCCAACAATATGTTAAGAGATTTTTCGTGCAAAATCACTTATTATCTACAACAACAGAATCAAGAAAGATTGTACCAGCTTGAGAATAGGCGTGATTGATGCACGACACAATCTCAATACATTTGAAGATTTCTGGAATCCTGCTAAGCCACTTCGGGAAGGATTTTTTTATAGGAAAGTTTTATTTAGATTTTTTTTAAAAAAAGAATATATAAACCAAAAAGGATATTTTCAGATGTACTGTTCACGTGATTGGTAAATTCCGGCAAAAATGAAAATCTATTAATTGAATATTTTCTTAATTATATTATAGAATAACAAAACCATTCATATCAAATCTAAAACGGATGTTTTAGTACGAACATTTTTTTATCTATAAAGATGAGTTTGGAAGAATCTCAGCCAAAAAATTAAACAGACTCCATAGATTATTATAACCAAAATGGATCCTAAAACAGTAATAGAGCAAAAATCTTAAACAAAAGTAAAAACTAGATACCAATTCTCTCTCTCTCGGTTGACGTCAGACCACTGCCCATTGGGATTAGACTGCGGTACTGGGTTCGATAGTTCTAGATACCAATTCCGCTTCGAAAAGGCTTGGACATTACATCCGGGATTACGCCCAGTAATTCAGGAATCATGGAACTCGAGGACTAGTAACATAGGGGCGGTAGGGATCTGGATCGAAAAAATCAGAAGGTTACGTAGATGCTTGAGGAAATGGGCTTTTAAAGAATTTGGGGAGAAGAAAAGGAAATTAAAGAAGTTGGAAGAAAGAATCGTAGAGTTGGAATTACTACAAGAGCAGGGGGATCTTCCGACGGATTTAGATGTCGAACTCAGTACAAGCAGACATGAAATATATCAGATAGAGCTGATGGAAGAAATGTACTGGAAACAACGCTCCAGAATACAGTGGCTTAAAGAGGGGGATGCAAATACAAAGTACTTTCATAAGGTAGCAAACGAGAGGAAGAGGCATAACAAAATCAACGGGTTGAGTATTGAAGGAGTATGGACGGAGAACGAAGATTTAATAAGAAGACACTTAGACGATCAATACAAAGACTTACTCGGTAGGCGAGTAACATATAGATGTGCGCTTAGTCCTGACATGTAGGAGTCCTCAAGGATAGACGGGAGCGAAGGTATTGAGGGCGCTTTCACCGAAGACGAAATAGAAGAAGCAATAAAGGAGTTAGGACAGGATAAAGCGCCGGGGCCGGACGGATTTCCGTTGTTTTTCTATAGAATTTTCTGGGGCATCATTAATTCGGATTTCATGAATGTAATGAAGGAGGTGTTCGACGGAACTGCAGCATTAGAAAGGCTAAATTTTGCTAATATCATTTTGATCCCCAAAAAGAAAGAGATTCATACAGTAGACGATCTAAGACCGATTAGTCTTATTAATGGGTCTTTCAAGATTATAACAAAAGTTCTTGCACAAAGGCTAGCTCCGCACCTAAAAGATGTGGTGGAGGAGGAGCAGAGCGGATTCATCAAGGGGAGAGACATCATGGATTGTATTGCTTCGGCCCACGAAGTGGTGTACAGAGGATATAAAGATAAAGTGGACGGTTTCATTCTCAAATTAGATTTCCAAAAAGCATACGACTCCGTTGAGTGGGAGGCAATAGATGAAGCTCTAACTTTAAAAGGGTTTGGTTCGAGATGGAGACACTGGATTCAGATGTGCTTAAAGGGCGGAAAATCGAATGTACAGGCTAATGGACGGAAGGGCAAAGAAATTAGGTGTCATAGAGGACTCAGACAAGGAGATCCATTTTCATCACTTTTGTTTACCATTGTCGCAGACGGGTTGGCGGAAATGGTAAAAAGAGGGAGAGAAGGAAGGAAAATTGGGGGAATCAAGGTTAAGGGTGTACCTGATTCTATATCTATTCTTCAATACGCAGACGATACTCAGGGCCGGCCCTGATATGTAGGCGGGCAAGGCGGCCGCCTCGGGCCCCCGCCGAAATTGCCATTTTTGGGGCCCCTGATTTCAAATTTTCCTTGTAAATATAGGCACGCATTTCGCGCGTAATTTTTTTTTTTTTATATGGGGTAGGGGGGCCCCATTTCGGAAGTTTGCCTAGGGCCCCCCGGAACTCAGGGCCGGCCCTGATGATACTCTATTATTCGGGAAAGCTACTGAAGAGGAGGCAACTGCTCTGGGGTTCCTTATCAAATGCTTTCCAGCATGGTCAGGGTTGAAGATCAATGCGGTCAAAAGTAGCGTCATTGCAATCTGCGAGAGGAACTCTGTCCCAATAGCGAATATTGGTTCTAAATTAGGGTGCGCGGTGGGAGCATTTCCGGTCAATTACTTGGGGTCCACTTTGAGACCGGGGCCGCTGACTCGGGACGACTGGAATTGACTGATTGAAAAAATCGGTAAAAGAATGGCCGGTTGGAAAGGAAAGTTTCTCTCCTTAGGAGGCAGATTGACGATGATTAATTCGGTATTGAGTTGCATACCAATCTACATGATGTCCATGTACGAGCTTCCGAAATGGGTTATTAGTAAAATTGATAAAATCAGGAATAGATTTTTGTGGAAAGGCGCGGGCGACAATGGCAAGGGAGTACACCTTATTAAATGGGGCAGGGTGTGTAAACGTAAGGAGTTCGGGGGCTTGGGTTTTTTAGATCTTAGAGCCATGAATAGGGCTCTGTTGTGCAAATGGTGGTGGAAGATGAGGAACAAGAATAAGTTATGGTGGAGCAAGTCCTTCGATTCCTATAAGAAAAGGAAGAAATTCAAATTTGGAGGAGTGTTAAGCCGAGGGAAAGCCTCTCCCATATGGAAAGGAATAGTTAAAGTGGGGACGATTTATCATGACAGGACCACGTGTAGGGTTGGCAACGGGAAGAACACTAGATTCTGGAAAGATAAATGGTGTGGCTACAATACACTTTCCAGCCTTTTTCCGGCAGCCGCGGCAGTATCACTAAATAACGACTCCCTCGTAGCAGACGTTTGGCGTAACGAAACGTTGACCTTAGACGTTCACAATAATCCAAATCAGGACTGCCTGGAACAGCTGCAAAATTTGAACAGATTCATCAGGAGAGCGGGATCTTATACAAACGAGACTGAAGACGAAAGGGTGTGGAACCTGAATTCAAGTGCTACATTTTCGGTCCGGTCTATGTACAAGTGGTTGAACGACGGAGGTATAAGGAACAATGAGTCGGACATCATATGGGGTATAGCGGCTCCACTGAAAGTCAGAGTCTTTTTGTGGTTGGTAAAGAACGACGCAATCCTAAGTAAGACCAATCTTAGGAAAAAAGTATGATAAGTAACGCTTTATGTGATAGGTGCGAGAGCCAAGATGAGGATACAAATCATTTGTTGTTTCGTTGTCCTAGAGCGAGTAGTATATGGGATTTAGTGGTGTTGGGTTTCGGGAGCACACAGAGCCTAGGTCATTCACAGAGGTGTGGGGAGATATCAGAAATAACTTAGGTAAAGAAGAGGGTAGACAATTGTGGGATATCACAGTAGCTGCAACAATGTGGGGGTTGTGGTTGGACCGTAACGAATTGTGTTTTCAGAAGATTAATCATAGATTGCCAGTTTTACTGCATAAAATTAATTCTCTTGCTCACGATTGGAATTCTATCACAGGGGGTAAGAAGAAAATGCGTCTGGGAGAGGAAGAGCAGTAGGCGGCTTGCGATCGGGATAGTGGGCGGATGGATAGAGGATTCGTACTTCTGTTGATGTTTGGTACAATATGTAGAGCGGTCTTCTTCATGTTGTTGCTTCTTTTGGTTATTTTGGGTTTTCAATGTTGTATTTTGGACCAGGATGTATTATGTTTCGTTAATTAATCATTAATGAAGCGATGACAGTAGTCATCTTTTATCAAAAAAAAAAAGTAAAAACTAACGATAATAAAAACAGCAATAAAATTCTAACGCCCTCCGACCATCACAAAGTAAAAACTCAGCATCGATTGCCCCATAGAACAATAGCACCATCAACATTGAAGGAAATATTGGCTGGGTGCTTGAGATCCATCAGTCTGGGTGCCAACCACTTTGAATGAGATCAGTGTTCGGTTTATGTCTTGCATACTATGTTGGATAAGAAGATGATGAAACGATGGAAGAATCGAGACGATCGGAGACGGGGTGAAAGCAAGGGAAACAGTTAGCAGCAGCAATAATTATAACCCTAAGCGTTCTTAGCAAGTAAAAAATGCAACATTAATTTGTACTCTAATTAGGCAAGTGGAACATACTCTCAATATTTGTGGACGACAGTAAAATTAGATAATATTCTCCAGATGATAAAGCAATATAACACAAATATTTGAAAAGTGGAAAGAGTATACCGGGGTTCGAAGAAACCAGCGTAGATCTCGGGTTGGCAGCAATGCAGAACACAGCAATCAGCAACCACAGTTAGAGCGGCTCTAACTTGGCTCGTCGGCGGGAGGAAGACAGCACTGCTGCGGGACCGCCGGGGGGGATCATCGACGTGGACAGCAGTCGACTGGCGACTGAGTAGCGGCGTCAATGGCGGCTCTGGGGTCGACGGGAGACAGCAGCAAGGCTGTCGACGCTGGGGCGTGCTGGTCGTTGGAGGTAGAAGCGCCAGAGGATGGGCCAAGAGGGGAGGAGGTTGACGATGGGGTGAGGAGTTCGACGGTGGCGTCGTGGGTGGTGTGCCGGATCAGTCAGTAATGGGGATTAGGGTTTCGATATGACGAAGGGATGGGGGTGCAGACGGCAGGGAGAGGGAAGGACGAGGGCGAAGGCGTTGGGCGATCGGGTTGATGGCAGCAGTGGTCGGCAAAGGTGAGGAGTGGGCGGGGCCGGCCCTAGGATTTGGGGGCCTGAAGCAAACTCTTAAAAAGGGGCCCACATATAAAAAAAAAAAAAATTTAATTCATGTATTAGAATTGTTTTTCATATATACACATTTTCTTTTTCTTTTTTTTTTTTTCTGAAAACGGGGGCCCCTCATGTATAGATTTTTTTCACATATACCCTACATATACACATTTCCTTTTTTTTTCCCGAAAACGGGGGCCCCACATATTCAATTTTTTTTTGGGGGGGCGGGGCCTGATGCAAATGTTTCACTTGCATTAGGCCTGGGCCGGCCCTAGGAGTGGGTTGGTCGGGGTGGGAAGAAAACGAAGGTGAGAGAGAGAGGGAAGTAGGGGGCGGCTGTAGTAGGGTTAGAGTTTGATTTTAATTTGGGAAATTAGGGTTAGGATTTTTTTGTATTAGATTTGGAGATTTGGGGATAGTTTTAAGGTTTATCACAAACCCTAAATGTTTATTAGGATTTATCATAAACCCTAATAATTAGATCTCAATTTTATCACACGAAAAGAGAGATGAAGAGCAAAACTCTACACAATAATTTTTTTAATCAAGAATGACATGCTTTCTCATTAATCTCAAGGCCTATTTATAGGCTCAAAACAAATCTTGATACAAATATCAAAATATTCTAAAATCTCAGAAATATTCTAGTGCATAAAAGAAAGATTACATATACCTATAATTGCCAAAAACAAATATGGTACTGAAATAAAATTCTAAACTAATAAAGCAGTTGTCCTAGACGATGCCTGCGCTAATAGAAACGCCCGAATCGTCTTGAACCGATGTCCTTATCACGATGCCAGCATGGCTATATCCGAAGCAGTCCTAAATTTAGCTTTAATCCTCATTTTCCTCCATGCACATCACCATGTTCGATAACTTAGGTGTTGATTTTAAGTTACTTGTAACATTTTATCCCATTCGATATGAACATAGTATTTATCCTACACTCCTCCTTAGGTAAAGGACTTTAACTTTTTTGCAGAGACCTGAGCTTCAACAATCTGAGTGGGCCTATTCCAACAAGCTTCAGTGGGTTGCAAACCTCAGTTAATTATATGTAAGCATATGTAATTTTTTTAAAGAATTATTGTGCATGCTACTAGTATTTGCTTTATGAAAGTGCTTCCTTTAAGTATTATGTCATAAATTACTTTGATTTTATTCCCCTTCCATGTAGGTTTCTCACCAATAACATGCTAACTGGAACAATACCGACATGGATTATGAATGGAGCTAAAAACTTGTATGTTTGCGAGAAGCTTTTTAAGTTTCATTTTGTATGTTATGAATTGGTGTGGTTCTTAGTGGTGAAACTATGTTTTGTTTTGTTTGTCATATATTGCAGCGATGTATCTAACAACAATTTCACAGGAACCCCAGCTCCATCCAAGTGTCAGATAGGGAATGCGTAAGAAACTTTAAAAATTTCCATATCTCAATTTCGTACTTTGGAGCATATTTGGTTCTATTTTCAGTTGGTTTTGTTTTTATTTTCTTTCTTGTAGGAATTTTGTTTCCAGTTATTCTTCCACAGCTAGCAACTCGTAAGATATTTAGCAACAACAGTGTCTACTGTGTTTAGTACCATACATGTCTTTTACCCTTAAACTTATTCTTCGCCGGTCTCTTTCTTCTTTTTGTAGGATAGCAACATGCTTACAGAGCAACTATCCATGTTCAGGAAAACCAAAAAGTAGGTTAGATAGAGAAATTTACGAGTCCTAAACCATGAATTATGCCCTTGTATTCTTTCAGTATCTAAATTATTTGATGACTAACTACATCAGAACAATAACTTGTCTAGATTACAACTTGTTCATAAATTGTGGTGGTCCCAAGGTAATTGTTGATGGCAATGAATATGAAGACGACTCTTTGGCAAATGGAGCATCAACTTTTTTAACTGATGGTAACATGAAATGGGCTTCCAGCAGTACAGGAATGTTTATGGACAATTCCAATGCTAATTACATTGCTACAGTTAATACATCCTTATTGCATACGTCCAACCCTGAGTTGTACATGACAGCTCGGCTCAGTCCTCTCTCCCTGAGATACTATGGTCTATGCTTGGAGAAGGGGAATTATAATGTGAGTCTTCATTTTGCTGAGATAGTCTTCACTGACGATCGAACATTTTCCAGTGTTGGGAAGCGACTGTTTGATGTATGGATTCAGGTAACCATTAACAAATGATATTTTGGATATTCTATTCCCATTTGCTGCTTCCGATTCACTTGAAGGTTGAGGTTCCTGGTGATTAATAAGTGTTCTTCAACAGTGGTTTTCAATATGACCGAAAACCCAATTCATCTGAAGTATGAAATATTTTTAAAATTTTCAGGGCCAAAAGGTATTGACCGACTTTGATGTAGCAAAAGTCGCTAATGGGACCAGTAAGAACATCATTAAGTCCTTTGATATTGATGTAGATGGAACTTTGGATATTTTCTTTTACTGGGCGGGGAAAGGGACTCACCCTATTCCAGTGAGAAGCTCGTATGGGCCTCTTATATCAGCCATTTCTGTTACACCAAGTAAGTACGTATTTGAGTTTTATTTTCCTTTATCTTGGTTTTATTTTCTCACAAATTATTTTTGAACATTGTGCCCTTGTAGATTTCGATCCACATACTGGTAAGATTTCTACCGGTTCTATCGTTGGTATTGTAGTTGGCGCTTGTGCAGTTATATTGCTGATCACGATCACAATTTGGGTTTGCTTGAGAAAGAAAGCTGTGGAAGATGATGGTAAGATGTCAGGCTAATTCATTTGCAATATATGGTGGATTTATAGAACGACAGGGAATGAATTGTGTTGCAAAATTGTATTCTGGCTTTTCCATTCCTTTTATAAGGACCATCTTGCCATCTAAATTATCAGTTATTTGTATCTTCTTTTTTTTATTTTTTATTTTTTGAGAATAAAGATGACCGCGTCACCGCTTCATTAATGATGACTTGTATTTCCTTTTATAGTCACACCTTTTATAGTCACAGTTCTAGTAACTTCAACTACACATTTGTCACTCTTCAAGCGTACATGTCAATATATGTATTCAACCGCCCAGCTTTTTTACTAAATTAAGAACACCTTTCTCCGTAACATACCATCATGGGAATTCATTGAGTAAAATGGAGGATTTGCTTTTATGTACTTGCTAGCTAGATATCGATATGTATTATTGTATCATTCAGAATTTGCTCAATTTTTGTGTCATATATTCTGTTTTTGTATGGGTAATTCTCAACCCTTAAATTCTAATTCTCCAATTTCTATTTTTGATATTATCACTAGTTAGTCCGTTAACAAAAATATAATAAATATCACCAGCGAAAAATATAATACTGCAGGAACTTTGTCTTGAATGTTTTTAACATTAGCAGAAAGTTTATTTAATCTTTTCCTTTTTGCGGTGCAGAACTCAGAGGTCTAGAGTTACAGACAAATACATTCAGTTTGAGACAGATTAAAGCTGCCACTAACAATTTTGACCGTGCAAATAAGATAGGTGAAGGGGGGTTTGGTCCTGTTTACAAGGTAATAATATGATTTTTCCATTCAAAAATTCCATTTAATCAAAGTCAAAAAATGTTTTGTTGATTGTTAAAATTTTAAAAAATAACTTGCATTTGAATGTTGTTATTCTTCTTTTGTGTGGGGCTCTGTTGGTATGAACTAGACCAGTAGACCTGCTATATTGTTTTTCAGTTATACTTTTGGGGATTCCCCTTTATCTATTAGTCAAAGAAAAAATAATAATTGGGCATGATATCAGGGTGTGTTGCCAGATGGCTCAGAGATTGCAGTGAAGCAACTATCCTCCAAGTCCAAGCAAGGGAACCGTGAATTTATTACTGAAGTTGGCATGATATCAGCTTTACAGCACCCTAATTTAGTGAAGCTTTATGGGTGTGGTATTGAAGGAAACCAATTACTACTAATATACGAATATATGGAAAATAATAGCCTTGCCCGTGCTTTATTTGGTTAGACCTTCTCCTTAAGTGCTAAATTCAGTGCTAGTTGTTATTCTTTGAATTATTATATTTATTTATAATCTTTGATCCTATTTCATCTATTTCATTACTTCTGTACTTACAGGTCCTGAAGGAAGTCGATTGAAACTGGACTGGCCAACGAGGCGTAAGATTTGCCTACATATAGCAAGAGGTTTGACATTTCTCCATGAGGAGTCACGACTGAAGATTGTTCATAGAGACATTAAGGCAACCAATATTTTGCTCGACAAAGATCTTAACGCAAAGATCTCTGACTTTGGTTTGGCTAAACTTGATGACGAAGAGCACTCACATATCAGTACCAGGATAGCAGGAACTGTGTGAGTATATTATTATACCTACAGAAAATTGTCACTTCTCTGCTATTGATATAATATTCATTCCAGCAACCCGATAAACCATGTCAATTGCTAGCGGTGACATCTAATACATATACTGAATAACATGTCAGCAATTTTATACTACAAAGAAAACCTGAAAATTCTATTCCTCAAAGAAACTATTAGGGTAAGATTCGGTCTTTTTGGTTGTTATAAACCCTTCTACTAATCGGCACTGCTTCTGCAGAGGATATATGGCTCCTGAATATGCAATGAGGGGTTACTTGACGGAGAAAGCTGATGTTTACAGCTTTGGGGTTGTAATGTTGGAGGTAGTCAGTGGAATGAGCAATACAGGCTATAGGCCCAAGGAAGACTTTACTTATCTTCTTGATTGGGTAAGCTTTTCTTATTTTCTTTATAATAAACTAATTATTTCTTCTTTTAAAAAACACATTAGACTGTTGCCTAAACCCTTAATTTTTTATATCGTAATTAAATAGAGAATCATAACAATGTGGAAAAAAAAACACATTAGACTAGAGCTATTTGTCTCTACTAAGACAATTAATTAAACTGACATGCGTGGAAAAAAAAAAGACTTCAATAAGATTTAACTGATTTGCAGAGGGTTATGAATCTTATGGTAGTCCCTATGTTGAGGTGTCTCAAGAATGAATTTAGTGGAGTAGAAATAGTTTTAGAATATTTGGTAGTGAGAACAAGGTGTTTGTTGATTATATTGTATTACTGAGACCCGATAGATGATTTCTAGAGTAGAGTAAAAATTTAAGAATAGAAAGTATATGAACATAATTTCAGTGGGAATATTAGAATTGAGTGTATGGAGTTTACCTTGATAAGCAAGAAGTACCTGAGAGTTATCATATTCGTTATTTTTAATCAATCAAGGGTCTCATGTTTGTTCTGAAGTACCTGAGGGCTATTCTATGTTGTTCAGGCAAGTGTTCATCAAGTGTCAGGTTTGTCATGTATATCGGCATTAATATTGGATTCATTTTGAAGTGTCCATGGTTCCTAGACTACCATACAGTGCTATCATTTATCACATACATTTATCACATAAGCCAGTATCACAATTTAATTTATTTCACTTATTAAGTTATAACAATGATTATAAGATTCGTTTAATGTGAACAGGAAGCACCTGACAGTTAGATAACTGAATCAAAATCCACAGAGAACACTTTGCACCACTGTCACCCAATTAGAAAACTTCAGACGCATTTTTTGCATTCTGGCCTATGCAGTTTTGGTTCTTAATTAATGCTTCTGGATGCTTACTTTCCATGTTAGATAGTAAAAGATAAATACACTATTTCCTTCTGTGGGGTTTCAGGCCTACGTTTTAGAAGAAAAGGGAAGGCTACTAGAACTCGTTGACTCAAACCTGGGTTCTAACTACTCAAAGGAGGAAGCATTGCAGATGTTGAACCTGTGTCTTGTATGCACCAATCCATCCCCAACTCTTAGGCCTTTAATGTCTACAGTAGTGAGCTTTCTTGAAGGGAAAACTCCAGTGCAGTTACCATCCATGAAGCCGGCGGCCTTGAGGAGTGAAGATTTGCAGTTGAAGGCCTTTCAAAAACTATCTCATGACTCTCAGATGCACAGTGGGCCATTGGCTGAATCCTCGACATCTATCCAAAGTAGAAAAGAGGAAACAACATCTTCAACGTCGAGCAAGGTTCTATCTGATTATGCTGATCTGTCCAGAACAGGGAGGTAAGGACCAAAAGAAACTGTTACCTACAAAATGTTGTAGTTTCTCTATTGTTTAGAATGTGATGACTTGTGAAGGAAGAATAGCTTTTACAAATATCGTACCTACTGTTTAGAACATAGATTGTTTATCTAAACTAGTATGCGATGCACGTCTTAATAAATATAGATTTTTTTAAAGTAAAAATTTAGACGTCGCCTGGGTTTGAACCTAAGACCTCCTTTATAATAGTTATGCACATGTGTTACATGTGTTGGTAGACTTACAAATGACACTAAGGTCTTCTCCCATTATAATATTAGAGATAATCAAATATGGATTCTTTTATGTTATCAAAGAAATAAGTTTTTTTTTTTTTTTTGGCTAGTATTCTTAATCTCATCTTCATATTTGCAGAAGCAAATCAATGCCCCACGACAAGGATCTCTACAGGAGTTGATATGGATACGGAGATACCATCTATACAATATTCTTTCATAGCAAAAGTTGTAAAAGACTGAAAATTTTCTTCTACAAAGCGCTTTACAAATTCCATGTTGATGTAATTTACAATTCCTTTTTTGTTTTCTTTGCAAACATACTAGTCTAGCACTATTTTGTTGAATTGGGGAAACTTTTGTAAATCCTATTCTAGCTCTTAACATTTGTTTTATCCGAAACCAGTACTGTGCATTAAACAGTGCATAGATCGTCCATCCCTTTTAAGAGTTTCCACTTCATAGCTTGTTGGCATTTTACCGAAATGTAACCTACTTGCCACCCAAATTACATCTACACCAGTTTGCAGCATCACCTTCTCTAAAATTTTGACTCTGTTGGAAAAAAGGGAACCAGAAATCTCGCATTTAACAACATTGTGCAGGCATGAGTTGAGCTGAGAACTACGTCCTTGAACCTGCAAAAGCACTAAACCTCTTTGACTTCTTGTTTGCTGGTTCTGAAAGCAGGAACAAATTTTTGTTTCCTAAGTTGCCACCTGACACAAGCAATGATTCTTCTCTTCTCCTGAGCCTTCATCCACAACTGATATATTAAATCCTCAAAGTACAAAAGTGTTAGGATTGTGTCTTGAATACTCGTTGTTCAGATTAGAAAAAGATAATATAAAGCACGGAGGTCGAAGCATCGAAGTGAGCAGAAGGAAAAACAGCAGCAGCAAGGTGCAGGTATAGTTGCGGTCGACTGTCCCATGTTGCGGTCGACCGCACCCCCCGACCGCGCCCCCCGACCGCTCGAAGTACAGGGAATGTCAGAGAGTGGTATGGTCGACCGGTCTTGTTGGACGGTCGACCGACCGCGGCGCTGTGTTCGTTTTTGGACTTCGATTTGTTAGGTCGTTTCAGCCCAATCTTCAACTCCAAGTTAGATCGTGCGGCTCCTATTCAGTTACTTCTTTTCCAGGTTATATCAGACGACTGAGAATCAAGATTAGACCTAGGTTTCTCTCTATTCTTCTATATATATTGTAAACTCCTCTAATATGAGAGAGAATACTTCATAGATTTTTTTCTCCATTGCAAAGAGAGGCTCGAGAGAGATAGTTCTTGGTGGATGAGTTTAATTCCTTGTATTGAGTGAATCAATAACTCCTGATAATCTCTTCTAGTTGAATATCAAATCTCCCTATATTTTCCCCTGGATTAAGCAAAAGCTAATCGGGATAAGTCATCGGTGTGTTTGTGTTAGTTTGGTGGATCTACTTGCTTGCTCAATTTATTCGTCTCGACTACTTCGACTTCCTCATTGCTCTATTAGTTCCGCTGTGACAACGGGCGTTGGTTGACGCTCCAAACCAACAACTGGTATCAGAGCTTCAGGTTTCCTTGGTTAAGATGACAGGCCACAGTATTTTGAAGATCAAGCAGTTTGATGGAAAGATCAATTTCAATCTTTGGAAGACTGACATATATGATGTTCTTGTTCAAGAACGGTTGCAGTTAGCCGTTAAGAAGAAAAAAAAAGCCAGCTGATATGAAGGATGACGGTTTGGAAGATATTCGTGAAAGAGCCATAAGTTTGATCCGACTATCCATGGCGGACGAGGTCAAGTGCAGATTTCTTGAAGAAACTGATGCGGCGAGTTTGTGGGAAAAACTCATAACTGACTACTCTGGTTCGTCGTTATTAGATTGGATGCCGCTACGAAAATGTAGTACAAATCTAGACTACCACTACATCAACAATACAAGAGACAGTACAGATACCCTCAATCCAACCACAACTCCTGCTGTGCTTACTCCTCCATGCGTAATCTTTTGTTCGTACCTACTTGAGTTGCCCAAGCACGAATGGAAGCAAAGATTTTATGCATCATGGCCGAAAATCTGTTGTTAAGGTTACAAAAGCACAACTCGTTACGATCTAGCCAAAGACCCCATAACGTAGCGGCAAAAGAGATATTCCAAGCACCTCTGTTCTCTTTCTTAACTACCATCGCCCTCCATTGTCCCCAAATATCAAATGTCAAACTCGGACACTCAAATATCCCAAAACCTAAACACACCACCTCCCAAGCTAACCTTGCCCTAGGACAAGTAAATAAAATGGCATTCGTGTCCTCATTTACCACTGTACATCGCGAACACCTAATGTCCAACTGCAGGTTTCGTTTGTGAAGGTTAACTTTTGACAGAATAGCATCGTTTGCCACAAGCCAAAGGAACATTTTCATTTTCATTGGTGCATCGTTTCTCCATATTGAAATGGCTTCCTTGCTCCTAATCCCTCCGTCATTTAGCCACTTGTACATTGACGACACCAAGAACGTATCATTAGGCTCTAACATCCAACTTCTCTCATCGTCAGTTCCGTTAAGGTACTAGCCACCGTCTGAATGAAGTCCTTTAGTATCTGCAGTTAAAGGAAACGTTCCTGAGTTGGCTGATCTTTAATTGAATCTTGAGTCTACCATTTCTCCATACCTCGTTGACAAGTGTATCAACGTTCACTGTTTCTCCAACGACCTCTGGGAAAAGAGATTGAAGTGTGTTTCCTCCACACCATTTATCTTTCCAAAAGCTAGTGTCCTTCTCATTACGAATCACACATCTTGTATTAGCTTGAAAAGTCTCCCCCACCCTCGCCACCCCTTTCCATAGGAATGATGTCTTACCATGCTCACTTTTCCCGCCGTACCTGAACTTCTTCCTTCTCCGATATAGCATGAAAGAATTGTACCACCAACTATTTCGTCTCCTCCTCATTTCCACTACCACTTACTCATCAATGCTTTATTCATCTCGCTTAGATTAAAGATTCTCAGTCCCCCAAATTCTTTTCTCTTGCATACTCTATACCCCAATTAACCAGGTGAATATCTTTAATGTCCTCATTTGCACCCTTCCACAAGAATCTTTTCCTACATTTTTCAATTCTACTAATGACCCATATTGGAAGTTCATATATTAACATAAGGTATGTCGGCAAACTGCTAGGACTGAATTGATGAGCGTAATTCTTCCACCTAGAGACAAAAAGCGTCCCTTCCATCCCGCCAATCTCTTTTCTACCTTCTCAATAAACAGTTGTCAATCCTTTCTTCGCAGTGTTCTTGACCTAATGGGCATGCCTAGATACTTCAAGGAGAATTCTCCTATCTTGCATCCTAAGTAGGTCTTCATTGCACCAATTAGGATTGACAAATTTTTGCTAAGAGGGATTACGCAACTCTTGTGAAGGTTAATTGTCAACCCTGCCCAAGACTCAAAACAATTGAGGATCATCTTCAGAGTCAAGATTTCGTCTACTTTCGCTACACCGAACAATAAGGTGTTAAATGCATATTGTAGTATTGATATCGTCTCAGGTATACCTTTGATTGCAAGACCCGAGTGACATGCTCTTCTCTACCTCTATTAATCATTTCTGCCAACCACAATTAAGGTAAACAAAAAAGAAGACAATGTGTCACCCTGTCTGAGTCCCCTACTGTCACGCCCCGCTTTCCGGAATACGAGAACACAGGCACGTAACTGAGGCCCAGCGAATAATATAAGTACGCCAACTCATATCATCCATAAGCTGTACCAGTCTTAACTCAACAATATAAGAAAAATAAATCACAACCACGCAGAAAATATAATCACATAAACGATAATGGAAATTCGATAACCAAATCTAGAATACAAGAACTTACCAAATAGCTCGAGAGGCTCCAGCTCCAATCGTAGAGGAACTGCTCACCGATGCCTTCTGAAAATTCTCCTTGTACACCTGTACTTGTTCATCTAAAAAGAAAGAATAATTTGTTCTTAGAGCAAGTCGTGGACATGCAAGTGGAGAAACAGAGAAACAATGGCAATAGTGGTATAACAATGAATTCAAATAAATGATGCAGTCGATGGTGTTGAACAGTGTAAATGAGATAACAGTATAATATGCATTAAATACGGTTTACCAAAATAACGATAAACAATACCAATAATGACAATAATAATGAGAACACTGTTCATTAAGATAACAATATGCAATGATAATGCGATGAGAGCCTTAGGTCTATTATTCATTCTTTTATCCTAGCTAATGCACGTACTACTGCATCCCATACTACAGGTTCCATGCATACAATCAATTTCGTTTAGACCAAGGTGGTAGATTCTATAGATCATGTACCCGGGAACATTATTCAATAATGACTGATGATCGAATCAATCGAGATACTGAAGTCAGTAATCTGCAATTAACCGATGACCGATATGACCAATAGACCGATAGACCGATAGACCGATAATTAGGAAAACACGGGCCCCTCTTCCGAGTACAGTCACTATGTCATCAACTACCTTAATCAACCCTTAACCCCGGCTTGCTTTACTTTCTTTATTCAATTTACGAACAATAATACGATTAATAAGGGACACTAAGAAAAGGTGACAAACCAACCCTAAGATCATGCAATATACTATATGCAATTAAATACACTAAATATAACATTATAAACACAATTGTACATTATAAAGCATAGAATCCCAATTCTGGACAGCAGTAGGTTGCTGTACCAAAATCAGTATTCCCGTTGCTACAGGACAGCAACCATGGATCCGTCAGGTGGTCTAGAAACTAGACTCCCGCCCGGTTCCAACGCATACTTAAAAGTTACATTCCGACGACGGTAGCTAAGTGAAATTCGGTGTTCTTTATAAGTTTTAGTTTCTGGCTGGGTGTAGATGTTGTCTAATTTTAATTATAAAGGCAGTAAATAAATATTATAAAAATCAGTAAAAATACTTTTTAACACCCTAAACATGTTATTTACAAACCTGGAATTTATCTTGGCCATATATGATTAATAGTCCACTTAATTCATTAGCCTAAGTTGTTATGTACGTGAATCTGGAATTTCAGCGCAGCTGTGGTAAAAGGTTCATAACTGGAGCAGTATAACTCCGAATTCAAAAGTTCTGGTGTCTATCGACATTTAGACAGATAGGGCTACGATTTACTTTCAGGGAGTTTCTGATTTTAATGAATTGTTCTAGGTCTAAACAGCACGTTAAGGTTCAGATTAACGTAATTTTCTGAATAGTCTATATGTTCATTTTAAGTAAAATGGTAAAAATAAAGTTTAATAATAGTAAATTGGAGTTTAATTAATCTTAATCGCAGCGAATCAACCTTAGGTGAACATGGTATTAATATAGGTGATGTCTAACATTTTTAATAATTACAATTCAACGATTTAGCAATAACAATCACATTAACGATCAACAAATTTTCTACAATCTACTATAGCTAATTGTCATTTAATTTCATCATTCATGATATGAAATGTGTCTACAATTTCCTATTTTATAATCAATTACTATAACTATATGGTGTATGAATATCTCTATACTTTAGAGGCAAAAAGATGGCACGATGTCGAGACTACCACTTGGATTCGCTCGTGTAAATCCGTGGCATCTCAACGATTGATACAATAATATTTTACGATTTTTAAATAAGATCCACTTGCGGAATTCAACAATAATTATCGAATACGATACAAAAATATTCGATAGAGGTGACTTGCCTTTTTGGACGAAGAATCCGAACACGAACCAATACGGGATGCAAATCCCGAGAGACGAGGCACTAGCACGGACACGCGCACGTACTTGACACGCACAAACACGGAAACACCCACACAAGATCGGATCCGGAGCGGATCTTGATGGAAGACCAAGATCGAGACAATCGAACGGCTGGATCTGCTTCAATCCGAGTTGAAGATCAAGATTGGATGGACGGCTGAGGTCTGATCTGATGTAGGAGATCAGATCTGATCAGGATTAGATCTTGATCGAATCCGACGGTCCAGATTAAATCTCCCACTCCTTTTCTTCCCTCCTTCTTCTCTCCTTCATGGTAACAGAGAGCGAGGGAGAGGTGCAGCGCCGGCGGGGCGCGACGCAGGGGAGTCTCAGGCGACGGTCGTCGGCGAGTGGCGGACTGACGACGGCAGGGGGCGGCGGCCATGGCGGCAACGGCCAGGGGCACAGTTGAGATGGTGCGACTTGGCTTGCGGAGGAGCACAGGGTCGTGGCGTCGTCTGTTGTAGTCGCTTCGGGAGAAACGGCGGCTGGCACTGTTGTCGCAGGAGTGGTTGAGGTGGTCGCGGCGCAACGCGGTGGAGGGGGAGAGAGAGGAGGAGGCCGCCGATGTGGGTCGCTGGGCGACACTGAGGAAGCGGGACACAGCGCACATGGGTGCGCTGTCGGGGCGCACTGGCTCGCGGTGCATAGCGGCCGCGGTAGGGATGAAGGGCGGCGGTTAGAGGTGGGAGAGTCGATGGGTTGATAGGCGCTCGATTGGGTTGAGCGGAAGAAGACGCAGGGGAGGGAGACGACATGGAGTGTTGGCGGTTTTTGTTTTGTTTAGTTTGGTGGTTTTGTTCTGTTCTGTTTATATCAGAGAAGGAGGAGAGAGCGATATTAAATTAGAATAAAAGGAATATATCATTAAGGCTGGGAAAGTTTAGAGGGCCAATTATTTGGGATTGGGAGTTACTGATTTTGGAGATAGTGAGGGGAGTGATTAGGAGAATTGATAGAGATTAGCCGTTAGAAAGAATCTGGGGTAGTATGGCTTAGCGGGTATTGAGTTTAAAACCATTGGGCTTAAATTAAATAATTGAGTTTGGGCTTTAAATAAATTAATTAAATAATATAACATGTATAAAAAAATCAATGGGCTAAAATCCAACAAGGGATGGCTACTCTTTGGGCTTCAAATCAATTAATTAAATAATATAATATATATCAAAATCGATGGGCTTTGATCAATAATAATACTAATAATAGAAATAATAATGATAATGATAATAATATATATTAGAATTTGAGACTAACAATTTATTAGAATTCAAACCGTAATAATATAACAAATAAATAATCTATCAATTAAAAATAGAAAATTACATTGTTGTTCAAAGTATATATAATCGTCTAGTAGAAAATACTTAGTACAAGACCCGAAATCAGTTGAGCACAAAACAAGTTTATAAAAATCAAAATACGAAAAAATATTTAGAAATACGTATTTACGGAAACAGGGGTTACACCTACGATACCGAATTTTCTTTCCTGGTTTTTCGTTGACCTGAATAAAAGATTGTCCGCCTCTAACGCACAACCTAATTCAAATTCTCCACTTTGGACTAAATCCTTTGAGCGGTAGGGCTTCATCCACGCAATCCCATTCTACTGAGTCGTACACCTTTTCGAAATATAGTTTTAGCAGAAAATTGTTTGTTTATTCCTTGCATCCTCTATAAACAATCTCATGGACCGACGCACACTGTAGATGATATCCCTCCCCTTGATGAAGCTGCTCTATGACTCCCCGACCACATCATTTAGGTGAGGGGATAGCCTCTGTGCCGACACTTTGATAATGATCTTAAATGACCCTTTCAGGAGGCTAATCAGTTTTAAATCCGCCACCCTTAACACCTCTGAATTTTTGGGGATGAGAATCACGTTCGCATAATTGATTCTATCAATTTCAGCAGAACTGTGATAGAAATACCTAAAAATAGCCATCAAATCTTCCTTGATGATGTTCCAATACAATCTATAGAAGAAAATTGGGAAATCATCCGGGCACGGCGCCTTATCCTGCCCCAAACATTTGATTGCTTGTAATACCTCATCTTCTGTGAATATACTCTCAATCCCCTCGCTTCCGTCTATTCTAGAGGTATTCGACATCCCCGGTATCATACCGCATCTTTTTACATCTTTGTTGATCCCTATATTTACCGTCTATATGATGTCTCACCAATGCTTCATCCTCGCACCAAATTTCTCCCATATACAATCCAACAATGTGATTGCGTCTTCTTCTTCCATTAGCCACTTTGTGAAAAAATCTAGTATTTGCATCTTCTTCTTTGAGCCATTGGACCATTGATCGCTGTTTTCAATACTGCTCCTTCATCTCTCCAATACATTGGATCTCATGTCTACTACTTGCCAGCTCTTCGACCTCGGACCCAAGGAGGTCCCTTTCCTCCACCGATTCCAATTCTTGAATTATCTCTCCTAATTGCACCACCTTTCTTTTCACCTGACCGAATTCAACTTTTGCTCAATCTTTTAGGCATTTTCGTAGCCGCCTAATCTTCGCAATCCATATACCATTTGCCCCCTCCCCTGAGCCTCCATGGTGGTATTCCAAGACTCTTCGATAATCCTGTGAATGTCACTGCTAAGGGTCCACGCTTTTTCAAAACGGAAGGAACGATGGAATGAGATTTGGCCATCTCCACAATCGAGGGCTAATGGAGTATGATCAGAAGTGAATCTAGTAACGGATTTAACACTCGCGAAAGGAGAAAAGTCTTCCCAATCAGTGGACACTAAAATCGTATCAAGCTCGGCAAAGATCGGGTTGACCTGCATATTAGTCCAGGTAAATTTTCTATCCGTAGGCTTGATCTTCCTAAGCTCTAAATCATCGATGGTGGAATTAAAATTATTTCTGTCCTGAAGACTAGCACCTCTACCTCTATGCTCGTTGTGGAATCTAGTAATATTAAAATCTCCCCCAAAGGTCCTGCCCATCTACTCCTTGTGCTTCTACGTTCGCCCCATAACTGTCCCCGAAGTCTAGAATCATACGGACCATATATTGATGTAACCATACACTCTCAGTCGTACTTTCTACACCTAATTCTAACCATGACTGAAAAGGCCCCCAACAACTTCATCAACAATTTCAAAAATACTAAGGTCCACGCCAATAGCGATACCCCCAGACAAGCCTATAGACGATTTGAAGCACCACTCAAACGCCCTCAATGACCTAAAGACATTGAAAATCCTCCTCGTTAGGATTCTCAATCCGAGATTCTTGTAAAGCGCATATGGATGGTTTACTCTTTGCTAAAGTATTGTTGATAAATCTACTCTTAGTTCTTTGTCTCATCTCCCTCACATTCTAAAATATGTATAACATTTGACGCATATAAGACATCTAACTTCTAATTCTCTAAGAAGACAGAACACCAGGCTATAGACAGTCTATTGACCTCCCCTCTAAGAGTTTTGACCATCTCAATTTGCTCTGCCGTGGTGGAGCCCATGGCCAAACCAAATAGACTTGCATAGTAAAGAAGCATGATGTCACTGATAAAATTCAAGATAGATAAATTGTTGTTAAGCGTACCACCACAATCAGATGCACACATCACTTTATATCAGTGTAGATATATCACAGCTTTACTCTGAATATTGTCACATGTAGGCAAATCCAAATTCCTTTTCTAAAGTTGGAAAAACTTGCGAGCATTTTCAATATGCCAATCAAAGCAATCATAGGCCAGAAAAACAATCAAAACAGCCCGTCACAGATATCAAATAACATTAAGAAATTGTTCATTAGTTTCAAGTATTGAAAAATGACTTCTACAAATTTGAGGCAATTGTATAATTATATCTAACTTGAGGTCATGTGAGAAACATTGGTTTCTGCATAATACAGTGAATGTGGTGACTATCACCAACAACACATCAATTTTCCAATCACTTTATATTTGTCATATAATATAACACATCACATAATCCAGACAATTCTCCATTGAACGTTTGAAAAATGCTTCAATTCCATCGTTTTATTTTTCTTTAAATTATTCAAATCAGACACTACATCCCTTTGCAGCTACTGCTGATAGACCACAAGATATATTAGAAACCGTTTCGTTAGAAACATTTTCATCCTCTACAACTAATGGAAACTAAGCTTCCATTAGTGCGAAGTTTCTCCATGCCACCTTTTTGCAAATGTTGCAGCCACAATCAAAGGAAAAGCAATAGTAGCATCACAATGGACCTGAACATAAAGAACACAGAATTATCAGCAACAACTTTGATTGTATAAGGGAAAGGGTTAATTGAGTGATTTAGATTCTTCAATTCTTAACATGCACCAGATTAGAGCCTGCTTCACAGGAAATTGACACGAGAGAACTGATACTAAAGAATGTAGTCTCCATACAGGGAGTGCAGCAAGTGGTACTTGGAGAGTAAATAGGAAACTCGTGTTGTCTCAAATCAACTTCCATAGATTCCTTGTTCTACAAATGGAAACTAAAGGTTCCGAGTTTCCTATTACCCATAGTTGAGATTCCACAATGACTCACCCTCCTGAAAACAGGGAAAGTCATGACCTTTAAACTCTTCACACACACACCTTTCAGCTCTTCTCTCTTTCTCCATATATACATATAAAAGAGGGTTATTCCACCTAGGTTTTTGGATCCCAAATACCTTACTGAAAAGAATTTGAAAAATTCATTTTGCTATTTAAGCAATTTATTGGAAATCATTAAATTCAGACCAAGATCGAAAACGGCTCATATTTAAATTAGTTATAGCAAAGATGAAGATCATGAAAAGAGGTCACAGCGAATTAGAGCATCCACAGTCGTTTTCTATTTCTCCCATTTTCCCATATTATAGCAAACAGTGCGCTGCACTCGTTTGCTATATATGCCATTTTTCTCATTCCTCTCAAATCTGTTTCTCAAATTTGAGAAATGAAAGTAAGAATTCTCAAATATAGAAGACGGGGAATCATATACCGTCCGAAGGATTTTAATATTTTTTAATCGACTGAGACGGGGAATCATATACCGTCCGAAGGATTTTAATATTTTTTAATCGACTGAGACGGGGAATCATATACCGTCCGAAGGATTGCCGATTTTTTTTTATTTAAAAAAGGGTCGGACGGGGAATGATACCCCGTCCTTACCTTTTAAAATATCATTTTTTTTGGAAAAAATCCCCAGACGGGGAATCTTCTCCTGTCCGGGAGATGATACCCCGTCCATGGGTATTTTCCCTTTTTTTTTTCCTTTTTTGGGTTTTTTTCCCCAAATTGCCCTTCAATCTCTTTTGAACGAATTTACAAGTCCAGGGGTAATTTGGTCTTTTGCCAAATGAGAAAAATTTGAGAAACGACGACTGCACGATACTCCCCTATATGCTATTACTGTAGCTGCCATATTTTGGCAAATGAGAAAAACGACTGTGGATGCTCTTAGTGAGCTAAACCACTTTAAAATAGTTTCTATACGCTGCAATAGATAACGATAAAGAAAAGAGGTCATAACAAGATTTTTGGTTCAAAGACATACTTTAATACTTTTCGCGGACCCTCTTATTTTCCCCCACGAAACTGCCTCATCAGGCTGAGCTCCAGAATCACTCCCATCAAATTCCTGTGCTGTGTTAATTATAACAGCAAAATCCGCACCGTTCCGCATCATGTTGGCATTATAAATGTGGTGCTTCGGAAGCCCACCACCTAGAATTATCATTCCAGTTTTTCTAAGACCAGCTCGAACTGCTTCCTCGTTCATTGCCTTTATATCTGTGATAAAATAAGCTTTATCAACATTACTATTACTATTAGTTAATTAAGTTGAGGAAGATGTAGTGCACCTTGCACAATATCAATAAGCAAACCAGGATTCCGTATCGAATGACAGTATAACATATCTCCTAGTGAGCCATCAGTTAGCGCAGGACAGTAGACTGACACATCATTCTGGCAAAATACAACTGAGTTAGAAATACTGGATACTGACATGTGCAATGCACATAAAATTGAAAAGGAAGAGATCTATGAACTTCAATATAATTTCACTCTTGTGAAGGATAAATGAGGACTACTTTACTGGAAAAATTAGTAACAATTTGGGAATCCCTACGCTGATAGCCGGATACTTGCTCAACACTTCTCTTATATGTGTCATGGAATGCTGACACAAATTTAATACCTCTCTTGCAAGTATACTCAGTTGTACAGACTTTTTTTTGAAATTCTTGGACACTTTTACTTCTCTAATTGTTTCGTTATGTCCAAGATATGTATTAGATAAAAAATATACTTTAGGACTGTTTTTTCAATTCTTTGTTATGTCATATCCTATTTCATGTAAGATTTTTTTTATTTTTTGAGAATTCTTTTGATATTTACTCCTCTGGAACGTCCATGTCCTACATGCATGCAGCATGCACAGTTACATGTTTCCTCTGACCATGTTGCATAATTTAATCCAAAGTTTTTCAAGATTTTTCATATCTGCATATATGTGGATTCTTATGTCCATGTCAGTACAAGATAAAGGGTAAATAACCGTGTCTTATGATTGTAAAATAATGATAGTCGAAATTGAAATATGATACTGGTTCTTAACTCCCGCCAAAAAGAATGATACTGGTATAGGTTGTTTTTTAGTAAATTGACCAGTTAAAGTTATCTGCCAGGTTTAAATGATGAAAGTCCTGAAACACTAAAGATCCTTGCCCATAAGTAGTACTATGCCGACATAAGCAAATCATATAAAAAACAATAAATAAATTAGCATTGAGATATTGCATTTGAAGATGGGTGCCAGAAAAGGTTACATGAATAATGGAAGGAAGCTTATATTTGCAGCAGAAGTATAATGTGACTATTTGCAGAGAAACCATAAGGGGTGTGATTCCTTCAGCACTTAAATGGAAGTTTTCAAATAAATATTTTATATTTTAGCCATTGGATGGGTGTCTAATAAGTAATCAAGGTCTTAAATCTCGGATTTCGGACTCGTCTCGGCAAGGGGTGTTTCGCCACAAATCGGAGATATCGGAGAAGATCTCGGGAAAATGTGAACATCTAGGATTTTTATTTCGGACACTCAATAAAATATTTTTTTTGTTACTAAACAAGATATTATATGTTCAATATGTCATTTATCATATAAAATATTGTATAATGTAACTAATGACATGAATCAATCACGGTAAATATTCACAGAATTTAACAACAATATAAAAGACAATGTAATATAAGTATATATGAATTTGCATTGATTAGAAAAAAATTATTAATTAATATAAACTTACTTGACTTTGCATACACAAACAATAGAGTGACAAAATTCTCACATTATGTTAGCGTAAGGTCCTATATTGAAAGACTTATATACAAAAAGTAAAACAAAAAAAATCATATATTCAGAATAATATTAGTGTGTATTTTGGCCGATATTTCGACAGTTTCGGCAGAAATTTACACCTTTCGGTCCAAAACATTATGGAGTATAAAATCTGTGATTTCGTATCGGCAAGCTAGCCAAAACAAAATTTCGGACGAAATTTCGGCCGTATCGGCCAAAATTTAAAACAGTGTAAGTAATAAAGTAATAGAAAATCTTAAAATGTCCATTCAATTACTAGCATTAGTTGTTTTGAATTCATTAGAGCAGAAGAATAGAAAGACATGTTCTAACTTGTCAAAGTCTTTGTACAACTTGAGAAGCAACCATGAGAAAGACCCAGGATAAATATAACACTAAATAGGTATAGATAAAATAATAGACATAATTTTTTTTATCATAAAATATAACACTAAATAATTTTATTTATATGATCAAAAAAAATTTAATAGACATAATCAAGGCTCCACAACCAATCCTCCAGTGTCATCTAAAAAGTACACAACAGGTTAATAGGAACACAGTTTATAATTGCCACTCACTTTTGTAAATGAGATAGAGACCATATGAAGATACAAACAGAGAGCTCAACGACCCATATTATTAATTAATTTACTCTATGTAGGAGATTTTTTCTTCTCCCAATATATGCTGGCTTCAGCTTGAAGACCAATTCCATAAAAGATTTTACTATATGCATTAAAAATAAAAAATAAAAAGTAAAAGTGTTAATGCAGAGCTATATAATTTCTCCAAGTATACCAAAATAACAATAAAAAAAGTGAATAATGTTAAACATGGATTATGAAAAATAAATTCAATTGATAAAGTTGCAAGCAAACCAACAATGATTGAAAGAAAAATTTTATGAAAGTTAATTCCCAGCTCACTTAAAAACACAAGCACAAGGCAGTAAAGTTCCTGTAAATGATAAAGGACAATATATAGTTGGACGAACCTTATATGCCCAATACAGGTACGAACTTTCATCATTTATTTCTTTGCCAAGACGAGCAATCACCTTAGACGGCGTCCAAACTACAGTCTGGGAGAAATTAATCCATATCATGCATAAGAATCAACATAAAGATAAAAATAACTATATGATAAGAACATGTTCAGAAAACAAGAAACTCCAGGTGTTATGTGTATTATCTAATTAAATGAGCAATACACTTGGACAAAATTTATATTTGGAGGATTAAAAATGAAGTTAACCAACATGGAATTTTATATGACATAAATAAGGTAAAACTTTAACTATTAGATCAATATAGATAGACTAAAGAGAACCTCTAGAGATACACTTTGATTGAGCAAGTGATTCACATGATACAGACTTCAAAGAAATTAAAGCATGATTCTATAGTGTGAACCTTCACTACAGCCTGACAAATTTATTACAAGTGCAGGGGATAAAATGTACAGATAACTAATTTAGAAAAAGATGGCACTCTGGTATATCCTTCAGAAGGATGGTCCGTCTATTGAATCCATCTGGTCAAGTTGTAAATTGGTGGAAATTAGAGTAAATTGCACAAACCCCTATATTATGCTATAATTGCAGGAGATCTCAATAAACGTTTCAAAAAACTCCTTCAACTATGTTCTACGAATATTATGATCTGAACCTGCTAAAAGAATAACTGAATTATGTACTCTGTTCTTCTGAATATTGTGAAAGCTGTGGCTTTAAATTCTGGAATCCACTGATGATTAAGAAGTTTACTATTATTAATTCCAGCAAGTTTTTTTTTTACATACCCTATAAAACCTCCTTGTTCGCATATAACCTCCAGAAAACTCTGTATTTGCACAGTTGCATCAGCATCATTTTAATAAGTTGCTGCTCACAATGAGTTCCAAATTTCCACGTTTACAGTAAAAAATAATTATCCGTGATTGGATTATTTGCATTATCAGATGGGAATGGATTTTCAGTCTGAGCTCCACACCAAATGTTCATGAAGTTCCAACTTCTCTTGATGTCAATTTACAACTTGACTAGTGCCACCAGTGAACTGTCTTCAACACCACTCCTTAATACTTCCTCCATTCCCATCAACCACCTTCCACTTCAAGACCAAGTCACCACTGATCATCAACCCTCCAAACTCATTAACAATCTCTCTCACCAACGCCACTCCTTCGAAATGTATAGATAACTTTCTCTCCACATTTTTTACAAATTTGTGAAGAATTTGAACGAACCTACAAGTTCAAGAAAATCTTTTGTGACACAAACTATCAAAAGTCACAGTGTGGAGTTGGAGGGCTTATTCCGGATGAATTTAAGGGGAAGATGGAAGAAATAGAGATATAGTGCACTGAGATGGAAATGGATGTTAAAGAAATGGTGAAGATAAATATAGGATGAAATAATCCCTACCAATTGAGTTACAGTAGTGGAGATGAAATGTCATAAACTGCTACAGTAACAGCTTTACTAGGTGTCGAAGGCCAAACATCGGATTACTTCTAAAAGTAGCATGTATCCAACACTGTGCAATTTAACAGAGAAATTACAGCATACTACTCAGTCAGAAGAGTCTGAACATAAAGGAGGCCATTTGGAGCATCTTTTAATGTAGGATGGTTTCTACAAACAAGCATAGCAGAGGAAGCTTTCCACAGTTGACCAGTTACCAAGTTAGTTCTAGCATCACACCAAGCCAGCTTTTAAAGTACTCTGCATGTCTTACTTTCCTTGACCAAAAATTCTGGCTCCTGTTCATAGAGGTTGGACTTTAAGTTGAATACCCATCTTCAAATCTTGTTCAATTTGTTTTTTGACCTTAGTCGTCCAGCATAAGCAAACCCATTTTAACTGACAAAAGGCTTCAACAATGATGGTAGTAGGTGGCGGCTAGTCACCTCTTTCAATAAAATCTTATTCAGCAGCACTAGTTTCATTGAAAAAAAAAATGAAAAAAAAAGTGCACAAAGCCTAACCTACTTACTTCTACGGTTGTACCTCAATATTAAATAAAGTGTGAGCCCAAAAAAATGTAGTTTCACTTATGACAGATTGCAATGCCACAAACCTAACAGTTTTGTTGCAAAATCAAAATTAACCTAGTATAGCTCTAAGCCAAGCAAATTAAGAACAATGTGCAAGTTTTGCAGAGGATGATAGGTATAGTATAAAGAACAGAACTAGGACCAGCTTGAAGACAGTGAACTCGGAACAACTCCCAAGCACAAGAAAAAATGACTTGAATATTTCAAACTTGGAACCACTTATATATCTTCACCAAATATGGTGAAGTATTTGAATACATCGAGTACAACTATGTTCATGTGGAAAGAAAAAAAATACCTCTGTAGTCTGTTCTTCTAACATTTGGTTAAGAATTGGATTAATCCAATCCTCAAATTTGCAGTAATTGTCATTAGGCACCAAAAGATTTCCAATTCGATTTACTCCTTTTGATCGCAAAAAAGCTCCAGGAAGAGAAAAGTCACCTTTATATGTTGGTGCAAGGCATTTGATAAGGTCCTCTTCTATACCTCCGGCGGTCGTAACTATAACGTCGACCTATAAATGCCACAACTTTGTTGTTACACCTATCATAATAATCTATGAAAACCAACTTCAAAAGCAATACTCTTCTTTGCTCAGGTAAAACATAAGTACCTAGAATAATATAGACAAATCTATAATGCTATATAAAAAGTAAAAGTTTGATGAATATGACTAGATTATTTCTTGTTGTTACACCTATCATAATAATCTACGAAAACCAACTTCAAAAGCAATACTCTTATTTGCTCAGGTAAAACATAAGTATCTAGAATAATATAGACAAATCTATACTGCTATATAAAAAGTAAAAGTTTGATGAATATGCCTAGATTATTTCTCTCTTTTGCCAGCAGACAGCCAGATCATCTGAGAAAGTTGTTTGGAACTGCAAGAATGTCATTAGCTATGTAGAATAGACAAGGAGTCGTTCCTGCATCAGACTTGTACCGGACACCGACACTTAATGGACACTTCTCGCCTTCTCGGACAATTCTCATATGTGTCCTAATATTTATAATATATCTTATATGTTAGACATTTCTTGCGTACTATTTTCAACACGTAATTCACGCACAATTTAGTTTCAAGTACATGTATGTCTTACTACTTGCTTATGGCCTACAAATCTTCTCTGATTTGTAACTGAGTACAAAGTATTATCACTTTCCACAAACGGTATAACACTATTCTAATGTAGCTCAGAAGTGCATTTATGTATATCATTTGGGTTAAATTTATGCATAATTGTTACACATAATGTTACACTATATTATATTGTAACAGTGTCCCCGTGTCCTAATTTTTACAATTTTTTCCATGTCCCATACACGTCATGTCAAGTCAAGTACCCATATCCAAGCTTCCTAGGCCATTAGTAATAGCAAGTTGTAAATAAGTTCATACTAAATATTTTTCTTCTGAATGAACTCGGGGAAAGAATATTTCCTTCAACTTTTTCTTCAAATTCTAAAAAATGTTTTAAATTTGTTATAATATTATATACGTGAAAATTTTTAAAAGGAAATATGACTAAAAGTGCCCCTAATATGTAGATTGCCAAAACTGAAGATTTTTTTTATAGAATTACAACATAATGATTTATTAGCTTAAAAATGTGCCTCGTTCACTAAATTTGCTTTACTTTAGACTTTAAATATTTTCTTATGTCTCTACTAATATAACCACAAAGTTGAAGTCGCGTATTGAGAATTTGGTCATTGCCTCCTATGTTCTTCACAATTGTATAATTATCAGAACAAATCATTAACAATCTATCTCACTAATCGTTTCTAACGTGATTATGAAGGGGAAATACGCGGGCTAATTATCTAGTAGAATCCAATATGGAGTACCCCCAAATGAATAACACGTCACTTACTACCTGTCTATCGAAGTACTTTACAGTGAACACATCGTTTCCTCCACTAAATAACAAATTCTCAACCTCCTAACGATAAATATACATCTAGCTTACTTCATACACATTAAACTTTGCGACTTCCGTACCATTTACTTAACTAATATACAGTCATTGGTTTCTGCTCAAAATAACTAAATCGATTGTGAGCTCGGATTGACTCACCATTCTATGCTGCACGAGAAATCGAATAATATCCCTAACACCAGACGATACAAGATTCGATGTAAACCCCAAAAAGATCTTGCATCTCACAGATTCTCTGAAACTCGGATCCCTCTCCTCTTCACTGCAATCTTCAGTTAATTCCTCATGCGATAGCCTCCAATCTAACTTCAATACAATTCGCACCACGAAATTAACACACACAAAAAAGTTAATCTTTAAATACCTCCCAAAAAAAAAGTGAAATTGAAATTTCTCACCATCTGATTGACGACTTGGATGGCGTCGCCGAGGTTGGAGGCTTGGAACCCGGTGGAAGCCATTGAGGAAAGGAGGCCGTTGAGATCGATTCCGTCGTTGAAATCGTAGCCGTTGACTTTGATGAAGTTCTTGTCGTCTAGGGTTTCGGATTCTTTGAAGACGACGGAGCGTACGGAATCTAGGGTTTTGGTGTCGGCGTTGGAATCCATGGTCGGATGAGTGGAGATTCGATTCGAATGTAAAGATTTAAAATTGGAGGGGGATTAACCTTAAATTTAGAATATTTTCCCCAAGGATCTATGTGGGCTTGATGGGTTGTCGAGAATCTAAATTCCTGAAGCCCAGTAAGATATAGAATAAGGCCGATCTCTTTCTAAATTTTGGGCCCCCTACTGAAGCTCACGTCGACTTAAAATATAGCGTAATTTTATAATCAAGGTGATTTCAAAAGTATTTATGATTTTCAAAACTTAGGCAATTCCTATTTATGATTTATATATATACTAGGTTTGCCCGTTGACACGTGCCTACGGCATGTCTTCGGAACGGTGCACCTTATTTGATCGTATAAAATAGTTTTGGAGGTCGAGCAAATTAATTGAAGTAGCAAACATATTATATAAGAAACTTTTGTGGTCCAGCAAAAAACATATTATATAATTTTTTTGAACTGTTTTCAAAGCTTTTAAATTTTTAATTTTTTTGAGTTTTTAAATTTTTTATTTTAAAAAAAAATTTAAAAAATTATTTTCTTAATTTTTTGAATAGTAGAGGGAGGGAGAGAGAGAGAGAGAGAGAGAGAGAGAGAAATTTTTAAAAAAATAAATATAGGAGTTGTTTTGGGTGGGGGATTTGAATTTGAGTTTGGAGGGAACTTTTGGGGGGAAAATATGTTTTGTGAGGTTAGATCTGGGCCTTTGATTTTTGAGGGGATTGAAGGAGAACCACTTGATAGCTTTCTTTGTGTTTTATTATATAGATATGTTTAGCACACATGTGATTCTAAATCACTTCCCTTGGATATTATATACTTTTTATTTATATTATTGTTTATAATAATACCAGAACCAAGAAGAAAATATATAAATATAATACGTTATATTATTTATATTATTTATTAATGTTAAATCATAACAATTAGTAGTTGTAGTGCACATTAATATGTCTACGATTAGTTCGATTATTAAATAGTATTATGCACCGGTGGTGTGCATGGAACATAAAATAAATAATTAATGAAAAGTTAACTTAACACGTAATTTTTTTAATTTTTTTTTGGCTAAACGAAAATGTGCACTTGAGATTATACATTGAGATTTTGTTTTCATTTTTGTGTTGCACCTCAAGCTCTTGAAATATAACAGTTTGTATACTATGTATTTGTGAGATGAACAATAAAATATTATTGAAAATAATAATTAATATTATGTTTCATGTTATATATTAAAGTTTCGGGTCTTCAATCTATATAATAATAAAACACAGAGAAAGCTATCAAGTGGCTCTCATTCAATATAAACAAAATCAATGGTCCAGATTGATTCTCACAAAACACATTATTCCGTCCAAAATTTCTTTTTTTGATGTAACGGATAGAGTCGTGCGACTCCAGCCCGATCAAAAAAATATATAAATAAGATTAAAATCTGTACAGAGGCGGATTAGAGCCGTTTTACGAGAGATAAAAACGGTACCCTAAACCACAAGGCTATATAGGGACAAGCTAAGAGTGCAGAAATAAGATCTACAGACTAGATTACAAAGAAAGAATAAGCCAATAAACTGGCACGGGACTTTGAACGGCTAGAATAGCGGCCCTCGACATGTCTTGAGCACGCTGGACCCTACATCGATGCGGGAGGGAGCTGCAGCCATCAAGGAGGCCACTGTGCAAATGAACAATGAAAACGCAATCAAGGAGGATGACCAGACTCGCCATGCACACCAAGGGGACTCCGCAACTGGGCCAAGAAAGCTCAAACACACCGGATGCCGCCATCAGCACCCTGGGGCAAACGCCAAGGCCGAGAACAAAAGACAGCCAAACAAAAGACTACCAAGGACCCAGGCAGTCACCGATGGGAAGTCGCGAAGGCTCCGCAGGCATAAAAAACACTTTGATACAATCCCAGGCAGAGCGCACAGACCCGCAGACCACAATCAGACCAACACTCCAAACCAAGCAGACATCGCCAAAACAGCAGATATCAAGAGCAATACAAGCCCAACCACAGATATTTAAAACCAGATAGAGCGCACAGAACACTCCTTGAGAAGTATTATATTACTACAGGTTACAAACTGCTCTGTCGTGAGCGAAAGCAAAAAGTAATCTAAGTCCAGGAGATAGAGCGCCTAGAACACATGATCATGCGCTCACCCACCTAACTAGAGAGTACTCAAAAGACCACCCAGGTGACTAACCAAGATGATATCGCCGCCCAAAAAGGAGATAGACAGAGCCCATAGAAAACCCGAAATAAGCCCAAGGCCAAGTAGTCATATAGAACTACCCTAGGGTAAAAACAACCACGCACCAGAGACAGAGAACCAAAGCGAAATACTACTGGGAGCATGCCTTGGAAGCTTCAAACCTGTAATCCAATCCAAAAAGGAAAGAGAATTGAGAGTGAGAAATAAGAGAAAAACTCTAATAAACAAACATCACCAAATATTGAACAACGCAAGATAGTAGAAACAGTCAGTAGCTGAGGACAAACGAAAGTGCAATGCCGAGAGGAAGGACAGCCTTCATTAGAGAGCGTTAAGTATGGAGAGGACCGATCGAGATTCCTCTAAACAATTATAGTAAAATAACTTCCGCTTATCAACTTTAAGCTGCGAAGTCCATAGGGTGAAGAGGAAAAAAAATTCATCCGTTAAAGATTTGATAGGTGCTGATTTGTGTGAAAAAATTCTGCGATTCCTCTCTCTCCAGACAACCCAAAGAATGATATGAACAGAAAGGTACCATCCCCTGCTATATTGGGGTAAGTTGGAAGGGGAGCACCAACAGGCTCGAAGCTCAGAGGGAATAGCTGGGTTTCCCCAAGCTAGAGCAGCAATTTTCCAAAGGGGGCGAATGGAGGGGCAGGAAACAAAAATATGATTAGAATCTTCGGATGCTTCCGAACAGAAAGGGCAAAGTTGCCCCCACGCCAAATTTCTGGAGTTCAGTACCTGAACGGTGAGGAGCTTATTGTGGATGGCTAGCCAAGAGTTTATTTTAACCTTAAGTGGGGCGCAGGAACCCCAGATAAATTTAACAGCGGGGGAGCCCACACCACGGAAATTGAGGAAGTTATAAAAGGATTTAACCGAGAATGATCCTGAAGCGTTCCAACGCCAAGCTATATCTTCCGAGTGATGCCACGGGAATAAATTGAGCGAATCAATGAGCTGTTGAAATTCCAAAGCTAGATCGGGAGGTAACTGGATAATAAAAGGGATACTCCACGATCTCGTGGAAGCAATCCCAGTAAAGGAATCGCCAATAGAGGCATCAGGGTTGGCCGCGAGCCTGAATAAAGAGGGATGGGCTGAAGCGATGGAGATATTGCCGAACCACAAGTCGGTCCAGAATTTGGATCTAGAATCAGCAGGGCAGAGCCTATAAATGCCGGACTGGAAGGCCGAGGAAGCCTTCCATACTCCCTTCCAAAAAGGAGAGGCTAGACGATGGATGGGGGAGCTGAAGCTCCACCAAGGAGAGGAGTCAAAGTAATACTCTTTGATACATTGGACCCAAGGTAGGTGAGGAGATTTATGGAATCTCCACAGCCATTTACCTAATAAGGCAATATTATGATCCCTGAGGTTGAGAACCCCAAGTCCCCCATTCGCTTTGGAAGAACAGATGCTATTCCAATTACACAAGTGGGAGCCCTGCTTATAAAGGGCCTTGCCAGACCAAAAAAAATTGCTACGAATCTGGTCAATCCGCTTAATAACCCAGGAGGGAAGGTAATAAAATGACATCATGTAGATCGGCATGGCCGACAGAACAGAGTTAAGAAGTATGAGCCTGCCACCTCTAGAGAGAAGCTTACCGGTCCAAACATTAAGTCTGGATTCAATTTTGTCGATAATCGGGACCCAGTCAGATCGGTGGAGCTGTCCCCATCTCAGAGGAATACCAAGATAAGAGATGGGAAAGGAGGCGATTGGGCAATTAAAGAAATGGGATATATGGGCATGACGTGAATCGTCACCTCCAAGCCAATACACAGAAGATTTGTTGAAGTTAATGGCAAGGCCTGAAGCCTGTTCAAAGCAATACAGTAATAGTTTCAGATTGCGAAGAGTCGGCTGATCAGGTTTGGCGAAAATAATGGTATCGTCCGCATATTGCAAATTCAGAATACCATCAAACTGACGGTAGCAACCTAAACCTTCTATGACATTTGCATCACGGGCGTTACGGAGTAGTTTACTGAACACGTCCGCAACCAGGGAGAAAAGCAAGGAAGAAAGGGGATCTCCTTGACGTAAACCACGTTTGGTTTTGAATTTGTGCCCCTCTGAGCCATTGATAAGGATAGAAGAAGTACCAGCCTTGAGGCTGGATTTAATCCATCCAATCCATTTTGGGCCGAAACCCCGGTGATGCAAAATCTCCAAGAGGAAGTCCCAGTGGACGTTGTCATACGCTTTTTGGAAGTCGAGTTTGAGAAGGATACCATCTAAGCGGCGGTGATGACAAAGAGTAATGATCTCTTGGGCCGCAGCAACGCTGTCCAGAATGAAGCGATCCTTGATGAAACCCGATTGGGCTGGATCAATCAAAGGTGAAATGATAGAACTAAGTCTATTAGCCAGAACTTTCATTATAATTTTGAATGAAGTGTTAATAAGACTAATGGGTCGGAACTCCGACACCGCATTGGCGCCCTGTCTTTTGGGGATCAAGACAATGTGGGCATAATTAATGCGATCAAAGGAGAGAGCTCCTTGATGCAAGTCCTGGAAGAGGTCAAACAGGTCGTCCTTTAACCACGGCCAAAATTTTTGGTAGAAAAAGGCTGGAAAGCCATCTGGCCCCGGCGCTGCATCACCTTTTAAGGCAAAAACAGCCGCCTTGATCTCGTCCATAGAGAAGGGGGCCTCAAGGGAGGATAAATTAGTGGACGGGGGACCATAAAGTTGCTGCCAATCTAACGAGAATTGACGCGGATTTGAGGAACCAATAAGGTTTTTGTAGAATGAGTGGAAAGCATGGTGTATGTCCGGGTCAGAGGTTAACTCTGCGCCCTGATCAAGAAGAAGGGAAATATGGTTGCATCGTCTGCGATGTGAGGCGAAGTGGTGGAAGAATGCCGTATTACCATCCCCCTCTTTCAACCACTTAATTCTGGCTCTTTGAGCCCATTTTGAATGCTCTTGAAGAAGGATGTCAGCATATTCGCGCTTACACGCTAGACGCTCATGAATGGCGTGAGTCGATAGCGGGGCCTGTTCTTCCATCAGGTCAAAAGCCTGAATGGATGCAAGCAGAACCTCTTTGAGGAAATTGGTATTAGATTGGCGTTCACGACGCCAGATCTTACAGCCAAATTTGATAGCGTGAAGCTTAAGGAGTTTGAAATTCCGTCCAAAATTTCAAACTCCAAAATTTTAAACCACCAAACCAATTTCTCTCTCTCTCAACTCAGAAAAACCTCTCTCTCTCTGTCTCTCTCTCTCTCTCTTCCCCAACTTAGAACCCCTCCCCCCCCCCCTCTCTCTGTCTCTCTCATCCGCTCTCTCTCTCTTCCCGACCACCCTCCACTCACTTCCACTCCCGACCTCCTTCAAAGCGTCGTTAGCCCTGCCTCATCGAAACCTCCACCTCCTTCAAAGCTTCGTCAGCTACGTCAACCCAACCTCCACCTCAGTGTAAGTTCACCTTAGGCAAATTTTAGGATTGTAAGTTTAGGGTTGCAGGATTTCAAATTGATCTGTTTAGGATTGTAAGTTTAGGGTTGCAGGCTTTCGAATTGATACTAATTTTGTATCTAATTGATACTATTTAGGGTTGGAGGATTTCAAATTTTTAGCTTTGGTTATTAGGGAATTATGATGTTCTACTTATCTCTATAATTCTATGATCCTAGCTGTTGTAGTCAAAATGGTTACTTTGACATTGTAGTTATCTCTATAATTCTATGATAATGTGGTATTGCAGCCAAATGAAAATTTTGATGAGTTTAGTTCTTGTGATAAGATGTGTGAATAAGTTAATTACTGGTTGATATAGTAAATAGGATGATAGTAATCTATATAATAAAACACAAAGAAAAGCTATCAAGTGGCTATCCTTCAATAGTACTAAGGAAATCAATGGTCCAGATCTAAGCTCCCAAAAGACATTCCCCCCAAAACTCAAATTCAAATCCCCCCCCAAACAACTTCTTTATTTATTTAATTATTATTTTCTCTCTCACTCTATCTCCTATTCAGATCAGTTTGCTCCATCTATTTTCCATCTAAGCGCGAATATCAAGCGACTCCGTATCGGCGACTCCCCTCCACCAAACCGAGAGCCTCTACATGCAATGCGGCAGCTCTAATTTCATCTCATTAACCGAATTCTCATTTTAATTTTTAATTTTGTGTGTGCAGGGGATTACTCAGTTTTTTGCTAACTCGAATTTTCTGTGCACATGGGATCTAAGTTCAGAGAGTTATGATTGTTTTATTTTTTGTTTTAAAATTTTTTAATTCGGTAATTTATTTGATGAGTTTTCATTGGTTTTTATTTAAGGTGTACGCAAGTGAGAGATGGATTATTTGGTGGCCTCAATTTGGGCTTCCAAACCATAGCAGAACATGTAAGCTAATCAGCAACCTAAATAACTTGTCAAATATGCAACATAAATTTCTTTACTATAAGAGAATATACTATCGTGAAGTGTTCCCTTCACTGGTTATTAGAAACCATGGATAACATAACAAATAAGAACTTTTAGTTTATATTTGGATATATAGGATTGGGATGACTGGAGTTTACCAGTGAAAGGTGCAAACTCTCCACTCAAGAAAGACAGCTAAAGTAAATTTGTTATTGATCCATTTTGATTTTTTTTTATAAAGGTGCAATGTGGAGACAAAGTGGATAGCTTGGATTAGAGTTTTGAGAACTTCATGTATTACATTTTGGTTGAAATAATAATAAGAGATATTTCAATTGCAAACTGAGTTTCAAACAAACAAATGTTTAGATTATTGGTACTAGTATTTTTCACGTGCGATGCATGTTTTGATAAGAGTGGGAGGATTTTCACGTGCGATGTACGTATTAAGAAATAGTTTTGGAGTTGGATGTGCGTTGCACGTAATTGGAAAAAAAATATTGAAGGAAAATCTACAATGTGCACGTGTTTATAAGTAGAATTTGAGTTGTACGTGCAGCATATATATATATATATATATATATATATATATATATATATATATATATATATATATATATATATATATAAAATATATATATATATAGTAAAAAAATATTATAAAATTGTTTTGCATGTGCGTTGCACGTTTTAAATAGGTGAAATTTTTCTATTTGTTTATTTTTGTTGTAATTAATGGGAGAGCTGGAGTTGCACGTGCAACGCACGGGTTTGTATGTTGACAAATGTTAACCCCAACTCTCCCATTATAATATTAGAGATTGTAGATACCTTCACACCTGCACTTGAGTTACCATTGTATTTAAACATGCTCATAGTGGTTATGCGATTAGAGTAAGCTCTATAAAACCTTAATGATCATGTCCTTGCATAACTATTATAAGTATCTAAAAGTGATGCTGAAGTTTAAAAAAAAAACTCTATACAGTGTTTCTAACAAACTATATGCATTACAGATAAGTTCAAGCTAATGATCAAGAAGGCGATGGTTGAGCTTAAAGGTAAATATGCTGGTTTCTCATATAATATATTTCATACTTCAATTAATTTACTGGACCTCTAAAACTATTTTATATAATCAAACCAGGTGTGCCATTCCGAAGATGTGCCATAGGCACATGTCAACGGGCAAACCTAGTAGATTATAATATCGCAATGACTCTCGGTGTTTGGTATGGTGTATATGGTTTGTTTTGTAATGTCCATAGCCCAATACAAATGATCAGATTTGGTCATGACTGCAGCTGGAATTTGATAATTGGATTCAGGCTAGGGGTTGTTACAAATAGTATCAGTCTATCAGAGCAATAGGATGATCAAATCAAATTTTAGAATTTCTTATTGATCTTGAGAATAGAAATGTAGAATAGAAATGTAGAATAGAATGGAGATCAACTATATACAACCAAATATATTTGTTTTGCGGTTCTAAAAAGATTATGTGGTGGTATAGAGGTTCAAATTTCAAGGACAAGCCTAGCACAAGTATCTTTAGGTTGCAGGGAGAGAATTTATCTTTATGTGTATATATGATTGTGTCAAGAGTTCATATCCAATAATTGAATATAGGCTTGGGGACTTGCAATTTCTACTCAGTTGTGTTAAGAGTACATAGTTGTAAATATTGCTCAACATTGATGTTAATTTGATATGTAATATTTGGAGTTTGTTAAGTGTAAAAAAGTTGCATACTTGCATAGAACTGTTAGCAAGTCCTCAATCAATTGTCATTATGATTTACTTCCGATTATGTGAAATTACCTATGATTTGCATTGTGTGCAAGCCAAACAATAGTGTATTAACTATACTCTTGGAAGCTGTTAACCTAAGATTGCTTTATATTAAATGTTTCTGCTTTGCATCGTAATTAGAAAATCAAAGTCAAGACACTGTGTCTGTGTGTTTTGAATTAAAGGATTTGTGAGTTGAGTTATTTTAGAATCTCATTTGCGAGTTGAGTTCTTATTAGAATCTCATATAGCTGCTTTCTTTCCAGGTTGAGAAATAAGCATAAATATATTTAAAACGAAACACTTTTATGTAGTAACTATATTGTGTCAGACACTCATAACACTTGACACACGAATGCAATAGGGTACTTGATACTTTATGATAGTTTTTCAAAATCTATTGTGTATCGATAATTCATGTTGTCATGTTACGTTATGTCTATGTCTGTACCTGTTAGAAAAAATTTGAATTGATGAACAAAATACCTCTTATGATGTAGATCAAGTAGAAAATCAAGTCACTTCTTTAATTTTCTAATTGAAGAGAACATGTTTAACATTAAAACATGTTTAATTGTTAATTTTGGGATTATGAATATATCCATTTCTATTGTGAAGAAATGAATGTATCTTTAATGAAAGATTTATTTAGTACTCCTATTAAATCTACCAACTTAAAAGACCAAATTACAAATACTCCGATTTGGGGAACATAATAGCGAAGTGCGTATTAATTTTGGACCAAACTTCCAAACACTCTTCTATACTACTTACAACATCTGTAATCATTGAGAGTTAAAATTTTTTAATTTGTCATTTAGAATTCAGAATTTTGAGTTCGTGTTGTAGTCGTTTGACGTAATGTAAGTAATTTCCCCTCCTTTCTATACAGATCAAGTCTTTCATCAGAATTAAACAATAGCAATGGATAACATCACTATATGTGGTCATATAAGTTTCTGTTTTTTTCTGACATCTACAACTCTTTCATATTAGATCAACAAATTGTTTCTTTTATGTTTTTCACATTATAATGTTTACTTTCATACCTTACAGGTGTTGGATATATTGGTATATTCTCTCTATATAAATATAGCACGTGCATATGTGTAACACGTGTAATGAACGTACAATTGATTGGATATTGGAACGCGGGTTTGTGGGCTTATAACCCGATACCCAAACCAGTATTTAGGAATAAATACTGGCTTGTGATAGCAGTCTAGGTATTCCAATCTTGATACCTAGGGTGAATATCTCAAACAACTTAGATCTAGAGATAAACCCTAATTCCCAATTGTTAATTTCTCACAAAACCTAACAATCTTGAGATATTTTGTAATCAATTTTGTGAGATTAATTAAGAGATATACTTGAATACCGTCGAAATCTGTGGGAGCTGCCAGATCCCATCGGAAAAGAAGCAGCCGTCGTTGGAACCCTATCTCCATCTCTCGCTTCTTTCCCTGTTTCGATTGCGTCGCGAAGCCGATCGGTCGCCGTTCGTCGCTCGCCGATCTGTCGCGAAGCCGAAGCCGATCGCTCGCCGTTCGTCGCTCGCCGATCTGTCGCGAGGTCGAAGCGCGACCCACGAAGTCGATCGCATCGTGAAGTCGTCAGGTGCCGAACCCCACCTCTTCCCGTTCGCTGTCGACGACAGTCACATCTCAGGCGCCGACTCCGACCCCTCTCTCTTTTCTTCAAGATCTGTGTGTGAAACACTAATTGAAGAAGAAGTCAGTGAAGAGAAATCTTGTATCTCATCAAGATCTGATTGGGTTGTATGGAACCCTAATTGAAGAAGACAGTGAAGAGAATTTTTGTATCTCATCATCAGATCTATTTAGACGCACACAAGGTGTTCGATGTTGGGTCTCTTTGGCGCAGAATGGTTTGTTGTTTGGATTTGTTCCCAACAGACATGAGTCTAATGAATTGAAGGGGAAGAGACAGTGAAAGATAAGTTCTTTACTTTCCTCGTATTAAATTTCTGTTAAATATTTTGCTATGTGCTGGAAGTTCAAAACACTCGTTCTAAAATTATGTTTTGAATTATAGAATTACTATGATGCTAAGTAGTTAAGTTCAAGACTGTATTAATCACTTGTTTAATTAAATACAAGTTGAACAGTTGTTTTGGCTATTTGCTAAAACACAATATCTATTTTGATAAGTTAAACTGTATGTTGACTATAAAAATCGGATCTCCAATTAAATTGTTGCTAGAATTAGATTGTGCTAATAATTTGTTTAATTGGCTAATCTTTAACAATTTGATGAATGTAGGAACTCTAATGTTACCTACAAATTGTGTATGTTGGAGATGATGGATATGCATTACGGTTGAATAAGTCTGCACCACGCAGGCTTCTCCATCGAATTTGGAAAACACTTCTAACTTGAAGTGTCGGTATAATCTACTCTAATTTTCTTAGTATTTTTTATGGGATGAATGTGTTAACATTTTGTGCGTTTGATCATATGATTGAGAGTTTTAGATCATAGTTATTCTCGCTTTGGAAAACTAGCATGTTTAGGGTTGTTAAGTGTTTTATCATACAATGTGTATAGATATTTTGACAAATCCATTGTTTGCAGTTTGTGTGAGATTACATATTTGCTTCTCTAAAATTTTAGAAATAAAATAAAATTGTATAAGATGTATAACAAATGTCTGTAACTTAGGAGAGAGCATCTCTTAATGTAGAATATGACTTTACTAGTTATGTTGTGTTCCCTCTCGTTCATTGTACTGTATGTGCAAAGTTGAATTATAATATGTTAGTCATTATCTCATTTAGCATTATGAAGATGATGAAGAACGAGTAAAGGAAAAGAACTCTTTGCTCAATGTGTTTGAGCTAGTGGACATTGTTAGAACCATTAGAGAAAGCAAATAATTTTTGAAAAATGTGATAGAGTAATTTTGTATTAACTCTTATAAAGTGCATATATTGTCAATCGTATGTATAAGTTGAGTTTAACAAATGAGACAATTAATAATAATAGTTCTAATTGTGTTCTTGAACATAGCATAATTGGCTAAGATTTGAGAACTATATATTCAATTGTTTGTAAGGAAATGTGATCTAATTATCAAAACTGTGGGGAAATGGAGTTAAAAGTTATTGAGTCAAAGCTTTAACATCCAAGTTGTTTTGAAATTTAGAATCACTATGAATTATATATTAAATTGTTTGTTTTTGTTAAAACTCATAGCCCTACTAAATGACACTTCATTAAAATGTGACAAATATGAAAGTTGTGCTCAGATTATAATCACTAGAAAATCATTTAGTATGGTCTCTAGGAGCACACAACTTCTTGAGTCAATACATTCTGATATTTATGATCTCAGTAGCTTTGTGACTAGATGAGACAATTGTTGGTCAGAAGTATTTTAATCGCTTTTGTAGTTGATTAATATAAGTCTGTCATATATATGAATAATGAAGCACTTGTTATTCTTAACTAATTAAAAATTATAGTTAAATGCTAAAAATCAAGGGTTCAGATTTAATAGAGGTGGTGAATATGTTTTAACAACTTTAGAGAAGTTTGCATTGTGCATAATCTCTACCGCACTCTACTTACAACAGTCAAACGGTATTGATAAAAGGTAGAATCAAACACTTAGTGAAATGTTGAATTCTATATTATTGACTGTTGTTTGTCTTGTGTAATTATGAGTGATGTTGTATTGTTAATCATACCTCTAATGTGTTACTACACTCTAAATTGAATACACCTTGTAAATCATGGTATGAAAACACAAACAATTTTGTTAAAGAGAAAATGTGTGTTGTGATACTAGAGTTAGAGTACATGACCCTAGAAGGCCTAAAGTATGACCTACAACAAATATTTGTGTGCTTAGAAAGTGCAGAATGTAGCTCTGTGGACAGATGTTGGATCTATCTAATTTGTGTTAGAAGAGTCTAGACTTGCAAAGTTCTTTGAGGATATGTTCATCAAAGATAAATGTATGAAATAATCTAGTCCTACAGACATGTTCAATGATTCACAGTTGGAATCAAGAACCAGCCTTACTGACACTTGAAAACTTGAATGACAAATGAGCTAAGAAGAGTCTTTAGTAGACAATGAGATGATTCTGTGCATACAATAATACTTTAATTTAGTTGATCTGCCGAAAGGGGCTAAAACTATAGTAAGTAAGTGGGGTTTTGTAGAAGAAACTTAATTTTGATTGTTCAGTAGCAATTTTAATGCTTTTTAGTAGCTAACAGATTGACTGAGAAAAATGGGGTAGATTTATTTGATGTCTACTCACATGTTTGTCATATTGCTACAATTAAGTATTCTTCTTACCCCCTACATCTATTGAAAATTGTCATTCATAAAGGATAATTAAAATGCTTTGTACTTGATGTTTTGTACTGAACAGTTTTGTACTGGAAAGCTTGGAACTAATATGTTTAGTGAACAAGATTTACAATATAGTAAAATCATTGTATGTTCTTAAAACATGTATAGCCAACAGATAAATAATTTGACAAATTTTTGAAAGAGCCTAGTATATGAATCAAGTAATTCAGATCAGTGCCTTCAACTTTGTGGTGTGTCAAATATAGTGGCTATTATTTACTTGTTATGTTGACATGCAAGTTCTTGGAAGTGACCTCTCCATTACAAATGAAGTTAAAATTATGCTATCCAAAGAATTCAACACGAAACCTAGGTACTGTGGACACCATAGGTATAAGGGTGAGTTTTCAGTTGGCAAGGGATAACTCTTAGCCAAACTCATCAAATCAAAATGTGTTTCAAAAGTCGGGATATAGTGATTGAAAGTATATTTTGAAACACCTTATGATTATGATAAAAGGTTGACACCTAATGATGGTGCAACTATGAGACAGGTAGTTCATTCTAAAGGAATTGACAGTCTCATGTATACAAAGATCTGCACTAGAATAGACATAGCCTTTGAGGTAGGTATGATCTGTAGATTCACTAATAATCCCATACATATTTGAGTGCCCTTAAGAGGCTAATGAGATACCTGAGTGGTTATCAAGAGTTTGCTTTGTGCTACTCTAGTCATTCTTCGAATGAATGACTGATCTGATGCATTATGATGCTCAGAATTTAGTGAAAGTCGATAACTAGTAGATATGTGTTTACACTAGGAGAAACAGAAATGTTATGGAAACAAAAAGCAAACGGGCACTGTGCTATCATCCATAAAATCAGACCTCTATGTGTAATCCTCTGCAGGGAAAAGGCTGAGTGGATTGAAGAAATGTTGCTAATTATCCATTAATAAGTTTAAGTAACTCTCTAATTCTGTTATGCGACTATCAAGCTACAATGCACTGTAGCTCATAACTCACTCTATAATAGTAAGAGGAGTATATTAAGGCTTAAAGAAGCCTAGTTGAACTTTCTCATAGATAAAGTGCAATTGCGACAAGTATGGCTAATGCTCTTGCTAAGAGACTTGAAAGTGATCTAATTATCAAAACTGTGGGGGAAAGTGGAGTTAAAAGCTATTGAGTAAAAAGTTTTGACATCCAAGTTTTGAAATTTAGAATCCAATTGGAGCCATAGAGAAGTTCAAACTTAAGCATCAATTTTAGGCAGTTGACATGTTTTAGATAATTTTGATGATTCGACATAAATTCCACAAATATATAATGTCATTCCAATTTTGATGGTATTATATATCTAGGAAATTTACTTAGAATAATCATATTATTCCAATACGAAACATGAAAACTTGTCGATGTGTTTCCGATGATTAAATTGTCCTAAATATCATTCCAATTTTGATGATATGTCTTTTATGGATACATGTTTCATTCCAATTTTGATGATTCAATGTTAAACCATGATTGAAACGGCAGTTTTTTCATTCCAATATGAAACATAGTATGGTTCTTGTGTAGAAACTATAAAGTTCATGTACTTTACTTATTAAAGATACTTGATTGTGATGCTTGCGTTATTTTTTTGCTAAGCTAATTATGAATTGTACTAAGTTCTTTTGTGGAACTAGATACTTTGTGAAATTGTTGGAATTCTTAGAGATGTGTCTCTTGATATTCTTGTTTTCAATAAGCTAGCAAAGATGGAGGAGTTGAATTTGTCAACATAGATTTGAAAAATAATGATTTGCTCAAAATGGAGGAGTAAACATAAAGCAGTATGCAAGGATAGAATTTCAGTTTATTTCTTTCGAGAATAAATTAGTCACTTGCTTGGTAAAAACTTCTGTTGAGTTTAAGACTCTTGTGTTCATGAGCTTAAAACTCATATTTTGTTATTGAAGTTTATTTGCTTTGTTTGATTTTGAAACTATGACAGATTATTCCAGTTGGTTTAGTCTTTGTGAACTATTCTGAATTGGATATGGTTTGGAACTAGTTAATTATATTAGTTTAATCTTGATTGAACTATTCAGTTTTATAATTCTATTGGTTCTTATGAAATTATACCTTTATGATGCTTTTCCTTTATGGACTGCTATCAGCCAGTCAGTTGTATACTGATCTGATGAGATAATCCTGTACTTTATATATTGAGAATATAGGAGGAGATTGTTGGATATATTGGTCTATTCTCTCTATATAAATATAGCACGTGCATATGTGTAACGCGTGTAATGAACGTACAATTGATTGGATATTGGAACGCGAGTTTGTGGGCTTATAACCCGATACCCAAACCAGTATTTAGGAATAAATACTGGCTTGTGATAGCAGTCTAGGTATTCCAATCTTGATACCTAGGGTGAATATCTCAAGCAACTTAGATCTAGAGATAAACCCTAATTCCCAATTATTAATTTCTCACAAAACCTAACAACAGGTTGATGTTGACTTGGAAAAAACAGTAAGTGAAACTTTTCATTGTCTTTTTATCAAATTAATTAATTGTCCACTTACGTTCAAAAAAAAAAAATCCTTTCCGGTGCAATTCCTTCAGCAAAAAATGTAGGAGTTACCATTCGAGATGAACGCGAACTTAATCTGATATCCCTTCGCAAGGTAGGCTTAACCCCTTATTATATTAGATGCTCATTATTGATATTTTTTTAATTCCTACTTCTTTTTAACCAACCAATGTAGAGAAAGGAAACAACGAGTTATTATGGCAAAGGAAAGGAAAAGGAAATGTGTAGTGCGGTATATGTTTATCTTGCTTTTTCTTTTTATCCTCACACTGCTTCTATTATTTCTTACCGATGTAATCAAAATTAATACATTCCGAAATAAGTAAGTGTTTCTCTTTTGAAAAAAGTCATTTATAACAATTCATTTTCACATCTTTTGGCTCATAATGTTCATGTTATATCAAAAGCTACGTTGGCCCAACGTAGACGACGAGAACGAGAGAAACTTGAAATGTGCTCCACACGAGCATTTGACGCAACTAACGAATGTTTAGCTCGAACAAGTCTTCTGTTATTCGAAATTCCTTGTAATGTACCACTGATAACAACACATTTGGTTTCATCTACTTTTTTCCCTTATCAAAATAATACATTTGAAGGACAAACATCTTCACTACTGTCAAATATTGGCCTGCAAAGAACCTCTCAATCTTCTGATGCTGTTAGGTAAATATTGTTTATATTGCTTTTGAAATTTTAACTTTTTTAGAATGTCTTTAGTTAGTTGCTCTCCATGTTCAGCCAAATGATTGATTCACAAGTAGGGAGATATGAAGGGTGCACTTTGCGTCTATTGGCACAATGTAGGAGACAATATCGAGTTGCTGCATCAAAATCTAATGGCATAACGAATAGGTTAAAAAATCTTAACCTTTAACCCGTGTATATTATTGTAATAAACATATTATCCATAGCATAAACTTAAATACTAATATATACAAGTGTGAAATTACATGGACATCATAACGAATAGGTTAAATCCAGAATGACACTTTCTCGGCATGATGAATGTAACATGCTCTTATTGTTCAGCATTGCATTGGAATGATGAAAAGTTATCGGTCTAATCTGCCAGAAATAATAATTTTGTGAAATGTTGTTTACAAGGAAAAGTGAAGCTACCTTTGCTTATTACTCCACTCCCACCACTAAAATAATTATATGATGGTGATAGTGTACAATTGACTTCATTTCGGACTTATACGTGAGAGTACAATACAGCGAATGCTTTTACAAGTTTGGGTGTCAGAATGGATGAAGTGGTCATCCATGGTCGGGGGCATACCTCATTCACCATACATGGAGAGCTGCGCCATCAAACAGGATCATTAATACTTCAGCCAAGCCAAGCTGTTGTTTATGCTCAACTCTACATTTACGATCCAGTTTCTGCTTTAGGTTTTCGTACCTCTCGAAATCCTCATTTGAGAGCTGATGTTCTCAGTATTATTCACGATTGTTTGGAGTTCAATGAATTTGCATATAAGTTTCGTCAAGCTTTAGCAATTTTAAACCAGACAAGTTCTTCGAATCACACCTTACTCGCAGTTCTACACTATAATTAAGCAAATGACCGAGGTATAATCTTCCAACTATTGATGAGATTGCAGTGATTATACCTGGTGTTGGAACTAAAATTAGCGGTATGAGAGATATCATAGTGCATTTGAGAGGAAACAACGAGTTAATGTAAATTAACGAGTGCCACCCAACATATTTGCCCTTACATTATGTCTTGTTATTCCCTTTTGGTGAGTTGGGATGGGAACCGGATTTGAAACAATGGATGTCATCAATAGAAGACCTTCGACTGCTAGACTAACTCAAATGCAATTCTATAGTTATCGTTTATTTCAACGCAATACAGAGTATTCAACTATTCTGAGAGCAGGAAATTTTTTGCAAGAGTTTCTGGTAGATGCTTGGACAGCCACTGAGCAGAATCGACTGACATATCATAAGCTTAATCAGGGAAAACTTCGACTTAAACTTTACCAAGGTCTTACCGATATCGCTGTAGATGGGTTAGGACTTGATCAAGTCGGACAACGAATCATTTTGCCATCTTCATTCATTAGCAGTCCAAGACATATGTTTGAAATCTTTCAAGATTCAATGGCTATTACGTGCCACTGCCAACACCCAAATATTTTTCTTACCATGACTGCAAATCCAAAATGGCCATAAATAACTACAGCTCTATTGCCACATCAGAAAGCCACTGATCGCCCCGATTTAGTTTCTCGCATTTTTGAGTTGAAGAAAAATTCTTTGATGAAGGGGATAGAGAAAGCAAAGGTATTCGGTCAAAAAGTAGCGCATGTCTTTACCATTGAGTTTAAGAAACGCGGGCTACCTCATATGCACGCTCTTTTCTTTCTTGCAAATTCAAACAAAATTTGGACATGCCAGCAAGTGAATGAAGTGGTTTGTGCTGAATTTCCAGATCCAATAAAGGATCCCATACTCTTTGAAACTGTCAAAAATTGTATGGTGCATGACCCGTGTGGTAGACGAAATCCTCAAGCATCATGCATGGAAAATGGAAAATTTCAAAAGAGGTATCCTATAGAGTTCTTTGAGGCAAAAACTATGGATCAAGATGGCTATCCAATCTACCGTCACCGTGATACTAAACATTTTTATACTGTGAGGGGACAGCAGGTTGATAATAAAGATATTGTACCTTATAATGCTTACCTTTCTAAAATGTTTAATTGTCATATTAATGTTGAAGTTTGTGCTGGGGTGAGATGTGTTAAATATATCCACAAATATATTTTCAAAGGAAATAACCGTGCAATAATTGTAAATAGGGAGGAGTAGATGATATCAAACAATATCTCGACGCATGGTATATTGGTCCTCTAGAAGCTGCGTGGAGAATTTTTGGACACTCTTTACATGAAGAGGTGCCAGCGGCTGTATGCTTGGCAGTGCATTTGCCTGGAATGCATCGTGTGTTCATAATTCGGCTGATAGGATGGACGTCGTCGTATCTAGAGCCGAACTAGAAATGACAACTCTTACGATTTTTTTTGCATGTTGCTCATCCAATTTAGTTGCACACGCATTCACCTACCAACAGTTCCCGCAACATTTTGTTTGGAGTAAGTCTTCGAAGATGTGGATGCCGAGAAAGAAGGGGTACGCAATCGGTAGAATGTACTTTGCAAGTCCAAATTCAGGTGAGCGGTTTTATTTGCGTTTGTTACTAACAGTTTCAAGGGACTACAATCATTTCAGTGTTTACGTACAGTCGACAATGTTGAGTATGCTACTTTCAAATTAGCATGTATTGCCAGAAGACTATTGGAAGATGATGGCGAGTGGGTACTCTGTCTCGAGAAAGCTTCAATTATGAGCATCGGCTACCAACTTAGAAGGTTATTTAGTGTCATTCTTACGGAATGCTCTCCGTTGGAACCACATACCTTATGGAACCAATTCTCAATGCATATATGTGATGATCTTAAGCACAAGCTGCGTACATTATTTTTCATTCCCAATCTTACCCAAGCTTAAGTTCAAGATTATGGTCTATATCTGTTAAACCAAATACTTCAAGAATCAGGCAAGAGCTTAGATGACTTCCCACTCATGCCCCATCCTATGCAAAATTGGAGTACGGTTGTTGGCAACAAGTTTACTTGGGAACATAGAGTACTGCAAGTTGAAGCCCGACAAGCTAATATACAAGCAAGCATAGATTCACTTAACGATGCACAACGTACTACGTACTCTGTAATAATCACATCAGTTATGGGCGGTAAGGGAACTACTTTCTTCTTAAATGGAGGGGCCGGTTCGGGAAAAACCTTTTTATACAATACACTAGCAACGAAATGCCGTCGTGATGGTTTCATGGTTATAATTGTTGCTTCTTCTGGCATTGCATCATTATTACTGGTAAGAGGTAGAACTCCACACTCAACATTTTTCATCCCACTTGATGTGTTGGATAATTCTTTTTGTGGGTTCACTAAGCAATCATCCCAGGCAGATTTGTTTAGGGAAGCAAAGCTAATCATTTGGGATGAGGTCCCTATGCAACATAGGTTTTGTGTTGAAGTTGTTGACTGTACACTTCAAGATATCCGTGATAATAAAAATCCATCTGGGGGTATCACTGTGGTGCTCGGTGGGGACTTTCGATAAATCCTACCAGTGGTACCGAAGCGGGTTCGAGAACAAATTGTTGGTGTATCGCTAAGAAAATCTTTACTTTGGAATGTCGTACAAGTCTTGACTTTGAGCGAGAACATGCACCTAGATTCATCCGATATCAGAAATGTTTTATTTGCCAATTTTCTAAACGAGGTTGTATTCTTACATGTTTCTTGTAATAACTAAACAAATCTATTTTGATTACTCTTACTAACAAATAAGTTTTCTTTATTATATAGATTGGCTCCAAATCCGATCAGACCGTACAACTTCCTTCAACAATTCGTAGGTGTCGCACACTAGATGAACTTTTATCTACTGTTTACCCGCAACTAAACGTTATCGGCACTATCACTCCCAAATATCTCACAGAGCGGACAATTCTATCAGCGAGAAATGATGATGTCAATTTCATCAATGCTGCTGCATTATCATTATCCAGGGCCAAAATTTACATTTCTTGCTGCAGATAAAATGTCTGAGGAGGATGGAGTTAATCGAAACATCACCAATCGATAGTCTAATGAGTTTTTGAATTCTTTAGATCCTCCCGGGCTAATGTAACACCCTAGATTTTTAAATAATGTTTGTGAGGTTTATAATTGAATTAAAATGATTTTGGTGATTTAATAAACATTTTTCTGAAAATTATCTTTTACACGTGCAAATATTTTCTTGGGAAGTTCAAAGTCAGAAATTATTTTAGGGAAACCTATTATTTATTAGTATGTATTATTTATGAATTTTTTGGATTTTTTTCTGATATTTATTTGGCATATTTGCAAATATTACAAAAGATGGGCTTTTGTGCAAAATTACCACTTGGAGTGAAAACTCCAGATTTTCAGAATTTTGGGATGATCATGATGGCTAGCCAACTCAGAGGTAAAAATTTTACCTTTTGTTTTAATAGATTTAATTTATTTCGCTAATTTCTTAAAGAATGGTCTTTTTGCAAAATTACCACTTAGAGGCAAAAATTACAAATTTGTTTTTATGGATTTAAACCAGTGCCTGCCAATATTAGGGTGGTTATTTTTGTTTTTAAATTTAAAGTGAATTGGTTAATCTAGTTTCCAAGTATAAGGATTTATATAGGTAAAGATATATTGAAAAAAGATATTTTGCAAAACCTATTCAAAACCCTAATTACCCTAATTTTCGGCCTATTTAAAAGAGAGTGCAACCATCTCTTTTATGTACTACACAAAGAGTTTTCTTTATTATTGATTTTTTGGAGTTTCGAAGCGAGGATCTTGGTTTTCTTGCGAAAGGAAGGACTTTTATTATTTTCTTTATTATTTTGGTTGATTCTTCAATAGGGTGAGTGACATATGTTTGTTTTCTTGTTGTTCTAAGCATGTTGAATGTGATGATTTGTTTATTAGAAAGCATGTTATGGATTGCATGATGATATAATGAATATTAATGAATCTTGATGAATAAAGATTGAATCTTTTCATGAAAACTATGTTATTGATGATTAAAACTCTATATAGATGACTTGAGATTGTTAAGAACCTAATAGAAATCATGGGTATGTTGTTTTCTTTCGTAATCTTGCTGATTTGAACATATACTATGAATTGTATGATGAATATTGCATGAAAGTGAACAAAATTGAGTTCTTTACTGTATGTATATACCCATGTTCTTTTTTGATACTTTGATGAAGTAAAACTTGATTATTTACATGTTGTAATTGCATATATTTGTGAATAAACTGATGTAAGTGATTGGGTATGTGTGTAATGAATTGTAGGGGAGTTATTGGATAAAAAAGAATCAAGTTTTGAAAGTAAAAAGGGGGTTGATTTTCGGGTCTGATGGATGATCAGCCGAAATTGATTTTTTTGAGTTTATGAAGTTTTCGAGTGAAATCTAATTTGTTTGATACTGTGATTGAAATAGACCTTACACTACTCCTATATACTGTTTCTAAATGCTTAAAGACACACACATATATATAGACATATATACATACACCAGGTTTGCCCGTTGATAGGTGCCTACTACACGTCTTTGGAATGATGCACCTAGTTTGATTATATAAAATAGTTTTAGAGGTCCAACAAATTAATTGAAGTAGGAAACATATTATATGAGAAACCAGCATATCTACCTTTAATCTCAACCATCGCCCTTTTGATCATTAGCTTGAACTTATCTGTAATGCAGATAGTTTGTTAGAAACACTGCATAGAGTTTTTTTAAAACTTCAGCATCACTTTTAGATACTTGTAATAGTTATACAAGGACATGATCATTAAATTCATGAGTAAATCCAGAAAAATCAAAAGAGAGGCCTGGGTTTCAAACCCAGGACCTGCCGACAACCCACGGCCAGCACCCAGGCCCCAAACCCACTAACCACTAAGTCCATTTAGACTTTTGTCATAAACCGAAACGAAAAACCCTTTATGCATTCTGTATAGATCCGAATTTTAATTTAGTGGATTAAAATAAAATGTAACCATCAAGTTTCGAACCCAAGATCTCTTACAAAGAGTGCTCTGTGTTGCACTGGCTAACCAGTGAGTCCAAGTGTATTTTTTGTTTGGGAATCGTAGTAATATACTTTTGTTTAAACTGTTCAGAAATTGGTTCTGTTTCATACAAACTTGTTTATTCAAATATCCAATCTTTTAGGATTTTGAAATAACACTTGACTGAGAATGAACTTTAAAAACAGTAAACAACAATTTTAAATTCATTAAAACCCAATTTCCCTTTCTTTAAACAATTCATCTTCTCATTTTACACATAGGCTTGGATTTTTCTTAAAACTTGAATTTACAAAATAGTGTTCATGAAAACTAGTTCATGTTCCTACTCATACAAATTAAAATTTTGTAACATACCAACATGTCTCCCATCATGAGAATTTCACAAAAACCTCTTTCATGCAATAGTTTATATTTTCAATTATAACATGGCAAATATTCACATGTCAACACCTTTCATGGCACTAAATTTATTTTGTTTTCTTTCTTCTTTCTTAGTCATCAAATGCATGATTTGAATATGGCATTCTTCAACAAATTTCCATATACTCAACATGTACAAAAATTGCAAGCATACAATCATGATTCATAGTATAAAAATTTTCTCTTTTTAATTAGCATGGTATCTATAACAACAAGACTATTCTCATTCATAGCATATTACACTAGCATGAATTTTATCTATATTTTTCACATTGACATTAACTTATACTACTCATTTATAGTTTTTAGCATGCATATTCTACAACTAGAAAGTAAGAAACCACCCACCTCTAATGAAGATTGAACAAAAAGTGGAAGCACAACTCCTACCTCCTAGCAATTTCTCCTTCTCCTAGCAAGAACTCCTCCAAGCACAAGAACTCCTCCATGCACAAGAACTCTCTTACTCTCTTTCTTTTTCTTTCTCTTATTTAGTTTGCTTTTGGTGTAAAGAGAGAAGGAGAATGGGGTGCTATTTCTAGGACAATGTTAGGGTCTAATTTGCAAACTTCTCAACCTAATAACTCTTCATTTAAACTCTCTACCTCTTCACTTTCCTAACTCCTCCCTCAAACTCTCCAAATACCCAAACTCCCAAACTCCCAACCTTTCCTCTCCCCCACTCAGTCCCGTTTTCTCTCCTTCTTCCAAACCGAAACCAGCACATGAAAAGCCCATCTCCAATACTTCATGCAGGCATTTACATTTGGTCATATTCTCATATGGTCAAAAATATATTTTGTGGATGAACCAGTTTAACATTATTATAACAAAAAATGAAAATGGAGACTCTTAAAGAGCTGGCTGTACACCTCGTGGGCCCCCATCACAATTCAACATCCATATTAACAAAGTGCCATCATTCATATATATCATTTATACTATCCATATATATTATATATATACTATATATTATTATTTTAGAAAGTAGGAAAAATAGTTTAATTAAAATCTATAATGTATTATGCACAAATAAAGTAAATACACATACTCCAAAATTTATTTTGAAAAAGGATACGCTCAAATATGCGCACCGAAACACGTGTGTCGCACGTCAAACGCCGAAATACGAAAATTGATTTTATTAAATGGAAAATTTATTAAAATATAATTGAAAACAACTTAAGAAAACATATTTACTAATTTCATAAATTTCACGACGTAATCACTACGTACGTATAAAATACGTGCATTATACGTATAAAAGTATTTCGATCAAAGTGAGAGAAAATGAATTTTTGTTTTAAAAAATGGATTTGAGTACATAAAATAAATAATTAGAAAATATTATACGTAGCGGTGGAAACACATAATCGATATGTATATCAAAACACGTAAAAGTACGTAAAATGCAGAGATTGAAATTTAATATTTTTGTTGACTCAAAATAGTATAAAAATTAATACGAAAAATGCATAAATAGTCGGTAATCAAAATACGTGGTGAAACACATTACAAAATACACGTGCGTAATACACAAGGGCAAAATTGTTATTTCCAATTTTGCGGGGTATTACAGATTATTTTCTAATATATTTTGTAAAAAAATATTGGCAGTTCGTCTGGTCCTGGTGCCTTTTCCTGGCCCAACTTGTTGATGGCATCTCTGACTTGCTCTTCCGATAATCTATTTTCGATTCCTTCGCTCCCGTCTAATCTTTGAGGAACTCTATATATCCGTCGTGAGAAAACTTCTTGCTTGATCGCTTCGCCCTAACAAGTCGTGATACTTCTTGTCAAGGTGAACTCTAATGAGGTCTTCGTTCTCAGTCCACGTTCCATCAATCTCTAACCCCGTTATGCAATTACATCTTCTCCTTCTGTTTGCCACTATGTGAAAGAATTTTGTGTTCGCATCACCCTCCTTTAGCCATTGAATTTTTGAACGTTGCTTCCAGTGCATTTCCTCCATCGCGCGTATGTGTTGTAACTCCAGCCTCCCATTTTCTAATTCCTCTTTTTCTGAATCCATTAGATCTCTGTCTTCTTGGATAGTTTCCAATTCATGAATTCTACTGCCCGTTGCCTCCTGTCTTGATTTGTTATTCCCAAATTTTTCTTTTGCCCATCCCTTTAGATCTCTTCTTAGTCGCCTTGTCTTTTCCACCCAGATTCCAACTGCGGAAGTTTGCGAAGTTGTGCGTCTCCATGACTCTTGAATCTGCTAGCGCGTCTCGTCGGTAGTCGTCCAAGATTTTTCGAATCTAAATGGAAAATACATCTTCATGCTATTCATGTCACAATCTATAATTAATGGCAGATGGTCAGACGTATATCGAACTGCAGATTTCACTTTTGCAAAGGGGAACACATCCTCCCAATCGATAGACACCAAAACTCTATCTAGTACGTTTAGCTAGGGTTGGGCTCTGCTGCATATTGGACCAGGTGAATTTTTATTAAACTAATTGTTCTGTTGTAATCATAGGAACTGAATCGTGGTTGTGCTATTCGAAGTGCAAACAGCATCACAATTAGGTGAGTTTAATTTTTCTTACTAGTCATAATGTACGTATTTATTTGTAAAACAAGTGACATTTTTATTACTTAACAAGTGACATCTTTGCAAGCACAAGTGACTTCATATATACATGAACATGTCTTCTATTTGATAAATTAGTAACATATTTTATTCTTGAAAAGTTTAAGAGAATATTTTATTGAATATATGGATCGGACTCTCGATATTTTTTAAAGTGATAAAAGCATTTTCCTGCAACTATGATTAAAGATATTGTACAATGTCGTTGAATGATTAATTTTACATGTGCTTGTTGTTGGGTTTATGTCTTGTATACTATGTTGGATAAGAAGACGATGAGACGGTGGAGAAATCGAGACGATTGGAGACAGAGTGGAAGTAAGGAAAACAGTCAGCAATTGTAGCAGCAGATGGAATTGCAGTCGTACATGGGGTGTGATCGACCACCCAACTCTGCAGAAATTCCCGAGAGGGGGACGGTCGATCGACCTTGTGATGCGGTTGACTGCGCGCGGCGTTGATGGATAATTTGGGTCAGATCTTGGTGATTCGTGAGAAGCCCAACTTGCTCTTCAAATCAGATCCGACGGCTCTTATCGTAGGGTTATCTCTTCAGGAATATCCAAAGGCTATTGTATCAAGATATCAAACTAGGATTTCTCTAGATCTCTATATATTGTTGTTATTGGCCTCCATTGAGAGCCAAGAGAGAGAGAGTACTTCATTAAAGGAGAGATTGAGTGATTCTTTAATTGTAAACAACTAGTACTTGCTAGTGAGGCTTGAGAGAGGGTCATGGTGAGAACTGTAATATTCTTGTATCTTCTCCAATTGAATAACATCTTGAGTTTCTTCTCCCCCAGATTAAGGCGAAAGCCCCAGCCGGGACAAATTTGTGTGTGCTTTGGTGCGTTTGGTATGATCTCATATGTGCTTGGTAGTTTGTATTGATTGCATCGAATAACTCAACAAGATCCTAAGAAGGGGTTTTCGGTTGAATCCCTAACACTTGTGATATCAAACTCTTGTAATGAAGTGTCATTGCTTATAAATGTTACTGATTGTATTTTCCAAGTGTCTAATGATTTAAGTTTTTTTTTCGCATACGCTTACTAATCCTGTTTACCAAGTGTATACTATTCTTGTTTTTTAAGTGTTTGACGAAATATGTTTAATTTATCTGTACCCTGATTTTGTCCTGACATTAGAATTAGAAGTGGACAACTTAGCGTATCGACTTGCTTGCGAGTGAGTGACGTGAATAGCTACTACAAATTTTTTTTATAGAATAAAGATGACCGAATCATCGCTTCATTAATAATGTATTAATGAAATAAAGTAGAACAAATAATTTACACCAAAATATTCCTAGAAAAAGGAACATTGGAAAACATCATTACCCACCAAATACCACAATATTAACTTGTCCTCCCTAAGATAAAACTGTAGAAGAAGAACATGCAATCTGCTTTCCAAACCCTCCTATGCCGCGCAACCTAAGTCTCTATCCATCAACCAAATGACGACTCATCAAACGCCCATCATGTGACGACTTGCCATTTCACCTCTTAGCGACGACTCACCCAACCACCACTCCAGTGACAAATCCCCAACTCCATTCGACAATGACTTGCCATGACAACATACCAGAGACGACTTGTCTATTCACTACTCTGATTACGACTTACGCATCCACCCTTCCGGTGATGACTTGCCCCTTCTCTACTCTGAAACGATAAGCCTATTCACCCTGGCAGTTTCCCCATTTGCCACTTCGATTATGAGTAGCCCAAATGCCAATTCTGCGATGACTTGGTCATTACCAAACCAGCAATGGCTCACACATTTCTCACCACAATAGTAACATGCTCCAACTCCCAAGCTAGAGACGACTCGCACCTTAACCACAACAAAATCGACTTACACATCTATCACAACAGCAACAGTTCGTACATCACCACCATATTGACGACTTGCACATCAACCAAACGGTGACGACAAAAACATTATCTGCACCTGTGCAGATTCGAACATTCACAAACTATCGATCTTCACCATAGGCAACTCAAAATGTAACACCAAATTCATCATGAGCCTGCATTTTGAGCAAAATGAAAAGAGCCCACATCAAAGGCCCCCATCCCACAGCCCACAAACTCATATCAAAGCACACACAACTCAAATTTGAAATTCAAATTTAAAATAGGAAATTCAATTTTTAAAAATAAAAAAACCGCCTCTCAAAATTTCCTCATACCCTCATTGTCCCTTCTCAAAATCTCCACCTACACCACCGCCTCTCGAACAGAAGAGGGTGTCGATGGCTCCTCTTGTGTACTAAGGGACATAGATGAACTTTTAAAGAGTTACGAGTCCTCACAAAAAGATCTGTAAGCATCCACAATGGTGTTTCTCATATTTGAGAAAATGGAAAAATAGCATATAGAAAAAATCTCAATTTGCTGCAGTCGTCATTAGCTATAATTTGAGAAAGACGGAACATCTTGTTTCGTCCGGATTTTTTTTTCTTTTTTAGATAACGTTTACATTAATTAACCCCTAATTAGATATTGAAATAGGTAAATTAAATAAATTAAATATTAAAATATATATTAAACTACCTAATTAATCACTAAAACAAGATTAATTAATCACAAAACAAGGCAAAATAGCTGGACGGGACATGTTGTCCCGTCCAAGCCTGTTTTGGCTTCAAACGGGACAACATGTTTTGTTTGACGGTTTTCCAATTTTTTTTCCAGACAATACATGTTGTACCGTCTGATCATTTAAAAAAAGGAAAGAAAAAAAGATCAGACGAAACAACATGTGTCGTCCGATTCGATTAAAAAAATAATAATAATTGAGACGGAACAACACTTATATTATGGGAATGGCCATTTCGTTTCTCAAATATGAGAATGTACTATAGCTCATTTGCCATAAAATGACAAAATAGAAAACGACTGCAGATGCCACTTTCTCAGAATATGAGAAAATGGCAAATATAGCAAAGGACTGTGGATGCTCTAATAAGAAGAATCACCCCTCTCATAACACACAACAAAAGATGAATATTTAAAGAAAATTTTGCCGTACTGACCCACTTTTTGAAAATATTTGGCGCTCCGACCCACTTCCGAAAACAATTAGCGATCTGCCCCTGTTTAGGACACGTCAGCATAAACCGTTATTGGAAATAACGGCATAGGTTATTTACGTGTCATTATTTCCAATAACGGCATCTATATTTAAAAAAAGTGTTGTGCCGTTATTTGGAGTAACAACATAGGTTATTTTGTTTTTCGACAGCTTGTAGTCTCCATTTAGAGAAAAAATTGCAAGTGTGAAAACCTTATAACAGATGCCTTTATTTCAAATAACGGCATTCTCAATATTGATACCGTTATTTGGAATAACAACATCAGTTATAATTTTTTTTTAATAAAAAAGTAACTTATTATTCATCCTCACTGACGAATAAGTTAATTTAAAAAAAAAAAAAATTAAAACTGATGCCGTTATTCCAAATAACGGCATCAGTTATAATTTTTTTAAAAAAAAATTAACTTATTATTCATTCTCTCTGTTTCCAAACAACGACAAGAGTTCATTTATATATAACTGATGTCGTTATCTCTAATAACGACATCAGTCATTCGAATGCTGTTATTGGGGATAACGGCATTATTTATAAGTTTTTTTTACACTTAGAATTTTTTAAAGTTAGAAGATTCACACTTGTAAGAAAATATACTGATGCCGTTATTCCAAATAACGGTATGAAAAAAAATGTAAAATAGATGCCGTTATTGAAAATAACGGTATGTAAACAACCTATGCTGTTATTTCCAATAACGGTTTATTTTGACGTGTCCAAGACTGAGACAGATCGCTAATTATTTTCAGAAGTGGGTCAGGACACCAAATATTTTCAAAAAGTGGGTCAGTACGGCAAAATTTTCATATTTAAACAACCTCCAGTACTCTCAAATTGTCATCGAGCAGAGTGTAGTCCTTTGATTCTCCTCCAGTACTCTCAAATTGTCTGTCAAGAACTATAGATGCCTCGTCTATGCGTTTAATCCTATACCCATCAAAGATAACATCATAACTTCCAGATAATGATAACACTGAAGAGAAACTCTCAGAAGGTTTCAAATTCCAGAAATAATATCGTGAGTCATCAGAGTATAGCACTGAAGGATACTTACAAATGGAAGATAACTGAAAATCATCGTCATCTGAGAGTCCGTTGATACAGTTTAATTGCCTTTCAAAATCAAGGTCTTCAAACTTCATCTTTCTGTCTTCTCGCATTATGACCTTCAGACCCATCGTTAAATTGATCATCCATTTTTGGCAAAATTCTTTTTCCCTATTGATGAGATTGATTACATCTACTGGAGCACATCTAATTGTAGTTCTTTAGCAAACTATCCATTTTGAAGGCATGGGTAACAATCCAAAAGCCCCCAACCAAATCTCCGGTGAAGTTAGGAGCATTCACTCCGTAAGAAAACTGTTACAAATAATGTTTACAAAATTTCTTTTACAAAGGAAGATAGAGAGGCACAGGAAAAACCGAGAAGGGAACAGAGGAGGGTAATCCGAAAGAAAAAGAAAAAGAAAATAAATTAAACAACTTACAGTAAGCAAATGAAAAATTACAAGTCCAAGAAAGCCGAGGCCTGTGTATCACACAGTATCCTTAAAACAGATTGCGCCTCTCTCCGGTTGCTGGATTGAACGGAGGCGTCTGTCTCCCAGGATGCAACGACTTGGAGTGATCCCGTAGGCACCACGTATCACTCCCGAACCGAGTACAAGCGCTTGAACCTATCAGCTGACTTACCAACGACAGAAGGACGGACGAACAGTACAGAAGAGAAGGAGAGAATAGGATCTGGTTTGTGCAGGGAAGAAAGTAAGGGGAAGACCTCTATTTATAGAGCCTGGGTTAGACAAGGCATTAACAGCCTTCATTGTAACGGCAGACAAGGCATTAACAGCCTTCACTGTAACGGCAGACAGTGAATTGAATGCCTTCAGCGTAACGGCAGACAAAATATTAAATACAGCACTGAAACGGCAGACAGAACCGTTTCTGCATTCATTTCAGCCGTTACAAAAAGAAAACTGTAGCAAAAGGTGGCTCTGCACGGGGTGGGATCAAATCGGTCCGGCATTCGTGTCCGCAGGTCGTGCGGGCGCACACAAGTCGCATGTAAACCGGTCCGTGATTTGCACCCCCCCTGCGCGCGCGAGAGAGAGCCTCTCTTCTAGCCATCTTACAATGCTTAGAAGGAGATTACTATATATCCTCTTCTATTTCCTTTGTTATTTCCGATGTGGGACTATGTTCCCTTAACCCATCTTCAAGAATGAAAACATCTCACTTTGAGAGACAATTCCTCATTCACCCCTTAACCGATTTTAGCGAACCAATATATGATTTTGATCTACTCACGAAGGAGAACACAAATCAATCAAGATCTCTCAATAATTCATTGAGGATCTTACTCAAAAAATTGCTCAAAAATCGGTTCGAAAATGGTGTCTAAAACACTCATTTTCTAACAATCCCCACATGAATGAAAATTGACGACCACAGACTGACACGACAGACTGACACGACGGACTGACCCGACAGACTTGGTGATAGAATTCAACGATTGATTTCTGCATAGGATAGGTAGGTGTTACCCTTTGAACCTTCCCTTATGAAAATATGTTTACTTTACTAACTAAACAGTAGACGCGATGTCTTTGAACTGTTCTGCCATTTGTGTAAACGATGACATATCTCACACAGAAATCTTTCTAACGCTTTTTCAGTTCTCACTGTTATGTTCGTTTTGGCCATGAACATACGCCTGGTTCTGCAAGATTTTAACAGGAATATTGCCCTATATTATTCCCTTGGAAGCGGCCCTTCTTCCATCTTACATAGGTGATTTCTTACTTAAGAGTAACCCGCATTACTCTGCTCGGATATCCGACGCATAAGAATCATTAAAAGCCTAGCTTAACCTGTTACCTTGCGGGCATCACTGTTTCATTATGGGAATGGACATGGAAAATCCCCACAGTGATCTAACTTGGTCTTTACAATTTAGTTGTCCCTTTGAACCTAGATCTTGGGATCTCCAGTCAACTAGGTTGGGTTTCCATTGTATCGACTTATTCTTTCATGGGCTTTAGTCCCATTCCCCTCGATGATTTATCAACTAACTCTCTGTTTAACCCTTTGTTTAGTGGATCCGCAATGTTATCTTTTGACTTTACATAGTCCACAGAGATAACCCCAGTAGAGAGTAGTTGTCTAATGGTATTATGTCTTCGACGAATATGTCTAGATTTACCATTATACATATTGCTCTGTGCTCTACAAATTGCAGATTGACTATCTGAATGTATGCAGATTGGAGGCACAGGCTTCGTCCACCTTGGAATATCCTCAAGGAAGTGGCGTAACCATTCAGCCTCTTTCCCACATTTGTCTAATGCGATAAATTCAGATTCCATCGTGGATTTAGCGATCACTGTTTGTTTCGAGGATTTCCAAGAAACTGCTGCACCACCTAGTGTAAACACATAGCCACTAGTGGATTTTGAATTATCACTCGATATCCAGTTCGCATCACTGTATCCTTCAAGTACAGCCGGATATCTCGTATAGTGCAGCCCGTAGTTACGAGTAAAACGCAAGTACTTCAGTACTCTTATAATTGCTTGCCAATGCTCGCTTCCAGGATTACTCGTGTATCTGCTTAGTTTACTTACTGCATAGGCTATGTCTGGTCTTGTACAACTCATTAAGTACATTAGACTGCCTATGATTCTAGAGTATTCTACTTGAGAAATACTCTCCCCTTTATTCTTGGATAAGTGTAAAGTTAGATCTATTGGAGTTCTCGCAATTCCAGAATTATCTTTATCAAATTTTCCAAGAATATTGTCAACATAATGTGACTGGCTTAAAATAAGCTCGTCTGATGTTCTTGTGATTTTAATTCCCAATATAATATCAGCTAGTCCCATGTCTTTCATGTCAAACCTCGAGTTTAACATGTTTTTAACAGATTTAATTATCTGATCATTGCTTCCAATAATAAGCATGTCATCTACATACAAACATATAATGACATATCCATCTTCTGTGTCTTTGACATATACACATTTGTCACATTCATTGATCTTGAAGCCATTTGTCATCATGACATTATCAAATTTTTCATGCCACTGTTTTGGAGCTTGTTTCAAGCCATATAATGACTTCACCAGTTTACACACTTTCTTTTCATGTCCTGGAGATGAAAAACCCTCAGGTTGTTCCATGTAGATTTCTTCATCTAAATCTCCATTAAGAAAAGCTATTTTTACATCCATTTGATGTACTTCAAGATTGCGTAGAGCTGCTACGGCAAGTACCATCCTAATGAAATTTATTCTCGTCACAGGAGAATATGTATCAAAGTAATCAAGACCTTCTTTTTGTTTATAACCTTTAATTACAAGTCTTGCCTTGTATTTATCAATTGATCCATCAGGTTTTATTTTTCTCTTGAAGATCCATTTGGAACCCAAAGGTTTACTACCTGGTGGAAGATCCACTAGTTCCCAAGTATGGTTTTGCAAGATAGAATCAATTTCACTGTTGATGGCTTCTTTCCATTGAGGACCATCACTAGAGTTCACTGCTTCCTTGAAGGTTTGGGGTTCTTCTTCAAGCATAAAAGTCAAGAAATCCGGACCAAAAGATTTTTCCGTTCTTGTTCTTTTACTGCGTCGAGGTTCCTCCTCGACTTCTTCATTTTGGTCTTCACTATCTTCACTGATAGTCTCATGTGTTCGTTTGGAGGAACTTGCTTCCTCCTTTGACTTACATGGAAATACATCTTCAAAGAACGATGCATTTCTAGATTCCATTATCGTGTTCTTTGATATCTCAGTGATATCGGATTTGTACACCAAGAACCGATAGGCACTACTGTTAAGTGCATAACCAATGAAAATACAATCAACTGTTTTTGGTCCTATTTTCATTTTCTTAGGTGGGGGTACTACCACCTTGGCAAGACATCCCCACATTCGCAAGTAATTGTAGGATGGCTTTCTTCCTTTCCATAATTCATATGGAGTTTTATCTTCTTTCCTTTTGGGCACCTTATTCAAAAGGTAGTTAGCTGAAAGAATAGCTTCTCCCCACAAGTTTGGTGGTAAACCAGAACTTATTAACATCGCATTCATCATCTCTTTCAATGTACGATTCTTTCTCTCAGCAACACCGTTGGACTGAGGAGAATAAGGCGCTGTGGTTTCATGTATAATCCCATGCTTAGCACATGTGTCAGCAAATGGCGATTCATACTCTCCACCTCGGTCGCTTCTTAGCGCCTTAATTTTCTTATTGAGTTGATTTTCAACCTCATTTTTATAGAGAATAAATTTCTCTATAGCTTCATCTTTGCTTTTAAGCAAGTATACATAGCAATATTTTGTGCTATCATCTATGAAGGTAATAAAATATTTATTACCACCTCTTGTTTGTATCATTTTCAAATCACAAATATCAGTGTGAATTAGATCAAGTGGTTCGGTGTTTCTTTCAACACTTTTAAATGATGATCTTGTTAGTTTTGCCTCAACACAAGTTTCACATTTGTGTTTGGAATCAATTTGGAACGTTGGTATGTGATTCAAGTTAATTAGTCTTCGCAAAGTATCATAATTAACATGTCCTAGTCTACCATGCCATAAATTGGAAGACTCAAGCAAATAAGTAGAAGAGCTAGCTTTATTCATATTATTGACCATGGTCATTACATTGAGTTTGAACATTCCACCACTCATATATCCTCTACCAACATACATTCCACTTTTAGACAAAACAAATTTATTCGACTCGAACACTAAACGAAAACCGTGGTTATTAAGCAACGAACCAGATACCAGGTTCTTACGGATTTCAGGAACATATGCAACATTGTTCAGAGTCAGTTCCTTTCCAGAAGTCATCTTCAAGATCACCTTGCCTTGGCCCTTTATTTCTGAAGTAGCCGAGTTCCCCATAAACATTTTCTCCCCATTCTCTAATGGTTCGAAAGTGGAGAACATACTTCTATTGGAGCACACATGTCGAGTAGCTCCAGTGTCAATCCACCACTCCTTCGGGTTTGAACCTAACATATTCACTTCTGATATCACAGCTGAGAGGTTGATATCGGAGACATCTTGAGCAATTCCTTGAACCAAGTTTGCTTCTCTGTTCCTGTTCCTCTTGGGAAGTCTGCATTCAGTGGACTTGTGACCCATTTTGTCACAATTGAAGCACTTGCCTTGGAACTTCGGCTTCTTGGAGATTCCTCCCTTAGGCCCCAACTTCGGACCCTTATTGTTGTGCTTGTTGGAACGTTGTTTATGTTCCATTACATTTGCCTTAGCTGCATGGCTGAGGAGTCCAACTTTTTCAGATCCCCTATTGTCTTCTTCAATACGAAGCCTGACAATGAGATCTTCAATGCCCATTTCTTTTCGCTTATGCTTTAGGTAATTCTTAAAGTCTTTCCAACCTTGTGGTAATTTTTCAATTATACAAGCCACTTGGAAACTTTCACTTAAGTTCATACCTTCAGCATGAATCTCATGCAAGATTAGTTGTAGTTCTTGAACTTGACTGATTACTGTTTTAGAATCTACCATTTTATAGTCCAGGAAGCGGCCCACAATGAATTTCTTGGCGCCGGCATCCTCAATTTTATATTTATGTTCTAGTGATTCCCAAAGTTCTTTAGCTGTTCTTTTGTCAATGTAAACATTATACAAAGAGTCGGCTAATCCGTTCATTATGTAATTTCTACACAAGTAATCAGCATTTTTCCAAGCATCCACAGCGGCAATGACTTGGTTATCCTGCTCATCTTTCTTAAGATCTGGAGCATCTTCGTTCAAGAACCTTGCAAGATTCAGTGTGGTCAGATAGAACATCATCTTCTGTTGCCACCTCTTAAAGTTCTGCCCGTTGAACTTCTCAGGTTTCTCCCCATGGGAGACTGAGACAGGTACAACGGTGGGCATTGGCACTCGTGCCGCAGCAGCAATCGGTTCTTGCGTTGTATCAACAACCGGCACATAGACCGTTTCAGATACAACAGCATTGTCCAATGCAGTAGTCATCGTGAATCTGAAATTTACACAACACGAGTGTAAGTTTTCCAGATAAAAGAAATAAAAAGAAAAACCGTGCCTCAAAATCGAAAATGAAAGAAATCGTAATCTGTTTTAAGTTTGTTACAAATAATGTTTACAAAATTTCTTTTACAAAGGAAGATAGAGAGGCACAGGAAAAACCGAGAAGGGAACAGAGGAGGGTAATCCGAAAGAAAAAGAAAAGGAAAATAAATTAAACAACTTACAGTAAGCAAATGAAAAATTACAAGTCCAAGAAAGCCGAGGCCTGTGTATCACACAGTATCCTTAAAACAGATTGCGCCTCTCTCCGGTTGCTGGATTGAACGGAGGCGTCTGTCTCCCAGGATGCAACGACTTGGAGCGATCCCGTAGGCACCACGTATCACTCCCGAACCGAGTACAAGCGCTTGAACCTATCACCTGACTTACCAACGACAGAAGGACGGACGAACAGTACAGAAGAGAAGGAGAGAATAGGATCTGGTTTGTGCAGGGAAGAAAGTAAGGGGAAGACCTCTATTTATAGAGCCTGGGTTAGACAAGGCATTAACAGCCTTCATTGTAACGGCAGACAAGGCATTAACAGCCTTCATTGTAACGGCAGACAAGGCATTAACAGCCTTTAACAGCCTTCACTGTAACGGCAGACAGTGAATTGAATGCCTTCAGCGTAACGGCAGACAAAATATTAAATACAGCACTGAAACGGCAGACAGAACCGTTTCTGCATTCATTTCAGCCGTTACAAAAAGAAAACTGTAGCAAAAGGTGGCTCTGCACGGGGTGGGATCAAATCGGTCCGGCATTCGTGTCCGCAGGTCGTGCGGGCGCACACAAGTCGCATGTAAACCGGTCCGTGATTTGCACCCCCCCCTGCGCGCGCGAGAGAGAGCCTCTCTTCTAGCCATCTTACAATGCTTAGAAGGAGATTACTATATATCCTCTTCTATTTCCTTTGTTATTTCCGATGTGGGACTATGTTCCCTTAACCCATCTTCAAGAATGAAAACATCTCACTTTGAGAGACAATTCCTCATTCACCCCTTAACCGATTTTAGCGAACCAATATATGATTTTGATCTACTCACGAAGGAGAACACAAATCAATCAAGATCTCTCAATAATTCATTGAGGATCTTACTCAAAAAATTGCTCAAAAATTGGTTCGAAAATGGTGTCTAAAACACTCATTTTCTAACAAAAACAAGATCAATCGATGACGGAGAACTTAACACTGCTTCATTGACCACAGTCGTGCCCCATCTAGGGGCACCCAAGAAATCCCCAAGAAGAGGATGTCACCCTCTTCTACTCCTCTCAATGGCGACGCTGACGATCGAACCACCACACCGACTGTGGGGTGGCGGGGGGATGGGGAAGGAGGGACTCCTCCTCCCCGAAGATCGGACTTCTCCCTCTCTCTTGCAGGGTTGGGTTTTAGTCAGTGCTTCTAATTGACTAGTAATTTACACATGCAATACATGTTTTAATAATTTTTAAAAATAAAAATAAAAACTCTGACGTAGAGAGAACTCGAACTTGAAACCTCATTTATATTAGTTATATACGTGTGTTGCACATGTTGGTAGATTTACTGTTGGATATATATATATATATATATATATACATATATATATATATATATATATATATATATATATATATATATATATATATTCTCAATATAATAGAATATTATTGTGTATAATGTTCTATGGGGTAACACATGCTTTGCACGTGTTATCTGTTTAATTGTTGGACCGGGTTGAGTGGGCATAAAGCCCAGTACCCTAAACCCAGTTCATCTCATATAAAAGCTGGTATAGAGGTGGTGCTATGTGATATTCCAATACTAATAAGCATGGTATAATATCTTAAGCAGCTATGCGATATAAACCCTAACGCTAATTACTCATCTTAATCTAACATTTACAAATTTACAAATGACACTAAGGCATTCTCCCATTATAATATTAGAGATTAAGTTTACCAGTTTCAAGACCTGATTTGATTTGATTTGATTTCTTACTTAATTTTGCAAATTGAATAATGCAGTTGAAGAAATTAGTGTTGTGTCGAACAAGATGATGGCGAAAGGCTGAGAAGATGAAGAAGGAAGAGAATGAGGAGGACGCCACTAATTATTAGTGTATTGGAAAACCCTCATAAACCTACTGTGTAGTGAAGTGGGCTTGCTAGTAGGAATTGAAGAAAAAGGTGGAGTATGACCACCCTGTTTCATTAATAAGGATAATATACTGCATAGTTGCATTATGGCATTAGTGAAGTAGCATTTTTGGCAAACCTATGGTAAATCAAGGTACACTTTGTCTTTGGGTAACATTATTCTTACGCTTCTTGTGTTCCCGTGCTACCGAGAACTAATTTGTAGCCACTGTTGGGGTTCGAGATAGTTTTTGAAGTGAAAGTTTTCTCGGAAACCTACTGATAATTATTGCTTCTATTTTAGTGCCAAAGTAAAATAATTGTTTATGTATACTAGTAATTTACACGTGAGATGTACGTTTTAATAAATATATTTCACTTCACAAACTAAAATAATTTTGAGGGACTCATAAAATTATATATTGCTTAAAAATTTAGAAATGTCTCTTAGCTATTTCAATCACAATATAATGAAAAGATAACAAATCCACAAATTAACTAATTTGCACTTTCAAACCAACCAACATCATTCTATAATTCTATTCAATTAAAAGAAAATAAAAGAAAAAGTCAAATAATTACCAAAATTTAAAGATGCTAAGAAAGAGATTTACAATCTTGTCAGATTCCTCTGTTCTAAAGCTTACTTACAAATACTCATCATATTGTCTGCGAAGTTTCTCAATATTTGCCTCCAACTGTTCTATATTACTTCTTAGTTGTGTCTCTATAAAATGATCAAACTATAAAACACACATACAATAATACAATTCACCAAAACTTTTCAATCAAAACAAAAGATGTAGAAAAGATACCACTATCTGCATATTGTTTCCCTTCTGATTCTAGCATATTCCGAACCTTCTCTTGCTTCATCAAATTTTCATCTTCTCATTTCATCAACCATTTAATGCAAGTCCTTAGCTTTCTTATATATATTCACTCATTTGTTCATTTTTACCCTAAGAAAATAAAAATAATAAAATACAATAATGATAAAATGAACCAAACTATTCAACTTTCATGTTTTTTACCATCATCTACAATCCATCATTCTTTGTAATTGAAAATTTATTGATAATATTACTTAGAATGCAAAGTCCAAAAGGAAACAGATAACAATTAGAAGAAAAAAGCCCTCATATGCAAGTCAGTTTATTTCAATCTCATACTTGACGATCCCCCTTCTTCTAATTTGAAACCCTACATTATTAGGTTTGCATCTGATACCGAATCTCAAAACTTGACCATACTATCATAAAAAAATAGAAAAAATACTCAAACACAAACAAATTAAGGCAATATTTAAAAAAAGTACGCAAAATTTTGGGCCAGTTTAAAAAAAGTACACAAAAGTTTTATTTTTATTTTTAAAGGACACAATGTTTAAATTAACTCCACTGGGTTAGTTAAGGTTAGGGTTAGGGTTAGGGTTAGGGTTAGTTCGTGGGGGTTTATTTAAACATCTGATTAGTTAAGTGATGTTTTTTTTAAACACAAGTAAAAGATGAATGTGGTTTTTTTAAACACAAATGAAAGATGAAAATGATTTTTTTAAACCCTACCCTAACCCTAACCCTAACCCTAACCCAGTGGAGTTAATTTAAACATTGTGTCCTTTTTTATAAAAAAAACTTTTGTGTACTTTTTTTAAATATTGCCACAAATTAAATATTACCCGAAAAAGAATATAAAAACTGAAACAACAATTCTAATTGAAGAAAGATTGCTAAAATAATTATGAGAAATTGCTAAAAATAAATTAAAATATTTAGACCTTAACAAAAATAATTTTTCATGAGAAATAATTATGAGAAGTAGTGAACACAATTACCATCAAATTGAAGAATAAAAGTTGATCTTTAGGTAACCTACATCTGGGCCAATTGCAACGACGGCATGACATACAGGCCTAACTGCCATCTCCGTAATCTTTGGGAGTACACATTGGAGAAAGTAGTGTAAATCAGTGAATAAACAAAAAAAACATATAATAAACACTTACATTACCTCTAACTTTCCCACAGTTCTTTCTTTCATTTCTTCGCCTTCCGAAATCCAAATTTCTACCATGGCCTATAAAACCTAATTTATTTGGATCTGAAGAAACAAAGAATCAAGAAAAGAACATTAGTTAGGATTTGGTCTGAAAATAACCAATCTTTATTTTTGAATCCATAATTAGGGTTTGGATTCCAAAATTTCAAGAATTGAAATGTCATAATTAGAAATCAAGATTAAAAGCGGGTGGTAAATTAGGGTTTCATGAATACAATATTACAAAACAAATTAGGAATTCAAAAATCCTAATTTCTCATAAGAGAATTCTTACCGATGGTGTCATCACCCATGGCGGGCTAGTGAGCGTCGACGGCGAGGATTTGAGTGGGCTGGCGAACGACGACTGAAAATGACTGCTGAGATTTGGGGGAGGAGGGTTAGCGGGATTTTGGGGGAGGGGGGCTTGGGAGAGGAGGGGGTTTTTTTTTTTCCGTTAAGTAAAAAAGTGTGGTGTGCACATGTTAAGGTAGGTGTGATTTTTTACTTTTGTTCTCCTTTCTATTAGCATAAGATATAGTATAAAGTATAATTTCTACTATTTTAATGGGAGAGTTTGTCACCAAACAAACTCTATTTGTAACCCAACAAACATGTGTATTGTAACACAACAAACACGTGCAATGCACATGCATAACTAACATAAAGGAGGTCTTAGATTCGATGTCCGACAACGCCGGATTTTTTAAAATATATATTTATAAAGACGTGCATCGCAAGTGTAAATTACTAGTATATTTTAAAGTAAAAGAATTTCGACGTAGTATGACCTTGAACCTGAAACATATTTTATATTAGTTATGCACGTACAATACACATCTTAATAATTTTAATTTTTAAAAAAAATAAAAACTCTGACGTAGTAAGGACTCGAACCTGAAACCTCCTTCATATTAGTTATGTAAGTGCGTCACACACATTGATAGATTGACAAATGACATCAAAGCCTTCTCCCATTATAATATTAGAGATTAAAGATTTATCGTTCTTATTTAAGTGTAAGTGCAAATGAATTTCTGAAGCATTATTGTTAAAGCAAGTGAAAACCTCTATTTTTTTATTATAAATGTTTATTGAATCGTATCTCAGAATAATCTTTTATATTGATAAACTAGTAATTTGATATATGTGATTTCCCCTCTCTCTCTATATATACACTAGTAATTTTCATGTGCTCACGTCTTAATATATATATATATATATATATATATATATATATATATATATATATATATATATATATATATATACATATATATATAAAGTAAAAAATTCGACGTAGTCTAGCCTCGGATCTGAGACCTCTTTTGTATTAGTTATGCATGGACAATGCATGTCTTAATAATTTAAAAAAATAAAAATATAACTCTGACGTAGTGAGGACTCGAACCAGAAACCTTCTTCATATTAGTTATGTATGTGCGTCACACGGATTGAGGTCCAGCGAATTAATTGAAGTAGGAAACATATTATATGAGAAAGCAGCATATCTACCTTTAAGCTCAACCATCGCCTTCTTGATCATTAGCTTGAACTTACCTGTAATGCATATAGTTTGTTAGAAGAGTTTTTTTTAAACTTCAACATCACTTTTAGATACTTGTAATAGTTATGCAAGGACATGATCATTAAGGTTTTATAAAGCTTACTCTAATCCCATAACCACTATGAGCATGTTTAAATACAATGGTAACTCAAGTGCAAGTGTGAAAGTATCTACAATACCAATATTCTAATCATTTGTTTGTCTGACACTCAGTTTGCAATTGAAATACTTCTTATTATTATTTCAATCAAAATATAATACATGAAGTTCTCAAAACTCTAATCCAAGCTAATCATTTCTTTTATCTTCACTTTGTCTCCCTATTGCACCTTTACAAAAAGAAAATCAAAATGGATCAATAAAAAATTTACTTTAGCTGTCTTTCTTGAGTGGAGAGTTTGCACCCTTCACTGGTAAACTCCAGTTATCTCAATCCTATATATCCAAACATACAATCAAAATTCTTATATGTTATGTTATCCATGGTTTCTAATAACCAGTGAAGGGAACACTTCACGATAGTATATTCTTTTGTAGTAAAGAAATTTGTGTTGCATATTTGCAAAGTTATTTAGGTTGCTGATTAGCTTACATGTCCTGCTATGGTTTGGAAGCCCAAATTGAGACTACCAAATAATCTATTTCTCACTTGCGTACACCTTAAATCAAAACCAATAAAAAGAATCATTAAATAAATTACCAAATTAAAAAAATTTAAACCCCAAAATAAAACAATCATAACTCTCTGAACTTAGATCTCATGCATACACAAAATTTGAGTCAGCAAAAAACTTAGTAATCCCCTGCACACACAAAATAAACAATTAGAATGAGAATTCGGTTAATGAGATGAAATTAGAGCCGCCACATCGCATGTAGAGGCTATCGATTTGGTGGTGGGGAGTCGCCGATACGGAGTCGCTTGATATTCGCGCTCGATTTGGTGGAGGGGAGTCACTGATATGAAATCAGCAGCAGATCAGATATCGACGACGACCTCTTGATTGTGGTTCGACACTGGATTTGGATTTGGATTTGCTTTGAGATTTGTGCTTGAGAGGACGATGGAGGCTTCATCAATGGAATGGAAGCAAAGGTTTAAGAAATTGATTTTAGGGTTTGGAGTTAGCGGCTTAAAAACCCTAAGGGGGAGAGAGAAATAAATTGGAGCTCTCTGGTTTGGAAAATAGATGGAGCAAACTGATCTGAATAGGAGAGGGAGAGAGAGAGAGAGCTATAGAGAGTGAGAGAGAAATAATAATTAAATAAATAAAGAAGTTGTTTTGGGGGGGGATTTGAATTTGAGTTTTGGGGGAAACTTTTTTTTTGGGGGGGGGGGGAATATCTTTTGGGAGCTTAGATCTGGACCATTGATTTCCTTAGTACTATTGAAGGATAGCCACTTGATAGCTTTTCTTTGTGTTTTATTATATAGATTACTATCATCCTATTTACTATATCAACTGGTAATTAACTTATTCACACATCTTATCACAAGAACCAAACCCATCAAAATTTTCATTTGGCTGCAGTACCACATGATCATAGAATTATAGAGATAACTACAATGTTAATGTAACCCTTTTGACTACAACAGCTATGATCATAGAATTATAGAGATAAGTAGAACATCATAATTCCCTAATAACCAAAGCTAAAAATTTAAAATCCTGCAGCCCTAAACAGTATCAATTAGATACAAAATTAGTATCAATTTGAAAGCTTGCAACCCTAAACTTACAATCTTAAAATTTGCCTAAGTTGAACTTACACTAAGGTGGAGGTTGAGCTGACGGAGCTTCGAAGGACGTGGAGGTTCGAGATTCGAAGGAGGTGGAGTTTTCGATGAGGCAGGGCTGACAACGCTTCGAAGGAGGTCGGTAGTGGAAGTGGATGGAGGTTGGTCGGGAAGAGAGAGAGAGAGAGCGGAGGAGAGAGACACAGAGAGAGAGAGAAAGGGGGGAGGGGGTTCTGAGTTAGGGAAGAGAGAGAGATAGAGAGAGAGAGAGAGAGGGAGAAGACAGAGAGAGACAGAGAGGGGTTTTTTTGAGTTGAGAGAGAGAGAGAGAGAAATTGGTTTGGTTGTTTGAAATTTTGGAAAATATATTTTGTGAGAATCAATCTGGACCTGTAGTATAGCTAACATATAGCTATTTTGCATCGTAATCTGTGCATAGTTGAGAATTGCACGCGATTATATATTTTTCTAACAATAATTGATTTTAATTGAGAAATTTCAGATATATTAATTATTCTGAACCCGATAAAGTATATTCGGGGTATCTTCTCAATTAAATTGTGAGAATTGTTCCGATTGTTCTAACGAGACAATCTTTGGGACAAATAATATTTTTATAAAATTATATTCTACAAATAAATATTTTATTTGTATATGGAAGTACATATACATATATGAATGTATGTAAATTATGATTGGACTGTATATGATATAATTATATGAATACTTGTATGCATTTTTATATGTATATGTATATGTATGTATTTATATATATATATGATTACATATTTAATTGATTTGTAATGGATTGGATTTTTATACTTGAATACACCTATATGTTTGTGTATGTGTATAAGTATATACAAGTATATATGTATATTAATAAATGTGTGTGTGTGTGTGTATATATATATATATATATATACTATTGTAGGCATGTAGAAGACTCACACCTCATCAAGAGTTACTTTCCTTGATCATGATGATCATGAAATCAATGGTAGAGAATCATCCAAGAACAACTTCAACTCTCCAACTATTCTTGAATCTTCTAGGGGTCTAATTGATTAAAAACCCCTCCACCTCACCATCTCACCCTCACCCCCTCCTCTCATTTCCACTGACCTCTCTGTCTCCTCTTCTCTCATGGCAGCCGAAACCCCACCCCCATCCTCCACTTTCATCTCTTCTCACCTCCTCTCATTCTCTAAACTCATCTCCTTCTTCTACTTCATCTTCTTTCACTCCTTCCATTCTTCATAAATGAAAAGAAAGAGAGTTAAAGAGTGAGAAGAAGAGATTGAGGAAGAGAGTTCATGATGCTCTAGGAGCTTGAGGAGGAGAAGGAGCTAGTAAAAGCAAAGGAACTTGGGAATTCTTCATATGTGGGGTGTTTTCTAAACTTTTAAATTGTACAATTAAGGTGCTTGTTTGAATACTTGTTATTAGTAGACATGGAGTAGAAATGGTTGTGCTTGAAATTTTTGGCTTGAATGTGAAGTTGTGGTAGAATTGCAATTTTGAGCTTAAGAACTTAGTTATGTTTGGAAATTTGTAGATTGGTGACACATTAGGGTTTTGATTCCAAATTTTCAGTGAATGATCTTGAATATATATAGAGCAATCTTGAATTATTTCGGAATTTTCGGATTTTGTTTGAAGGGTTTACAAGTTGCATTTCCAAAATCAGTAAGATGGGAAAATCGGCAGTTTTGGGTAATCAACGAATCAAGTTAAAAAATTCATAACTCGATATCTATAAGGAATTTTGAGTTGGAACCTAAAAGGAAACGTTAGATGTATATGTTAACAACATGTATTCCAAATTTTAGAATATTTTAAATTTATTTTCTATTTTTAACATATTTGTTTGCTCGACTGGTTGAGTGGGGAAAACTGCATCTAAGTAGATGGAAATGTGAACTTTGAAAAATTGTATCTCTCAATTGGTATGGAATTTTGTGATGAAATTTGGAATGTAGCATCTTTTATATGTCTACTATTAGTGTACCAAATTGGAGAATTTTTGGATAACATTTGGGGTTTCATTCGATTGATTGAAAACAGCGCAGCGAGAGGACATAGCTGTTGTTGTTTTGAGATGGCTGAAATTGTCCCATGTTTGAAAAATCATAACTCCAATGATATTATGAGTTAGGATCTAAAATTTTGGAATATGGTTGTTTGGTGTGTCTACTATGATTCTCCAAAAGATGGAAATTGTTGGAAGAAATTTTATGTCATTAAAGAATTTTTAAAGATGAACACAGCAGGTGTACAAGCTGTTCTTTCGGACTAAAATTGATCTATGTTTGAAAATTCATATCTCTTAATGTATAAGGAATTTTGAGCTAAAATTTTGGGTTATTTCTCTTGTACATGTCTAGTTATTGAATCTAAAATTTTATAAGTATTGGACTTGTGGTTAAATTGATTCTGAATTTTGATTGGACTATGTTCAGTTCAGTCCAGTTTTTGAGTAATCAGTAAATTCGCGTAATTCTGGATTTATGTGTTGAGAATTTGGAAGATCAACTAGAGAATTGCAGTAGACAGTCGTAGCTTTGCAAAAGATCTGGAATCATGCAATTCCAGTTTGTGTAGCAAAAGTTATGGTTTTTTTCCCATAAGGGCAGAATCAGTCTTACTTGAAGAAATTGGTTTTTGTAGAGAAAACTCATTTCCTGTGTGTATGTTGATAGAGATTGAAGTTTTTGAGGACTTTAATGGATGAATCTAGGGATGTGTTCAACTAGGAAGTTGTAGTAAACACTCCCAGTTTTCCATAGAATCCATAATCGAGTAATTTTGACAAGCAAACAAGTTTTTATGATGATAGAAAGATGCAGCAAGTGCATGAAGAAATGCACATCCGAGAATACATAGAGGTTTTATAACTTATAAATGGCTGAATTTAAAGGAGTGGTTAACTAGAGACTTGTAGTATAGAGTCTTAGCTTTCCAGAATGAGTAATATCATGCTATTCCAAGTTGTATTTTGAAAGATATGAAGTTTACAAGTTCAGCAATCTGATGTCTTGGTCGATTTCAAGCGTGTGTTAAATCGGGGCTTGAATTCTATAAGGAATTTGAGAGAGTTGTCAACTAGAAAATTGTAGTAGAGCTTCCCACCTTTCTAAAAAGTCTAATTTTGTTGGATTTCGATAAGTGTAGCATCGATTATGAAAATTTCTACTTGCTACAGGATTTATGACTAGAAGGTGATTTGAGTTTTAAGAGGATTGAATGATTATCCCTATTAAGCACTTCATTTGGGACTTATATGATATTCTTATGTTTAGTACTCATTGTAGACACGTGAGTAAGTTGGGAGAATAGCTTATAGTCAATTTGTTGTATGTGGCTCATAGTTACTATAGCTTGGAGCTAGTCTAGGTTGTGATACCCTAAGGCAATCAACCCAGTCGGTACGTATTGTATTGGTATTTATTTTTCACCTCGAGAGATAGTGAATTTTCCTGTGCGTCATTAGTTCGTTTACCGAGAGAAGGTTGACCGCAGGCCGGGATACTGGATGAGATTCGAGACGGAGGTGGTGGCGACCGATAGAGATCGGATCGCCGGTGTTTGGGGTTGATAGGCTAGGTTATCTGTCTTGTCTAGAATGTGTTGACGCCTAGGTCTGCCAATGACTGGATATTAGTAAATTGTGTGTGTTTCACCTCTTTTGCCAGGTATGAGGCGCTCCCTTGGGCGCCGTTGTATTGCTCGCTGAGGGTCGCGGGCCAGGGACATTAGGTCGAAGACCTACAGAGGTGTTGGCAATCGATGAATGTCGGTTCGCCGTGATTAGTTATTTTAACAAAACCTTTTGCGACATTGTGCATGGTTTGACAACTAGCATAGTTTAGCAACCAATGTTACTTTAGACGGTATTTCTTTACCTTTTGCTTGAAGACCGAGTTGACGCTAGAGGTGATTCCCTATAATCTGACTTGTTCTAAAGGCTAGCACTAGGCGGTGATAACTGATGAACACAATATTATTCACATTTAGGAGCAATAATCTTAATGCAATTAGACATTTTAAGCTCTATATGTGGTATTTAACTCTTATTTTCTCTTTTCCATAGGAAACAGCCTAAAACAGAGAAACGAAGCAGATTCAGGATGATACACAGGAAATTGCAGATCATCAGTCGACCGGTCCATTACAACAGGCGACTGCCCAGAGAAGTTGATTGTCAACAACCGACTTGGATGATCAATTATAAAATCTTCAGAAGTCTCGACACAGTCGACTGGTTCGCTGACAAGTCGACTGGTAGGCGGCAGAGTTAAAAGATAAGATATTTGAAGATTCGTCCAAATCTAATCCAAATCAGAACAGAAAAGGAAGAATAGAAGAAAAGAGAAAGAAATAATACGCAGAGCAACGAGGGAGGAAATAAATAAAAGAAAAGGACTTTTCTATAAAAAGAAAAGTGCAAACCCTAATTCTCTAGCCGTGTTCTATAAATACCAACCAAGAAGCATTATTCGGGGGATCCTCTCTCTGGCTCTCTCTTCCGCACACACCATCAGCCGAATCACAAGAGTTCCTGAACGATCAAGCCATCAACAAAGAGCAGCACGGCATCAACATAGAAGGAGGAGAAAGGAGATCAAGTATTAAGAAAAGAACGGCCGGTCGATTGTGTGACAGCCAGCCGATCCATCTAGCCGAGTACTACATCAGTTTATTCCTTCCCTTTCTAATTCTTTTATGTTACCCATGTATTCAAACTTGTTGATTAATAAAAGTATTATTATGTGGAACTAATTTCATAGTTGGGTAGATTGAAGCCGTAGTTATGTAGTGTTATATTCTTCTGAAACCTTCTACTTTACTTATTGATTGAATCTGAGTGAATTGGTATAGATTGATGATAATCAAACTTTTTCTCAAGTTCTGAGAGCAGTCGACTGAGGTGAGAGCCAGTCGACTGACGTACAGAACTTGAGAAATTCAAGTTTGCATTACCATCTATCTGAATATGTTATATGAGCATATTGAGACGACCCGTATCTCGTGTTCATAACTTGTAACAAGGGAATCCTTAGGGGTTCTTGGTTTGATCAACTTAAGGGATCTAGATCTGATACCAATTTCTAGAACCTTGAGTGTTTGTTCGTTCCACTGTTCTTATGTTTTCTTCAAGTGCAACTTAGTAGATACCATGCTAAATACTTGATGAAAGAAACAAATTAGAGTAGATACCATGCCTAACTCTTGGCTTAGGGAAATATTACTTTAAGGAGTAGATACCATGCCCTTGAAGAGAACAAACATGAGTAATGAGAAGAAGTTCAGAAGGTGCCTTAGCATTATTGACTATTGGTGGAAATCTAAACCCAACTACTTAATAGATATTTGTGATTCAACACTTCTTAATTTAGTTTTAATCTTTTCATTTCTTTTAGACTTTTAAAACAACTCTTTATGATTCTTATTCTTTTTATTGATTAGTAAGTTAAGGTCTACAATCTCTGTGGGATCGACCCTTGCTATTGCTACGCTTCTATAAACGATTCGTGCACTTGCGAGGTTTTAATTTGTGTCTAGTTTTGTCTATTTATTTAGGAGACTAGATTGCACAACAAGTTTTTGGCGCCGTTGCCGGGGATTGTCTAGTATTTTAACTTACAAATCAGTAGAAGGTTTTTATTTTTCTTTCTTTCTTTTTAATTTTATTATTAAGTATTTTTCTTTTAGGTTACAGAATTTTGGTGGATGCACGGAAGGAGATCACTTCGTCCAGAGCTACTACCAATTGACGCAGAAACAAAACGCACTTTGCACAGATTAGGTTGACTGACTGCGACCAACCAGTTGACTGCTGCACGAAACCAGTCGACTGCACAGAGAATCAATTCACGAGCAATAATGGCGGAAGAAATAACCAATCGAGTGCCAATGCAGGACAAATTCACGCCTAAGAATATCGAACAACCTTCCTGCATTGCGTACCAACCTAATGTCACAGGGAACATGCATCTATCTCCTCAGTTACTTAGTATGGTTCCCCACTTTAGTGGCAAACCTGATGAAGAGCCGCACCTCCATCTACAAGACTTCTTTGATCTTTGCAGGACACAAAGCGTTCAAGGGCTCACCCCTGAACAAATCAGGTTAATATTGTTCCCTTTTTCTTTAAAACTTAATGCTAAACTATGGTATAATTCTTTGGAACCAGGATCAATTAATTCATGGGAGCAATTGGCCACGAAATTTTTGAAAGAATTTTTCCCAGCCCAAAAGACCAAACAGCTGAAAAGAGAGATTCAACTCTTCCAACAAAGGGATGGAGATTTATTCTTCGAAGCATGGAAAGATTTCAAGAACAAACTTCTCAAATGCCCTACGCACAATATGCCTAAAGATGATCAGGTACAAGCTTTTTATGAAGGTTTAAATGATACTAACAAGGCAATTGTGGATTCAGCTTGCAACGGGATCTTAATGAGGAAAAGCGGTGAAGAGACCATTGAACTATTTGAAGAACTCAGCGAGAATTCACAACAATTCTCAACAAGGAGGGGCCCTTCGAAAAAACAGGGAGTTTACGAAATTTCTAATAGCAATAACATTCAACTAGAAATGGTAAACATGAATAAGAAAATTGATATGCTTGTTAATGCAATGTCGATGATGGGTGGAGTTAAAAATCAAACAAACGAAATTTGTGCAATTTGTTCTCATGTAGATCATACCACTGATACATGTCCCATGTCTTCTTTCACAGATCAGGAGCATGCAAACTATGTTGGTCGAGGAGTGTTTCCACCAAAGAACAATCCATTCTCAAATACATACAACCCAGGATGGAGGAACCATCCAAACTTCTCCTGGAGCAATAATCAGAATAATCAAGGGACTCAATTCACACAAGGACATGCACGGAACTTCCAAATGGGAAGTGGGATTGATAGGCCAGTTCAAGAACATAAGAAGTTGGATTTTGAATCCACTGTTCTTCAATTGCTCCAACAACAACATCAAACTACCAACCAACAAGGGCAAGCAATTCAGAAGTTGGAAACACAGATTGGCCAAATTGCTAAAGAATTAAGTGAACGAAAGGCAGGGGAACTTCCATCACAAACTATACCAAACCCTGGAGGCCAAGAACAGCTCAAATCAGTAACAACTCTCAGAAGTGGTAAGATAATTGACAACAAAGTTGGAACACACACAGAAGAAGCAGAAACACAACCATCAAAAATTATGGGTTCCAACAAGGTAAGTGAAAAAGAAGGAACAATTCTGCCACCATTCCCCCAAAGGTTAGTCAAGCAAAAGAAAGAACAACATTTATTTGACATCTTTGAAACTCTCAGGAAGGTAGAAATTAATATCCCCCTACTTGATGCTATTAAACAAATTCCTTCTTATGCTAAATTTTTGAAAGAATGTTGCACTCACAAAAGAACATTTCAGGTTAGGGAGGATGTGGCTTTGACAGAAGAAGTGAGCGCTGTCTTATTAAGAAAATTACCTCCCAAACTAAAAGACCCAGGTAGTTTTACCATTCCTTGCAGGATTGGTGAGCACTTCTTTGAGAAAGCACTACTAGACTTGGGGGCAAGCATCAATCTTCTCCCATACACCGTCTATGAAAAGCTAGGATTGGGGGAACTCCAACCAACATCCATCACATTGCAGTTGGCGGATCGCAGTATCAAAAGACCTAGAGGTATTTTGGAAGATGTCCTAGTTCAGGTAAACGAGTTCATTTTGTCTGCTGATTTTGTTGTGTTAGACATGGAGGACTCTTCAATGCCATCTTCTCTACCAATCATCTTAGGTAGGCCCTTTATGAGTACAGCTGATATAAAAATTTATGTTAAAAAGGGTACGATAAGTATGAAAATAAACGGAGAGAAAGTTGAATTCAAAATGTTTGATACACTAAGATTACCACATGATGATCATGAATGCTATAATGTTGATGTGGTTCAGGAGATTGTTGATCAAACATTTCAAGTACATAGCGTTGAACCACTACAAGCCACAATTACACAATCTCTCACTTTATCTAATGTTGAACAGGAGTACGATGAATGGGGGATTGCAGAGACAATACATCACCTTGAAACTCCAAAGTCATACTCAGGTAAGTTTGCACCTGTGTTTGAAAAATTAGTGACTGATGACATTTTTGTTTCTGCAGACAAGTCGACTGGTGTACTATACAAGTCGACTGGTGGACCAGACAAGTCGACTGGAGGACAGGATGAGTCGACTGCACCGAGACTTCCAGACATAGAGCTTAAGCAGTTGCCCGACCATTTGAAGCATGCATATTTGGGCGAGAACCAGACGCTACCAGTAATAATTGCTGCAAACTTGAGTGCACAGGAAGAAGATAAGCTGCTAAGGGTATTACGAGAACACAAGAAGGCTATAGGATGGACCATTGCAGACATCAAGGGAATAAGTCCATCCAAATGCATGCATCGAATACTCCTTAAAAACAATGCAAAACCTAGCAGGGAGGCACAGAGAAGGCTTAATCCAAACATGAAGGAAGTGGTAAGAGCAGAGATTCTGAAGCTACTAGATGTTGGCATCATCTACCCCATCTCAGATAGCAAATGGGTAAGTCCTATACATGTGGTGCCTAAGAAAAGTGGAGTCACAGTGGTGACAAATGAAGAGAATGAGCTTATCCCTACTAGAGTGACCACAGGATGGAGGGTTTGCATTGATTATAGAAAATTGAATAACGAAACCAGGAAAGATCACTTCCCTCTTCCTTTTATTGATCAAATGTTAGAAAGATTAGCAGGATATAGTCATTATTGTTTTTTAGATGGTTATAGTGGCTATAATCAAATTGCTATTGCTCCAGAAGATCAAGAGAAAACCACTTTTACATGTCCTTTTGGTACTTTTGCATATAGGAGGATGCCCTTTGGATTGTGCAATGCACCAGCAACATTTCAAAGATGCATGATGAGTATATTTTCAGACATGGTGGAAAGGTTCATCGAGGTATTTATGGATGACTTTAGTATTTTTGGATCTTGTTTTGATGAATGCCTTAACCATTTGCAGCTTGTGCTTAAAAGATGTGAAGAATGCAGTTTAGTGATGAATTGGGAAAAGTGTCATTTCATGGTACAACAAGGTATTGTGTTGGGACATGTGGTGTCAAAGAGAGGCATAGAGGTAGACAAAGTGAAAATCGATATAATATCAAAACTACCCCCTCCCACTACAGTTAAGGGTGTTAGGAGTTTTCTTGGACATGCAGGGTTCTATAGAAGATTTATAAAAGATTTCTCAAAAATCTCCAAACCCCTTTGTGATTTGTTGGCTAAGGATGTTGAGTTTGTATGGACAGAAGAGTGCACAAATGCTTTTAATACATTGAAAAATCTTCTCATTTCTGCACCTATTGTCATGGCACCAGATTGGAGCCCTCCTTTCGAGCTCATGTGTGATGCAAGTGATTATGCCTTAGGAGCTGTTTTAGGTCAAAGAATCAATAAGAAACCCCATGTTATTTACTATGCTTCTCGAACTCTAAACGATGCACAGCTAAATTATTCTACTACTGAAAAAGAAATGTTAGCTGTTATTTTCGCTGTAGAAAAGTTTAGATCATATTTGATTGGTTCAAAAGTTATTGTTTTCACTGACCATGCTGCTTTGAGATATTTGTTTGCTAAAAAGGATGCTAAGCCTAGGTTAATCAGATGGGTGCTGTTGCTTCAAGAATTCGATCTTGAGATTAGAGATAAAAAAGGAAGCGACAATGTTGTTGCAGATCACATGTCCAGGTTACTGCAGGAGGAAGAAAGAATTGCACCCCCACTTAATGAAAATTTCCCAGATGAACATCTATTTGAAATAAACATATCATCGGGACAGTCGACTGGTAGACTGGTATCTCATTGCTCAAATTTTCCATGGTTTGCTGATATTGTAAATTATCTCACTGCTCATGTTTTCCCTCCAGGTATGACAAGTCAGGAACGAAAGAGACTGGTAGCTATGTGCAAGCACTATTATTGGGATGATCCTTACTTGTTCAAATTTTGCCCTGATCAAATTATAAGAAGATGTGTGGCAGAAGAAGAACAAATGAATATTCTACGACATTGCCACCAATATGCATGTGGAGGACATTTTGGACCAAAAAGAACAGCACTCAAGGTATTGCAATCTGGATTTTATTGGCCTAAAGTATTCAAAGAGGCTTTTTCTTTTTGCAGGTCTTGTGACAAATGTCAAAGGACAAGCAACATCTCTTCTAGAAATCAAATGCCACTGCAAAACATCCAAGTGATCGAGCTTTTTGATGTTTGGGGAATCGACTTCATGGGTCCCTTTCCTAACTCATTTGGTTATTTATATATACTTGTTGGTGTGGATTATGTGTCTAAATGGGTCGAGGCTGTTCCCTCAAGAACTAATGATCACAAAGTTGTTGTCAAGTTTTTGCAGGAGAATATTTTCACTAGGTTTGGGACACCACGAGCAATAATAAGTGATGGAGGGAGCCACTTCAATAACTTTCCATTTGCTTCTTTGATGAAGAAGTATGGTATTACACATAGAGTGGGCACTCCATATTATCCTCAAACTAGTGGGCAGGTGGAGATTAACAACAGAGAAATCAAGAGCATTTTGGAAAAGACAGTCAACACAAGGAGAAAGGATTGGTCGCTGCGCTTGAATGATGCATTATGGGCTTACCGAACAGCATACAAAACACCCATCGGCATATCACCATACCGTTTGGTTTTTGGAAAAGCTTGTCATTTACCAGTGGAGTTGGAACACAAAGCCTATTGGGCCATAAAAAGGTTCAATTTTGATATGAAACAAGCAGGTGACAAAAGAAGGTTGCAACTGAATGAGCTTGAAGAGTTGAGGCATGACGCATACGAAAATGCAAAATTGTACAAGGAAAGGACCAAGTTGTACCATGACAAACAGCTAGCAAGGAAGGAGTTTTATGAAGGACAGAAGATACTAATATACAACTCAAGATTAAGACTTTTTCCAGGCAAGCTCATGTCAAGATGGTATGGGCCATACATTGTCACAAGAGTCTTTCCACATGGTGCATTGGAGGTTCATAGCAAAGAGAAGAATCAAACATTTAAGGTGAACGGGCATAGAGCGAAGCCATACATAGAGATGAGCATAGAACCGCAAGAGGAAGATGTGAATCTTCAAACCATTCAATACATGGCATGACCTCATCAAGTCTAACTGAAGACAGAAAACACAGCGCTTATTGGGAGGCAACCCAATTTTTCAGGGGAGTATTTACACTTTCCCTCTATTTTATTTCATTCATTCATTTTTTTTATTTTCATCTTTTATTTTCAGTCTCTCCTTACTAGATGGTAACACATGCCTATCTTTAAATTTTCTTTCAAACATTGAGGACAATGTTCCATCTAAGTTTGGGGGTATTAGGGTTATTTAATTTTTGAGTCTTTTGAAATTTTTTAGGATAAACAATTTCTTATAAAGTAAGAAGAAGGATACTTATTTACTTGAGGATTGTTGAGTTTCATAAATTCCTTACAAAATTATATGAGTCATGCGATTATACATAATACACAAATGTGATACTTTTTCTGGTGATTATTCCCTTTAGATCTAGTCCTAAATTGAGTTTAAGTAAATAGAGTGATAAAATATATAGACATATATATTTGAATAAATTCAATCTACTCCAATGTTTTGAGTGCTTAGTAACTAGGGGTATTCATCACCAATGTTTACCTTTACGTCAAACGGCAACTTGAAATATGAGTATGCAAAGCATTTTGAAGTTTGTGACTTGTTGAGTAACCGGGTGGATTCATCACAAATGTTTTGCATTCGCGTAAAAAGGCAAGTGACAACTTTAGAGAAGAGATTAAAAAAAAAAAAAAAAAAAAAAAAAAAAAACTCTAGTTTGCTACTCGGTTTGTAGTAGAGAAAAGAGGATAATCACAGATTGAGTAGTTGCATACTATAACTACATTAGTTGCATGACAAATATGAAGTTTGGGAATTATGAACAAATAATCGCACTGGAGAAAGTAGGTATGTTTAATTTTACTTTATCTGAAATTGTTTACATTGTTTATGTTGATGCTCACATAATAAGAATTCTTGGTGGTTGAGTCTATCATTATTAGTATCCCCTTGTTCATAAATTCACTTTTTGCTTGAGGACAAGCAAAAGCTAAGTTTGGGGGTATTTGATGAACACAATATTATTCACATTTAGGAGCAATAATCTTAATGCAATTAGACAGTTTAAGCTTTATATGTGGTATTTAACTCTTATTTTCTCTTTTCCATAGGAAACAGCCTAAAACAGAGAAACGAAGCAGATTCAGGATGATACACAGGAAATTGCAGATCATCAGTCGACCGGTCCATTACAACAGGCGACTGCCCAGAGAAGTTGATTGTCAACAGCCGACTTGGATGATCAATTATAAAATCTTCAGAAGTCTCGACACAGTCGACTGGTTCGCTGACAAGTCGACTGGTAGGCGGCAGAGTTAAAAGATAAGATATTTGAAGATTCGTCCAAATCTAATCCAAATCAGAACAGAAAAGGAAGAATAGAAGAAAAGAGAAAGAAATAATACGCAGAGCAACGAGGGAGGAAATAAATAAAAGAAAATGACTTTTCTATAAAAAGAAAAGTGCAAACCCTAATTCTCTAGCCGTGTTCTATAAATACCAACCAAGAAGCATTATTCGGGGGATCCTCTCTCTGGCTCTCTCTTCCGCACACACCATCAGCCGAATCACAAGAGTTCCTGAACGATCAAGCCATCAACAAAGAGCAGCACGGCATCAACATAGAAGGAGGAGAAAGGAGATCAAGTATTAAGAAAAGAACGGCCGGTCGACTGTGTGACAGCCAGCCGATCCATCTAGCCACTACATCAGTTTATTCCTTCCCTTTCTAATTCTTTTATGTTACCCATGTATTCAAACTTGTTGATTAATAAAAGTATTATTATGTGGAACTAATTTCATAGTTGGGTAGATTGAAGCCGTAGTTATGTAGTGTTATTCTTCTGAAACCTTCTACTTTACTTATTGATTGAATCTGAGTGAATTGGTATAGATTGATGATAATCAAACTTTTTCTCAAGTTCTGAGAGCAGTCGACTGAGGTGAGAGCCAGTCGACTGTCGTACAGAACTTGAGAAATTCAAGTTTGCATTACCATCTATCTGAATATGTTATATGAGCATATTGAGACGACCCGTATCTCGTGTTCATAACTTGTAACAAGGGAATCCTTAGGGGTTCTTGGTTTGATCAACTTAAGGGATCTAGATCTGATACCAATTTCTAGAACCTTGAGTGTTTGTTCGTTCCACTGTTCTTATGTTTTCTTCAAGTGCAACTTAGTAGATACCATGCTAAATACTTGATGAAAGAAACAAATTAGAGTAGATACCATGCCTAACTCTTGGCTTAGGGAAATATTACTTTAAGGAGTAGATACCATGCCCTTGAAGAGAACAAACATGAGTAATAAGAAGAAGTTCAGAAGGTGCCTTAGCATTATTGACTATTGGTGGAAATCTAAACCCAACTACTTAATAGATTTTTGTGATTCAACACTTCTTAATTTAGTTTTAATCTTTTCATTTCTTTTAGACTTTTAAAACAACTCTTTATGATTCTTATTCTTTTTATTGATTAGTAAGTTAAGGTCTACAATCTCTGTGGGATCGACCCTTGCTATTGCTACGCTTCTATAAACGATTCGTGCACTTGCGAGGTTTTAATTTGTGTCTAGTTTTGTCTATTTATTTAGGAGACTAGATTGCACAACAATAACCAAGGTTGTCTCTTCCTGTCATTAGGGATACGTGTTGCGGTGCGTATTTCGCATTGTTGATTCTTGAAGTGCCATGGTAAGAACAGGATGTTTCCTTGTTCTATGTTGGTGGACACGAACGGACCATAGGGGTTACGGTCTCATGGATCTTCAGCGCAATGAGTATGCTGCGGTATATTTGTAAGTTCATCACGGCTTTTGAGAGAGGTCGGGTACGACAATTATTAGTGACAAACGGGGTAGCACCCCAAAATTTTATAACCTCCTCATTCATGTGCACTTATCAGGAACAGGAAGTATACAATAGTAGAATGCATTGCATGGCGAGGGTTCAAAACCCTGGGACTGGAGAAGACGACTTGATCTAGAACGTATGTAGTATGGGATGCATGCGTATCCAGAGTCTTACTGACATTAGACTAAGTGGATCTATTTTCTGCACATTGCGTACTATGCATTAGACTTCAAGTCATTGGCTTACACTGACACTAGAAAATTAGGATGCATGTTTTCTTTCTCATCAAGATTGATTGTGATTTCAAGTTAAGAAATTGCTGTTTGTTATCATCATTGCGTCAGTATAAGTACTGACGTGCCCACTCAATTAGGTACTGGATATTGGGTCACGAGTGCAGGAGAACTCGAGATAAGCAGGGCATCCAAGTGGAGTGGTAGTGTACCTGCCTACCATTCGAGCAGAAGCCGGAATATCAGAATAGTGCATCGAAAGGTTCGAGCTACAGGGCACATCTCAGGGAAGCAGCATGACCGCTCGGTGGAGCTTCCTGTAGAGAGCTGCTGGTTACCGTTCTGGGTGGCAAACGGTAATCGTTACATTGTAGTATTTGTAACAAATTAATGTAATTTGTATTCTGTAACTCCCCGAATTCCAAATAAGACCGAATTTGAGATTCCACAGGATCTTTACACTTCACTTCGTACAATTTTACAAAGAAATTTGAACTTTTTATCACACATCAGAGTTCTTTACAATCATTACACAGCAGAAGATAAAAATGAATTACAACCATGAAAATAATAGACAATTTGCAACATCTTTAACATGTAATTAATCAACAACATCGTGCCAACTTTATATCTTCATGAAATCCAAATTCCTGCTGTGGGCACGTCAGTTGCTTACAACCGACGAAAATGTTATACACGGTTATCCTCTCTATGCCGAAAATATAGCGATCCCAATACTTTAACAAACCAAAAAACTTGAATGCAATTAAAGTGTTAAATGTGACTACACTAAACATGTAAGTGTATGCCATGATTTAATGCCTAATGTATATATTTTATACTAAGATGACACTAATGCATACTTGTTCGGATTCTATGCATCTCATACTATATAGGTCCGAGGGCAAGCACCTACGTACTCCACATTAAAGGGTTCGATCCCTCGCCATAAAAATTGCCCAGTAATAAAAGCATCGTTTAGACATTCCACGAGTACGAATCCCAGTCCCGGAGTACACCGCCTGACTGTTATAACAGACTCCTCATCGTAAGAACCTCCCGCAAGTGCCCCTCTAGCTCCGGTATACATATATACAATGGAGTAAAGAAAACTATCCGCCCGACTATGCATAGTCCCAGATATAAAATAAAAGCTCGTCTCCATCAAAGCAACCTCAGTCCCGGAGTACACCGCCCGACTGGGTCTATAGTCCCGGAGTACACCGCCCGACTATATAAAGTGTCCTACTTATGTTTGCCCAGGTTTACTACATTTTCACTTATGTACCTAGTTCTTAAGTTCAAGACATGAATAAATTATCATACCCAGAGTTAGTCTTACCCCCTACCAGACTTGATCACAAATACCGAGATAGCTCCATGACCATATCTCAAAATATAACACAAATCTTTTAATTCAACAATGCCAGTACCCGGGGTCTCACTAAACCTCTAGATCACAACCTTCCATGTACAAGAATCCATGGGTACTCATACCCTTCAATAATCATGTATTACACTCAAAATATTCTTATCTTCAACTTATTCACAATTTCATCAATGTCTTGCCTTAACATTATTCATGATTTATTTATTCATTCACAATTCAAAAATAAAGCAATACTTCTTTTCAAGAATATAAATTCATCCACTTTAAGTTTCATTAGCAATTTAAGCTCAAATGGCAATTCATATCTCAACCCACATCAAATATTTCTTAAATCAAATAAGTGTATAATGTCAACAAAAGAAATCAATTTACATAACAATATTTCACTCTTCTTTTAAAAATAAATGTCATACTCTTATATAAATTAATTTGAAGTCATCAACTCATTTTTCTATCTCAATCTCTCCTTTTTAATTTCTCAAATGTACATGAAAATTCTAAAACAATTTTTAATAAATTCTATTTCACTTTTATAGGAATTTTGGATATTTTCCCCAAATTTTAATTTCATAAAAATCCCTTTAAAAATATTAAAAACGTCAAAAAAACTAAAAGAGGCCATCGGGTTTCGAACCCAAGCGCCCAACCGCCGGCTACAATGTGCGCCCAAGGTCCACTCCGCTAGCCACTAAGGCCAAGTGGATTCGGTGTCAAGAAGCCAAACCGAAATACCCAAATACTGGTTCTCAGTTTCGGATTATATTAACCGATGCAAAGCAAAATATCAATACGATACCATCAAACATATTCCAAACATATCCATTTAGTAGCCATTATGTTCACTGTATATAAATTAATAGCCTTATATCATTCTTCAATAAAAGACATATCCATTTAGTAGCCATTATGTTCACTGTTTATAAATTAATAGCCTTATATCATTCTTCAATAAAAGGTACTGGATTATTTGAAGATACTGTCCAATAGATTAGTTATGAATATATACTTATTGATATCTTCATCGAATAAATAGTATATGTTATGATGTTCATTGGACAAATTGACTCCTAATATACCTTTCATAATTTGGTATCATTACGTTGGTATGTCTTTAAGTAATGTATATAATCTTTTAATATCTGAACATTAGATCGGTTGTTACACATTTCATGGCAACAATTTAATTTCTCTTTCTAATCATCATGGTATCTAGGCATATGTTGAATACAACACTTCTACAAATTTTCATGGCACAAATAATCAACATGAGGGTGTACTTTATAATCTCACCAATTTAATCCATACTATTCATTTAACATTACTAGCATGCATTTCCTACATTTAGAAAGTACAAGATCACTCACCTCTTATGAAGAATAAACAACGAAGATGAAGAGACAACTTCTAGCTCCAACAAACACTCCTAGTTCTTCTTCTCCTAGCAAGAGCTCTCTAATGCACTAGAACAGTCTATTTCTCTCTTTCTTTTCTCTCTCTCTATTTTTGTTTATTTCAAGTGTGAAATGAGAAGAAACAACTAGGGTATTTATAGGACAAAGTAAAGGTTTAAATTGCAAATTTCTCCACCTAATAATTTCTCACTTAATTGTCCATCTCTTCACTACCCTAACTGCCATAACCCCCAACTCTTCACTACTCCACCTCTTCAAAATCCTAACTCCCAACTCTTCATCTCCTATAACCCCCAACCTCTCACTCTCTCCATGACACGTGCAATTTTATACCATCAGATTATAGAGTCATTTATATTTTTATACAAAGACTCTATAATATTTACATTTATACAAAGACTTATTTAACAGGAGATTCTTGATACCATCAGATTATATTAAATCAGATTGTATTAAATAAATGTCATGCCACTATTTATTTTATACAGTAGGTGTAAAAATGACAAATCGGCCCCCTCTTTCTTCCAAACCGATCTCACACTCTCTCTCCTATACACGTGCACGTGTTGTGCACTAGTGCACACACATACACAAAATAAATACAAATCCTATAATTCTAAAATGTGTATAAAAAGTTATTAATCTCATGTGTGAGTCCATGCACAACTAAAAATAGGATTTAATTAATGGGCTTGTCTTGTGGGCTTTCTTTTAATTAATTAATTAATTAGTCTAATGGCCTAGAATCTATTCTTAGGTCCATGGGTTTAATGAAAGGTTTAATAAAAAGACTCATGCATGCTAAAATAATAAATGAGAGTAAGAAAAATAAAGATGAAAAAATTAGCATGTGCGATGCACTTGCACACACTTCACAAATTAATTAAAACATAAAATATATATCTACATAATATGTACGTAATAATTAGTTTAATTAAAAATTATAATGCTTCATGCACAAATAAAATAAATGCGCACACATTTTATGAAATTCATTTCGAGAAAGAATACGCCCAAATACGCGTATCGAAACAAACACGTGCGTCGCACGTAAAATATCAAAAATACAAAATTCGACGTTATCAACGGAAAAATGTTAAAGATAATAAAAATACAATATAAGAAAATATATTTATTAATTTTATATATTCCACGACGTAATTGCTACATACGTAGAAAACACGTGCATTATACGTATAATAATATTTTAATCAAAATAACGAAAAATAAACTTTTGTTTATAAAAATAGATTTGAATACCTAAAATAAATAATTTAAACACATAGAAAATATTACACGTAGCGGTGAAAACACACAATCGATGCGTGCATCAAAAACACGTAAAAAGCAGGTAAAAATGTAAAGATTGAAATTTAATATCTTAGTTGATTTAAATAGGATAAAATATATGGGGAATACATAAATAGTCAGAAATCACAATACGTAATGAAAACACATTGCAAATATTACCAGTAACGGTACAAAATACACGTGCGTAACACACAAGGGCAAAATTGTCATTTCCAATTTTGTGGGGTGTTACATATTCCTTATCCAGGAACAATATACATTTGTAATTAATGATGTAATAACTCTGATGGAATAAAAGTCTGTAATTTTTGTGTTATTTACTGTGTTGAGATGCATTTGAAGGCAAAGATTCTAGTTGTGTCACGGATGTCCGGAAACGGGGATCCGGGGCATTACAGGACCATAGATTTTGTTTATATTGAATGCGAGACATTTGATAGCTTTTTTTGTGTTTTATTATATATAGATACTATATTTGCCCGTGGGCACGTGCCTACGGCACGTCTTCGGAACGATACATCATATGAAAAGCATTGTAAACAGTAAAACAACAATTACGTAGCTCAAGTTTGAATAGTATGACAATAGTTAGTTGTTGACAATAATTAGTTGCAAATAAAAGTCCATGTTTCCATTAGTATATGTTGAAAAATAATTATAAATGAGGGTATAAAATCCAACTTCTTAGAACTTTGAGGGTGGAAAATGATGAAATTTAATTATTGAAGAGATATTTGCTATTTTCAATGTAACATGAATAATAAAAAAAACATAAAAAATCTGATAATTTACAAACCTGAAATCTGAAAATCTAAATTTCAGAGTAATTAAAGAGAGAATGAGAGAAAGAGAGAGAGAGAGAGAGAGAGAGAGAGAGAAAATAATTAAATAAATAAATGAGTTGTTTTTTTGTTGGGGGGATTTGAATTTGAGTTTTGGGGTTTGAAATTTTGAAGGGAAAATGTGTTTTGTGAGGTTAGATTTGGGCCTTTGATTTTGAGGGGATTAAAGGAGAGCCACTTGATAGCTTTCTTTGTGTTTTATTATATAGACTAGATTTGCCAGTGGGCACATACCTACGACACGTCTTCGGAACGATACAAAACACGAAAAGCCCTATAAACAGTAAAACAACAATTATGTAGCTCAAGTTTGAATAGTATGACAATAATTAGTTGTACATAAAAGTCCATATTTCCATTAGTATATGTTGAAAAATAATTATAAATGGGGTTGTAAAATCTAACTTAGAACTTTAAGTGTGGAAATGATGAAATTTAATTGTTGAAGAGAAATTTTCTATTTTCAATATAACATGTGCAATAAAAAAAGCATAAAAATTCTAAAAATTTACAAACATGAAATCTTAAAAATCTAAATCTATACTATTATTAAGCAAAGCCTTATTTTGCTGGCTTTTTACTATTATACCCTCACAAACTTAAAGGGCTAAAAAAATAAATAGGGGTATAAAATGTAATTTGCATGCCTAATAAATGAGACTAAATCAAGAACCAGTTTGAGTTAAATCTGTTGAAGCTAAAAAACCGGTAATCTATACTATTATCTATATCTATATTATCTAATTTGCATGCCTAATAAATGAGACTAAATCAAGAACCAGTTTGAGTTAAATCTGTTGAAGCTCAAAAACCGGTAATGTCAGTGAATTAATGTCTTTCTGAATTCTGAATTCTGATATACTGTCAAACATCAAGTCCTCAAATTGAAAGATGTGTTCGACATAGGGCACGTAGTCCCCCAAAGTAAAGAAAGCCCATCAGGTTGCTGGTTTTTGTAATACCATTAATTGAATGCTATCGGAATTCAGAAAGACAGAAACCATTTTCAAGGTCAATACTTTTCTTGGAAAAAAAAACATTAATTCATCTTTCATTTAATTGAATGCATACCCATTCATACCTCTTCATCCCCTTTATTAACAGCAACCCATTCATACCTCTTCAACCCATTCGTTTTCATTTATTTCCCATTATTCTTCTTCTTCTTCTTCCTGGTCAACCCGAACCTTCACCCTAACCATAAAACCCAACTTCGATTCGTTCCAATCGAATTTGATGCAGCAAGCTCTTCTTCAGCAACAGCAATCGCTTTATCCTCATCTCATCGCTCTTCCTCAGGTCTTAAAAACTTTCCTTTTTCTAAGTATAAAGTTTTGATCTTTATTCCATTCCAGTTTAGGGAAAGGTATAATACAAATAATTTTTTTAGTTAAACTATTGACTGATGATCTTTATTCGATTCCAGTTTTATTATATTTAGCCTATCAAATAACCACCATAAAAATATTCTTTTTTTCACCTGAGCACCCAGATTTCTATATATGTATTTACTTAATTCTGATTTTTTTTTTCTTTCTCTTGGATAGGGACATAACCACTGCATTCCCGAGCTTTGTGTTTCACTCGCAAGTTGATGATACTTGATCTGCTACAGTTCAGAAGTCAAACATGAGTTGTCTGTGGTGGTTTGTTACTTTGTTTATAGGTTTGACAAACTCAGAAACGTTTGGGAGAACGATGCAAGTTGAAGTTACTGATTGCTACAAAAGATTATTGGGAAATTCTAATCTGGTTACTAGAACTAAGTGGTATTGTTGGTGTGTACAATTTTCTTCTCTTTTGAGGAAAGATGGTTGTTTTTATATTCATCACATTCATAATTCTTTGGTCTTTGGTTTTCGAGTGTTTGTATTTGTATAGAAAGGGCATTGCATTAATTTAGAGTTTCATTACCTTCATCCATTGAAAGCCAAACTTTATGGATACTATGCTGCTACAATCTCAGTATGAAAATAAAAATTTAAGTGTTGTATTTGAAGCTGAAATGGTTCAATCTATAATATCTATCTATAACTATTATAATGGGAGTGGGGTTCCAAACAAATAAACAATTTTTTATTGTTTTTTTTGTATGTTAGTCAACACGTGCAGCGCACGTGTTGGTAGGTGTTTTTTTTGTCTTTTTCCTTCTTCCTCCACGTGCATCGCACGTGCATGATACTAGTTTCTAAGTAAATAAAGAAAGAATGGGAGAGAGAGATAGGGAGAGAGAGAAAGAGAGAAATATGAAAAGATGATGAGAGAAGAGAGAGACAGTAATAAAGTAATGAGTTTTTTTAGTTTTGGGAAAAAAAATTGGTTTTGGGATTTGAAATTTTAGAAGAAAAAATGTGTTTTATAAGATTAGATCTGTAGCTTTAATTTTGGGAGACCGAAGGTGAGCCACTTGGGAGGAACTGAAGTGGAAGCCAACTAACAAAATGCAGAACCAAATTCAAACAACTCACCCCCATCTTCTTCCCCTCTTTCCATTCTCAATCAAATCATCCTCATCATCTTCTTCATTCCAAACCCTATTTCCCATCATATCCACCATGATCCTCTCCTTCTCCACCACCCCCTCGGTGGGTCCCACTTTGATGCCCGCTCTAACCCCTGTCTTCCTCCGCCGCCGCCTTTCGATCGCGACAAGATTTTGCAGGTAATGGTTTCATAGGTTTTGTTTGTTGTTTACATTTGATCACATCCTTATTAAAAATCTCAAAAAAAGTTTGAATCTTGTCTAGGCTATATGTGTGAAGTTGATAATTTGAAACATAGATAATGTAGTTGTCAATGTAGTAAATGCAAAGGCCAAGAGATTCTTTGATGATAGTAAGGCCAATGTTCACGATTTCTTATAACTTCTGATACCGATATTTACTTGGTAATGCTTCCTAAAGTGCATTTGGGTCCAAGCGATACTAATTGATCAATCTAATTTTGTGGGTGTTCATTAACCATGGATTCTAGTTGAGTTTTTGGTTGCTTGCTATATGCTTCTATTTTTTTGTTTTTGATTATGCGGTACGTAGTTGTTGTGCTTGCTTGTTGGGTTGTTTATTTTGATGATTTACGAGGAATGGATGAAATAGGGTACTCAGGGATTAATATGCACACGTAGCGAGGAAGGTAACCAGCAAAGTTTGCAATTTTAGTGACATATTAAGATATATCATTGTCTAAGATCGGTTAATTAATATATGTTATTTTTCTTTAATAGTTTAAAATGAATCAGCAATATGCTAAAGTGTAATTTTGTATGTAGACAGAAAATCATGGCGCTTAACAGTTTTGGGTTGAGAAAAGTGGCATGTAAACTTGTTCAAACTGAGATAATTTGATGCACCAGGTAAGTTTGATAATCAGTGAAGTCTAGAAATTTAATAAGCTGAAATTGAGATTGCTGAGGTTGATATGAAGGGGTTCAGCCGTACAGTACAGATAGGAGGAAACAGCAAGATTATTAGATAGCTTGAAGTTCAACTCAAATTTAAGGTCGATAGGTTGTTTTGCCTGGTAATTTATGTTAAATTTTTTTTGCCTGGTAATTCATGTTAAAAAAATTGAAGCAAGTCTAGTCTATCCAAAAACCGATTAGCAGTCTCGTCCACAACTAGTAGACCCTTTGATTGATAAACAAATTGCGTGTGCTGACAATAATCTCTTCCATCTACCGGCGTCTATGGAAAAAAGACACTATACTCCCCTGCAACCGCAAGTGACTGATCTAACTGCATTTGTGCAGAGTAAAGCATTAGTGTTAGAACAACCACAAGTTCAAAACACAAGGGGCATCCATGACCCCACAAAAATCAAATTCACCATACTCTTACTTTAAAAGCAAGAAAATTACAGGTTTAAGAATTGATTTTGCTTACGAACCTTCTTTTTATCATGTGGGAACTCGACAAATTAGTTATTGTGAAAATATCCCTGTCGCTCACCAAAACTCTGATGTTGTGGAGAGACATGTTGGACTTAAAATTCAACTGTTGACACACCCCTTATGCTGAGCTCTCTTTCTGTAGGCTAAAACCTGGGTTATGTGGCAATTCGTTTTAAAATTAATGTGGTTGGTGGAAATTGAACCTGGGTTACTCTGATGCCATTATAGTTTGGGTTACTCTGATACCATTATAGCATGCAAAATATCCCTGCATTTATGCTGAAACTCCGACGTTGTAGTGAGCGTTGTGGGATTTAAAGTTATAACTCTTAAGAATCATTATTTGCTTTGAAGCCTATTCACATGAGAATGGGGTCAGATATGGGTTAACAAGGCTCCGTTGAAAACTTGAGAAAACATAACACCAGGTTGTCAACTTGATACTAAATTTTTGGTAAGCAAATTATAGGAGTCAGGTTCATATTATTATCAAGTGGCACATGTACATACTGATATCATTCTTTGAAACCTTACTGATAATTATTGCTTCTATTTTAGTGCCAAAGTAAAATAATTGTTTATTGATACTGGTAATTTACACGTGAGATGTACGTTTTAATAAATATATTTCACTTCACAAACTAAAATAATGTTGAGGGACTCATAAAATTATATATTACTTAAAAATTTAGAAACGTCTCTTAGCTATTTCAATCACAATATAATGAAAAGATGACAAATCTACAAATTAACTAATTCACACTTTCAAACCAACCAATATCATTCTATATTTCTATTCAATTAAAAAAAAAATTACTAGAATAATTACCGAAATTTAGAGATGCTCCTTATGAGTTGCCTACTTATTTTTTCCACCGTTACAGGATGTTTATATATTGAATTAGCAGAAACTCCCATTTTATGTTATCTATTTTTGCTGATCATTACCTGTGTTGAAGAATTTGGTTATAGCTATCAGTTAGAGCTTGGATCCCCAACTTCGTCCCAGAAATAGATATAGTACTTTTGTGTTCATTGAATATGATTTTTGTGATTTGTCTACATAGTTCAATTCTTGTTTCATTCCATGCATTTCAAAATGTTATGGTTAAAAATGTGTTAAACCTAAGTAACTTTTTAGGGTATGTTTAGTATTTTTTTGTAACGCCCCGAGTCCGGCTCAGCCACACACGTGTCTACACGTGCACGCACACACGTGAAAAAAAATCCTACCAAATACACAAACTGGCCACTTTATCAAGCCACCATACAAATCAAGGCCCATACTCCAATATATTAAATATTCCATCGAACCAACCACACCCATATACTTCTATAGACCCAAGAATTTATCATATATATATATATACTAGATTTGCCCGTGGGCACGTGCCTACGGCACGTCTTCGGAACAACACAAAACACGAAAAGCCATGTAAACAGTAAAACAATATTTATGTAGCTCAAGTTTGAATAGTATGACAATAATTTGTTATAAATAAAAGTCTATATTGAAAATCTAACTTCTTAGAACTTTAAGTACGGAAAATAATGAAATTTAATTGTTGAAGAGATATTTGCTATTAAAAATCTTGAAATTTTAAAAATCCGAAATCTTAAAATCAAAATTTCTAAGTAAATAAAGAAAGAATGGGAGAGAGAGATATAGAGAGAGAGAAAGAGAGAAATATGAAAAAGTAAATAAAGGGGAGAGATAGTAATAAAGTAATGAGTTTTTTAGAGGGAGAATTTGGTTTTGGAGTTTGAAATTTTGGAGGGAAAATATGTTTTGTGAGATTTGATATGGGCCTTTGATTTTGGGGAGAATTGATTGTGAGCCACTTGATAGCTTTCTTTGTAATTTATAAATATATATATATATATATATATATATATATATATATATATACACTCTAAATACGGAATATTACATACACCCCACCTTGAGATCTTAGCGTCCTCGCTAAGCTCGGGACATGCAACACAGGATCGCCTTTCTGCCGGTGTGGAGTATCCTGATTCTGCTACTATACATCGATGGTCTCTCTACTAGTGTAGATTGCTAGCTCCATCCCCATGCGTACATCTTGCACACTATCGGTTTCGAAAGTCGGCTCTGATACCATTTGTAACGCCCGAGCCCGGCTCAGCTTCGCACGTCTCTACACGTGCGTGCACACACGCGAAAAGAAATTCTAACAACGGCTTACCATAGACATGCCTCACAAAAGGTGTCATAGCTAGTTGGTGCTTTATGATCATTGGCTATATATTATACAAACTCAACTTCACTCTACTCCCACTAACATGGGACTAATCAAATCCCACACCCACAACCAACTACACTCCCATGCACGTGCATGAACACCAAATACACAAACCGGCCACTTTATCAAGCTACCATACAAATCTAGGCCCATACTCCAATATATTAAATATTCCATAGAATCAACCACACCCATATACTTCTATAGACCCAAGAATTTATCATATATATATATATATATATATATATATATATATATATATATATAATAAAACACAAAGAAAGCTGTCAAGTGGCTCTCTTTCAATCCCCCCAAAATCAAAGGCCGAGATCTAGTCTCACAAAACATATTTTTCCCTCCCAAAAGTTTCCCCCCCAAAACTCAAATTCAAATCCCCCACCCAAAACAACTCCTATATTTATTTAATTTTTTTTTCTCTCTCCCTCCCTCCTTTTTCTATTCAAAAAATCAAGAAAATAAAAAATTTAAAAAATTTAAAAAAAAATTAAAAATAAAAAAAAACTAAAAAAATTAAAAATTTACAAACTTTATAAATAATTCAAAAAATAAAAAAAAACATATAATATGTATTTTGCAGGATCCCAAAAGTTTCTCATATAATATGTTTGCTACTTCAATTAATTTGCTGGACCTCCACAACTATTTTATATGATCAAACAAGGTACACTGTTCCGAAGACGTGCCGTAGGCACGTGTCAACGGGCAAACCTAGTATATCTATATAATAAAACACAAAGAAAGCTATCAAGTGGCTCACCTTCAATCCCCCAAAATTAAAGGTCCAGATCTAACTTCATAAAACATATTTTTTCCTCCCAAAATTTCAAACCCCAAAACCAAATTTTCCCTCCAAAACTAAGAAAACTCATTACTTTATTACTATCTCTCTGTTCTCTTTTCACTTTTTCATATTTCTCTCTTTCTCTCTCTCCCTATCTCTCTCTCCCATTCTTTCTTTATTTACTTAGAAATTTCGATTTTTAAGATTTCATGTTTGTAAATTTTCAGAATTTTTATGCTTTTTTTATTGCACATGTTATATTGAAAATAGTAAATTTCTCTTCAACAGTTAAATTTCATCATTTTCCACACTTAAAGTTCTAAGAAGTTAGATTTTACAACCCCATTTATAATTACTTTTCAACATATACTAATGGAAACATGAACTTTTATGTACAACTAATTATTGTCATACTATTCAAACATAGCTACATAATTGTTGTTTTACTGTTTACAGAGCTTTTCGTGTTTTGTATCGTTCCGAAGACGTGCCGTAGGCACGTGCCCACGGGCAAATCTAGTATATATATACTCTAAATACTAGGTATTACATGCTTAATTTTAAAGAGACTAAAAGCACTTCTGGATCTCTAGAAGTACATGTGAGCTCACAAATTAGTGTCTGGATATACTTAGCAAAGTGCATTGGGTCAAAACCACTTTCTCAAATTTATTTCTTTAAATTTCCATCACACCTCGATAGGTGCTTTTGCCATTCAACAACTTCTTAAATTAGAACTTATGATGCAAGAAATGTTGGAACATGACATACCGACATGAGCAGAAAATTTTACACTAAATTAATTAGTTCCACGTCGGATTTGTGTGTTGGACACGACAATGCTATCAAATAGAAGTATCTGTGTGCTTTGCTGATTAGAACACTTCTCGTCCGTAGACTTTTAAGTCACCAACACTTTTTGTTCCGATTATTCAGTGACATCCAGATGTTGAATTTAGCTCTTATATGCACCAATCAGTCACCAATTCTAAGGCCTTCTATGTCAAGTGTGGTGACCATGCTCATAGGCAAAACACTTGTTCAAGTTCCTTCAGTAAAGTATAATATTGCAGAAGGTGAGAAACTGAGATTCAAAGCCTTTGAAAAACTCGCAATCCCAACGTGACAAAGCATACCCTTGGATTCGCCAAATTTGGATTCTCCGCTGGCGTTTACTCGAAGTGATTGTATTGAAGAAGAAGATGAAGAGACTTCAATCTTACTCGACTAGCAGGTTAGATGTTTCCCTTGACTGCAGCCTTACTTTAAGTGGTATATCTCATGCAACTTTTGAAGTCTTAAGATGCAAATAATAATTAGGGTTAAACACAGAATACCCATATAGCTCTTATTTCAGAACACTATACTCATATCACCATTAAAGTTAACTATTCCGTTAAATAGGAAATATTCAATTAGCATTATACCCTTACCTCTTTGAAACAACTCAGTCAGCCTTCTTCTTCCATATATTTTCAATTCCTAAACCCTAATCCTCTTCAATTCCTCTCACGATTTCTCTCACTCGCTCCTGCCATTGTCATGATGCTCTCTAAAATCTGGATTTGAAGTCTTTCTCAGATGTTTTTCTTAAGAGAAAGGTTCAAGAAAAGCCTTAAGAAAAATGTCCGATCATTTCCAGTTTGAATATTAATAATGATGCATAGTTTCCCCTTCATGAACTGCAGACTTATTTCCTACAGGAGCAGGCAATGTCATTGAACTTGTTGACCCAAGCCTGGGTTTCCTGACTATTTAAAAAAAAAGTCTTTCATATGTTGAATTTGAATCTACTATGTATCTCCAACTCTGAGGCCTACAATGTCCAGTGTAGCAAGCCAACCTGAAGGACAAACACCCATTCAAATCTCATCTCTGAAGTTCTTCCCCACTGACAAGCATGGGAAATTACGATTCAATGCCTTGAAGAAGCTCTTTTATGACAGTGGAGTACAAAGTAGTGATGGTTTGGGTATTGATGTTGTTTGTTTTTGGGGGTGTAAAGGCAGCAGGTGTGAGTTCTTGGAATTTGTGAAGAGAAAACTGTGGTACTGGCGTCGGTCCGATCTTGGGTAGTAAGACCGGCTCGGGAGTAGCAGCTGAGAGGTAGAGGCTGGGTGCTCGGCTCGGATCCAGAAGCTCGGCTCGGATCTTTGATGCTCTGTTCGGTCTTTTGTACTTGCACACTGCCTAGAAAGACAGGAAGAAGTCCCGGCGACAGGTTATCCGACGATTTTGTCAGTCACTGAGAAAGAGACTGTGCAGCTAGGATTCAGGGGGGGAAAAGTTGATTACCTGGTGAAGTGAGGAGGGGGTCTGGTATTTATAAGCAGGGGTAAACGGTTCTGGGGCCTTAATGGGCTGGGTCAGACCCGCTTGCCTGTGGGCCAGAGGCGGCAGGAGCCCGTTGGACTTCTGTTGACCTGATGATCATGCAAGAGCGAGATTTGAGGGGATATGATGGCCCAGGAGGGGCCATGTTATCTAACCCATATCAGGTGCCTCCCACTCCTGGAGGGCTGGGTAATCCAGCCGTGAATGAGTGATTTGTCTCTGTAGGAAGAGCGGAGCGGTGTGTATGGCGAATGTGGTTTGTATCTTCCTGGAGAGGCTAGCTGAGTAGGATGAAGGGGATCCCTTTAAAGGTATAAGGGGCGTCGAGAGCCGAGAACAAAGGGTCAGGAGCCGAGCGTCCTGTGTCGAGCTCCTATATGCTCGGATGCCGGGGTCTGTTGCCGAGTCGTCGAGCCCCGAAGCTCGAAGTGAGCTGGGGGGTGGCTCGAGGCAACCGCTGAGCGTCGAGCTTTTATGAGCTCAGATGCCGAGGCTCGCTGTTGAGTGTCAAGCCCCTAAGTTCGTAAAAGCTTTGGGGCGGCTCCAGATTTCTACCAAGTGCCGAGCCCCTATGCGCTTGGTTACCGTGGCCTTTTGCTGGACGTCGAGCCCCGAAGCTCGTAGTGAGCTGGGGTGTAGCTCGAGTTTATCGCCGAGCGTCCAGCCCGTATGAGTTCGGACGCCGAGGCTTACTGTCGGGTGTCGAGCCCAGAAGCTCGTCTGTTAGAGCTAAGGGGTGGCTCGAAATCGCCACCAACCGTCGAGCCCCAAGCCTGCTGTAAAAGCTTTAGGATGGTTCAGGGTCACTTCCGAGTGCCGAGCCGCCCTACTTGTTGGAAAAGCCTTGGGGTGGCTCGGAATTGCTATCGACCGTCGAGCCCAAAAAAACACTGGGGTGGCTCGAGGTCACTACCGAGCGCCGAGCCTCCCTGCTTGTTGGAAAAGCTTCGGGGTGGCTCGGAATCGCTACCGACTGTCGAGCCTCCAAGCCTGCTGTAAAAGCTCTGGGATGGCTCGAGGTCACTTTCGAGCGCCGAGCCCCCTACTTGTTAGAAAAGCCTTGGGGTGGCTCGGAATCGCTACCGACCGTCGAGTCCAAAAAAGCTCTGGGGTGGCTCAAGGTCACTGCCGAGCGCTGAGCCCCTTTGCTTGTTGGAAAAAGTTCGGGGTGGTTCGGAATTGCTGCTGACCGTCGAGCCCCCAAGGCAGCTGTAAAAGCTCTGGGATGGCTCGAGGTTACTTCCGAGCGCCGATCCCCCTACTTGTTGGAAAAGCCCAGGGGTGGCTCGGAATCGCTACCGACCGTTGAGCCCCCAAGCCTGTTGGAAAAGCTCCGAGGTGGCTCGAAATTGCTACCGACTGTCGAGCCCCCAAGCATGCTGTAAAAGCTCTGGGATGGCTTGAGGTCACTTCCGAGCACCGAGCCCCCTACTTGTTGGAAAAGCCCTGGGGTGGCTCGAGGTCAATGCCGAGCGTCGAGCCCCCCTGCTTGTTGAAAAAGCCCTGGGGTGGCTCGGAATCGCTATCGACCGTCGAGCCCCCAAGCCTGCTGTAAAAGCTCTGGGATGGCTTGAGGTCACTTTCGAGCGCCGAGCCCCCTGCTTGTTAGAAAAAGCTTTGGGGTGGATCGGAATCGCTACCAAGACCGTCGAGCCCCCAAGCCTGCTGAAAAAGCTCTAGGATGGCTCGAGGTCACTACCGAGCGCCGAGCCCCCCTGCTTGTTGGAAAAGCCCTGGGGTGGATCGGAATCGCTATCGACCGTCGAGCCCCCAAGCCTGCTGTAAAAGCTTTGGAATGGCTCGTGGTCACTGCCGAGCGCCGAGCCCCCCTTGCTTGTTGGAAAAGCTCTGGGATGGCTCAAAATTGCTATCGACCGTCGAGCCCCAAGCTTGCTGTAAAAGCTCTCGAATGGCTCGAGGTCACTGCCGAGCGCCGAGCCCCTCTGCTTGTTAGAAAAGCCCTGGAGTGGCTCGGTATCGCTACCGACCGTCGAGCCCCCAACCCTGCTATAAAAGCTCTGGGATGGCTCGAGATCACTGCCGAGCACCGAGCCCCCCTGCTTGTTGGAAAAGCTCTGGGGTGGCTCGGAATCGCTACCGACCGTCGAGCCCCAAGTTTGCTGTAAAAGCTCTAGGATGGCTCGAGGTCACTGCCCAGCCCCAAGCCCCCCTACTTGTTGGAAAAGCCTTGGAGTGGCTCGGAATCGCTACCGACCGTCGAGCCCCCAAGCCTGCTGTAAAAGCTCTGGGATGGATCGGGGTCACTTCCGAGCACCGAGCCCCCCTGCTTGTTGGAAAAAGCTCCGGGGTGGCTCGGAATTGCTACCGACCATCGAGCCCCCAAGCATGCTGTAAAAGCTCTGGGATGGCTCGAAGTCACTTCCGAGCGCCGAGCCCCCTTGTTGGAAAAGTCCTGGGGTGGCTCGGAATCGCTACCGACCGTCGAGCCCCCAAGCATGCTTTAAAAACTCTGGGATGGCTCGAGGTCACTTTCGAGCGTCGAGCCCCCTTGCTTGTTGGAAAAGCTCCGGGGTGGCTCGAAATCGCTACCGACCGTCGAGCCCCCAGGCCGGCTGTAAAAGCTCTGGGATGACTCAAGGTCACTTCCAAGCGCCGAGTCCCCTTACTTGTTGGAAAAGCCCTGGGGTGGCTCGGAAACCTACCGACCATCGAGCCCAAAAAAGCTTTGGGGTGGCTCGAGGTCACTGTTGAGCATCGAGCCCCCTGCTTATTTGAAAAGCTCTGGGATGGCTTGAGGTCACTGCCGAGCGCCGAGCCCCCTTGCTTTGTTGGAAAAGCTCTGGGGTGGCTCGGAATCGCTACCGACCGTCGAGCCCCCAAGCTTGCTGAAAAAGCTCTAGGATGGCTTGAGGTCACTGCTGAGCACTGAGCCCCCCTGCTTTGTTGGAAAAGCTCTGGGGTGGCTCGGAATCGCTACCGACCGTCGAGCCACAGGCTTGTTGTAAAAGCTCTGGGATGGTTCGAGATCACTGCCGAGTGTCGACCCCCCTGCTTGTTGGAAAAACCGTGGGGTGGCTCGAGGTCACTGCCGAGCGCCGAGCCCCCTGCTTGTTGGAAAAGCTCCGGGGTGGCTCGGACCAAAGCGAGCTCCGAGCCGTCGTGCTAGTTGTCAATGCATGGGGTAAAAACTAGAATTTCGCACGTGATGCTGATGATTCGCACGTGATGCTGACGTCACGGGGTGGAAATCGAGGTGTTTGAAATCCTAGTGGCCGTTAGATCTTGATGATCAAGATTGGATGGTGAGAATTTTGATGCTGAATTCGAGGCGTCAATTTCACTTTATAAATTCCCCATCCCTCCCTCATTTCTTCACTTTGTGTTCTCTTTCTAAAACCAGAAGCTTCTCTCTCTAAGCTACCGGCGACGACTTTTACAGTGAACTCTCTGTTTTAACGGTATTCAGGTTAGCATTTTTATTTTGCAATGTTGCGCTCTCAGTCCGGCACTGAAGCGGGCACTTCCGTTCGGGCCGAGGAGGATCGTGATTCGGACTCAATGTCTTGGGATCTGGACGACCGACCTTTGGAAGCGGAGGAACAGTCGGATTCCACGTCCTAGGATACGGACGACCGGAATCTGGATGTGGTCCCCCTACGGAGTCGCGAGCCGGAGATGGTAGAGTCATCGGGCGAGGATGGTGAGGAAGGAGAGTCCGAGGAAGTTGAGGGAAAGGTTGAGGGAGGAGGCGAGGAAGGAGAGGTTGAAGGAGGCGAGGAAGGAGGGGTTCTTCCCCCTCTCGCCCCTTTGTCGACTCCGTCTTCGCTGAGGAAGCCTCGTACACGTAGGCATAAGAGAAAGTGGCGCTTACCGGATAGTCCGAGCACGCCAGATGAGTTCGGACCAACGCACGGACTTGACGTCCCCCACTACAGGAACCCAGGGTCGATCAGGATGTACCCTGACGATGTAGAGGACCTTGTCCAATTTAATGTGGAGGTGCCATCGTCTGGCCGGCCCCAGATAAAGATGGACAACATTCAGTGCGTGCTGAAGGTCGACTTTCTGCCCATAATAAGGGCCATTTACTTCATTCCTCGGGAGTACGGATTGATGCTGCCGAGTCCCGGTCTCCGTCCCACCACCGAGTTGGCCTCTGGGTTCTGTATGTATCCCAAGGACGGTTTTCTCTCGGGACTAAGGTTACTACTGCATCCGTTCATCAAGAGGGTGCTGAGGTGGGAGGAGCTGTGCCCGATGCAATATGGCCCCAATTCGTGGAAGCATCTAATCTACTTCATTCTGAAGTGTCAGGAGAAGAGGGTCCCGCTGAAGCTCAAGTACTTCCGCGCTGTCCTAGGGGTGAGCTCGTTCAGGGATATGGAGGGCGTATTCTACATGTCGTCCCGCCCTCATAAGAGGGTAATGCACGGCCATCCGGATTCCATAAAGGGGTGGAAAGAGAAGTACTTTGTAGTTGGGAGCGAGGTTCCTTGGGAAATTCCTACGGCCTGGAATTTTTACAAGCCGAACCGCAAATTCCCGAGGCGGAGGGACTTGACGGAGGCGGAGTGGGCTGATGTGGATAAAATTGTGGAGGGGCACAACATCAGTTGGCCGTGTGTGACCTAGATACACCTAGCCCGAGCCGGACTGAGCCCAACCGATCCCTGTATGCTTTTGTTTCATTCTTGTCTAATTTTTTGCTGTCGTATTATCATTTCTCTTTTTCTCTGCAGCGATGGAACCATCGAAGCTCGATGCGAGGAAGGCCCTGCTGGCGTTGGCCCAGAAGAAGAGGGCCGAGAAGAAGTTCCGGCGACTATCTAGAAATAGTCTTTTGTACCTGCAGACTATCTAGAAATACCGGGAGAAGTTCCGGCGACAGGCCCTTCGACGATCTAGTCAGTCACTGAGAAAGAGACTGTGCAGCTAGGGTTCAGGGGGGAAAAGTTGATTACCTGGTGAAGTGAGGAGGGGATCTGGTATTTATAGGCAGTGGTAAACAGGCCTGGGACCTTAACGGGCCGGATCGGACCCGCTTGCCTATCGGCCTGAGGCGGCAGGAGTTCGCTGGACTTCTGTTGACCAGATGATCAGGAAAGAGCGGGATTTGAGGGGATCTGATGGCCCATGAGGGACCACGTCATCTAACCCATATCAGGTATCACACCATTTTCTGCGATCGGCTTGTTTCGTATTGAATAAGAGTGGGTACCTCGTACCTGGGAAATGACATTCAATGGACGTTTCTAAAGAGAAATTAGAATAGAAATACTCGCAATTTAAGATTACTGACTGTAACTATACATATTAAATGTTAATGATTAAGTGTGCAAATCCTACTTAGTCTTTTGTATGTTGGTGACCACGAAGAAGGATTGGTAACACAAATATGTTGCTGGTTAGAGCTGGGAACGAGTTGCTGTTTATGTAAGTCTCCATGACCTCTTACGTGTATTCTTAAGTTCGTTCGATTCTATTTCTTTACTCTATGTGGTTCTCTGATCTATACTGTGAAATCTAGGAGTTCAATTAGTGAGGAGCTATACTTATCTATGTCGCATTAAGTTTGAATTGCCATACAGGTAGATTACCCAGTAATTTTCTGGAGCTAATAATTTTAGCCTGAATTTTCTAACCAATTGTTTGGGTAACAATGTTATTTTATTACTTTTTGATGGATGATATTTGTGCCTTGGGAGCTACATATCTGTACCTATTATGAGGGTTAGATATACCTCTTTTAGTTTGGTGTCTGTTTCAGCAGATCCGTCATATTGAGTCACCCAATCCTACTCCTCCCTTCATTAAATTTGTTCCTATCGACATCCTCTTCAAACCCTTTTCGTTCATTAGGGGTTTCCCTCGATTCCGTCCTCCTGTCTCCTCTACATCCGTTCTTATTGTGGGTAATTGTTCCCGCTGCCCTTAGGTCCGCGCCGGCTAGTTGATTCTTGGTTTTCCACCTCAGGTGCCCCAGCGCCTCTTTATCCGTCCTCTTCCACTTTCCTAATAGTGGAGCGACAGCTCTCTTCAGGTATCGAGTTCCTGTGGTTCCCCATAGGTGATCCTCAGAGGTACTGTTCTCCATAGCACTGTAAGTATTCTTATAACTTGTCTTGCAAATTGATTCGTTGATCGTTTGCTTGGTGGTGATTTTCTGGTAGTGCTCTTCGCTGTAGAGTGCAGTCCTTTTTGCTTTTGTGGATTTACGCCCCTTTTCTCATTTTGATTCAGTGAATCTACTTTGTCTTTTTGGGGAGTCTCTGGTTTTGATCCCCGGGTAGAGGGATTGCAGTCTCTTGCGCTGCATAAGCTCTCCTTTCTTTGGTGCATTCACCGTCTTTTTTTCCACTGGGGATTCACCTCAGTGTATTGGCTTCCTGCCACTTTCAGGGGTGAGTTTCTTCTCCCCCCTCTTCTTCCGTTGTGTACAGTTGACATCAGCTTTTCTCCGACCTTTGGTTTTGCCCAGGGTCTTTCCCCCTTATTTTTCCTCATCACTGTGGTTTGATATTGTGGGTAAGCCCAGTTGAGGCCCATGGAATTATCTTGGGTTGATGTTGTTAAAAAAAAAAATTACAAAAAATTCTTTCCCTTACCTCCCCGGTAATGGGCCAGCGAACCAGGCCTGTTTCAGGCCTTGTAGCGAGAAGCTTCCATCGGTCTCTTCTGCTTCTCATTCCCGCTCATCATCTCTTTCGGCTCCATCTATCTTCCCCTCTTCTCTCTCTCAAAATCGCAAACACTTGCCGGTGTGTTTTCGCTGCCTTCAGCCAGGTCACCTTAAACCCTACTACCCTAACAAAATGAAGTGCCTATTTTGCAATAAATCAGGACATGCTAAGCACCATTGTTTTGCTCTCCAAAAAATCTTAGGGCTCCCTTTGGGTGTGCCCATCTCGGACCTTATCATTAAGGCAGTGGATCTCCCCTCTCTTCGCAGTCAGCTGCAGCCTTCTAAACCCCCCCAAACCGTAGAAGCAGGCCTTGTCTACCAGTGCGCCGCTGCTCCCCACTCCCCCTTCAGAGTGTCGCACTTCCAACAGCCCTCCTCCCCCTCCTTCTTCTTCGACTCAGTCCACTCTTCCGACTAAGCAACCAGTCACTCATGTCTTTGTTCCCAAATCTGAGCTGATGGATCGTTTGCCTTATTTTGGTAACTTTGGAGCCATCTCATTCTTTGGAGGTTTGGTGCCCTTTTACACTTTGAATTCGTTCCTTAGCAACTATTGTAATGTGACTGAATGGGATTGGGTTCTTTACAACTGCTCTAATGGTGACATGGTCATCCACTGTCCTTCATCTAAGATTTTGGAAGATCTTATGGCGAATAAATCTTTAGCCATTGGTACCATTACTCTTTCCGTTCGTAAGTGGGTGCGAGTTCCGTCTCCTCCACTTGAGACCGGCTCCTCAGATACCAAAGTCTCTTTGGTTGGTTTGCCCCCTTTTTGTGAGACTCTTCGCCTAGTTGGAGATATGGCGAAGTGTATTGGAGAGGTTGTTAGCATCACTTCTAAAGCAAGATTGGCTTCTGGTTGCCTGCAGATTGAGGCGATTTTTCGCTGTCCCCTCCCTTCAGCTCGTATCGAGGCTTTCTGTCTTACTGATGGGACTTCTTCTTTCACCGTTTCTGTGCTTTACCATGATTCATCCCCTGCTAACCAGCACCCTCCTGTTCCCAGCTCTGGTATGAAGTCTCATTCTTTTGGTTCGGAGCTCTCTTCTCAATTTCACCCGGGTGGTTCTAGTTTTGCTAAGCCCAAGGGTTCTAAGGTGAAATCTAGTGGATTGGGAGCTTCCCGCAGCAAGGTTGATACTCCTTTCAAACCATCTGCTCAGCCGTCTATCTCAAAAATTTCTCCTTCGAAACCCCCCAACCTGGTCTGGATTAATCCTGAGCGCCATGTCGCCAAAGGTAATACCAGCGTCTCAACCTCTACGTCGACTATTCCTCCCAAGGTATCGCAACCCATATTTTCTAAAAATTCTTCTGCGATTGAGTCGCCTCTCCCCACTGTTAAGGAAACGAAATCTTCCTCTCAATGGCCAGCTTGGGAAGCCAACCCGAGTTTTGCATCGGATTGGGAGAAATTTCAACAGCTCGCGCATTTTCCCACTCCGAAGAAGTCGGACCCTGCTTTCACTCCCTCCAAATCCTTGCCGACACCCTCTACTAAGGATTCTGGTTGGATTGAGCAGGATTCTCTCTTATCGGAAGAGGAAGCGGAATTGTCTCTTAGTCAGCCCAACAAGGCTTAAATTCTCTTTTAGGGAGTGACTTTTGGTGTGCTGTGTTCATATTATAATTTGTTGCCTCGCTTTAGGTTTCTCCCTTCTTTTGGAGAGATTTGTAAGATTTTTGGCTCTCCCCAGCACCTTCGGTCTGATGATGTTTATACTGTGCGGTGGTTTCGATCACCAGCATCCCACTCTTTATGTTGTTTATTCTGGCCTGTTGCTCTTAATTTCGCAGGACTGTTTTTGTGTTCTAAGGTGCATATTATCAAGTTTTGCGGCATCTGACCCTTTTGTTAAGCTATGTTCTTATAGCTGATGTACTGGATTGGATTAGTATGCTGTTTTTATCTGAGGTTTATATGCCACTCTTCTTATAGTGACTGCCCTCAGTGTGCTTTAAGGTGATGTTTTCGTGGTTTGTTGCCCATTTCTGTGGCTGTTTCTATGCCTTGTGTTTTGTCAGGGCGCTTTAATCTCCTCCTGATAGTGCGGTATGTTTGGTGTTTATCTTTTTACTCGTCTGTATAGCTATTTGTCTGTGATGTATACAACATGCGATTTCTTAAGCGGTTTAACTGCTGCTTATTGCCCTAGTCTTCCCTTAGCCTTGCATTCACACTGGTTTGAGTTTGCACCTGGAACTGTTGGCACTCTGCTGCCTTTGTTTTGCGCAGTGATCTTGCTTTTCAGGGCCTTTCTCTCGATTGGCTCCTTGACGCTTCGTTACTCTACTCCGTCCTTTGATGCGTCCTGGTTTGGTCCCATGGTTGTTGCGTGGGTTCTCGGATGAGTCACTGACTGCTTTTTGTATCTGAGGAGGCTTCAGGCTTTTTTTCGTAGGGTGCCCTGATCAGTAGGGTCTCTTGGTCGGGATGGAGCACCTTCAGCTCAAGCGGGACTTCTTTTTTTGAGCATTTCAGTTTGGTGTTACTTTCTTTGTTGGTTCATATGTACTATTCTTTCATTTTACGTCTTGTAAAATCCGACTTTTATTATTTTAATATATTGTCTGTTGGCTGGGGTCGTAAGATCCTATCCGGTTCATCAAAAAAAAAAAGTTTGGTGTCTGTTTCTAGTAGTCATAATCGACATATGACTATTGTGTCTGGGAAAAATATGATCATATCGGATGTTCATTTCATATACTCAATATATAAAAAATGTTATTAAATAAGATATTATATGTCCTATATGTCATTTATCATATAAAATATTGTATAATATAACTAATGACATGTGGATCCAAACGGTTACTTCTGTCTATGGTCCATACGACAGTCGATTATGCCAACAGTTGTGGACTGAATTAAGATATATAAGACATAAATGGGGAGGGGCCTGGTTAATTGGCGGTGATTTTAACATCACCAGATTTCAGGATGAACATAAGGGTAGGGGCCACAGTAGGACGGACCAAGATTCCTTCAACCAGACTATTGAAGACCTATATTTATTGGAATTAGAAATGACAGACAGGAGATTTACTTGGTCAAATATGCAGCGGAATCCTATTCTGGCTAAGCTTGATAGAGTGTTGGCGTCTAACGAGTGGGAGGATGCTCACCCATTGGCAAAAGTCAAATCTGCTATCAGATACACATCGGATCACCTGCCGTTGGTCATTGACTGTGATCTCATTGGGAAGAAAAAGCACTACAGTTTCAAATTCGAGAAAGCGTGGACCATATGTGAGGAGACTAGACAGATCATCGCAGACTCTTGGAATGACCGTACATCTCAGCCCACTGCAGTTGGAATTTGGATAGAGAAGTCAAGGCGCTTGCGTAGGAGATTAAAATCCTGGTCCAGTCAGAAGATGTACGTCACTAACCTTAGAAGAGAGGATCTAGCAAGGAGAATCGCAGACCTGGAAAGTGAACAGGAGGATAGGGATCTCCAAGATTGTGAGAAAGAAGAGCTGGCCAACAACAGACTAGAGCTTCAGCAAATCGGGCAAATGGAGGAGTTATACTGGCAACAGAGAGCGAGGAATCAGTGGTTGAGAGAAGGGGACGCTAACACAAAATACTTTCACAAGGTAGCAAACGGGAGGAGAAGACAGAATCACATCACTGGAATATCTATTTACGGGGTGTGGACAGAAAATGAAGATCTCATCAAAGCCCACCTAGATAGCCATTTCCATCATCTGTTAGGTCGATCTTCAGATAGACGCTGTGGCTTGACCCAGGATATGTGGGATTCTTCCAGACTGGACGGAAGTGAGGGTATAGAATCAAGATTTACCGAGCAGGAGGTGTTAGGGGCAATTAAGAAGCTTGGACAGGATAAAGCTCCAGGTCCAGATGGGTTTCCAATCTTCTTCAAAATTTACTGGGAGATTATAAAGGTGGATCTCATGAACATCTTCCACGAACTGTACGACGGGACGGCTAATCTGGACAGGTTGAATTACGCTACGATTATTCTGGTTCCCAAGAAAAGCGAAGTTATTACTCACGAAGATCTCAGACCTATAAGCCTACTCAACGGCTCGTTCAAAATTATCACGAAGGTATTGGCACAAAGATTAGCCCCTCACCTGAATGAGATCATTGACCAATCGCAGAGCGGGTTCATCCGGGGAAGGGATATCATGGACAGTATAGCAACGGCTCATGAAGTGGTCTTCCGAGGTAACAAAACCAAACAGGAAGGTTTTATTCTCAACCTAGATTTTAAGAAAGCTTATGATTCTGTATCATGGGACAGTGTGGAGGAAGCACTTATTTTAAAGGGATTTGGCGAAAGATGGAGAGCATGGATGAAAAAATGCATCACAGGAGGAAAATCTTCAATCAGTGTCAACGGATGGCAAGGCAGGGAAATTCTGTGCAAGCGTGGTCTGCGTCAAGGAGATCCATTATCATCTTTGCTATTTGCAATTGTGGCCGACGGGTTGGCAGAGATGATTAGAAGGGCTATGGAACAAAACACTATCAAAGGGATCAGGATCAAAGGGATAGACAAGCCAATGGCGATTCTCCAATACGCAGACGATACAATTATGTTTGGGAAAGCTACAGTGGAAGAAGCGACTGCCATCAAGATGGTTCTGACTTGCTTTCAGAGTTGGTCAGGGTTGCAGGTGAATTTCAATAAGACCAGTATCATTCCTTTAAGCGACCAGATGTCTTCGTCGATCTCTGAGATTATGGATATCTTAGACTGCAAAGAGGGCGAATATCCTATTAAATACCTGGGAACGCCGATTAAGCCCGGCCCACTACTAAAGGAGGATTGGAACTTTATTATCACTAAGATCGAAAAGAAGCTGGCTGGGTGGCAGAGTAGGTATCTGTCCCTTGGGGGAAGGATTATCCTGCTTAACTCTGTAGTTAGCGCTATCCCTTCGTACCTCATGTCCATCTACGAACTTCCGAAATGGGTCATCAACAGGATAGATAAATTGCGTAGAAGATTTCTGTGGAAAGGCACGGGCGAGGGAAATAAAGGCTTCCACTTGGTCAATTGGGGAAGAGTCTGCAAGAGAAGGGAGTTTGGAGGGCTGGGAATTGTAAACCTTCATGATATGAACAAAGCCTTGCTCTGTAAGTGGTGGTGGAAGATTTCTAATAAGCACAGAGGATGGTGGAACCTCTCTTTCGACCAATTCCGCAAAAGACGCAAATTCAGATATGGAGGAAGAAGCTCGTCGGCAAAAGTGTCCCTACTCTGGAAGGGGATTACTAAGCAGGGTGATATCTTTCACACCAACACCTCTTGCAAAGTAGGGAATGGTAAAAATACCAGATTTTGGAAAGACAAATGGTGCGGAAATACGTCATTGCAAAACCAATTTCCGTTAGCGGCGGAAGCCACGCAGAACCTCGACCTGGTGGTGGCGGACATTCGAAGGAACGGCAGGTTAAACTTTATAGTTTCCGATGGTATTACAACTGAAGCCACTGTCCAATTTGAAGAATTGAACCGTCTTATCTTGCAAGAGGGAGGGGAAGCTAATTGCTTAGAAGATGTAAGAGAGTGGGATAGGGATTATTCAAGAATTTTCTCGGTATCTTCCATGTATAAATGGCTCAACGACGGTGGAATGAGATGCCAAGTCCATTCTATCATTTGGAGGACAAAAGTACCCTTCAGAGTTAGGGTCTTTTGCTGGCTAGCTCATAATAACGCGATTCTATCCAAAAGTAATCTGAAGAAAAGGATATCGCAAATCGATGCGACTTGCGAGACGTGTCGGGACTCTAAAGAAGATGTGAACCACATTCTTTTTCATTGTCCAAAAGCGCGGATGACCTGGGAAATAGTATGCAGGGGGTTTGGGTGTTCCACGCTGCCATACTCTACTAGAGACTTATGGGAGCTTATTAGAGAGTCGCACATCAGATTAGAGGATAGGATGGTCTGGGACATAGCTACTGCTGCCTCATTATGGAACCTATGGCTAGAAAGAAATGATTTAATTTTTCGCAACAAAGGTTACAGATTTTCTTTCTCGATGAATAAGATATTTATGCTGATTCATGATTGGGCAGGTGCTCAGGAGCAATCGAAGAGGATCAGGAGTACCGCGGTTGAGTAGTGAGGCTGGAGCATAGGGGAAGGAGCGAAGCTTGGAGTACGATGGTGTTTTGGTGTAGATGCTTTATGTTATCTTAATTATGTAATTTCAATTTCGATGTTTGGTTTAGATGTTTTATGTCGCTAGCTGTTCGACAGCAAGTCTGTTATATTAGGACGTTGTAATTCTCTGTTTCTTTAATCCTCGTTAATGAAACGATGGCATTAGCCATCTCTTTATCAAAAAAAAAAAAAAAAAACTAATGACATGAATCAATTACTATAAATTTTTGCATAATTTAACAATAATATAGAAGAGAATGTAATATAAGTATATAACTAAATTGAATTTGCATTGATTAGAAAAATGGATTAGTTAATAAACTTACTTGACTTTGCATATATACAAACAATAGTGATACGAAATTCTCACATTAATTTAGCTGAAGGTCCTATATTTAAAGACATATATGCTAAAAGTAAAATTTTTTTTTTTTTAATATATTCACAATAACATTTGTCTATTTCGGCTGATATTTTTCCACTTTCGGTAATTTCGACTGAAATCTACATATTTCGGTTCAAAACGATATAGAGTAAAATATGTGATTTCATATCAGCAAGCTAGCTAAAACAAAATTTTGACCGTTTCGGAGGAAATTAAAAACATTTTTTGATATATATTTTCTGATTATTACATAATCAAATATATAATCCATTTACTAGTAACCCCACCTAACTGCTATGATTCTGATTATCCATATCACCGAGTATGGATTCTATCAGAATAGTTGCAGTAAAGCTTCTAGATGATTGAGATTTTTTTACTTAAAATTGCATATAAATGGCTTAATGATTGAGAATGTAGGGCAAGGAGCAGAAGGTAATTTTCTTCGAATTTGATAGCCCAGTTGCAGACGCGACCAATTGTAGTGAAAGATATCATTTCTTAGAAACTTGGCTCTCCCCATCAACTTTTGAGTTCCGAATTCGAATATCATAAAATAAAAATTTCCTGATAATGTTTTTGAAGAACTACAAGTACAAAAATAAAAGAACAAATTAGACACTTCAATACAGGTCAAGATTAAGATCTCTGTCCTTAAAGCAAAATTCGCTCCGTAGTGTGACGGTAGTTGACGAATTGTCTCCAATAATACAACTGTATTACATTTCCTTGAAGAGCAGCAAGCTAGGGTTGCTTCCTTCCCACCGCGTCCTTCCTTGTGTGTCGAGATATAAAGCGAGTGCATCGGAAACGGGAACTGGGTCGATCTATTCCATGACGAAGCATCCGAAGCATAACTGCACACTCACACGTCCTTTGCCGAGAGATAGGAGCATTCGGTGGAACCGGTGAACTACACTTGCTTTCAGAAATATCAGCGAACCAGTAGCCGTGTTGTACTCTCGGACTCAGAGGAAGAAGAAGAAGAAGATTATCAAGTTCAAAAACCTGTGTCTCCGGCAGACAAAATTGCAGAGTCCGCTGTTACAAAATTCCAGTAGAAAAATTGGAGTGGGAGCAAAGCCAGGCGGAGCGTGTGCCGGAGCCGGAGTGTGTGTGTTTGTAACTTTGGCTAGGTCCTCTCTCCACTACACGTTAGTGGTAACCCTAGGGCTATAACCTTTAGTCCATTTCTTTAGCTTATATGCTAGAGAAATCTTTTTCAACTTCCGATATGGGACTATCTATTTTTTTCCAAATTTCCAAGTTAGTACATTTCGAGTACCCAACTTTGGACCAACATTTTTCATTCATACGAAATCTGTTTTTGGCAAATGAGTACATTATGAAATAGTACTCGACGAGAGGAACGTAATCCAATCACTTTCCAGCACTGCCGGTGGCCGGAGCCCACCAGAATCCGGCCTGGAAAATATGCCAAAAATATTTCCAACATAGAATGTGCATTCCCATAATGGGTTTGGTCATTGTGTGAAGAACCCTTTTCATCGTTCTCTTTGCTTTAGAAATTAATTTTGTATTTACCTTGTTTTCCAGACAATGAGAAAGTGAACATATCCTACTCTTTATCTTTCTAATGAATAGATTAGTAATTTTGTACTATTAGTAGCACAGTAAGCATCACTGAATTTTTGTTGTTCCTTGCCAGGTTAACTTTCACAACCCAACAGAAAAGAGCTACTTTATCCTGCTGGATTGATGCTGTCATTACATAAGCAAACAAAATACAGCTCTTATAAGGAAACGATTTTTTAATTTCTTATAACAAAATACAGCTCTTATCCTGTTAGATTAATACTATTGGACACTAGAATTAGTTCGAACCCATCATCAGTTGAGCATCACCTAATTTTTGACATCAGCATAATAATATGTTTTAATTACTTTCAATCATTCATTTTATCTGGTTCAACTTTACTAATACTTTAGATTAAAAAAAACTTTGTATTTTAAATTAGGTGTCTCAAGTCCTTTGCAAAAGCCATAGATTGAGCAAACGTTTATATCCTCTCTTTCTCTCATCTCCAAAACCAGGGCTGCTTCCAAGTCAATTCTTTGCTCTCATATGCTTCTCAGCTTTTGGATCCAACCTTACCTTGCTCCCCTGATAATGAAAGTAAGAGATTAACCTAAGATTTTTCTTTTATGTAAACCAAGATTCTACGATTTTAAGTGATTAAAAGCATGCGTAGTTGATTTTGGAGCATTGTTGCATAGTGTTTTGATTTGTTTCCAATATTAATTTGCTTTTCATTGTTCTTATTAGAAGTTTGGCCGATTCGTTTCCTTATGAATAATTACCATTCTTACATCCATCCAATTTCTGGAATTCATCCTGAAATTTCACCTCGATAGGATTTATTTACTCCTAACCCAAAGACAATTAATGCAACCGAATTCTAACCATTTAAAATTGAGATGGTTTTTTTTTTTTTGTCTTTTCTTTTTACTGATGCTGTCATAGATAATTAGTGAAATTAATCTGGCAAGTCAATTGAAACAAATTCCTGTATATATTAACCCCTTTTAACTTGAATTCAAAGAGAAATCTTATGGGGCGTTTGGTACAGAGATTGGAAGATTCTCAGGAATGAAAGGATTTTCGAGAATGTGAGGGTATGAATGAAGATTTTCGGGAATGTTGTATTATCACGTTTGATACAGTATATTGCATTTTCCGAGAATTCTTTATTATTGTATTTTTTTATTCTAGTTTTTTGAGTTATTTTATTGTTTGTTATAAAAATCTAATGAGAATCCTCAAATCCCATGATTTTAAGGGGGGATTTTTCTAATTTTTGGGTTTTTTATTGTTTGTTATGGAAATCCTCAAATCCCATGGTTTTTTCGGGAAATTGAAATCATTCCCAACAATCCATCCAAAACTATGTTTGGCACATACCAAACAAGATAATCTAAGGGAGAATGTGAGATTTCCTTGCACATTCCTATGTACCAAACACCCCCTTAGCGTAGAGAATTTGATTCTAGTATTCCTCCCAAATTATTACTGAAGATTCTCCATAGTTGGATTTCTGTACTGATTAACATAGATTGGGAAGATGAAAAAAAGGAAGGAATAGAAGAAGAAAATTTATACTACAGGGACTTATCCGGAATTATCCTTTGTTCGTCCAAAAAAGAAAAGAAAAAACACTACCCTTGTGAAAATTATATGATTCCATTCAAAGCAAACTTAAACTAGTCAAAAACTTACCCACAGATAGTAGTCAAATCGGTTCTTCTTTCTAGTCTACTTTACTTGCAAATCTCTACTACTATAATGGGAGAAGGCCTTAGTGCATTTTGTCCTCAACCCAAATAATTACCAAACTGATCCACTTTCGAAATTATTTACCAAACTGGTCCACTTTTGAAAATATTTGCCGAACTGGTCCATAACAATTTTTTCTTTCTACCTTTTCATTATCCCTTCATTTTTTTTCACGTGCTGCTGTGCACGTGAATAGAATATAAAAAAATTGTTCGAACGTGCATTGCACGTGTATTTACTAGTAAAATTTGAACATAAATGAAAATTTTAGTGTAGAAATTCATTGACGCTTCGACTAACCCATATCCATCCCTTCAACAATAACGAGGTTCTTTGTATTTGGGGATAATGTATTTTGGGTTTCCCTGTAGGTCACTACCAGATACGGTAGGGAGACTAATTTTGAGATCGGAGAATGGAGTTCATGACCCCCATGTGGGAGGCATGAACATCATTGTCTGAATTTTGTGTATTATTTTATTAAAAGCTTTTTAATGAAACAGAACGGGGGCTTAGGCCAACCTATTATGATTAAAAAAAAACAATAACGAGGTTCTCACCATTTTGAAGCAAAAACATTCAACATTTAAGCGCCAGTTAAATAAATTAAAATGACAATTGCAAAAAGAAATACAAAACATATCACTCATATATCACTCATCTTTGTCACATAATAGACATCTTCCAAAATCCCGTGCGTTTTGCTTGTCGAATTTATCATGTGGGTCATTACTCTTTTAGAAAAATGTTCTGGGTTCATTTAAATGTAGTACATCTACTAGTTCATTATTGTGACCCATATCCTAAAATTTAAATACCTTGATAGAGAATATGATCAAGGGTGCTAGATTCTTCCTTAAATGAAAATGATTGGAAACAACCTGATCCCAAAAAAACTCAAAATCCTGATGAGGTTGTTTTTTGGAAAGTGTGGATGCACCAGGAGTGAGTTCTATTTGTTTGTTTTGTGGAAAGACACGGCACTGGACGGTACGCCCGACCCTCAGCGGAAGGGGCGTGATGGGGTATGGAGGTGGAGGTCGGAAGATCAGCTCGGTAGTGGATGCTCGGCTCGGATCTGGAAGCTCGGATCCAGGAGTCTCGTGTACCTGTACTCGGCCTAGAAACACCAGGGTTGGTCCCGGTGGCAGGCCCTCCGACGGTCTAGTTAGTTACTGAAGTAGAGTAACAATAGCTAGGGTTTAGAGAGGAAAAAGATTGATTACCTTTGAAGGTGGGAGATGGCCTGGTATTTATAGGCATACCAAACGGGTATGGATCCGTTTGGGCCGGATTTGGACCCATATACCCGTGGGCCTGGTGGAGTAGAAGCCCATGGGCTTTAGTGTGATCTGATGATCATGGATGAGAGCTTTTCGAGGAGATCGGATGGCCTAGGATGTGCCAGGTCATTTTTCTCCTATGTCACATTAAGTTTTCTAACTTTGAAGCATCAACTATTGGAATAGTAAGCACCGACAGTTCAAGAGGCATTTTTAGGTTGTTAAAAGCAACTCGGAGAGTAGTCGTTTAGAACGGAAGTTTTCCACATACCTGTGCATGTGCCCACATTCACGTCCTTTATGGATGTGATAGTACCCAACAAATGAGCGGAATGGTTGGTTGATCATTCCCTTTGTTCGATTATAATCCTCTTAGAACATATCTTGGATCAAAAGGAGAAGAATACATGTACTTATATTATGTAAGAATTTTCTTTCCCATTTGTTTCAACACATAGTTGTTAGCAAAACTCTGTAATAAGTCTCCTTCAAATATAGACAAGATTTTATGAGTTTTGACACTTGTACATGTAAGAGTATCCACTATCGTTTGCTAAAAATCTAAAATATCCATATTTTAGAGAAAAACCTCTCACTATATATCGTTTGCCAAATACCTATTTTAAAGAACAGTTGTGAACAGTCGACTGCTATATTTAGTAGTGAAATATAGCATTTGCCAAATATAGAAGACGGAAGATTATTCTCCGTCTCTCAATTATTTTCGATGTTAAAAGAGTACAATCTTCTTCTGTCTGCCAACTTTTAATAAAGAATAGTTGAGAGACGGAGTCTATTTTAATTTAAAAAAAATAAATAAAAGAATAGAGACTCGGTGAATTTTTTGGAACAAAACCATTTTGAATACTTGATTACCCATGGGGCTATATATTGAAAGTCATCAAGTAGGAAGCTAGGATTTAGGAAGCTGCTGTCTTCTTCATCCTGTCCCTTTCGTTAATTAAATCACTCTTTCCTACCAACTTGTATTAATAATGGCTGATAGTTTGATTATTATATATATATATATGGACGATTGCTTAACTTTTGGGTCCATCCGCATGTGCTATAATTTGCCCCCTACACGTCACTGCTTGACTTTTTGTCTAGATACAACTATATGCGTGTGAGACTTCTCATTGAGTCAACTTAGCAAATTAGTTTACTACATCTCTCTCTTTCTTTTGTGAAGTATTATATACAAAGCAACCAAGCTCTGAAGTGTAATTCATCTCTCCAGCCACCGAGTTCAGATTTTTGCTCTCCATCAACTCTCGAATATTAATTCGGCTGAAGATGAGGCCACCACAACTTCTCACCATAGCTTTTGTTCTCATCAACTTTACTGCATCATTTGGACTCAACCTCACTCGGCTTCCCGACAGTGAAAGTAAGTTGTATTATCCTTCGTAGAGTAAAGCTTTGTAGTGTTTAGAAGAATGCATATTGAAGCTCTAATGTTTTATCGCTGCTCAATTTCTTAATTTTCTTCCCATCTTGAAAAATATATATGAACAACGCATCAAATTGATAGAGGAGACATGGCTCTCAACAGTCAGGTGGTAAAACATACGACTTGGATTAGATAGCGAGCCCAAAAAAGAAAGAAGAAGAATGAAATGAAGAAATTTGTTGAATATTTTGAAATTATCATCATCAATTATCCAACAGTTAAATGTCATAATGTGATGTAATGGTATTAATTAATATGGGAACTGTTTGAGAATCAGATATATTAGTATACAGATCCATTTATTTGGAATAAGGTTGGATTCTGAGGAAGGAGTCCAATGATAAAATTCCCATAACTCTGCCTCCAACCAAAGGAAAGGAAATTCAGAGAAAGTGATGGTCGCCAACAAGAATGCTCTGGAGAATCAAGTAAACTCACTTAAGAAGAAAGGTAAAGCAAGCAGCACTGTTCAAAATTGTGGAAGATAAGGCAGCATATATATGGGTTGCATATATGGATGCAACAAAAAATCTAGGTTTTTTATGAGGAACTCTTCATATTAGACATAAAAATAATATGCTAGTGCATAAATTGGGCCCTTACGCAGCGTGTATTGCTGATTACTATTAGAAAAAAAAATATATACTTATGCGTTATAAGTGCTGTGTATATGCAATCTGCATACCATCTAGATGAGATGCTTAACTCCTCGGTCCTTAGGACTCTTTATCTAAGATTAACTTAGATGTGATCATGTGAAGTAGGAGTATATGAAAAGCAATAGTTTTGCTCCCATTAGGATCTAAAAAAATATTTTCAACCTATTAAATAGGCCTAGATTATGGAAGGCAGCTTAGAGAACACCTCAAACTTTCAGAATTGTTTTTTTATGGCAATTTTTTAAAATATTTGCAAAAAGAGGACAGTTGCCAAACTATTTGTGCTCATGGACTCAACAACTAAACTCGTCATTCCCAACGTGTCAATCATTTGCATCATTAGTTCCAACCGTGGCAGCTGCGGAATCTGCTATTGGATCAGCCATTTTCGTTATAACTTTTCGAGTCCAGAATTCTTATCGATACTGGAACTCATAGGGAAGAAAATGGATTTATGGATGGAATCAAATATGCAGTATAGGTTTTTCTGTTATTCTCTTTTCTTACTTTAGGGGTCAGGATGTGTCTGTCTCACTCTACTGTAGGTGAAAGACAGACAAAACTAGAGACCTACTTAGTGGCAGACCAATTTGTATGGAGGGATGGAACTAGAGTCTGTGACTTCTTTAGCTGCTGCTGCTTTCTCTCCATTTGAGTAGCTGGTCCAGCTCCGGTCGAGTTTAGTTGTTTCATTCTCGTCGTTGGGACACAGCGAGTTTAATGCTTCTTTTTTTTTTGAGAAACTCGCCGTTCCCAACGGCGAGTTCAGTTCAAAATTTTTAATGAATACTCGCCGTTCCCAATGGCGAGGACATTTACACTAGACTCGTTGTTGAGAATTGCAAGTTTAGTTCAAAATTTCAATAAAGACTCGCCGTTCCCAATGGCGAGGACATTTATATTAAACTCGCTATGGGGAACAACGAGGATGTAGGAAATTTCACAGAGAGTGAAACACTTGGACTTGGTGAATTTTCGGGGGAAAAACTCCATAGTTCTAATTTTATTAGCTACTCGATGTTCCCAACGACGAGTTTAGTTTAAAAAATTTCAAATTAACTCGCCGTTCCCAATAGCGATGATCTTTATACTAAACTCGCTGTTGGGAACGATGACTGCGAAGTTTTCACATTTTCCAGAGAGCGAGAACTCTCTGTTGGACTTGGTGAATTTTCCAAATGAACTCCATAAAATAGCTCGCTATTCCCAACAGCGAGGACAAATATACTACACTCGCTGTTGGGAATAACGAGTATACTAGGTCCCTACCTCACTTACCCGACTCAACTAAACTCTTCTCTCATTTCTTTCTATCTCAATCTCTCTACCCATTCTCCACATAAACCCAAAACCCTAGCTTCCTTCTTCCTAGCATTCATAAAGGTGTGGTGAATGTTTTCATAGATTCTGAAGCATCTTCATTCTTCACCTCTTCTCGGAATCAAGAATATCATCTCCATAAAGGTATTGTTTCTATTGTTTAAAACATATTTCTATTGTTTGTAATTGTAAAATCTGAAACATAATTTATGTTTCTATTGCTTCAAATTAAACGGTAGGATTCGGAAATATGAAAATTAGTTACTTATAGTTAAAAATTATGTGTTAACTATGTTGATTTTAGTGACGTTTCGGATGCCCACATAGTGTTCTACGAAATGTCCAATTGAGTGTGTATTGATGATCGTCATAAAAATTATTTTATTTATTTACGCGTAGGTATGGAATACAAAATTTCTGTTTGGTGTTATTACGGGGGAGAAAGTTTTCGTCACCCAAAAGTAGGATACAGTTGTAGAGGTGCTGAACCAGAAGTAGACTCGTTGTTCCCAATAGCGCGTTTAGCTCTTTTCTCATCGCTATTGGGAACTGCGAGTTAATTTGAAAATTGAGTTTTAATCCGAAAATTCACCAAGTCCAATAGTGATTTACTCTCTGTGAAATTTCCTACATCCTCGATGTTCCCAAGAGTTTATTATAAATGTCATCGCCGTTGGAAACGACGAGTCTTAATTGAAAATTTTGAACTAAACTCGCCATTGGGAACAACGAGATTCTCAAATAATCAGCACTAAACTCGCCGTGTCCCAACGGCGAGCATGAAACAACTAAACTCGCCGCTGGGAACGACGAGTTTAGTTGTTGAGTCCACGAGCGTAATAGTTTGGCAACTGTCATCTTTTTGCAATTATTTTAAAAAATTGGCATAATTTTTTTCTTCTTCAAACTTTCAAGTCTCAAACATAGTTTGAGTAGGATTCTGCAAAACTCATGTTCCTCTTTTCTGCATGTAACCAATCGAGTGCCTATAGAACCAGCTGATCGCTCTCTCTACCAATGGCAAAGGCAGAGCTTGAGAATCGGGTTTTGATATGTAAAGGGGCTATATCATTTTATAGGCTTTGTTTCATTATTTTTTCTTATGGCCTCGTTTCAAGCTTTTCACCATTTGATGTTGGCCTTATATGATAAAGATTAAGGGTCACAATATCCTCCTAGACCCTTAATTTCTCCTCAAAATGATATATCCCGACGATTAGGCATATAATCCACGATGTGCTTACTGGACAGTATCTGCGTATAGTTATCAATGCCTTCTTGCCATTATAATGATTTTCAATGTAGGTTATATATGTATATAGGGAGGCAATCAGGTGATGAGGATCATTCTTACTAGAAGTTTCGTAAGAATTTCATGCATAGCTCCTATGGATGATCCGAACTATTCACATTGATCTAAATGAATAAATTGGCATAAGGATGTAAAATCAAGTCATTTGAAATCCATTTGTCTATGCATCGTGTATTTAAAGAAATAATTTTAGTCAGCCATATGATTTGCAACGTTCGTATGCATGGCAAACGAACTACAAATCACTTGATCGCACATAAATAGAGTAATTTAGTCATGTAGATCAAGATTAATGGTTTGGATCATTCAAGTAATATCCCCGAACAAAGTTCCTACATGGTTCTCACCAATGGAGTTCTCACCTAATCTTATCAAATAGGTGATGGAGAGCTATGCTAGTTTGGGTCAAAGTCCAAATGAAACTCCCTTTGTAGTGAAATATGAAAAGGATCTGCTGAAATGGATTTAGTGAGTTGCTGGAAATCTTCCAAGTTCTTCAGTTCTTCTAGGGTATGGAAGTGAATGTAGCAGAGGGAATCATAGACAAAAGGGATAGCTGTTTGAGATCTCCTTCTAGCACATAAAATTTTCTCTTCTTTGTGCCTTTCCTGTGTGAAGCACAGGTTCTCCTCCAATGGATATGTTACAGCTTTTGCCAATTAAGAATTTGAGACAGAGAGGGTTCTTCCTGAGATTTAGCATTTTTCCTGTTAAGATTTCCTTGTCCTCCTTTCTGTCAAGTAATGGCTCCAATATTTGTTGCCTCCAGCATAATACTGACACCAAGTTAGATCTCTTCATTCTACAAAGATCATGACTGGTGAAGGCTCCTTAGTAGGCAGTATAATGTAGTACCTAGTATATATCCATTCAGCAAGGGTAATTGCATCTCCTTTTAGGTGGCAGTCAATACAAGATGTTCTCTAGCAAGTGTGACATCTGTAAGGAGAGTCATAACAAGATGTTCCTATGATGGTGATTAAAAGCAAGGGAAGGGCTTGGTCTGCTGCATGTGAACATGTGGTCTGCCATCCAGTTTCTTCACAAAGAGGTGGGTTTTGCAGAGCTGGAAGATGCCATCACGGTATATGCTTTGATGAGGGTATTGAGGAATGGATCTAAATTGGAGTGTGTGGAGGATGTACCTTGGAATGTAGATCAAATATAGATTAAGGTGTAAGAACATAGAGAAAGCAATAGATGGCAAATCTTTACTTATATGGTGGATGAATGCATTTGTTCACGGTCACACAGAGATGTGGGAAAGGTATGTCTTTCCAGACTTTTCTTTTTATAATTAGAATCAAAGAGATGTATGGGATGGGATCCTCGGTCCTAACAGGCTAACACAATTTGTCTGTTTTTACTCTTAAATTGTTTTTTGGTATTATGCACGTCTTGACACATAAGATTACACTGTACTTTGTCAGGATACATCTCAGGTCTCAACCAATTGTAGGAAACATCTCATCTTATATAAAAATATGTTTTGAAGTGCAAAAATTTAATTTAAATTTAAATTATTTTTATTGTTGAATTTCGTGACAGACTAATCATTCTGCCTCCTTAGGTGAAAGAGTAATCATTCTGCATCCATATGTGTACAGTTAATGCACTTAAGAAAATAGCCACAATTTTGAGATTAGACTGGGACTTCAATGTTGATCCATGCAGTGGAAATGGAGGGTGGGTAGTGCCCATGACGAGCCCCCGGGCCGATAACCTTACATGCGACTGCAGTTTCACCCGCAACGTCTGTCATGTGACAAGCATGTATGTTACAACTCTGTAAACTTCGGATTAGTTCTCATCTTCACTTATATTTTGCATTTATATATTTAAATATTCATTTTTGATACTGTGAATTTTACATGGTTCTGTTAGTTTCTAGAAATATTATGGAAAAATAATATGTTATTAACTGTACTTTTGTCTGATTAATTTTGTTTGATTTTTCTTGAGCGACATAATTTGCTTATTGTCAATTTGTGTTCTGAAATTGCAGCCAGCTCAAGGGTCTAAACCTGACTGGTGCTCTCCCAGACGAGTTTGCCAATTTGACCTCCCTTAAAGTATTGTAAGTGGCTGTGCTATTGTGTAAGTACCAATAAGCAGGACAATATAAAGAACTGATTTGTGTTATATCTCAATGGATATTACAGAGATCTGACATGGAACTATTTCAATGGATCATTGCCTGTTACATGGGCATCACTTCCTCTCACCACCTTGTACTTCAAACTTCTTACCTCTTCAATGAAAATGAATATTCTTAACTACCGAAAAAGATATATGTAGTCTCACATGGATAATAACTCATCTTCAGGAGTATTATTGGGAATCGTATCTCCGGAAGAATACCTAAGGAGCTGGGAAGCATCAAAACTCTTTTAGAACTGTACGTTTTCCCTCTCCTTTGTCTTTATTTATGTTAATATATGTATATATTCTCTACTATGTATATGACACGTGTTTATCTCATCTTGTATAGACTCATATATATAGTTGGCTTCGATATTCTAATAGATAAGATTTATATTTTCTCTATCTTTACTCTATCATGGTATCAGAGCTAAATGCTCTTGATCCTTAAATCTAAATCCAAATAGAAAAATCATAATCTAAATCTTCCAAATCCTAAATCCAAATCCTTTTGAGCTCAATATATCCAACCAAATCTCTTGATCCTTGCAATCTCAAATCTCTCCTCTCCCGATCGCAAGAAGATTTTTTTTATCCCAATCCCAATCCCTACTCAACCTTGCGATCCCTAACTGTCTCTTCCTGTAATCCCAATCTCGATTCCAAATCTCGATTCCCATATTTATAGCAATCCCAATCCCCATTCCAAATCCCGATTCCCATATTTATAACAATCCCAATCCCGATTCCAAATCCAAATCCCAACTCTGTTCTAACCCCTATTTGAATCATGGCTTTCACTTCCTTTCCCTTGCCTATCTACTTCATTTCTACTACACCCGAAAAATTATTTGGCCTTGAAAATTATCAAACTTGGTCTTTCCACGTGCTTGTGTTCTACGAGCTCATGACCTTGCTCATCATCTTACAGATGATCCACCATCGACGATACCAACTACTCTTACTTCAGACTACTGTTACCTCTTCAGCTGCATCAACTCTTAAGGAGTGGAAAGCTTTAAATTCTCGATTACAGGATATTATTTGTTATTCCACTGAGGTCTCTATATGTCATCAAATTGTTATTCTCCCATTTGCAAAAGCTATTTGGACACATCTTCGAGATACATATGAGCACTCTAGTCATCGTGAGCATATCTTGACCCAGAAACTTGCTGCAACCACTTAAGGTAATCAATCCATATTGGATTTCTTTGCTTCTCTTCAGAATCTTTGGCAACAAATTAATAAAATTGAGGAGCCCTGTAAGGAGAAGAAGTGTGTAGCATCGCATAATTGAAAATGTCTTTATGAGTTTTTGATGAGGCTTAGTTCAGAGTTCAGAGTTGTTCCCAGTAAGCTTGTCTCGTGGGACATTTCCTACCGCGGAACATGCCAAATCAGCTGTGTTGGGTGAGGAGACCAATCTTCAAACTACTGCTCTTCTTCCTACACTGCAGTCTACCCATTCTGTATTGGTTGTCACACCGACTGCCCCTCCACCACCACCCTTGCAGCATAGTTGTTCATTTGCTCCATCCTCTTTTTGTCCAGTAAAGCCAAAGAAACAATGTAGCTATTGTCACCGTTATGGGCACATTAAAGATCATTATCGCAAGCGCTTGCGCTTGAATAAGAGACTTCTTGTAGTTGCTCCTGTTGAGACATCTAATGCTTATCTTCATAACCAGCTCACTCATCTCATATAGCAGCAGCTCAGTTGTCATCTCTATCAGATGGACATCATTGCTCCCAGTGTCTCTTCTTTTTATGTTACTCAAACTCATCCGCCACAAGCCATGAGTGCCACCATACATAACTTGTCCTCACAGCGTACTTGGCTGGTGCTTCCTCATGACCTATGATGCTTCTATTCTTCATAATTGTTCTCCTTCTTTATCTTTTAATTTTGTGTATTGCCTTCAAAGATCTTCTCCCTATTTTCCAACAAGGAGATTTTTCATCTACAAAATTTTTTATTCCCTCAGTCCCGCATGTTCCTAATTTATCTATGAACTTAATTTTTGTTGGACAAATTGTCGATCACAAGCCCAAAAAGTGAGTGTAGTGAAGATGAGAATGCTAAGATGGATATGTGGTAAAACAATGAATGATAGAATGAGCATATACGAGACATGGTAAAGGTAGCTCATATCCAAGTTAAATTAATAGAGAATCGCTTCAGGTTGTTTGGACGTGTCACACATAGACCTAGTTGTGCCCCCGTTAGAAATAGTGATTTGATAAGTACTGAAGGTAGAGTTAGAGTTAGAGGAAGACCTAAACTTACTTGGGTGGAAACGGTGAGAAAATATATGATAGCTTGTGGCATTACAGAAGATATTGCGCTAAACCGAGCAGAATAGAAAACCAGGATTTATGTAGCTGACCCCATCTAGTTGGGAAAAAAGCTTTGTTGTTGTAAATTGTTGATCACAGTTGCACCATTATATTTGACTCTTATTCTTGTCTTATACAGGATAGCAAGACGGGGGCACTACTTAGGTGGGTAGTAGGCATGATGATATCTATGTCATGAATCATTTGCACATTCCAATTGGGAAAGCCCTAAGTTCCATTGTTCCTAACATGAATGTTTGGCACAAGTGTTTAGGTCATCATTGTTTTTCCAGATTATCCTCTTTATTTCAGTCAGGTGTCTTAGGTAGTGTGTCTAAGCATGGTACTAGTAACCTTAATGGTTGTTTGGGTTGTCATCTCAGTAAACAAACTCAGTTATCTAATCCTTTGAGTAACAATTGTAGTTCTTCGTTATTTGAGTTTGTGTATTCTGATGTTTGGGGGCCTTCTAATGTTTCCAAATCAGACTATACATATTATGTTGTTTTTATTGATGACTACTCTCGTTTTACATGTATATATTTTAGGCACTCTCGCAGTCAGTTTTTTAGTATTTACAAAACTTTTGTCACAATGATTGTGTCATGCCCCGCTTCCCAGAATACGAAAACACGGGCACGTAACCGAGGCCCAGCGAATGATGCAGATACATCATTCATAAGCTATAAATTTAACTCAACAACAAGATAACAATTTCAACCACGCAAGTATATAAAATCACAATAGGATAACAAGGTACATGACATATTACATGAACATAACCAACAACTGGAAAGAAATATAGTTACGAGTCAAACACGCCCGGATTACAACAAAGGTTACATGAATAAAACATAAACTAAAATAACATGAAAATAAACAAGACTAGAATCTCTGCTCGGCAACACCTTCGGGTAGTTCTCCATCTGGGCCTGCAAGTATATTATTACAAGGAAGAAACAAGTGGTACCCGTTAATGCAAGTCACGGACTGCAAGTGGTACAAGCTACGGGACAAAAATAGAATAAAATAAAAGCAGGAAAATGAGCAAGGAATCAAGAATCATATAATAGAGCAATTACAACATGTGACAGAATCAAGAACAAGACCTCATGGAACAAATAACGTGCATGTGAACAAGTAAATAATCCATAAGAACATGCAACATGTGAACGAGTAAGCAAGTAAACGTGTCAACATGAACGCGTAACATGTAAACAAGTAAACCAGTCATCATAACATGTAACATGTAAACGGATGTGCAAGTATACGTGTAAATATCATGTCTTTTATTAATCTAACTAGGTAGCACTTCATGCGTCCCATACCACATGGTTACTACTCGCAATCAAGTGAACGTTTAGATCAGTGGTGGATTCTATAGGTCACGTACTCGGAAATGTTGTATCTTGTTCGAGATACGTGCATGTGGAACATGTAGTGTAACTTGTAGCGTGAAACATGTCAAGTAACCTGTAATTTAGCAAACTTGTAACTTGTAACTTACAAATTTGCAGCGAGGAACCACGAGCCCCCGACCGAGTACGCTCTTCTATATTACCCACTACTAAATCTTTTCCCTTTATACCCCGGCTTGTTATCTTTTTATTTACAATTAAACATGAACCATAACTACATGCAACAACAAGGACGGGTAACATGACAAGATCAAGTATCAAGACTTATATGAGGCAGGAAACATATTTCAGGGCTTAGAAAACATGTGATGCAACTAATGACATGCATAACACTTAATCAAGAAATAAATATATTATAACAACATGCAACCTAAGAACAAACAATTCATGCACAACATCCTATATAATAGTATATATGTGTGTATTAATTTTTGTGTTCGTGTCATGCATATGAGAACAAAGTATTCACGATCACATGTGAATACAGATCGACGGGTTAGGTATGGAAACAGTATCAATTCGACTTATGAATGCGAATTGGAGTCAAAAATAATATACTTGCGGTATTTTTACAAAGGCTTGTACTAGAACAATAAAATTGTACAAGAGACACTTGCCTGGTAGTTGACGACGTTGAATTTAAAGACAGAATAACGGGATTAGTATCCCGGGCAGGAGAATATGTGCAAAATATTTGTGGCAGCCACGCCAAAGTCAGCAATCTTCCAAAAATAGCAAACTCCAAATAGTAACTCCAAAGAGCAATCAAGTGAAAACTCCTTTCTCCCGAACAGTAACAATTCCTTCACAAACTTCAAGACAATAAACACCCAGCTCCTTCACAACACTAAACTCCAATAAATCCAATCCCCCACTTTACCAAAACACCACACAGCAAGCAAATCCCCTTATATTCTCCAAACAATGTACACAACACATACACGTGCAATACACGTATACCCAAACAGCAACCCAACACCAACAGCAACAATCCAACTGTTCTTTTCTTCTTCTTTGACACAGACACAGCAAGAAGGCGGGAGAGAGAGAGGGAGAGCGAGAGCGAGCGCAGGAGAGAAGTGAGCGGAAGAAGGGGAACGGTGACGGGGACGGCGAGCGACTGGTTGCGACTGAGAGGCGGTTGAGTTGTCGAGCGGGAGAATGAGAGGCTGGCGAAGCTTCGGGTGGCGCGTCGACTGAGTGCTGGCTGTCTAAGAGCTCGAGGGCAAAGCTCAATGGCAATGGCGGAAGGAGCTTGAACGGGGAATGACGACGCAGAGAGCTCGCGACAGGGGGAGGCTTCGACTGGTGGCACTGGCGGGGAGCAGTGCTGACGACGATGGCGAGCTTGGTCTTCGATTGTGGAAGAGCGGCGAGATGGCGAGCGTCGAGAGGGAGACGAGGCGACAGCGGGGGTCCACCGAGGAAGACGACGGTGAGGACTGGCTCGAGCGGGAGCGGTGGAGAAGACTACGGGGTTGAGCTTGGACAGCGACCTCGGGGCTCTGCGATGCTTCGGAGGAGGACGAAGATGGAGGCGAAGCTTCGACGGGGTTGAGGGAGAGGGATGAAGTCGAGCAACGGGAAGCGCTCGTGACTGGGGGAAGGGAATGGCGACGGCAGTGAGGCGAGCGCGGCGACGGTGGCGGTGTGGGGTGAGCGACAAGCGACTGTGGAGTCGCGGTTTGATGGTGAGGCAGCACTGGGAAGCTGAGCGAGGGAGTGGCGACGATGGCGGAAGTGGAAGGCGTCGGAGCTCGGCTGTCGGCGAAGGAGCTGAGCCGAGCGGAGGGGTTCTCGAGGCTGTTGTGGTTGAATCTTGCGGTGGAGAAGATGAGTGGAAGGAGGATGGGTTGCGACTGAGCGTGGGCGACGCTGGCGATGGGAGGACGCGACGGCGGAGGGGAAACAGCGAGCAACTCGGGGCTCGACTGGTGGAGGTGGCGATGGAAGCTTGAGCGCTTGGCGGATGACGAGTGAGAGAGAGATGGAGGATGAGTTGGGTTGTGGGTTTTGTTTTGTATAGTTCTCTGTTTTGGGTAAAAGAAACAGAAAGGGAGAGATAAAGTGAACGGGAGGGATTGGGTTTTAATATAATAATAAATAATAATAAGATAGTGGGATAAGAAGTGGGGTAATTACTGGAAGCGTGGGAAAATGTGCAAGTACGGGATTTGAGAGTGGAGAGTTGGGGTACAGGACAAAAGTGGGGAGAGAAAAATAAATTGTATACGGGTGAGGGTCTATACAATTATATGAGTTCTGATTTATTGGATTTGGGCTTGGGCTTCAAAATATGGGCTCAACGTATTTAATTAATATAATTTGGTTGTTGGGCTAGATTTTGGGCTCAGATTTAATTTAATAAAATAATAAAAATCAAAACATAGAATTGGGCTTTAAATAATAATTAAATAACTGGGCTTTGGATTAATTTAATAAAATCAAATACAAATTTGGACTTTAGAATAAACAATTTGGTATCATAATAAAATCAAAATACAACTTGGGCTTAAAATAATTAGTTTAAACAATTGGGCTCATACACTTTAAATAATAAAATTAATTAAGGAAAAATAAAATAGTTATAAAATACTGAAGATTTAAATACGGAAAACAAAACATTTTGAAAATACGTATTAATGAAAACAGGGGTTACAGATTGCCATACACTACAATCGTAAAGTCAATTTTTTTTGGTCTGACTCTGATGGAGAGTATATTTCTACAAAGTTTAGAAATTTTCTACCCACTCAGGGAACTTTTCCTCAACTATTTTGTCTTGTTGCTCATGTTCAAAATGGCACTGCCGAAAGGTAACTACTGGGCGGAGGTCTAGCCTTGATTCCCTTTCCCATCAATCATTGACTTCCCGGTCTCATCTAGCAATATTGAAGTTCTAGCAATTTTAGTCAGTCTAGTTTGCGGCTTTGCCGGCAGTCCAGCCTCACGAAAGGACAGAGCTCACGAAATCCACCTTGACTATGTTACAAAAGCAAGAATTTCGTTTTTCCAGCGTCCCAAGTCACTTGACTTAGAAATAAGGTTCTCTCGAGAAGGAATAACTCCTAGGCAAAAAGTATACCAGCAGTAACTCGAGGAGGCACAGAGTGTAGCGAAGTGAGAAGTGAGGAGCAGATGAAATATTCCAAATCCCCAAAGTCCCCTAAGAAAAAGTAACTACATAGACATCTAGGGCCTTGCTTCTTTCTGCCTATTCCTCCTCAGTTTTGGGCTGAAGTTGCTCTTATCGTTGTCTACTTAATTAATGTCCAGCCTTCGACCGCCATTGGTGACGTAATCACGTTCAGATTTTTGGTTGTGTTTGATATGTTCTCCTTCAACCTCGTGAACGTAACAAATTATCCGAAGAATTTGTTGAGTGTGTAGTTATGATCCTGAACAAAGGGGCTTTCTTTGCTATGATCCCAAAGTAAGATGTGTTCGTGTGTTTCCTGATCTTCACTTTGTAGAAGACTGATTCTATTTCGGTAAAATTGACTCTTCTACATTTGATCTTCATTCTTTGGACTTTCTACATCTTTCTTCCACCTTTCTTGATTCCTCTCCTATGATTTTAGCATCGCCTCTGATTATACCCACACTGACATGAGTTGTCCATCTCCGAGTATGGTCCTCTACCTTCTCCTTCTTTAGCTTGTCATCTTATTCAGCCACTTCCTTCCTCATCACTTTACTCGTTGTGCTCGACCCATGATACGTGAACTATCGGTGCCTTCACCGGCTCCTACAGTGTCTCCACCTGCTGATCATCCTGGGCCTCGCTATCCTTGGAGGTCCCACCGTCCTCTTAGGCTTACCTACTAATCCCGGGTAATTTCGGAGTCCTCTGCTTTCTTTACTGCTATTCATTCTCAAATTGAACCACAAAACTTGAAAGATGCATCACATGTTCTAGTTTGGCAACATATTATGATTTATGAGTTGGATGCTTTAAGTAGAACATGCACTTGAGAATTTGTTCCCTCTCCTTGAGGAGTACTGCCGATTACATACAAGTGGGTATATAAGATCAAAACCTGGTCAGTGAGAATTTGTTTCATCTCCTTGATGACACTATTGAGCACTACAATGCTCGTCTTATTGCTCGAGATTTTCAACAAGAATATGAATTTCATTATCAGGAGAATTTTGCTCCCATTGCACACATGGCCACCGTTATAACTCTTGTTGCTGTTATTGCAGTCCGTAAATGGTCACTGTGACAGTTGGATGTGAAGAATATCTTCTTGCATGGTGAGCTTCGTGAAGAAATTTATATGCTTCCTCTGAGAATTTTAGTTTCCAGTTCGCTCTACCGGTTTTCGTCAAAGTGCCCATGATCCGGCTATATTCATTCACTCATCTGATAAAGGTCGCATAATTTTGTTGCTATATGCTGATGATATGATTCTTACTGGTGACGACCATGTCCATATTTAGACTGTGAACATCTATCTACATAATCGGTTTGTTATGACTGATCTTGGCCTGCTTTGATATTTTCATGGGATTGAAGGTACCTCTTGTGACCATGATTATTTTCTTGCTCAATGAAAAGTTAACGCATATCTTCTGGTCAGTGCCAATATCTCTGATACTCGTACTGAAGCAACTCCTATGGAACTCAACTTGACGCTTCGGGCAGCATACAGAATTTCTCTTCCTGCTCCTACTCGATACCAACATCTTCTGGGTAGTCTTGTTTATCTCACAATTACTCGACTGGATATTTCTTATGTAGTCCATGTTCTGAGCTAGTTTGTGTCTGCTCTACATCTGTGCATTATGACCATCTGCTTCGGGTGTTTCGCTATCTTCATGGAACGGTCACTCGATTTCTATTCTTCTTCAAGTCCTCTCAACTAGCATGCAGGCCTATACTGAAGCCACCTAGGCTAACAATTTTGATGAAAGGTGATTCATCACGGGATGTTGTGTCTTCCTTGGAACTTCTCTTAATTCTTGAAAGTCCAAGAAACAAACTATGGTCTCTCATTCTAGTTCAGAGGCTGAACTTCGTGCTCTTGCCACCACCACAACAAAATTAGAATGCTTACGATGGTTACTAGAGGATTTTAGTATTGTTTTGAAGCCCACTCTCGTATTTTGTGACAATACTAATGTTACCGCTAAATCTGGTGTGGGGGCAAACAAATAGTATTTGTGGATTCTTGGAAAACTTGAATAGCAAACCTGAAACCTGTTCCGCCGGAGTTTGACCGTTGATTCCCGTCGTTCACCTGCAAAAAGTGCGAGACACCGGGGTTGATCCCGGCGACGCACCCTCCAACGCTCAGGTCAGTAATCAGGAATGATTATGAAAGAGCATAAATTGGCAAAAGATTGATTACCTCTTAATAGTGGTGGATGGGGGGTATTTATAGTCGCCTTAGGGATCAGATTAGGAATGTAATCCTTGTGATTAGATAAGAATGTAATCCCTGTGATCAGATTAGGAATGTAATCCCTAATTCCCAGTGAAAGAATAGATGTGAATCAGGGCCGTTGATTAGGACTAATCAGAAACCCTAATTCTATCCCGCTGGACCGGGTTCATTTTGGGTTGGGACCCGTACCCAGTTGAGGTGGATCCGTTCATGGGTTATTGGGTCTTGAAGAAAGACCCAGTTCCCATTTCAGACCCGTTGGTAAAATTACCGTTTTACTCCTGAGCTTTAAGATTCGTGTCCGATGTGAACGGTCCCGATTTAATCCTATTTTTAGCCATATCACGAGCCCCCCACTCCTGGAGACTGAGTTTTATAGTCTTTGAGGAGTAGTTTTGTTGTTCTAATGGCGTACGGGATTTTATCGGTGTTTTTAAGGGAGTTTGGAATCTTGCTTGGGGTGTAACGGTGTTATTCTGGGCTTGTAAAATACCCAAAAATATCCTCAGAATTTTCTAGATTTTTGGTGATTTTTCCAGATTTTTCTGAATTTTTCCTCATTTTTAATTCATTTTTCGAATTAAATAATTAATTATCGAAAATATTAATTAATTATTCTAATTTAATAATTATTTTTTTCAGAATTTAAAAATAATTTTTCTGAATTAATAATTATTTTAAAAATTTTTAATTAATTTTTTCGATTTTTAAAATATTTTTTCAGATTTTTTAAATAATTAAAACAAATAAATAAATAAATAAATTAATTAAATATTACCTGGACACGTGGCACGTTTCTGAGCGTCGATCATGATCAGATGCGCGCGCATCGCAAAACAGATCACGTTCTGGACACGTGGCGCATTTTTGGACGTCGATCGTGTCGTGACGCGAATTTTGAGAAGATCGGACGGATTGTATGGGTCGGCGGGTTTTTTCTCCAATTACAAGGTCGGTGCTTCGGCACCTCGGCTCGGCGACTTGGATCTGCCGACCGTTAGAGAAGATGCCACGTGGCAATGCCACGTGGCGTTTTTTTTTCCTTTCCCCCGCTGCTTCTTTCTCCTCTGCTTCCTTCCCTTCTTCGACTCTTCTTCTAGCTCTTTCCTTCGGCGTCTAGAGAGGTAGGAGCGTTGAAGGAAGCTCCGACGAAGGAGCTCGGTGATGGAGCTGGGAGCTCGAAGGTGTGGAGCTCGGTGCTTCGGAGCTCGACGAAGGGGAGTGAAGCTCGGCGGAGTTCGACGAGAAGTTGGGTTCGGAGGATAGAGGAGATCGGCACGGCGATGGGGTCGAGCTCGGTGATGGTCGTCGAGCGAGGAGAGCTCGACTGCGAGCAGCGTTGAGGAAGAGGGAGACGGAGGTTTATGGTGCTCTTCGGCGAAGTGAGCGTAGCTCGGCTGAGGGAGACGAGCTCGGCCATGGAGTTGGGTTCGAGCTTGGAGAAGGAGCTCGATGGAAATGGAGCTTCGGCATATTGAAGTGGGTCGGCATATTGAAGAGCTCGATGCTCCGGAGCTCGACGAAGAGGACGTCGGAGCTCGAGCTCGGCTGCCGTGAGGGGTCGGCACGGAGAAGACACGATGGAAGGGAGCTCGAAGCTTGGTGTCGGTGAGCTCGCTGAGTTGACGACGGAGATGGAGCGTTCGAGCTCGGGAGGGGAGCTCGCGATGGTTTGGCGAGCTCGGCAATGGGGTATGTCGCCTCGTCGAGGGTGACGGCGAGGAGTTTTGTGGAGTTCGGTTTGGCGACGAATGGAGCTCGCGGAGGGGGAGAGGAAGGTGGAGCTCGTCGGCATGGCGAGGAGTTTGCTGGGTCAGAGCTTCGATGAAGGAGGGGCATGGCCAGGAGTTGGCGAAGAGTTTGGGTTCTCTCTTCTTTGTTGGTTTCGTTTGGTTTCTGTTTTGGCGGGAAATCTGGAGGAGAAGGAGAGAATCTGAAGTGGGTTATGGGTTTGGATCCCTTAACGGGTCGACCCCGACCCTCGTGCATTTTGTTTTTTTTTATTTTAATTTTTTTGTCTCTTCCTTGCTACTTCTTGTTCAGCAAATCCGAGCACGGATTTTGAGGAGCATTTTTCTCCACTTTGCAGCTCGGTAGATCGGTAGCTCGGATTTCAGATCCGAGCTACGTAGCTCCATCTGGACGGTTGATCACGATCGTGGCGCAAATCACGAGACAAGAGGCTCAAATTTCGAGAAAACGTTATCTTGTCGTTTTGTGGAAACGTGGCGCGATCTGAGCCGTTCATCATGTTCTAGCACGTTTTTTGAGACAATCTGAGGGTGAAACTGGCTCGGCAACATCTTTCTCCATATGTAGAGGTCGGTACCTCGGCACCTCGGCTCGGTGGCTCGACCATGGCAGAGCTCGGCCCTGAGAAGAAAGAAGAAGGGGAGGAGTGGCATTCGGGTTCTCTCCTCTGCCTTGTTCTTTCGCACAGAGAAGAAGAGGAGAAGTGTTGGGTACTTTTGGCGGGAAGACTGAAGAAGAAGGAGAAGAATGAAGAAGCCAAGAAGGATATGGGTCGGATCGTGGGTATCGGATCCGATCCCGACCCGTTAGCCTCTTTTTCTTTCTTCCTCTTTATCTGCTTGCTTGTTCGGCAAACCCGAGCACAGATTTTGAGGCACATTTTTCGCCACCTTGCAGTTCGGTAGATTGGTAGCTCGGATTTCAAATCCGAGCAATGTGGCTCCATCTGGACGGTTGATCACGATCGTGGCGCGAATCACGAGACAAGAGGCTCAAATTTTGAGAAAACGTTATCTTGTCGTTTTGTGGAGACGTGGCGCGATCTGAGCTGTTCATCATGTTCTAGCACGTTTTTTAAGACAATCTGACGGTGAAACTGGCTCGGTAGCATTTTTCTCCATATGTGGAGGTCGGTACCTCGGCACCTCGGCTCGGTAGAACGGCGGTTCGGTGGCACGTAGAGGTGCTGGTCGCCGAGTGATGGAGTTAAGCATTTTGACGAGTTCTTGTTTTGAAACGTCGCAACGCTCCGACCCAGTGGCTCGGTTGCTTGGCCAAGCTGTTCGGTAGCTCGGCGTAGTGGAGCTCTGTCATGGCGGAGCTCATTGAGGTGAGCTCGACGACGGAGGAGGGGTCAGCATATGGGAGAGGTGAAGAGCTCTGAAACTTAGTGATGTGCCGTTTGGTTTTGGAGATTTTTGAAGAGGAGCTCCACTCCTCGGGGTCGAGAAGATGCGCTAGGAAGATCTTCGTAAGAGCCATGGGAAGACCCGTTCTTTGAAGTGAGTGCAAGGAGCAACTCTATGGGAGAGTTTTGAGCTCCAAACTCGCTTAGAAAGGGCCCGCCTTGGGGTCGAGCGGAGCGAAGCGCTGGGCTCTACGAGAGAGCCATCTGGAAGACGAGTTTGAGGAGCAACTCTAGGAGAGAGTTGTGAGCTCCGAACTCGGTGAGAAGAGGTCTGCCTTGGAGGCGAGCGGAGTGAAGAGCTCGGCTCTGGGAGAGAGCCATTTGTGAGACAAGTGTGAGGAGGAACTCTAGGAGAGAGTTGTGCTCCGAACTCGTTGAGAAGAGGTCCGTTTTGGAGTTAAGCGGATTGAAGAGCTCGGCTCTGGGGGAGAGCCATTTGGAAGACGAGTTTGAGTGAGAGAATCAACGGTTGTAGGAGCAGTTTCGAATGGCGAACCACTTCTAACTCGCTTAAGAGCAAGTTATCCGAAGCAGAATCGAGCCAAGTGTTGGACTCCAAACTCGTCGTTAGAGGGATTCAACGGTTGTGGGAGCAATTCCGAATGGCAAACCACTTCTAACTCGCTTAAAAGCAAGTTATCCGAAGCAGAATCGAGCCAAGTATTGGACTCCGAACTCGTCGTTAGAGGGATTCAACGGTTGTGGGAGCAATTCCGAATTGCGAACCACTTCTAACTCACTTAAGAGCAAGTTATCCGAAGCAGAATCGAGCCAAGTGTTGGACTCCGAACTTGTCGTTTAAGAGAGTATCAACGGTTGTGGGAGCAATTCCGAATGGCGAACCACTTCTAACTCGCTGAAGAGCAAGTTATTTGAAGCGGAATCGAGCCAAGTGTTGGACTCCTAACTCGTTGTTAAAGGTTAGTGTGACAGTGTAAAAATGGCCTGAGGCCCAACCAGGGCCCAATACAATTCCTACTCAGGAAAGCAAAAATAACAACCTGGTTCGGCTCCGGACCACTTCAGGGTCGGCGCCGAACCTCGTGTTTGCCCTCACGATGCCGGCCTCCTCGTGCTGACGAGCCTCAGTACCCCCCGGAGTCCGATCCGGAGCAGTCCCTCAGACCGTCCCCCCTCTCTGGCGGGGCAGAAGGATGACCTGGCGCAGCCTAGGCCCTCCGATTCCCCCAGAGGCACAGAGGACTCACGATGGGCCACGTCAGCTCAAAATACCACCAGGGGTTTCGCCACGTCAGCCCTATACCACTCCTGGTATTGCCACAACCGCCCTGAACCCCCTGGGCCTTCTGCCACGTCAGGCCCATGGGCTTTCGGATCCAAACCCGGCCCCCCAAGCGGAACCAAACCCGGTTGGGATTCTCTATAAATACTAGACCCTCACCCACCTTTTGGAGGTAATGAATCTTTTGCCACTTAAATATACCTAGTTATTGCTACTCTCTCACAGAGACTGACTAGGGCGTCGGAGGGTCCGCCACCGGGACAAACCCCGGTGTTTCAGGACCGTTTGCAGGTACACAAGACCTCGGATCCGACCCTTCCGATCCGAGCCCAACCTTCAACGCCTTTCCGAGTTCATCGTAGGCCCCAGAAGGTCAACCGAAGGTCGGCAGACGAGCGGCAATCTCCTTCAATACAAATTGAGTTCGAACTCACACCTGGTGCTTCCACACGTGTCTCAGAAATAAACAGCATCAGGTTGGCGCCGGCTGTGGGAACCGCTGCTCCAGAAGCCGATCCGACCCAGACCCTCGAAGGCCATCGACAGCCGAATCCTCATGACCTCCAAAGGCAAGGGGGCTGCTCCCTCCGTCAACCAACGGGACCCGCCCCCACCCTCTGATGAAGCCGGGCCCCGCACGTCGAAACACAAGGCTCCCCCTCGGGAGTCCCAAACGAGCGTCGGCTGGACAGCCCAGCCCGACCTACAAAGAGTAGTCCTCAACCGCAAGATTACCCAAAACTGGGGAAGGGCCGCTTCCAACTCGGCCCCGAACCATCCGAGGAGGACCCACAGGGATGACGGCCCACGGGATCGGCAAGGTGATAGGAACCGGGGATCACCAACCCCGAAGCCTAACCCAAACCGCGCCCAGGGTCAGGATCCCGAATACGAGGTATCCCTGGATACGCCATTCACCCTACACTACATCCACGGGGGACCGGTGAGGGGAGAAAATGATACTTCCCAAGGAACCTTCACCCAGGAGACGAACGCCATTCAGTACAGCCCCTCCCCTGAGCTACAACCGCGGCCAGTCTCCTTCTCAGGAGAGGGCCCCGAAGGAGTTCACCTCCCCCACTGCGGGGGCCTCGTCGTTAGCCTCCGCATGGCCAATTGTGAGGTTCGCCGAATCCTTGTTGACAACGGCAACCCGGTAAATATTCTCTTCCTCAGAACCTTCGAAAGCCTCAGATTACCCAGAGGGAAACTCAAACCAGCAGGATGCACGTCGCTCAAGCTTGCGGGCGTCCCGATCATAGTGAAGGGAATTATTACCCTCAACGTCACCGCTGGACCGGATCCTGACAAGAGGATCGAGTCCTTGGATTTCATGGTCATCCACGCCAAGGCGGCCTACAACGCCATCCTCGGCCGACCCGGGCTAAACTCCCTCCAGGCGATACCTTCGGCCCACCATCTGGAACTCAAAGGGAGAGGGGGCGTACCCCCCCTCAGCGCGGGCGTACTCCCCCTCAGCGCCGTTGAACTCGAACCCGAGAAAGACGGCCCCGCCCCCGAGCCCGTGGACGAGCTGGAGGAGATCCTATTCGACACTGAAGATGAGTCCAAATGGTTCCGGGTGAGCCGCTCACTCGCCGAGGACCTGAAGGCGGGCATTATCGCTTGCGTCCGCCGCAACGTTGATCTCTTCGCTTGGAAGCCCTCCGATATGCCCGGAATCTCTGAAGACTTGATCATGCACCGACTGAGTGTCCTCCCTGACTCTAAACCGATCGTCCAAAAGAGGCGCAAAGTCGCCCCGGAGAGGCAACTAATTGTAAAAACAGAAGTAGACAAGCTCTTGTCCGCTCGATTCATCCAAGAAGTCACCTACCCCGAATGGTTGGCCAATGTCGTCATGGTGAAGAAAGCGACAGGGGGTTGGCGAATCTGCATTGACTTCACGGACCTTAACAAAGCGTGTCCAAAAGATCCTTTCCCCCTCCCGCGCATCGACGCTTTGATAGACGCGACCTCAGGGCACGAGCTGCTGTCCTTCATGGACGCTTTCTCGGGGTACAATCAGATCCGGATGTTTCCGCCAGACATCTCCAAGACCTCATTCGTCACCGACCAAGGTCTTTATTGTTACCGTGTCATGCCCTTCGGGCTGAAAAACGCCGGAGCCACGTACCAGCGACTCGTCAACAGAGTCTTCAAGGACCTGATCGGCCGCAACGTAGAAGTTTACGTCGACGACATGCTTGTCAAGAGCCGGGCTGGGCCGGACCACGTCGCCGACCTCGAGGAAGCCTTCGGTGTCCTCCGACGCCACAACATGAGGCTTAACCCGGCTAAATGCGCCTTCGGCGTCTCCACGGGGAAGTTCCTAGGGTTCATTGTCAGCCAGCGCGGCATTGAGGCAAACCCCGAAAAAATACAGGCCATCATCAACATGTCCCCGCCCCGGAATGTCAAAGAAGTTCAGAGGCTCACGGGTCGGTTGGCGGCGATCGGCCGTTTTCTCTCCAAATCAGGGGAGAAATCTCTCCCCTTCTTCAAAGCCTTGCGCGGGAAAGGGGGCTTCGAGTGGGGTACCCCTCAACAAGAAGCCTTCGAACAGCTGAAACGGTACCTCGCCAACCCGCCTCTCCTCAGCAAGCCCGAACCAGGCGAGCCGCTTTGGCTCTACCTGTCCGCCTCGGACCACGCCCTCAGCGCCGTCCTCGTCCGAGAGGAGGCAGGAGTTCAGAAACCCCTGTACTATGTAAGCAAAGTGCTACACCCGGCCGAGACGAGATACGCGAAGATAGAAAAGGTAGCCTATGCCCTGGTTATGGCAGCCCGAAAACTCCGACCTTACTTCCAGGCCCACTCCGTCCAAGTTCTGACCGACCAACCACTGAAGACCGTCCTCCACAAGCCCGAAAACTCCGGCCGATTAGTCAAGTGGTCGATCGAGCTGAGCCAGTTCGACATCAGCTATCATCCCAGGGCAGCCATTAAAGGGCAGGCCCTCGCCGAGTTCATAACTGAATGCACTGTCTCCGAGCAACCTGACGTAGAAGAGCCGGATCCGACCTGGGAGGTCTTTGTTGACGGCTCATCCTGCGAAACGGGGAGTGGGGCGGGCGTCATCCTTCGTGGCCCCGACCAATTCCTACTTCAATACTCCCTGCGCCTCAACTTTCCCGCCTCCAACAACGAGGCAGAATATGAGGCCATGATCGCCGGACTGACCCTCGCCCACCGAGCCGGTGCCAAGCGAATCCGGGCGTTCAGCGACTCTCAACTCGTGATCCATCAAATCAACGGAGAGTACGAAGCCCGCGACGACCGAATGGTGAGATATTTGGCGGCGGTCCGACGACTCTTGGCGCTCTTCGACAACACTGCGGTTGTCAGAGTCCCCAGGGAACAGAACGCCCAAGCCGACGCGCTATCCAAACTCGCCTCTTCTTCCTTCGAAGGCCTCGATCGTACGGTGCTCGTCGAGGTCCTCTTGGAGCCAAGCATCCTTAGCCCAGAGCCGGAAGCAATGTGCGTACAAGAAAGAACCAGCCCGGACGACTGGACCACTCCCATCCGAAAATTCTTGAACCAGGCCGAGCTTCCTGAAGACAAAGCCGAGGCCAGGCGAATCAGAATCCGAGCGGAAAGGTTCGTCATAATCGATAACATCCTCTTCAAACGCTCGTACACCTTGGCCGACGGCAAACCCTACCTCCGCTGCCTCGCCAAGGACGAGGCCAGCTACGTCCTCAAAGACCTGCACGAGGGGATCGGCGGATGCCACATGGGGAGTAGGACACTTGCCCGAAAGGCTCTGAATCAAGGGTACTATTGGCCCACCATGCTCCAAGACTCACAAGACTTAGTCAAGAGGTGCGGCCCCTGCCAAAGATTCTCCCCCATCAAAAGGCTTCCTCAAGCCAACCTCCGATCCCTGGCAAGCCCTACGCCCTTCGCCATGTGGGGTATGGACCTTGTGGGGCCCTTCCCCCCAGCGGTAGGACAAAAGAAATTCCTGATTGTCGCCATCGACTACTTCACCAAGTGGATCGAAGCCGAACCGCTGTCCAGCATCACCGAACGCCAAGTGCAACAATTCTTCTGGAAGAACATCATTTGTCGATTCGGGATCCCCCGAATCCTCGTCACGGACAACGGAACCCAGTTCCAAGGGCAGAACTTCCAATCTTTCTGTCAGGACATCGGCATCCAGCAACGTTTCTCCGCCATTTGCCACCCTCAGTCTAACGGCCAAGCAGAGAATGCGAACAGGCAAATCCTCGATGGCCTCAAAAAGCGCCTTGACAATTCCCCCAAGGGGCTCTGGGTGGAGGAGCTGCCCAGCGTACTATGGGCACACCGAACCACGCAGAGGATCCCCACGGGGGAGACACCCTTCAATCTGACCTATGGGACTGAGGCAGTCATCCCCGTCGAAGTCGGATTGCCTTCCCCCCGGATCATAGCCTTCGATGAAGACGACAACGCGTCCGCCCTGAGGGCTAACCTGGACTTCGTCGCCGAGGTACGAGAAAAGTCCGCGGTCCGAAGGAGCATTTATCAGCAACGGATCGAGAGGTTTTACAACAAGAAAGTCCGCCCCACCAGCATCCAGGCAGGGGACCTAGTGTTGCGAAAGCTATCTGTCTCTGACCCGACCAAGAAGAGGAAACTGGCTCCCAACTGGGAAGGCCCATACCGCGTAGTCGAGGCTGTACGCCCTGGTACATACCGACTGACGGATATGAATGACCGACCCATCAGCCGACCCTGGAACGCTGAGCACCTCATGAAATTCCGGGGAGAGCAAGCTTAGATTCCAGCGTGGCTTAAGTAAATTAAAACTTTTGTAAACATTCATGTGTAAAGGGCCGCTTCAGCGACCCCCCCCCCAGTCTGGTATAAAAGAAGTCTCTTTTGTCAAAAGTTAAATACCTCGGCAACGCCGACCCAGTACCGGGCAAGGCGGGCGGCATCTGGGTTCTCCCTCGGGTCTCATCCCCAAACGCCTCGGCAGGTTCGACCCAACTACGGGCAGGAGGTCTCCCTGTCGCCCCGCATCGATCCCTCACGAATCGGCGGAGCCCGACCTCGCCTAAACCGCCCTTCACCACCCCGATAACCAGAGCAAAGAAGGAAAAGAAAGCTTTATTCATACTCTTTTATTTTTGTACGGAGAAAACAAGCAAATACCGTTACAGAACCACTCCACTCATCTCAAACTAAAGGGGATCTCCGACTTAGGGCCCCTCGGACCCGGTAAAGGGCGGAATCACTCCGACCAAACGACTTGGGACTCTCTCCTCGTCATGACGGTCCTTCGGCTCTGCCACCGTCGACACCCCGGCCACGGAGCTCTGGGCATCCACGGATCGAATGCGCTCCATCAGTGGCAACGCCGAGGGAGCCCCCTCTGCTCGCCGATCCCTCGAGGAAGATGTCGAAACACCCAACATGGTCCTATAGCGGTGTATCTCCATCTCCTTCTCCACTATCACATCGCGAAGAAGCTTCTCGGAGGAAGGCCTCTGCACCGAGGAACTTGACATGGTGTATCCAAGACCAACGCCCCCTAGCTCCCGATCCACCATCGCCCTCCTCAGCCGGCTCGCCTCCTCACTCAGGGCTTCAGACTTGTTCCTGTAATAATGGAAGGCCGCATCAGTGTCGCGAGCCCTCTTTCGATACCGAACCAAAGTGGCCTCTAAGGCCTCGACCTTGCCCCGAAGCCACGCCACGTCGGAACGAAGGGGGTCCACCTCAGGAAGGGGAGCCGTGACCTACAAGAGAACCAGCCCGCTCAAGACATATATGCAAAGAGGTTCAGAAATTTTTCAAAGTTGGAACACTTAGCCAGCCAGAAAACCCTCTTTTTATAAATTCAGTTTCCCCATACAAAAAATGCGGTGGCCAGTCCGCGGAAGGCAAATACAATCGAGAGAAGGAAAAAGAAGGACAAAAATTATACAGCGGGTTTTCCCACCTCGATATCAGCCGGATCCGTTGGAGGGTCGGTAATCGACTTGTCATCTGACCCTTGTCCGCCAGGAGTCTTCGGTGTCCCCTCAATCTCCATATCATACTCGAAGTTGGACAGGTCGATAGTCGGATAAAAGTGCCTCACATGGCTGAGGGCCTTCGCGTAACTACTATCCTGGGCATTGATTACCAGGATCTGACACGACTTAGTCACCTCATCCTTCTCCTTCTCCGACCTCTCCTCCTGAGCCGCCCTCGCCTTCGCCCATTCCTCCTTCTCCTTGTCAAAAGCCACCTTCGTCTCCGCCTCCTTCTTACGAGAGCCTTCGAGCTCTCCCTTCAATTCCGTCACCTCCTGCTCGGCCTTGTCAGCCCGATCTCGCTCTCGCTGCACCGCCGCCTCGTAGAGGCCCCTCACATGGGCCCCCTGCACGGTCGCCTGCCAGGACCAGACACTACTAAGAAATCTTCCTTAAACAACATCACCTGAAAGCTAGGAGGTTCGATTGACTTACCAGCACCGTGGCCTGCGCAAGACGCACATACGCCTCGTCCAGGGTCTGGGACTTCATATCCGAGCGGTCCCGAGGGGTCGCCAACTTATCTGCAACCTCCACGGCCTGGCGCCCCCGGACCAGGCAATCACCCTCGCGGATCGACCAATCCGGCGCCCACCTTCGCCGAAGCCTCTCCTCTAGTCCGGGATCCACCGGGGGACCCTTCCCCTTATCAGGCTCGGCGGCCGCACCCTGATCCGAACCCCCCTGGACCACTGCGTCCCCACCCGTCTCTGACCGAGTCCTCTTCATCCTCGGCTGAATGGGGGCCTCGGAGACCACCTGGGACAACTCGGTGGTCTTCGCCGCGACATCCTTCTTCTCGACCTTCTTCTTCTTCATGGCGAGCCTCAGCGCCTTAATCGACTCCTCATCCATTTCTGTAAAGAGATCCATTAAGAACAAATGAGCAAAAAAGTACAAGAAGAGTGTGAGGAAAGAAACAACCACGTACGAGGCACGGCCGAGCTAGGGCTCAGTCCGACGCTTGCCAGATGGGCCTCCGTCACCTTCCCCCAATTAATGCTATGCGACAGACGGAGGCGCTCAACGAGTCTCCACTCCTCCGCCGTCAAATCCCCTGGCCCCGGTGCTGTGTAGCTCGGCTTAGTATGGTTCCACCGAGTAGGGATAGCCCAAGGGTCCTCACTCCGGATCACCAGATACTTCTTCTTCCAGAACTTAATGGAATCCGGATGACCGTGGACAACCTTCGCCTTACCTCGAGGCGAGATATAATATACTCCTTCTGCCGATGAGCCAATCAATAGCATCGCTCGGAACACGCCCAGCCGCAGGGGTACCCTCCGTTCCTCGCACAACAGCACGAAGCAGATGATCTGCTTCCAGGAGTTCGGCCCGAACTGCATCGGCGCCAGGGACGACCAATTTAACACCTCCCGAACGAATGGGTGGATGGGCAGCCTCAGGCCGGAGATAAAGGCGTCCACAGGGAAGATACAATACCTGTCCGGCAGGGGATCGGTCGGTCGAAGAGAAGAACTCGGCAGCATAAGCTCATAACTGGGCCCTATGTGGTAGGCCAACTGCAGAGCCCCCAAGTCGCTTGCCTCCAGAGCGGTCGGGGAGGCGTCCACCGTCAACCTCTTCCGGCTTGACGACGACGGCTGGATCCCCGAGGACTCCTTATCGGAGAGATCGTCGGGGTAGCAACGGAAAGGCCGGGGTTGTGCAGACGACCCTATCACCAAGTCGCTCGGGCCGCCAATCTTCGATTTCTTCTTCTTCGGAACCCTCCTCCTCTTAGTCCGTTCCGGCGAAGGTGTAGACAAGCGCCCCAGAACGGGCGGATTCAGAGACCCTGCGGAACCATCTCCCTCGGAGCCACCCTCCTCTCCGGAAGCCGACCCTAGGGTCTGGACTTCGTCTGAGCTGCCGCCCCCCTCCTCAGAGTCGCTACTTTCTACCACGAAATGCCTCCGAGATCGCAATGGCTTCACGCTGTGTACGACCTCCTCCTTGCCTACCGGCCCCTCCCCAGAGGTCGACGCCAACGAGCCGGACTGAGCCCTATCCATCCGTGCCTAAGTTAAACAGGGTTACCAACTAACCTGAAATCACCTCGGAAACACGACCTTGCTGCCGGAAGCTGAAGGGGCGAGCGCTGAAGAGTTGAAGGATTTTTTCCGAAAAGTAAGAGGCAGGAGAGAAATAGGCGATGAGAGGAGAGGGGGGAACATTTATAGGGGATAGGAACAACTCCTCGATTTTCGCAGTCACTATTCACCGATTGACGTGCAACTACCGCCTAGGAAATCACGCCACATCCTCGAAACACGTGCTGCTGACGTCACCCAGTGCCAGACTGGCAGCACGGTACGGGGTCGGTTCGGGCAAAATAACGACTCGCCTTCGCCAGCACTAAAGTACTCTTCTTCAGAAGATCCACCGGCGGGCCATCACCCTTACCAGCCCGTAATCCCCCCTCGTCTCGAGGTTCGGCTTGGCACCGGGGTACTCTTCCCAAGAAGAAACTACGGCTCGCCTTCACCCTCACCGGCCCATAATCCCTCGCCAGCTCGAGGTTCGGCCCGGCACCCGGGTACTCTTCTTCGGAAGATCCACCGGCGGGCCATCACCCTTACCAGCCCGTAATTCCCCCTCGTCTCGAGGTTAGGTCTGGCACCCGGGTACTCTTCTCAGGAAGAAGCAACGGCTCGCCTTCACCCTTACCGACCCATAATCCCTCGCCAGCTCGAGGTCCGGTCTGGCACCGGGGTACTCTTCTTCGGAAGATCCACCGGCGGGCCATCACCCTTACCAGCCCGTAATTCCCCCTCGTCTCGAGGTTCGGCCTGGCACCGGGGTACTCTTCTCAGGAAGAAACAACGGCTCGCCTTCACCCTAACCGACCCATAATCCCTCGCCAGCTCGAGGTTCGGTCTGGCACCCGGGTACTCTTCTTCGGAAGATCCATCGGCTAGCCATCACCCTTACCAGCCCATAATTCCCCCTCCTCTCGAGGTTCGGTCTGGCACCCGGGTACTCTTCTCAGGAAGAAGCAACGGCTCGCCATCACCCTTGTCGACGCGTAATCCCTCGACCTCTCGAGGTTCAATCGAACACCAGGGTACTCTTCTCCGGAAGAGACAACGGTTCGCCATCGCCTTCACCTACACTTGGACCCTCGACTAGCTCGAGGTCCTATCCAAGCTTCAGGACAGCACCACCAGGAAAGCCCTGTGATCCGCCCTCCCATTTTTTGTTACAATCATGAACACTCCTCCACGGCTAGCTCCCGCACCCCCTGCAGGAGTGGGGGGCTTGTGTGACAGTGTAAAAATGGCCTGAGGCCCAACCAGGGCCCAATACAATTCCTACTCAGGAAAGCAAAAATAACAACCTGGTTCGGCTCCGGACCACTTCAGGGTCGGCGCCGAACCTCGTGTTTGCCCTCACGATGCCGGCCTCCTCGTGCTGACGAGCCTCAGTACCCCCCGGAGTCCGATCCGGAGCAGTCCCTCAGACCGTCCCCCCTCTCTGGCGGGGCAGAAGGATGACCTGGCGCAGCCTAGGCCCTCCGATTCCCCCAGAGGCACAGAGGACTCACGATGGGCCACGTCAGCTCAAAATACCACCAGGGGTTTCGCCACGTCAGCCCTATACCACTCCTGGTATTGCCACAACCGCCCTGAACCCCCTGGGCCTTCTGCCACGTCAGGCCCATGGGCTTTCGGATCCAAACCCGGCCCCCCAAGCGGAACCAAAGCCGGTTGGGATTCTCTATAAATACTAGACCCTCACCCACCTTTTGGAGGTAATGAATCTTTTGCCACTTAAATATACCTAGTTATTGCTACTCTCTCACAGAGACTGACTAGGGCGTCGGAGGGTCCGCCACCGGGACAAACCCCGGTGTTTCAGGACCGTTTGCAGGTACACAAGACCTCGGATCCGACCCTTCCGATCCGAGCCCAACCTTCAACGCCTTTCCGAGTTCATCGTAGGCCCCAGAAGGTCAACCGAAGGTCGGCAGACGAGCGGCAATCTCCTTCAATACAAATTGAGTTCGAACTCACACCTGGTGCTTCCACACGTGTCTCAGAAATAAACAGCATCAGTTAGTAAGTTGCGGGAGCAGCCATGTAGAAGAAGCTGGACTCTGAACTCACCATTTAGCGAGTCGTGACTCGGAGAGATAGAGAAGCAAGAGCAATAATTTTCAATGAAAAGATGTAAAGTTTTATTGAAATAAACTAAGTGGCCGCTTCAATAGGGCGAGCCATTATTACATGCTATTGGCCGGGTTACAAGCATCGGCCTTATTGAAAATCAGGATCCTACTTCTACAATAAGGTGAAGACCTTTTGGGAGGAGCTGGGAGATTCTGAGTCTTGAAGCTCGGTGGGCCCTTCTGTTCGTTTGTAGGCTCCTTAGGGGGGAAGCTCGGCCCGCTCTTTTTGGACGAACTTGGTCAGGTGTCCCCGCTGTATGAGTTCTTTGATCTCCTCCTTTAGAGCCCGACAATCATCCGTGTCGTAGCCGTGGTCCCTGTGAAAGCGGCACCACTTATCCTTGTTCCTCTTCTTGCCGGGTGTATTCATTCTAGGGGGAGCACGGAGTAGTCCTTCCTTGTCCACCTCCATAAGAACTTCTGATATATTAGCAATGAGGGGGGTGAACTTCTCAAAACGAGGAGTTGGGCGACACTGTCCATTGCCGTCCTTCTGGAATTTTTGGGACCCCTCTTCGCTTGTGCTTTTCCGTTTGTTCCCGGAAGATGTCTCCTCAAAGCTCGGGAGATTCTCGGCTTCTTCGGCCCGAATGTACTTCTCGCTCCTAAGAAGGAGGTCGGCGAAATTATGCGGGGGCTTCTTGGCAAGGGAGGAGCGAAGGTTAGAGTTAAGGATATTTGATTGGAAGGCGGCTGCCGCAACTGACTGGTCGAGGGAGGCGATGGATCTAACCTCTGCAGTGAACCTCCTCACAGTCTCTCAACTTCTCTCCCTTCTCCTGGCGGAGCTGGAGTAACGAGATGCTGGTCTTCTCCGTGCGTCTGCTACTCACAAAATGGGTGATGAAGAGGGTTTCAAACTGTTCGAAGGAGAATATGGAAGACGAGGCGAGGCGGGAGTACCATTCCCGAGCCGAATCCTTAAGAGTGGCGGGGAAGGTCTTGCACAGTAAGGCATCGGAAGCTTGGTGGATTAGCATGAGGGTCTTAAAGCTTTCGATGTGATCCACGGGGTCCGACTCCCCCGAGTAAGTTTCGAACTGCGGGGGTTTGAAACCTCTTGGGATAGGAGCCTCCATGATGGTTCGGGAGAAGGAAAGTCTGCTCGGGCGGATGGTTCTTCCTCTTAACTCCTCATCCTTGTCTATTCGGCCGATGCGCCTCTCCATCTCGTGGAGACGGCGGTAGAGAGCATCGTCCCTCCGACGGTAGTCAAACGAGCCCCTGGACTCGTCTTCATAGGAAGGGGAGCGGGGGCTACGGCGACGGTAACCCTGGGAGCGGCAAGGACTAGGAATATGCTGTTGGTTGTTAGAAGCCGGAGGAGGAGTTATGGTATGATGGTGAGGACTATGGACCCGTGGGGGAGTAGAAACCCTTTGGGTATTGTTGTTGTTGGGTCGGAGGTTGAGGGCTTGCAAAACAGTCGCCTGGAACTGCTGGAACTCGGCACGAGTGATGGGTGCCTCATCGTTCCTCGGATGTTGCCGACTGGCAGGGGAGTGAGGTCTTCTCCTATGGTGCTCGGGTGACTCTCTCCACCCTCTTCGGGTAGGGACCTTCTGTAGTTTCGGCGGTAAGGAGATCGCTCATTCGGACGTTGCTGGCGGGAGGCTCCCTTTCGGGCCTGCTTTTCATCCAAACGGCAGCGAAGATCCTCATCCTTCTGCCGATTGAGGATGGTATTGCGAAGGTCGAAAACTCGGGGATTGTGGGAGACCGTAGAATCCGTAGAGGCATTGTGTATTGAGATGCGGTCCTGATGGAGAGGTTGCTTCTGCGGGTTGGGACGCGAGGCCCCTGCACCGGCATTCTGAGGACCAGGGGAACCCTTAGGGGGTTGCTGATTCTGAAGAGGAGGCTGGTCCTGTTGGAGAGGGTCCTCAGCTTGAGGAGGAAGTTGCCCCTGCTGTTGAGCGGGTTGGATGGGGACTTCCTGTTGCTGATCAACGGGGTTGGGTCCACGGTTGGACCCTCTGGATCTTACTTTCCTAGGAGGCATGGCTGGAGAAAATCTGACCAACGGGAAGAGGGGAGGCTGCTATTCGTTCGATTCCCACAGACGGTGCCAATCTGTTACCGCTAAATCTGGTGTGGGGGCAAATAGATAGTATTTGTGGATTCTTGGAAAATTTGAATAACAAACCTGAAACCTGTTCCGCCGGAGTTTGACCTTTGATTCCCGCCGTTCACCTGCAAAAAGTGCGAGACACCGGGGTTGATCCCGGCGACGCACCCTCCGACGCTCAAGTCAGTAATCAGGAATGATTATGAAAGAGCGTAAATTGGCAAAAGATTGATTACCTCTTAATAGTGGTGGATGGGGGGTATTTATAGTCGCCTTAGGGATCAGATTAGGAATGTAATCCCTGTGATCAGATAAGGAATATATTCCCTGTGATCAGATTAGGAATGTAATCCTTAATTCCCATTGAAAAGATAAATGTGAATCAGCGCCGTTGATTAGGACTAATCAGAAACCCTAATTCTATCCTGCTGGACCGGGTTCATTTCGGGTTGGGACCCGTACCCAGTTGAGGTGGATCCGTTCGTGGGTTATTGGGTCTTGAAGAAAGACCCAGTTCCCATTTCAGACCCGTTAGTTGGTAAAATTACCGTTTTACCCCGGAGCTTTAAGATTCGTGTCCGATGTGAACGGTCCCGATTTAATCCTATTTTTAGCCATATCAACTAATGCCATCAGAATTGCATCTTATCCGGTCAAGAATGAGCTCACTAAACATGTTGGTGTCATTATTTTTTTCCTCACTCGGGAATGCATTCCTATGGTCATCTCTTTATTATGTACATTTCGAAGCTCAATGTGCGGATTTCTTCATGAAATCTCAGATGAAGGCCCAACATCAGGTGTTGCTTTCCAAACTCACTCTTGTTGATCCACCATGAGTTTGAGAGGGGCTGTTAATATATGTAAATGCTCTTCAGTATGTAGTATGTGTATGACACGTGTTTATCTCTTCTTGTATAGACTCATATATATAGTATGCTTCTATGTCCTAATAGATAAGATTTACATTTTCTCTATCGTTTCTCTATCAATTTAAACTTTGACCCATGATATGCACAAGTATAATTTTTCAAATTTTGAAAAGTGTATTGGAAGATAATGAGCTGGAAGGCCCCTTACCTGCATCCCTGGGCAAACTGGTCAACTTAAATCGCCTGTGAGTTTCATCTTTGTTTTATACAAATACTCATGGCCTAAGTTAGGACTTTCTGACTTCTATTTCTTCTTCTTTTTCCTTTTGTCTGTATGTTTAACTTGTAGTCTTCTTTCTGGAAATAATATCACTGGGGAGCTGCCACCTGCACTTGGCAACCTCAGAAACTTGACGGACTTGTAAGTCAGATGGTAATTAGTACTTTTTTTTTTGGTCTTTGGTATATATTATCGTCTGTGTATTAGAATAATCTTTTTTAATTAACATCATTATTTTTTTTCTTCTAATTTGTGTCTGAAAAAACACTTCAAGTTTATAGAAGCATTTCTTGTCTATTATCGGCACGCTAGAATAATTTGAAAGGTTTGATACAATGTTCCGGTTTGCAAATAAGTTATGAGCCAAAGGACCATTTGCTATTGATGCAAATAGCAGTTCTGTGGAGTATGTTGTAGCTTGTTGTGTAAAGGATAACTCCTGCCAGTCAAGCTCAGCCGTGTGCTATCTATAAACAGAGTACACTGTTTGAGGTACCTTTTTTTTTTTTTTTAAAATATACGAAGCCATTGCTGCACAACACTCAATCTCATCCCATAATAAAGGGAATGGGGCAAGCAGGGCTCACTAGCAATGAGGCTTACCACTAGGCCTGGCACTTATTGTTTAAGCTTTCTTGATTTTTGTTTTTGAGAAGTATCTCGAAAGTTAGTATTGGTATTCAGTATATAGTGATATTGATATCGGTGTTGTCGTAGATTACTATTGATATGGTTGAACTTTTGAAGTTTGAGCTAATAGTTTGTCAAGTGGGATTGTCAAGTAGTGAGCAGATATGAGATTTTAGATTTAGGGGATCTTATTTATATGGTAATTCATATTTCAAAGTTAGTATAGCCCAAGAGCTTTAAGTTATATTGGAAGATGTCAGTAGATATTTTAGATTTAGGGGATCATATTTATATGGTAATATATATTTCATATATGGTTAGATATATATATTTTATACGTGGTTTGATTTGTATTCCATGTCATATGCTAGAGGGCTTCTATATGTCCAAATTTTGTAAGTCTGTTTTATAAGCATCAGATTTCTTTGAATAATGATAACAAGTATTATATTTCTCTGAATTTTTACACAGTATTAGAGCCAAAAAAAACCCTAGCCACCAAAGCCTTCTCTGATTTCTATCCCTTAGGTTAAGTGGAAAAAGAAAAGGAAAAAATAGATCTGATTAAAGAAAAAAAAATGTGTAAAAGGATGCGAGAACAACTACATTGTCCTCTTCTTCTTTGCCGCCAGAACTGCTGCTTCCAAGCCTTCCCGCCGTTGATCTCATCTTCCTCCAAACTTGCCACCATCTACCTCACCTCCCTCAAAATCCACGCCATCGACCTTGCCTCCTTCTAGTCCCATCGTCGCCAGCCCTTCCTTTGGGATATTTGATGCTTTACTTTGTTGTTATGTCACGTACTTGTTAAGTTTACTAGTAAGAAGGAAAATTTGAGAAAAAGTTGTTGAGATATTGTTCTATCTGCACCTCGAGTTACAAGTGCAAAGCTTGCTGAGAAACTGTTTCAGATATTTTGGTCTGTTATGTATTCCAATATTCAGGGTTGTCTCTGTTTGCAGTGAGATGTTCATTGAATATTTTGATTTGGTCTGAGACTTTGGTTCATTATGGGTTTGTTCCGTTTGCTCTAATTGTTATTTTGACATGTTTCTGATTATATCCCGATCTGTTCTGGTCATTGCCCTTATATGTGACATCCAATTTGTTTTCGATATTAAGTGACAGGTATTAGTTAGGTCTTTGCTTCTATTTTCTTGAACTTTCGCTTGAGCTTTGTTTCTTAGACTCGGTTGGATCTACTGTTCTATTTCGAGGTATGGCGGTGATATTAGAACTGTTTGGTGTTGTTAGTTGAAGCAGAGCATATGTCTTGGTTTTTATTTGAAACAAGTTGAAGTTGAAGTTTACTGATGCTCCGTCTTGAGGAAGAGTGTTGACATGTGTCATCAGATATTTAGGGGCTCTTATTTATGTGGTATTTATATTTCATATATGGCTATATATATATATGTAGAATAATGCTAATATGAGATGGTGAGATGGGTGAGATGAAAATATTTTTTTGAGAGATGAGCGATTTGAGTCATCCGAATCACGATCACACCGTTCACATCACTCTACATGTCATCTAGATGGTGTGTACAAAATTTTAAGCGATTTGAAGACCTCTAGCCTATGCATGAAAATGCTCAACACATCATGAAGATGGTATGAAATACATATATATACATACATACATACATACATATATATATATATATATATATATATATATATATATATATATGCATTTATTTGAACGTCTTGATGCATAAGCTACATGTCTCTGAATTGCTTGAAATTTGGCACACATCATCTTGATGACATGTAGACTGGTGTGAACAGTGAGATCGAGATTCGGATGACTCAAATCGCTTATCTCTCAAAAAACATTTTCAACTCTCCCATCTCACCATCTCATAATAGCATGACTCTCTCTCTCTCTCTCTCTCTCTCTCTCTCTCTCTCTCTCTATATATATATATATATATATATATATATATATATATATATACTATGGGTGGGTTGATTTGTATTCTATGTGTGGGATGATAGAAAGCTTCTTTATACCCAATTTTTGTAAGCCTAAATATAAGCATTAGGTTTCTTTCAATAATGATAACAAGTTTTAAGAAATTAGACAATTAAAAAATTAAAAAGAAAATAAAAAAAAAGGAAGAAGAAAAACGGTTAGGGTGACTGCGAGAATATCTACTATACTGCAAATCCCTGTTATTTGATGCCTTTAGCTGCTCTACCCTACATGACATGACTTTGCTTTCCTCTTGTGTACATTCAATTGGCAAACAAAATATTTGAAATGTGGATAATGTGAATCATTGTTGGACTTCTGAATTGTGAGGATGGTGTAAGTAATAGCAGAGTTGTGAAATTTCCTTGTAGAGTCTACATTACCATAACATGGAGCCAAGGTTACGACATTCATCCCTTGGAACATCTTCAGTTTTATTCATTTCCCCTTAAACTAAGCTCTCCCGCTCCCAAATTTGTCTGCTTTGTATTTGCTTTATTTCAAAGCTCCGTGAATTGCCTGTTAACCGAATGTCAAAATATTTCTTCCTTATTTCAGTAGGATTCATGGGACCCCTATATCTGGGAAAATTCCTAGCTTCTTTGCCAATTGGACTAAGATCCAAATTCTGTGAGTAATTTTTTCTTTTGTGTACTACTACGGCTCCTCATATGAAATGGCATTAAGTTAAATGAATGATTTGCAGGTACTTGCAAGGAACATCTTTGGAGGGGCCTTTTCCTCCCAGCTTCTCTACCCTTGAGACTCTAACACAATTGTACTAAAAGCTATTCACACGTTTATATCTGTTAGAAGTACATCTGTGTGTGCTCGCACACGTGTGTGTGTTTGTGTTCATGGCATTTTTGGTGGTGCAGGAGGGTTTCTGACATACAAGGAATTGGAACATTATCCCCACTGAAAAATATGAGTAATTTACAATATTTGTGAGTGTTTATCATTCTTTTATTAGGATACTTTAAGCATTTGCACTGGCAGTTTAACAATGCCAATTGTTTATCTTGCTCGCTTATTACAGAAATTGATGGTATAATGCAGGATTTTGAGGAACCTCTCTCTATCTGGCCAAATCCCAAAATTTATAGGAGATATGGCTTCTCTTAGGACACTGTAAGTTCACTCATGAGATTCAACAAAAAACATTTTAAACTTTCTATATTACTGGTAATGGAGAAGTCATATGCAATCAAAATTCAACTGTTAAGCAATAACGACATTCAGTTTTCCCTGCACAATTGAAGTGCAGAAATTCAATCCACCTCCAACCCAATACAATTGAGCTCAAATTTTCAGTAGATTTTATAGGATGGTCTTATGTTGGGTGCCATTTTTTTTAATGGAGCGGGGGGGTGGGGGGGGGGGGGGGGGGGGGGTGGTCCCCACAAATGTTTTTGTTAGATATTCTATGAAGATCTGCTAATATTTCTTGCTTTAGTGCCCTGGGCAGAATTCTATCAGTTGCTCTGTCTACTTTGCCAACTTCTTTGGTGCAATTATATCTCCTCCCAAGTTCTCTTCTTTCGGTATGGATATAGTACTTCCCATACAAATTGTTTCATTAGGTTGATATATAAAACAATGTTTTTTTTTGAGATAACAGTGACCTACGTCACCGATTTCATTAATGAAAGATTAACGAAATACAAAAGTAAATATTACAACTCTAATCCAGATAAGTCTGTTGCATGAAGACAACGAAATACACCAAACTAACATAACCAAAATACATCATAACACCAAAACCAAAAGAAAGTAAGGCTACGTGACCCTCGCCACACGAACCAGACCTGACCATGAAAAGCAGCCTCCCACCGTATGTCATCTAGTCAGCACCCTCCAATCGCAGTCTCTTTCTAACCCCTGCATTACCTGCCCAAGTCTGTATCAAATAAATGATTTTATGCAATAAACATTGAAACCTACAATCAATATTACGAAAGCAAGCATCATTTCTATCTAACCACAGGGTCCACAAAATAGCCGCTACAATAATATTTCAAATGTGCCTACCCTCTTTCCTAATGAACCCCGACCTCCACATCCCCCACAAGTCATTAATATGAGTCGGTGTCTCTATGATACCAAATCCAAGCCCCATTATTTCCCAAGATAGTCTAGCTTTAGGACATACTAAAAATATATGGTTAGTGTCCTCCTCAACACCATTACATCTAGGGCACCTAACATCAATCGGAATATTGCGTTTCCTAAGGTTCATTTTGCAAAGAATAGCGTCGTTCGAAACCAGCCACAGGAAAGTTTCCACTTTCGGAGGGACTTCAGATTTCCAGATAGTGATAGCATCTGCAGATCTAACCCCCCATCATTGAATAGACCGTGCATTGATCTAACCGAAAAGGAACAATTACTCTATAGACTCCACTTCATGTCGTCCTCAATTCCCTTAACCAATCTCACTCCGTTCTCCAAAAGCGTATTGAGTTGTTGAAGTTGGAACTGACTAACTGAGCCTAAGGTACCACCAACCTCTATCCTCGTTCTACCGTTTTTCCAAATTTCAACCACCATCGCGTCCTTCTTCGTAGCGTCCATCGCCAAGTTCGGAAACAGAGACTGTAGAGTGTTAATTCCAAACCATTTGTCCTTCCAGAATCTAATATTTCTCCCGTTTCCTAACAAGCACCTAGTGTTAGCATGGAAAGCCTCTCCTACCTTAGTGATACCTTTCCACATGACAGAAACTTTTCCATGTTTTCATCTTCCTCTAAATCTGAATCTTTTTGGTCTTCGGTACCTCCAAAACGAGAGACCCCACCACGTCTTATGACGTTTGTGCATTTTCCACCACCACTTGGCTAGAAGTGCCTTATTCATGTCCCGCAGATTCACAATTCCGAGACCCCCAAACTCTTTCTTTCTACACACCTTGTCCCATCGAACTAGATGAAAACCCTCGTGATCCTCCTGATTGCCTTTCCACAGGAACCGCCTCCTACATTTGTCGATAATATCAATCACCCATTTGGGAATCTCATAAATAGACATCATATAAGTTGGCAAACTACTAAGAACCGAGTTAATCAAAGTAATTCTTCCAGCCAGAGACAGAAATTTACCTTTCCAGCCCTCCAATTTTTTCTCAATCTTCTCTACCAAGGGAACCCAGTCCTCCTTGAGTAGTTTTCTCGGCCTGATGGGAGTGCCTAGATATCTTAGTGGGAACTCCCCTTTGACACAATCTAGTAACGATGGAATCATCTCAGTCGAACGCGTGGCCTCGTTGCTGAGGTTCACCACACAACTCTTGTTAAAATTAATTGCCAGCCCTGACCAGTACTCAAAGCACCTCAATAGTACTCTAATAGACATGATTTCCTCTACCTTCACACTGCCAAACATCCGAGTGTCATCTGCATACTACAAGATTGACAATGGCGCTGCTACCCCTTTCACCCTCACTCCTTGGATAAGACCATCCTGCCTTGCATTCTTAGACATTTCGGCTAAACCGTCTGCTATGATCGCAAATAGCAATGGTGAAAGAGGGTCTCCTTACCTCAATCCTTTTCGACAGCGAATTTCTTTGCCTTGCTCACCATTAAGAATGAACGATTTTCCATTTCTAATACACATCTTCATCCACATTCTCCATTTGGACCCGAACCCTTTGAGTTCTAAAGCCGCATCCACACAATCCCATTCCACAGTATCATAAGCTTTTTCAAAATCCAATTTGAGAAGAAACCCATCAACTTTGTCCTTATTTCCTCTGAAAACCATTTCGTGGGTTGTGGCAATGCTATCGAGAATATCTCTTCCTTTAACAAACCCGCTTTGAGATTCATCAACGATATCCACTATGTGCGGCGACAGTCTATTGGCCAGCACTTTAGAGATGATTTTGAACGAGCCGTTCAGAAGACTAATGGGCCTAAGGTCTGTTACCCTGAGAACATCAAATTTCTTAGGGATAAGGGTGACATTAGCGTAATTCAGGTTTTCAATCTGCGCCTCCCCCATAAAAATATCAGAAAAAATGTTCATAAAGTCACTTTTGATGATGGACCAGTAAAGTTTATAGAACAAAATCGAAAAGCCATCTGGTCCCGGTGCCCTGTTAGCACCAACCGGCTGATTGCCTGACGAACCTCATCCTCCGAGAAGGGTCCCTCTAAACCCTCGCTCCCATCTACTCTCGACTCACTCCACATATCTTGCTACAATCTGCATCTGTGAAGTCTCTTTTTTCCTAGCAACTCTCTAAATCTACTATCTACATGTTGCCTAATAAGAGTTGCATCCTCCGACCAGTTGTCCCCTATAAACATGCCCGCAATTTTATTAAGCCTCCTTCTACCATTAGCTACCTTATGAAAAAATGCCTATTGGAATCACCTTCTTTAAGCCACTGCACCCTCGACCTTTGCCTCCAGTAACACTCTTCCATCTCTCCAATACGGTGCATCTCCGCTCTATTTCCCACCAGTTCCTCAACTTCTCTGCTATCAAGTAGTCTATTCTCTTCATAGATTTCTAATTCTTGAGTTCTGGTCCCCAAACTTACTTTTCGTTTATAAAGTACCCCATACTCCTCTTTGGCCCAGATCTTAAGGCACTTCCGCAGACGTCTGAGTTTTAAGTTCCAATTGGCAACCGAGTTTACCGTGCCTGTGGGAACCTCCCATGACTCCTTGATGATGTTTTTACAATTATTAGAGTAGGTCCACGCTTTCTCAAATCTAAACGGACGCGAGATAAACCTTATACCCATTCCACAATCGAGGATAAGAGGAGTATGGTCTGAGGTCAACCTAGGACAAGACCTAACAGCGGCATTGGGAAACAAATCCTCCCAGCCAGTGGAAACCAGGATTCTATCGAGTTTTGCTAAGGTAGGGTTAGACTGCATGTTCGTCCACGTGAATCTCCTATCCGAGGCCTGACAATCAATGAGATCTAAGTCATTGATCACACGGTTGAATTCAAGTCTGTCTCTAATGTTACTCCCCCTCCCACGATGTTCTGAAAGAAATCTAGTGATATTAAAGTCCCCGCCTAACACCCACGGGCCATCGCATCTACCACGAATGTACATTAATTCTAGCCAGAACTCCGCTCTAAGGTTAGAAATATACGGGCCATAGACAGATGTAATCATATGTTCCCATCCATCACTTTTACGTTTTAGTCTAATAGTGACAGAATAACACCCAACCCAATCATCAATACAGTCGAAAAAATTAGAATCAAAACCTAAAGTGATCCCTTTCGACATGCCTCTAGACGTCTTGAACCGCCAATCAAAGTTTCTTAAAGAACTCAACCCCTCGAAGTCCTTAATCAACAGGTTCGCGATCCTAGTTTCTAGAAAAGCACAAACCCACGGATTTTTGTGAGCGATCGTATCGGTAATCAATCTACTCATGACTCTAGTTCGCATCACTCTAACATTCCAGAAGATGTATAACATAAAATACTAGACAGACCCCTCCCCAGCACAACCCTACCTAAGAGGCACTTTATAGACTCAGTCTAAAAGCTTCTTCCCTAAGGACGTTGACCCTTTGCCTTTGAATAACACTAGAGGACCCCATGTCTAACCCTAACATGATGGCATGGTAAAGGAGCTTATTATCAGAAATAAAACTGAAAATAGATAACGAACCTTCGCAGGCCGACTTTGGCTCCTTAGATTTTGCAGCGGATCTGATTAGGTCGTCTTCACTAGGTCCCTTCGAACCCCATTTGTCACTTTGCCTTTTGCTCTTCCTCTTAGACTCTTCTTGGCCTTTCCCCGAGATTGTAATGATTTGATCCGGTATTACCTCCTCAACAGTATCCTCTAAGCCTGGAGTTAAAGCTTTCACGCTTCGTTCCCACTTTTCATTTTCATTAAACGAATCATTGGATTCTTCCCCCAATCCGTCTAAAGCACCAATTCTATCCTCCTCCCCCGGGATTGTACCACAGTCCAAGATTTCTCTATGGGCCTCAATCTCAATACCCCTACCTTCCTGAGTATCAGACCCCTTAACTTTGCCTTCTTCTTCATCTTCTTCTTCTCTTTCATTCACTACACCTCGTGAACTCTGGCCATCTTCAGCAACGTCTTGTGCACCCACACTAATGGGCTCTTTTGAATTAAAAAGAAATCCAGTTCGTCCTAGCGAATGGCCCGGCCTAGCCAATAGATTCTTTGAAATTGCTTCAACAGTCAGTTGTACTGCCTCTTAAAATTCCCCCTTAGAAAGAGTCATAAGATCAACTTCAGCCTTGGTGGGACCCGCTGATAGAGACATGTGGTCAGCAATAGCCTTACCCCTATTACCCACTAGAGTCGGACTACCTAGCATGGTAGGGTCCTGACTCGCGCCCCCTACACCTTGACCTTGTCTACTCTTGTCAACTCAATTACAATCAATCTTAGCTAGTCTGCCAGCACCACTCCTCAAAACATCAAAACCGCTATCCCCTACCTCTTCTAGCCGATCCGCTGTGGGGATTAGAACACTAGAACGCTGAGAGGAACGGTAGCAATGGACAGACTGAAGATCTAACGAACACCCTTTGTCAAGATCCATCACACCTACTGAATGCATCGATCGGTTGCAATCTCTCATCACCAGATCTAACGGACGAGGGTCGTGTTCAACCTCTAGTGTCCTCTTGAAACGTGCCTCAGACATCGAAACCGAAAGCTCTGGTGATTCCCTAAATGCGACTCGTTTCTTCCGTTCGACGATAACCTTGATTTTATGTCTAACATCTTCGAATTCAGCGATTATCACTGCCGGAATAAGACTAAGCTCCTCCACGCCAATCTCAAGTCGCGCATACTCTCTACAGGTTTGTAAGTTAGTACTCTTATTGATGGAGATCAAATACCCAAGCTCACTAACGATGTTTTGAAATACCGATCGAACCCAACAGTGAAAGGGCAAGTTGAAGAGTCGAATCCAAACCGCCGGTAGCTTGTCCACCTGCATGGCCCCGAAGTTCCTCGACCATCTACTCATTGTAACAAAAAACGCGTCTCCTCCTAGGCTCCCCAACTTTAACACATCTCTAGTATGCTCTTCTGATTCGCAGAATATCATGTATATATCTTGAGTGACCTTTTCGATGTTCCAAACCCATTTCGAATCAGGTCTGACACCTTCCGAAAGGAGAGCAGCGATCATCTCCAATGATGGATGCCTAATAGGAATTTTCAGCATAACACACCGTTGAAATCAATGCTCGAACCATGATCGGAGTAGGGTTGATAACCGCTTTGATGGACTTCCTTCCCCCGTCGTGGCTCTCCGCCACACATTCAGCACTGGAAAGTGGTTCATGTCTGTGGGAGGCACAACCGATGTAGACAAGGCGGACGACTTGGATTGAGCACCTCTCGCCGGCTTATTTGGACAAGCGAGCGAAATGTGCCCAGCTTTCTTACAAGCATAGCAAAACCAATCGTTAGGGCAGTCATAGATCGAGTGGCCACGCTCCGCACACTTGTGGCACTGCGTGCTCTTCTTCCCAGTACCCCTATCCTGAGACGAAGAAGAGGACGGAAATTTTTCAACTGGTTTCTCAGCCCTCTTAGCCTTTTTTGGTTTAACCAAAATCCACTCTCCATCTTCATCTTCCTTCTTCTTCAACACCTCAACCTCCGGCGAGATACTCCCCTTACTAATGTCTGGCTCGTCCTGACGAAGTCTAGTGACATCTAGGTAAGACCTTCTATAGGTCGGTGTAGGGTGAGGACCTCATCTAACCTCTGCCGACGAGACCCCACGCCCAGACTTCACGGAGTCTCTATCACTCCCCTCTCCTCCACCTCTATTCACCGGCCCTCTCTGGGCGACTCGATCATCTCTGAACCCTGACAGCCCTCTTCCCCTATTCTGGTCGTCGCTCTCTGTCCTCATCCCTTCTACGCTTAGTCATTGGACGTTGGGGGTAGTAGTTGACAGATGGGAGTTTCTTTGAGAAGTTTTCTCTGTTGGAGCTCTGGAATCGCTTAGACATATTGTTCTATAGAGTTTCACCAGGCTTCACGTAGCTTTCTTTTGTTGGTAACATAAATTATCAATTATATAAAACAATGTTGCTGCCTTTGTTTGTATGTTCTATTATGGATGCTACATGTACATAGTCTAGTCATATCCCAATAAGGATTAGGGATTGTTCCTAAATGGATTTAATTGTTTTTCCCTTTTTAATATAGCGGAGGAATATCATCTGATTTTCTTGAGAATGTGATGGTATTGTTGTCCTTATTACTAGAGATTTTTGAAGAGAGTTTTCACCCTTATTACAGTGAGTAATCCAGCAGTTACTGGAGATAGAAACTTTTTTCATACTTTAGTTAATTAATATGTCTCTTTTAGAATCAGAGAAGCTCTTACCACTTCAAGAATTAAAAGAGCACATGCTCGAAGCACCACCCCTTTTTTTTTCTTTTTGTGGCGAAGGCACTGCAAGTTCTACTATGCATAGCGGTAGAACCTCGTAAAAGTGGGCAACTGCATTAGATTACGACCTATTCTAAAAAATAAAAATAAAAGCACTTGCAATAACATACAGAGATTACTCACAACGGTCCACTTACTCTTACCACTCACACTCTGTCACTTATGCTCACATCAGACTCCACTCCAACTGACCTCACTTGCACTCACTTTACCAATATCACGAACATGAGGCTTCACTCGGTGACTTTAAAATGGAAGGAAGCTCCATTTTTTGTGAAAGTTCATGTCAGTTAAGAAACCGACTCCTAATGTTTCCAGATAAATACTAAATATTGTAACCTTATCTATGCATACTACTCTAGAACCTTTTGAAGTTAGTGACTTGGGTTTATCTAGAAATATATAGAAGCTTAATTTGATGTCGGTGATAACTTCTAATGCCTCTTGCAGGGATCTTAGCTTTAACAACTTCACTGGTGAAATTCCAAGCAACTTCGAGAATTTGAAACTTTTAAGTAAAATGTAAGCAGTTTTCATTCTCTCTCTCTCTCTCTCTTCCTCTGGAGAAGATCATTGATAACAATTATTGTGTCATGCACATACTTTGGTGACCTTTGTTGTTTGCTTCTCATATGTGAAACTGTTTGTTGTTGAAGGTATCTTATTAATAACTTTCTGAGTGGTTCAATACCGTCCTGGATCTTGAAGAGCAATCAGAACTTGTAAGTAATTTGTTTGTAGCTTCAAGTTTTATATTGTATGCCAGGAAAAAAGTTATTGGTTTTCAATAAAAGAAAATCACCATCATATGTGAGGTTGAACATTCCAGGGATATATCATATAACAACTTTGCTGGACCTTCGACAACCACTACTTGTCAGCAAGGAAATGTGTAAGGTTTAATATCAGTTGGTAGATTGTTTGTTCATCACTTATATGTTTTTTCTCCTGCCCATAATACTTCTCACTGAACATGCAGGAATTTGGTTGCTAGTTATTCGCCCACATATAGTAACTCGTAAGCTCCTTACAATGTTGACATTAATCTATTGTATTGTTTGTTAAAAAGTTTTAACATCTTGATTTGTCTTCTTCTTTTCTTCGCCATATCATTTTAACAGGATAACTCCATGCTTAAGGAGGAACCTCCCATGTGCTGGGGATGCAAAAAGTGACTAATTTTTTACTCAAGCTTACTTCGTCTGGAAAATTTTGAATTATTTATTTAATAATTATGAGATTTGATTATTTTAAATTATTAATGCTGAAGATTATATATGTATTCCACGTCTTATGCAGATTATAATTTGTTCATAAACTGTGGAGGCAATCGGGTGACAGTTGGCACTGATGAATATGAAGAAGACACTTCACTGCAAGGTCCATCAACATATGGAACTTCTGCAAGTGGAAAATGGGCTTACAGTAGCACAGGAGACTTCGATGGCAATTCGAATCCAAAATATGTTCTTGCAAATACATCAGTGTTGAAAATGACCAATCCAGAGTTATATATGACAGCTCGTCAAAGTCCCCTCTCCCTCAAGTATATTGGTTTCTGCTTACAAAAGGGAAATTATACTGTGAAGCTTCACTTTGCTGAGATAGTATTTACAGATGATCGAACATATGCTAGTAATGGCAGGCGTTTCTTTGATGTATCCATCCAGGTGATATTTAGGTTTCTGTATGCATCATTTGAGGAATTTTAAAACTATTTTATAAACAAAATATTTTTTAGAGTTAGTTAGTCATGAACCTTAATCACCATCCTAATTTTCCTTAATTAATTTTTGCATTGAAAAGTTAAAATCAAAGTAACAGGCATTTCTCTTACATAAAATAATGTGATATTAATGCTTGCAGGGCCAAAAAGTTTTGCATGATTTTAATATTGCCGAAGATGCTAATGGGACTGGACAAGCGATTGTAAAAACATTTACTACTATTGTTGATGAAAGCACCTTGGAAATTGACTTCAAATGGAATGGGAAGGGGACAAATCTTGTTCCCGAAGTCGGTGTATATGGATCACTGATATCAGCTATTACAGTTACACCAAGTATGTCCTTGTTTATCTTGTCTTCAAACTGGAAATTAATTTTCAAATAATTATAACAGATATTTTCTTTTCTTGTTAGATTTTAAGCCAGATACTGGAGAAGCAAAAAAGTTATCAGCTGAATCTATTTCTGGTATATCTATTGCTTGTGTTGTCGCATTTCTGTTGGTTCTGTCCTTCCTTTGGATTTGGTGGAGAAGAAGAGAGCAGAAAAACAAAGGTAGGTTAATGAATTACTTCGAATTAGTTCGGAAATTCTTTATTGAACTCATTGTCCAGTTGCCTGTTTTCTTTTTTTTCTTTTTTGTTGGATTGGTAAACAGTGAGTAAAGTTCCCCTGCTTTCATTAATAAGCTTTTAATGAAACAAGATCCGTACGTGAAATAAAAAGCAAACTATCTATAGAATGATACTCCTACTATCCATCACTTCAGAATAAAATGGATGTTGATTTTCTCTCTGAATACTTTCTTGTCATACTTGAATGAAATTGCAAAGAAATATAGCAATGAGACAATGATTATGGCTTTCAATTGTATGAAAGAATGTTGAGTAATTTGAGATCGGTAGTTTGAGATTTTTTATTTTGTTTATATATTTAAATTTGTGTTATATGATATGGTCTTCTCTTCGTCCCCCTCCCCTCATGATTAATCTCATATATATAGGAAAAATTTCCTATAAGCTATACAAGTATGTAGATAAATGATATATAATAATGGCCATTATCTGAGAGAGAATGAGAATGGAGGCAATGGCCATTAGGTCGTTTCATGATCTCCTCCAAAACTGTGGGAATCATGAAGGGGGTTAGGAAATCCACATCCAGTATGGAAAATGCCCCACTCAATTAACGTGGATTCTCTCATCCCCTCCCCCCCACCCCCCCCCCCCCCCCCCCCAAGGTCCCAACTCTATTATGAATTTAATATAAAGAAAGAAAAGAGAGGATAAGTGGATTATTTCGTCGGGACCAATGTTAACAGAAGGCATGTTTTTCTCTCATCTTCATGTTTTTCTGTTTCTCTTATCAATAATAAAAAAAATGGACAAAAGTATAGTACTGCATAAATAGTTCCATGGATATGTACTAGAATTTTTTTTTCTTGTATTGTACTTGTATCATTACGAACTGGATGAAATATTTCTATGTTTTGTACTTTTGAGTTTTGATTAATATCCGTATATGGTTTATAATGTAAGTAATTTTTTCAAGCTGTATATAGTATCTCGTGATTGTTTTTTTTATTTTTTGATTGTAATCGGTGGGTCTCAAAAGAACCCCCGTGCTTCATTAAAAAGTTTTTAATAAAACAACATGCCAAAAATGGGGTAATGATGCTGTATCTCGTGATTGTAACTCTGTACTTATTGCATTCCCCTTCAATTCATATTCTTGGGTTTGCCGTGGGCTGTGACTTTGCTTATCAAAATAAACCAGAGCGCCCTTATGTATAATTTTATATGCATTTGGCTTCTCATCCTTTTGTTGCTTGTGAAAACATTTCTGGTTAGGTTTTTTTTTTTTTTTTTTTTTTTTTTTTTTTTTTTTTTTTTTTAATTTTTGGGTCATACCATTTCTGGTTAGTTATCTATTGAAAAAGCAATTTTTAAAAGTTAGAAAGATTTTCAGAATTCTTGACTATTGCATGGGAACAGATTCGTTTTCGTTGCATTAACATGCATTTTTTGGCATCTGTCTTTTGCTTGTTAGGCATTTCTGGTTAGTCATCAATGGGCATTCCATAACATAGAATACGGTTTACGATTCCTTAAATCCATAACAAACAATATGGTTCATGCTGCTTCCTTGGAATTCTAATCCAGGTTGTGCAGTTTGGTACTCCGACCTGAATCACTACAGCAAATGATCCAAGAAAAGCAAAAAGAGTATGTACAATGAATAATTGGCACCATCAAGATATATCTTCAATAAACCGGATATTTTGTGAAACTTTTGTTTATACCCTTGCATTCAGTTGTAACTCAATTATCAGTTTATCAACAATGGTTAAGTTTTTAGGTTTATGCACAACGAAGATGAACATGGACAATGTGTCATTCATGAGGGAAAATAAAGTTAATGTGTTTGACCAACATTGGAGGTTTCATGATATCGAAGATAGATAAATACCCTTTTTTTTTTTTCCTTTCTCTCATAAACACATTTTCATGCCTATATTTATTTCACCTTTTTGTTAATCTAACCAAATATACAAGTGCAAGCATTTCATGTCTTAGAATAGTAATGGAATTAATTACCAACATACAACAATAAGATTTTATAATGTCTATCAAATTCAGTTATACTATAGTTAAAATAAGAAGATAGTTAGACGAACACTTCAAATTTCATGTTTAAAACTTTAAATGGCATTATTTACAAGTTATGGCATTTATTTTATTTTATTTTATTGCAGAATTCAGAGACTTAGAATTACATACTAGTTACTTTAGTTTAAAAAAGATTAAGGCAGCAACCAAGAATTTTGACCCTGCAAATAAAATTGGAGAAGGTGGGTTTGGCCCCGTTTTCCAGGTAAGTTCGTGGAATGCTGCATAAGTTCTTCAATCTTGACTACGTGACTGTACATATTAATTACTTTGCAATACTGTAAAGTTTTTAATACTAAACTGCGAACCATTTGTGCATTTTTAGGGTGTGCTTCCGGATGGTACTCTTATTGCAATTAAACAGCTTTCTTCCTCTTCAAAGCAAGGGAACCGAGAGTTTCTGAATGAGATAGGCATGATCTCTGCTTTACAACACCCAAATCTTGTTAAACTCTTTGGGTGTTGTATTGAAGAAAAACAGTTGCTGGTTGTATATGAATACATGGAAAACAATAGCCTTGCTCGTGCCTTATTTGGTTTGTGCTTAGAGTTCAAGACTAAATTTTATACCTCTTTTTTTTCTTTCTTTTTTCTACTTGCTGCCTTATCCTTTCTCTATTTTTTTTGGCAGGTCCTGAAAGATGTAGGATTAAATTAGACTGGGAAACAAGGTGTAAAATTTGCCTCGGAATAGCGAGGGGTTTGGCATATCTTCATGAAGAGTCACCACTGAAGATTGTCCATAGAGACATAAAGGCTACCAATATACTGCTTGATAAAGATCTCAATGCAAAAATTTCTGACTTTGGCTTGGCCAAACTTGATAACGAAGAAAATACCCACATCAGCACTCGCATAGCAGGAACAGTGTAAGTTGACTACTTTATTGTTGTCCAGAATCAGATAAGTAGAATGCATAGAATTATTTACCCTCTCATGGGTATTCATAGTTATGGTATATCATTATAAATAGGACTATCAATTTAGCTACCAAATACACCAATATCTCCTATGAATCTATGATATAAAGTACCATATACCAAGATATGATATCCTAGTATCCTACCATGTATTGCTCAAGCAAATAGGACGAGTACACAGTAATATTTGGATACCAAATATGTATATTCTCCAGAGCTCCACAAATTTCTTTATTACCCCCTTTAAGCTGGAGTAATATCAATGCTAGCTTGACCTATATGTATTGAAATTAGTGTGGTCACAGTGTGTTACACCATTGTGACATATCCCTGCCTCTTCACCAAAATGGCATATTATACTGTTCATAGAAACATATTGGCATGTTCTCTATGACTGCACCATTTTTTAAGGAATATAAATACAATATGTTGGTGTAATATGCCATATATTCTTTAATGTCGGAGAGAGAATAAAGGAGTTGCTCGTGTATTTCCTAGCATTCTCAATTTTAATATCAAGCTGAGTGAAAATTTCATTATAAAAATTTAACCATTTGAACAATTTAGGATGACTTTCTGATAAGACTACCCAGGTTATAGGAGGAGAGGAATCATCAGAAACATTATGAAAATTGGTGTTCAACCCTCCTTCATACAATACACAATATATATATATATATATATATATATATATATATATATATATATATATATATATATATATATATATATATATATATATATATAGGGAAAAAGGGGTATGAGCAACTTGCTCATTTAGTAAATAAGCAATTGATGATGTGTCATACATGTGATTGGAAAAGCCTTAAAAGGGTTAGTTGTCCAATGTATCACATGCATGCCACATAATCAATTGCTCATTTACTAAATGAGCAAGTTGCTCATATCCCTTTTACCCATATATATATATATATATATATATATATATATATATAACTTAATTACATGCACATGCTTTACCCATATGTGGCTAAACTAATATCTCTAAGGTAGTGTTTGGCCCAGCTTAAAATTAGCTTAGAAGGAGAAGCTAGGCCAAACATATATTTTGAAAAGCTCTTCAAAAAGAGAAGTAGCTTTTTTTTATAAAGAAAAAGGAGCTCTAAAAGAAGCTACCAAGATCTACTTCTAGCTTCTAGCTTCTAGCTTCTAGCTTCTAGATCAAAACCAACAAAGAAAAAAACAAATCAAAACCCAACTCTCCCCTTCTTCTTCCTCCATCGTCAACCTCGCCACCAAAGACCCAAAAAAAAAATGGCAGTCAGAATCTGTCTTCTTCGTCGTTCGATCTAGAATTAGAAAAGACCCAAAAAAAATGGCAGTCCAAAAAAAAATGGCAATCTGGGTTCGGATCGTCGTTCGATCTGTCTTCTTCGTCTTCTTCGTCGTTCTTCTTCGTCTAAAAGCATGGAATCAGAGGTCTATGATTGACATTTGATTTCTGATTGTGGCGGATTGAGCTGAGAGTGGATTGGGCACTGATTTCAAAGCGATGATGTGTGAACGTGAAAGGGGAAAGCAAAAAGAGCTGAGGGGAGTGATTGACAAATAGATTATGAAATGTTTATAAATGATTTGTTTTATGGTTTGTACAGTAGTTCATGGAGGAAAGTAAGAGATTTTGTGTTTCGGTTAATGTTAAGCGGTGGAGATTAGGGATTAGGGATTTGGTGAAGATGATGTATAAAAGTAGCTTTTAATTGATATATGCCAAACAACTTCTAGCTTAAAAGTAGCTTTAAAGTTAAAAAAAAAGCTGACTATCCAAACAGCTTCAGCTTTTAATTTCAAAGCTGTACTTTCTAGCTTCTCCTTTAGAAGTAGCTTTAAAGCTAAAAAAAGCTAGGCCAAACGCACCCTAATACTCCTCAAGTTGGAGCATATATGTCATACATGCCCAACTTGTCATTGATGAAATCTTGGCATTAGCAAGAGGGTTTGTAAGAGTATCGGCTAGCTGGTGATCAATGCGAATATGTTTAGCTTCTATTTGAGGGGGCTCATATGGAGTGCCACTAATCTTGTTGCGAACCACATGGCTGTCAACTTCAATGTGCTTGGTTCGTTTATGAAACACGGCATTCGTGGCTGTATGGATGGCAGACTGACTGTCACAATACATACGCATCAGCTAATGCTGAGAAACCCCAACTCAGTAAGTAATTGTTTGATCCATGTTATCTCACATGTGAGGTCAGCCATAGCACGATACTCGAACTCTGAACTTGATCGAGACACCACATTTTGTTTCTTACTCTTCCATTAAACTAAGTTTCCTCTAACAAACACACAATACCCAGTGGTGGATCTCCTATTCGTTGGGTAGTCAGCACAGTCAGCATCTGACCACCCAGCAATTCGGCATTGTTCACCATCAGTATACAATAATCTTCTGCCAGGGGAGCTCTTCAAATACTAAAGAATTCTCATAATTGCATTCCAATGGGTTGTACGGGGAGAGACCATAAACTGACTTACTATGCTAACTGAGTATGCAATATCAGGATGAGTAACTGTAAGATAATTTAGTTTTCCTACAAGCCTCCTATCTCTCTAGATCTTCTAACAAAACATCTTGATCTGGCAACAACTTGGAATTTGGGTCCATAGGAGTGTGATGATCCGCATCCCAGCATACTGCTCTTGGTAAGTATATCTAGGGCATACTTTCTTTGTGATAAACAAATTCTCTGCTTAGATTGAGCAACTTCGATCCCAAAAAATACTTCAGTCGCCCGAGATCCTTAGTTTGAAACTTCTGTTGAATTATGACTTCAGATCTTGAATATCATTCTGATCATTTCCCGTAATTACAATGTCATTAACATATACAACTAAAATGATTCTCTTCCCTTGATGATGTCGATAGAACACAGAATGATCGTTATCACTCCTCAATCCAAAACTCGTGACAATCTCAGTGAAATGGCCAAACCAACTATGGGGAGACAGTTTGAATCCATACAAAGATCGTTTCAAGAAACATACTTTAGTAGGCTCAGCTTTACTAACAAAGGTGGGGGGCTACTCCATATAAACCTCCTTCTCAAGAACGCCATTGAGAAAGACATTCTTGACATCAAGTTGGTGGATAGGTCAATAAAATCGAGTAGCCAAGGCAACAATGATCTGAACATAAGGTATTTTGGCCACATGAGATGTCTCATCATAATCAATGCGATAGGTCTGGGAATAACCTTTAGCAATCAATCGAGCTTTTAGGCGAGCCAGAGAACCATCTGGGTTTACTTTAACCGTGTACACCCATTTACAACCAACACAATGTTTGCCAGATGGAAGGTTAACAAGATCCCAAGTACCATTTTTCTCAAGATCAAACATCTTTTCTCGCATAGCCCGATTCCAACCAGGGCGTGACAGTGCTTCTGATAATGACTTAGGAATCTGGTGACTGTCCAAAGTAGAGACAAAGGCATAATGGGCAGATGACAAGTGAGTATATGAAAGACGGTTGTATAAAGGATGTGTAGTGGAGCGGTTCCTTTGCGTAAGGCAATAAGAAGATCAAGATCAGAATGATCACTAGGAGAAGGTGTGGGTGCAGTGGAGGAAACTGGGGGTGTACTTGCAGGCTTAGACGGCCGTGTCTCATCAATTTGGGGTGATGGCACAATGAGCACAGTGGTGTGATATGAGGGAGTGGTGTCCGAACATCGTTTATACACTTGAGTGATTGCAGGCCGTTCGGACATTGTTGGGGAGCACCATGTTACAGAATCAGTAGAAGTAGATACCATAAGTCTAGGGTAGGTTAGAAATTCTGATTCAGTTACATTGGAGGGGACCAGTGGTAAACCATAGGAAGTGGTATACAAATAAGGTTGGGACTCATGAAAGGTAACATTAGCAGAAATAAATTAATGACGCAACTCAGGACTATAGCATCTATAACATTTCTGGGAGCGACAGTACCCTAGAAAAATACATCGGATCGAAAAGGGAGCTAACTTGAAACAATCAGGACAATGGTCATGGACAAAACTAACACATCCAAAGATTTTGGGTGGATGGGGGAATTGGTTAGCATTTGAAAATAAAATGAAAAATGGTGTTTGACCAGCTAACACAGATGAGGGTATGGGGGTAATTAGGTGACATGCAATAAGAACTACATCCCCCCAGAAACGCTGAGGAACTTCTCTATGAATATGCATTGTCCTTGCAAACTCTAAAAGATGGCGAATTTTACGCTCGACAACCCTGTTTTGTTGAGGGGTATAAGGGCAAGAAGACTCATGAAGCAAGAAGACATAAAACTAGTGAAGTCAGAAGAAAAATACTTTTTGACATTATCACTTTGCCAAATTTGAACAAAAACGTCAAACTGGGTTCTTACCTAAGCACGGAATAATTAAAAAATAGACAAAACTTCTGACCGAAATTTCATTAAATATAACCATGTGGCTCGAGAATAGTCATCAACAAAGGTAACAAAATATTTAAAGTTACTGAACTGAGACTGGATAGGGCAAGGTCCCCACACATCAGAATGAACTAAACTAAAAGGTCGACTCGATCGTTTATTGACTCTATGAGGGTAGAAGTACGCATATGTTTACCTAATTGGCATGACTCACAAGATAACTTCTTAAGAGAAGATATTTCAGGTCTCAACTTCAGATTCTGTAATGACGGATGACCCAACTGACAATGCAAATTCAAAGGCACACTCAAGCATGCAAATGAGGTAGGAACACTGTCAAGCTGATAAAGAATCTCTGACACACGCCCTGTGGCAATAGTTTTTCCGGTCCCAAGTTCCTGGAACACACGGTAATTAGGAAAAAAAGTAACATAACAATTCAATGTTTTGGTAATTTTACTAATAGACATTAGGTTGAAGGAAAATTTTGGCATATAAAGAATATGACTAAGTAAGGTTTACATGTCTGACTCCCCCAACTGGGGAAGTAGAGCCATCAGTAAGTTCAACAGGTGGATGAAAAGATCTACTAATAGAGGACAATATGTTAGGAATTTGAGGATCTTGTTGAGTCTTTGACACAATCAACAAAAACCACTAAGCAAAACTAGATCGCACCAATCACACAAAGCACACAAGAATTGTCCCGGTTGGGGCATTTGCCTTAATCCGTGGGAGGAAGAACCAAGATATTATTCAACTAGAGAAGATACAAGAATATTACAATTCTCACCACGACCCTCTCTCAAGCCTAACTGGAACTTGATGCCGCTTACAATGGAGAAACTCCCTCACCCTTCTCTATGAAGTACTCTCTTCTTCTATTCAGCACTCAATAGAATCATATGGATCTATGAGCTGTTAGAATTATTTATATAGATCTAGAGACAAATCCTAAGTTGATATCTTGTTACAATAGCCATTGGATATTACATAAGAGATAACTCTACGATAAGAGCCACGCGATATAACTTGGTAAGCAAGTTGGGCTTTTCACGAATCAGCCAAACTCAAGCCCAAAACCCATCAGTGCCGCGAACGGTCGACCGCACCAACAAGTTGGTCGACTGTCCTCCTCTCTGGAAGACATTGCGCAGGGACGGTCGACCGCACATGAGTTGCGGTCAACCGCAACTTCCTCTGTTGCTGCCGCTGACTTTTTCTCTCCTCCACTCTGTTTCCAATCGTCTCGATCCCTCCATCGTCTTATCGTTTTCTTATCCAACATCGTATACAAGACATAAACCCAACAATCTCCACCTTGGATTGCATACGCATGAATCCATACCTGTGTGATTTAAAACTTTTCTAGACCTCCGCTTTGTAAACAACATGTTTCTATGGCTTCTCCTGCTAGTTGAACAAATCTCCACCTGTTTTCCTCCAGCTGTATGCCCCCCTCAAGAGCACACCCTTGTAGATGTAATCATGGAGGGGTCACCCTCCACACGAACTCCACCTACATCAAGGCTTCTCCACCTTCCAACGGTATTCGAACGTTGTAGTCTCGTGTTGGTAATTCTAGTGACGGCTTACTAGATGATGCTTTAGGAACAATGGGTTTCCATACACTCGGCCGAGTTTTTCTGCTCCCACAAAGCTGGTAGAGGTTGTGCTGACCCTGTCCAATCCCCCTCTTACCCTTCATTACCTTACAATGGCTATCCCAAACTGTCAAAACTCTACCTCGAGCTGTGTACCTGCAGCCACGAGTATCAAGAGTACCCAAGGATATAAGATTCTGCTGTATCAAAGGAATATGCATGATCTCTTCTAGTGTGAACCCTTTACCATCTGGTGTCTCTAATTCAACTGTTCCCTCACCCATTACTTCACAAATCTCACCACTCCCCGTTCTCACACTACGGCCTGTTGATGACTTGTAAGTAGAAAACATCTCCCTCTGGGAGCAAATATAAGAACTTCCCGAATCAAGCTACCAACTTGAATCCACATCTGAAGAACTTGAAACAAGAAGATAATAATCGTCATTATTACTTGACTCAGTTGCGCTGACTATATGGGCTTGTTCTCCTTTTTTAGTAGCACTCTTCTGACTTAACCACTTGCGACAGTCTCTCTTGTAATGCCTAACTCCTCCACAGTAATGACAACGAATCTTACCCTTGTGTGCTGCATCCCTTCCAATTGAAGTATCACCATCCACTGCAAAACACCTTGTAGAAATAGACCCTCCTTTATGAGTCTCCTTTCTCAGTTCATCTTTCTTCAGACCCTTAATCACCCCGGCTACAGTAAGTGTCTCCTTGGCTGATTTCCCATGTAGCATGTTAGTTATTAAGTGATCATAAGAAGTTGGCAGTGAATAAATCAAGTTGAAAGCTTTATCCTCTTCGCTAAGATCATCAGCATTAATCACCTTTAGTTCAGATATTACCTTATTGAACTCCACAATATGATCTTGAAGATGGGTACCTTCCTTGATTGAGAACCTAAACAACTTCCTCTTTCAATACATCCGATCTAGCAACGACGACCCCGAGTAGTCAGATTTGAGTCTCACCCATAGACTTGCCGCATTTTTCTCCTTAAGAATATTACACTTGACTTCGTCCGCCAATTGCAACCGGATTAAAGTCAAGGCCTTCAAACAAATCTCATCCCACTTCTCCTGCTTCACGTCGGTTGGCTTCTCATCTAGGGCAAGGTGCAAGTCCTTCTGAACCAAAACATCACATATGTCCACCTTCCATAGATTGAAGTTGATTTTACCATCAAACTGCTTGATCTTCATCTTTTGATCTGCCATCTCCTCCAAGGAACTCAACAAAACCACGAACCTGATTGCTCTGATACCACTTGTTAGGAATTTGAGAATCTTGTTGACTCTTTGACACAATCAACACAAACCACCAAGCAAAACTAGATCACACCAATCACACAAAGCACACAAGAATGTTCCGGTTGGGGCTTTCGCCTTAATCCAGGGGAGGAGGAACCGAGATATTATTCAACTAGAGAAGATATAAGAATATTACAATTCTCACAACGACCCTCTCTCGAGCCTAACTGGAACTTGCTGCTTACAATGGAGAAACTCTCTCACCCTTCTGTATGAAGTACTCTCTTCTTCTATTCGGCACTCGATAGAATCATATGGATCTATGAACCGTTACAATTGTTTATATAGATCTAGAGACAAACCCTAAGTTGATATCTTGTTACAATAGCTATTGGATATTACATAAGAGATAACTCTACGATAAGAGCCACACAATCTAACTTGAAGAGCAAGTTGGGCTTTTCACGAACCAGTCAGACTCGAGCCCGAAACCCATTACCGCCGTGAACGATTGACCGCACCAACAAGTCAGTCGACTGTTCTCCTCTTTGGAAGACATCGCGCAGGGGTCAGTCGACCGCATAATAGTTGCGGTCGACCGCGACTTCCTCTGTTGCTGTCGCTGACTGTTTCTCGCCTCCACTCTGTTTCCAATCGTCTCGATCCCTCCATCTTCTTATCGTCTTCTTATCCAACATCGTATGCAAGACATAAACCCAAACACAATATACCTGAATTCCCAGTCATATAATTAGATGCACCTGAATCTATTATCCATGATGTTGGAGAAGAATTGGTTAAACATGTGATACCTAGTCTTGCTAATGTGACGGAAGAAGAAGACCGCTGTTGGGAAGCATGATACTGCTCATTCCTTTGATATTGCCGAAACTACTGAATCTCATTCTCTGTCATCTGGACAGTGATTGAATTGGAGGCTACAAGTGAATGTGTCGTGGTTGATTGCCTTGAGAGTGCATGATAGGGCAATTTCCTTTCATAATTGATCACAAGCCTCAAACGAGTTCATCAAATGCGCTCAATTTTCGGTCAGGTTGTTGAAGGGAGAAGTGTGGGAGTTAAGATTGTGTTGGAGTTGAATTCAGGAATTCCACCAAACACTTGGTGGGCAAGTTGTGACGGCTGTGATTCAGGTTTAGATTTCTTTGCGGCAATTCATCAAACACATTGTCTTCCACTCCAATATCACTCAGATTCACACAGCTTATATTTTTTTTCCGTTCAAGGAGATGATGAAGGTGGTGTCGGGTGGTGGTAGAGATCCACGGTGGGCGCCAGAGTTTGGAACAAAATGTGCTGAGTTGATTTGATCAGAATAGGCGTGAAAGAAGATGGTTTCCAGGATCAATTCCTCAGCATAATACGGACTGAGATGAAGATAGTTAGGGGGAGAGTGACCAGGACTGAATTTGGGAGCATAAAGGCAGAATCACAGGGTCGTCTTAACTTTTTGAGTTTTGTTGAGTTTCGTATGTTCGGTTTCTGGCATGTATCCGACAGTTTCTAGTTTGTTGTGTTGTGGGATTAGGTTGGGTTTGGAAAAGGCTCGATCTTGATTTAGTAGGAATTTGATGGTGGAAGTTTGAGCTGTTGGAGAATTGGAAGATGGGTCATGGAAATTGGTTGAGCTTGGGGAAGACTGAGAGCTCAGGATCTGACATTAGTTGAGGGTCTAGTTGAGTGTCAGGTTTGAGTTTGGATCTGACATGGAGGGAGAGGTTGAAGGATAAGCCGCAGGAGCTAAGTTGATGGAGAAGCAACAGCAGAGGCTGGTGCCAGCTCTGATACCATGATAACTGGTGTTCAACCCTCCTTCATACTACATATATAACTTTATTATAGGCACGTGCTTTACCTGTATGTGACTAAACTAATATCTCTAATGCATTAAAAGTATGGTTAGTTATTAATATTCGGTACCTGAATAGGGCTCAACTATTAAAGCTTTTGGTTGGCAGATAGGAGGGGGAATTCTTATTTTTTGCATGTGTTTGGCTCACAGGAAATGAAATTCTCCTAGTATAGATGTATTTATTTTCCTCCTTATTAAGGTGGAAATATTAGACTCCACCCAATCAAGATACACAAAATAGAAATGTTCATATTTCCTTCTTAACTTATTTGGCTAAAATAGTAATGCAGTATTCTGAGAATTCTGATTCCCCCGTCACATTCCCAAGATTTTTTATTGCTCGGGATCCTCCATTTGCGCTGAACATCTCCTAAAGTAGAATGCCTGGAGCTAAACATTGGTATCACTTTAAAATGACTTTCAGTGGAACTATGAAATTATGTTTTAGAACCTAGGCCCACAAAATGAAGAGATGCATGGGAAGAATGACTAAGGTGATAATGGTTGTGGATGAGTGTTGCGATTGGAATAGCTGATGGCCAGGTTGAGAGAGAGAGAGAGAGAGAGGCTCAGCATGAGAAAAGGAAATACAAGTTGAGTTTGAGATAAGGAATCAGTTTTTTCTTGTTGTTGTTGTTGTTGTTTACTTGTTTTATTATTATTTAAAGATGGCACGAGAATTGCCGTCACATATCATATAAATAACTCAAGGAACATATAGTCTTCAAATACAAAATACATAAGGATTCATAAACATACAAAAAGAACCCTCCAAATAGCACAAATAATGCCACCGAATTTCCCAAAAGTGACAAACAGGCTCCGTCTAGACTCCCCCACAATCAAAGGAGTGATGAGATGACAGCATCCTATCGGTAGTTGGTGTTTCCAGTTGTACCCTCATTTGAAGGAAATAGGGGTCACTACGCGCTTTCTTCCTAATACCTGGTATGGATATCCAAGACGATGTGAGAGAGAAAATTTTATGAATCAATTGTAAAAAGTTGCAAAAGTGACTACTAAAGCACAAATTATTTCTATCTAACCAAATGACCCATAAAGAAGCTGCAACTAAACAATCCCAATCCCTCTTCCTCACATGCACAACTTCAGTCTCTAAATTCTCCCCATAAATGAGAAACTCGGCGGGGGTAACTGTTAAGGCCAAAGCCCAACAGTAGGAAGTCCCGAATACGTTTACTAGGCGGACACTCAAGACAGAGATGATCAATTGTTGTTGTTGTTGTTGTTGAGGAAAATGTGGAGTATGGCGATTGGCCACCCATTAGGAGTCATGTTTCAGTAGAGGTTATCTTTGCCTTATTCTCTTTCTTCTTTTTTTCCATTTTTGATTGAGAGGGGTGGCTAGGGTTATTTGTGTCTGGAGAATGACAATAATGTTCTTCTACCACTGTAAGAATCATAGTTGTAGAGTGGATTGATTTTACTGAGGACGCTGCAGATATAGGTACATGCATGCCAAAGAGTATCATATAATTCTATTTCTAAATGCACAAATCTACATGCATCTACTATATTAGACGGCCTACCTTGTATATACCAGGATATGATATCTATGTGTTCCTCCGATCTGTGGGAAGGTACACTGTAATATTCCTACTTATATAATATATTAGCATATACCATTAGACGGAATCTTATGAAGAGTAGTTTAGAAGATGATCAATATATTGTGAAATGAGGGAAATCTATTGAAGCTAACAGTTTGTTGGTAGTGCTGTTATCCTTTTTATTTTATTTGCTTTTCTATATACCAGATTCAATTACTCCTTGTTCAGATAGATAACACTCTTGATATCGCACTAATTGAACTTTCCTTTTATGATCTGAAGTTTCTATTTCAATTTTTCTCATATATTAATGATTTAATTCAATGACCAAAATATATCATAAAGCTTAAGACTGTCAATATCATTTCATAGTAAAATTTAATATAATTGATTTTGCAGTGGGTATATGGCTCCAGAATATGCAATGAGAGGTTACTTGACAGATAAAGCTGATGTTTACAGCTTTGGGGTTGTCATCCTAGAGATTGTGAGTGGTAAAAGCAACGCAGCTTTCGGTCTGAAGGAAGATTTTATGTATCTACTTGATTGGGTTAGTCTTGCATGCTTTCAGTTTCTTTTTTATTTCCACCTATTATAACTAGAAGATCCCTTGTAGTTATAGAACAACGCAACATGTCTCTGATGAAGTAAACAAACTAGAGAATTAAAAAACTAATGGTCCCTTTCATTCAGAGAACAGGAAAATAATAATAATAATAATAATAATAATAATAATAATAATAATAATAATAATAATAATAATAATAATAATAATAATAATCTTTGGCCAAATTTAAAAAAACCCCACTGAGTTTTGGGCCATTTTAAAAAAACCGCACTAAGTTTTTTTATTATTAAAAAAACGACACAAAATTTCAAAAAACTTCACTGGGTTAGTTAGGGTTAGGGTTAGTTCAAGTTTAAACATCTGATTAGTTAAGTGATGTTTTTTTAAACACAAATGAAAGATGAATGTGGTTTTTTTAAACACAAATGAAAGATGAAAGTGGTTTTTTTAAACCCTACCCTAACCCAACCCTAACCCTAACTAACCTAGTGGAGTTTTTTGAAATTTTGTGTCGTTTTTTTAATATAAAAAAAAACTTAGTGCGGTTTTTTTTAAAATGGCCCAAAACTCGGTGTTTTTTTTTAAAATTTAGCCATAATCTTTTGTGGCAGCAATGCCTAATTCTAGTAGAACTGTCACTGTGTTGCTTCCAGATTCATTTTAAATATAGAATATAAGAGATAATAGAACAGAATAAAATATGAATTTGATATGTAACAGAACAGAACTGCAAACTTTCCATTTAACATTCGAAAAAAGAGATGGAAGATTTTGTGTCATTGAATGTGCTCTTTATGATTTGTGCACATCATTTTTGGGTTCATTTAATGCATATGGAAACGTCGTCATCTCTATGTGAGAACCTTTAAGCAATCATATAGTTCCAAATGTGTTAAATCTAAGTAACTTCTTAGGGTATATTTAGTATTGCTTAAATTTAGAGAGTTGGAAAGCACTTTTGGATCTTCAGAAGTAGTTCCGAGCTCACAAACCAGTGTTTGGTAAAACTCAGTATAAACTGCGCTCGGTTAAATTCCTCAAAATTGGGGTTTCTTTGCTTTTTTCAATGTGCTGAACTTTTGGAGAGGTGTTGTTGCTCTTCAAACAAAATCTTAAATTAAAAGACTTCTTGTCCGTGGCATATATTTCAGCCAGCAATGCCGAACATACCCCTAATTGTTTTGCTGAATAAATTGCAGGTTTATGTCTTACAAGAGCAGGGAAGACTGTTTGAACTTGTCGACCAAACCCTTGGTTCCAATTATCCAGTGACAGAAGCCACCCAAATGTTGAATTTGGCTCTTATATGCACCAATCCGTCACCAACTCTAAGGCCTTCTATGTCAAGTGTGGTGAGCATGCTCGAAGGGAAAGCTCCTGTCCAACTTCCCTCAGTTAAGTATGACATCGCAGAGGGTGAGAGATTAAGATTTAAAGCTTTTGAGGAGGTCGAACTCACAGATACGAGCATAACACAGCGCATATCCGTGGAATATGGGCCAAGTTTGGATTCCTCACAAGTATCAGCTCCTAGTAATACTAGTGAAGATAAAGAGACTCCAGTCTTACTTGACTAGCTAGTATACATGTTTGTGTCATGACCTAGTGAGAAAAACACATTGAAGGCTGCCACTTTTTCGCAAAATTTCTCATGTAACCTAGAAACAGCTCCCTTTGCTTATATATGTACAGTTACATGCAAAAGCAAATTTCAATTATATATAAATTTGTAGTGATGGAGAAGTGTGGTTATGTGGGTTATTAAGAGTGCGTTTGGCTAACCTTTTTTTGGGCTTTAAATTACTTCAGAAGTTCACAAGGAGAAGCCAGAAAGTAGAGTTTTGAAATTTAAAGCTGAAGTTTTTTGGAAAGTCTATTTTTTTTTAAACTTCAAAGCTATTTTTAAGCTAGAAGTTGTTTGGCATAAGAAATCTATTGTAAGCTAGTTTTATACTCAATTTAAGCTTTTGATATTATTTAAGAGTAAAATATAAGTTATCAAATTACAAAAATATCTTTATATTACTAATAAATGAAATATTTAAAATAACCAAGAAAATACGTAAATAAAAAAAAACATTTGAACAAATATTTTATATATAAAATTAAAGGGTTACATTACTTTATGAAATATATCATTTCATTCAAAATGGGTTATTCAATGACAAAGTCTTGATAAAGTGTCACCAATATCATAAAATGTGATATTAACAATTTTTATTTTCCATCAATGCAACTGCTATTTGAGTGCAAACTATATCCATATAATCACCATTTACTACTCTTTTGGTATTATTTGAAGTCATTTCCACGTCATTGTTTCACTCTGTTGAATTCTAACTGCGGAATAAACTCAACAACGACGACGAGATGCAAGAACTATAGAATCAAAACAAGAGAACAAAGAACAACCAAAAGCAACACACAAGAACACACAAGATTTTTATCGAGGTTCACCCAAACAATGGCTACTTCCCGCGCAGAGGCACTCCTACGATTTTCACTAGAAATATGAAGATTAGGTTTACAAATCTCTCAAAAACTCACCACCAAGGTGTAGGGTTTCTCTCTATCCCCCTCCCACTTAATGACAGCTGGTAGATCATTCTTTTCTCTTGACTTAACCCTAAAATCATACATAATACAATATATATAGGATTCCACAATTTTTCATATCAGCCGCTCATCAATCAGCGTCGGGACGGTCGACCGCACCATCTTGATGGTCGACCGGTCTTCTCCCTCGACTGCACGAAATCCAATAGAGAGCGGGTCGGTCGACTGCGCGGTCGACCGATCATTCCTTCAAGCTACAAAGTTGAGTCAGAGAGCGGGACAGTCGACTGCGCGGTCGACCGGTCTTTTTGCCTGGGTGGTCGGGGGTTGTGGTCGACCGCAACTCTGCTGTAGCCACTTGCTACTCTTGACCTGTTGCTCCCACTTTGACTCTCCTTCCCATCTATCTTCTTCAAGTCATTATTGTGTATTGGATCCACAAACCCCAACAATCTCCCACTTGGAGACATATATACGAAGTTTCTAACCTGTTCTTCATTCTTCCATTGGCCTAGTCTAGGCCTGTGCCTCTGCGAGTCTCCTCAATAGTTAACATGGAGTCAATCCGATAGCGGTATAGCAAAACTGATGTTTCTTGCTATCCACCACCTTAGTGAGCATATCTGTCGGATTCTTAGTGCCAAGAATCGTAGTTAGCTTCAACCATTTCTTCTCAACCGCCATTTTGACAAAATGATACCTCATTTGAATGTGCCGAGTCCTAGAGTGATATACCGAGTTTTTCGCCAAGAAAACTGCACTTGACTGTCACACCATAGTTCACCTATGGGTTGCTTCCTGCCCAACAGTTTCATAAGCTCCGAAATCCACAACATGTCTTTCGTCGCTTCCGTAAGTGCCATATACTCAGACTCCATGGTTGACTGCACTACAACCTTTTGTAACTGCGAAGTCCAACTAACAGCTGTTCCACCAATTGTAAATACATACCCTGTAGTACTTCTGCAACCATCACGATCACCCAAAAAATCTGCATCCACATAACCATGTATATGTAAAAAATCTCCCCCAAAATAAAGAGAGTGATCTGAAGTACCTGCTAGATATCTAAGAATCCACCTTACTGCATCCCAATGATGTTTACCTGGATTCTTCATGTAACGACTAACAACTCCCACTGCTTGTGCGATGTCCGGTCTTGTAGATACCATCGCATACATCAAACTCCCAACGGCTGAGGCATAAGGAATAGTAGCCATTTCCTTCATCTCTACCTTTGTCTTAGGACACAAGTCCATTGATAACTTAAAGTGAGCAACCAAGGGACAAGTGGCTGGCCTCGCACCATCCATATTGAATCTCTTCAACACCTTCTTCACATAGTCCGCTTGTGACAACCAAAGCTTCTTGCTTCTCCTGTCTCTACTGATCTTCATGCCGAGGATCTGCTTTACTTCACCCAAGTCCTTCATTGAAAACTTCGAAGCTAGCATCTTTTTCACTTCCTTGATCTTCTCCATACATGAACCTGCTAACATCATGTCGTCCATATACAACGCCAAGGTAATTGTATCATTGTCCTCATATCTACAAACATACACACAATGATCTGTTTCGCACCTATCGAAACCTTTTCCTCTCATGAAGCAGTCAAACTTCAAGTACCATTGCCGCGGTGCTTGTTTGAGCCCATAAAGACTCTTCTTCAATCGACACACCATGTCTTCCTTTCCTTTAGCTTCAAAACCTGTGGATTGTTTCATATACAGCTCTTCTTCGACATCACCATGGAAAAATATTGTCTTCACATCCAACTGCTCTAAGTGCATGTCTTCAACTGCCACAATACTGAACAGAACCCTAATAGAAGCCATCTTCACAACCTGTGCAAAGATCTCACTATAATCAACACCTTCCCTTTGAGAGAATCCTTTCACAACAAGCCTGACCTTGTACCACTTACTGCCATCTGCCTCATCTTTGACTCTAAAAACCCATTTGTTCATAAGAGCGCGATTCCCTGCGGGTAACTTGGTCAACTCCCAAGTTTGGTTCAGTTCCAAGGAGCTCATCTCGTCCTTCATAGCTAACTCCCACTGAATCCGAGCCTCATCCTTCAAAGCCACCTCATGAGTCTCTGGCTCCTCCGAATCCGTGTACAGAACATGCTCGTGAACAACACTAGCTGATGGATCAAATATCCTGGTTGGCCTCCTCTCTCGTGTCGATCTCCTCAACGTGGATACCGGTTCACTGACCGGTTCAGGTTTCCCGAACTGTTCTGGTTGTACTTGTTCGTCTTGGATAACCTGCTCATTCCCAATAGGCTCACCATGAGCCTCCTGTGCTGCATGTGGTATATGTACCTGTTGCTGCACTGTAGAGCCTCCACCACTAGGGCCGCCTTCAGAATCTGAATCTGAGTCTGAGTCTGAACCCCAATCTGATTCTGAACTGGTTGTACTGTCTTGACCTGTGTGTCTGTCCTTGTATAAGACATCTTCATTGAACACTACATTCCTGCTGCGAATGACTTTGTTAACCACAAAATACCAAAGCCTGTAACCATACTCATTGCCACCGTAGCCAATGAAGGCACACCTCCTGAACTTAGAGTCCAACTTCTTTCTTCCTTCCCTGTCAATTAGTGCATATGCCATACAACCATAAACTTTCAACTGCGAATAATTAACAGTTTTACCTGACCATAGTTCTTCTAGAATGGCCCCATCAATGGCACTAGACGGGCAACGGTTAATCAAGTACACTGCTGTATCAACTGTAGCGGCTCAAAGATGGACCAGAAGACCCACATGAAGTCTTATGCATCTCGCCCTTTCGAGTATTGTGCGGTTCATCCTTTCTGCTATACCATTGTCCTGTGGAGCCTTAGGAACTATCTTAATTCCTCTGATACCTTTTTTTGCCAGATAGTTAACAAACTCTTTGCTTGTGTATTCACTAGGGGTGTCAAAAAATACCATATTACCGTACCATACACGTACCATACCATTACCATACCAAACATTACCGAAACTTTGTAATATCGTACCGAAATCTCGGTATTGTACCATACCGAATATATTTAATATATATTTAATCTAATTTTTATATTTTAAAACCCACGCCTAGACTTAGGTCCAGGCCCAGGCCCCGCCAAGTTTTTCACCTCTTTTAAAGTTCTGACTTCTTCAGTAATCCTTTTTTTCCTTCTTCCTTTTGTCTTCTAGGGCTATCGCACGAGTGCACGACCCATCGGCTGATCGACAATCATATTAAAACACAAGAATTTAACTTAGTTGTATATATTAAAAGGATAAGAAACCCAACTTTGATTTGGGAGTGGTTTTAATGAACAAATACCTCAAATAATGTGTTATGATTTGAGAGTTACTTCACCCATTCTTCGTGGAGATTTTCTTCTTCTTTTATATAAACTATAACCTTGCCTTCGCTTAAAAGCAGGATTTTCTTCTGCCTTTTTTTTCTATTCTGAAATTGATGCAAGAAGACCTTATGAGAGTATATATATATACAAGATTGCCTTTCTTCTGCCTTTTTTCTACAACTTTAATTTTTTAGAGAGTATTTTTTTGTGCTGCTATATTTTCTTCAGTTATATGAATGTTAATTACTTAATTTTATGAATTAATTGATGTCTGGTACTACCATGGTACTACCATTACTGTACCGATATTTCGGTATTACCGAACTTGGTAGTACCGAAATTTCGGTAGGGTAATGGTAAATAAATTTGGGTACCGAGTATTCCGGTACAATAGACGGTAGAGTAATGACAGTACGGTATGGTATGGTATACCACCCCTAGTACTCACCTCCGTTGTCTGACTTGATTGCTTTCACCTTGCAACTCGTCTCATTCTCAACCCTGGCCTTCCAAGCTCTGAAAGCCTCAAAAACTTCTGATTTCTTGCGAATTGCATAAACCCAAACCTTTCTTGTAGCATCATCGGTGAATATGACGAAGTATCTCTTACCACCATAAGAGAATTCCTGAGCTAGACCCCACACATCTGTATGTACCAACTCTAGCTTCGCAAGCTTCTTCTCACGTCCACCCAGCTGAAAGCTAACTGTCTTCACACAATTCTCACAAAAATCCATCTCAACCTTTTTCAGCCCCGGTAAAAGATCCCTAGAACAAAGCTGCTTGACACCCTTTTCACCAAGGTGGCCCAACCTGACATGTCATAGAATTGAAGAGAAACTACCTACTGATGCTGTAGTAATGATATCATCTGAATTACCTCCCCTGAGTAAGTACAACATGTCACCACGCTTTCTTTTTTCCACCAACCTGGCACCTGTAGTCACCTTCCATTCTCCATACCCAAAGGTTGTTGTAAACCCTTCTTTGTCTAGTTTGCTAATTGAGATCAAGTTTTTCTTCAAGCTCGGAATATGTCTTGTATCATACAAGACCAATTGCCCACCATTGCGAGCCTTCACTCTCACAGTGCCTCTACCCACAACTGGACATATCTGCCCATTACCAACTGAAACTACACCAAAGTCACATGTCCTGTAATCATCAAAAACATCCCTTATGGGAGTACAATGATAAGAAGTACCTGAGTCTATACAACAATCATCTTGCAAAATATTAAATCCAACAGATAAACACAATTCATTTAGACGGGGTTCAATACCTATGACCCTGTTTGCGCTTTCTTATACTCCTCGCATTGGTCTCTCCTGTATCCTGGCTTCTTGCAGTACCAACACTCACCTTTGCGATTTTCTGTTCTTGACTTTGACCTGTGATTCTTGCTCTGTGACCTCCCTCTGTTGTTACTTCTACCACGGTTATCAACTGACAATGCGGTTTTGCTAGGATATGACACCGAAGTCTCTCCATGTCTCTTCCTCCTTGCATCCTCATTTATGATGCTGCTTATAACATCCTTTAGGATTTTCGTATCAGTCATTGTGCTAGTAATAGTCTGCTCTACTGTGTTGTAACTGTCGGGAAGACTGGATAGCAACAACAACGATTGTGCCCTCTCATCAAACTTTAAACCCGACGATTCCATCTGATTGTAAACCATACATAAATTGTTTGATGTGCTCAGCAACCGAACCTCGTTCTGACAACTTCAAGTTAACCAACTTCTTTAGATATAAGATCTGGTTCGCTGCATTCAGCTTCTCAAACATGTCCGTCAATATCTCCATAGCCTCCTTTGCGGTTCTTGCCTTCTCAATATGAAATAGCGCATTCCTGCTTAGGGACAACTGAATCTAACCAAGCGCTTTCTGATCCAATCTATTCCAGCTCGCCAAAGCAACTGGATCGACCTCCGCCCCTTCTGACTTCACACCAAACAACGGATCATCTAGACCCTTCTGTCGGAGATACGCAATCATTTGGATCTTCTACATTGTGAAATCCGTTCCATCAAACTCCTTGACTCTACTCTTGTCCCCCATCTCAATCAATACTACCAACCTGTAGCTCTGATACCACTTTGTTGAATTCTAAATGCGGAATAAACTCAACAACGACGACGAGATGCAAGAACTATAGAATCAAAACAAGAGAATAAAGAACAACCAAAAGCAACACACAAGAACACACAAGATTTTTATCGAGGTTCACCCAAACAATGGCTACTTCCCCCAGCAGAGGCACTCCAGCGATTTCCACTAGAAATATGACGATTAGGTTTACAAATCTCTCAGGAACTCACCACCAAGGTGTAGGGTTTCTCTCTATCCCCCTCTCACTTAATGACGGCTGGTAGATCTCTCTTTTCTCTTGACTTAACCCTATGAGCATGTTTAAATACAATGGTAACTCAATTGCAGGTGTGAAGGTATCTACAATACCAATAATATAAATATTTGTTTGTGTGAGACTTAGTTTGCAATTGAAATATCTCTTGTGATTATTTCAACCAAAATGTAATACATGAAGTTCTCAAAACTCTAATCCAAGCTAATCATTTCTTTTATCTCCACTTTGTCTCCTCATTGAACCTTTATAAAAAAAATCAAAATCGATTATTAACAAATTTACTTTAGCTGTCTTTCTTGAGTGGAGAGTTTGCACCCTTCACTGGTAAACTCCAGTCATCCCAATCCTATATATCCAAACATACACTAAAAGTTCTTATATGTTATGTTATCCATGGTTTTTAATAACCAATGAAGGGAACACTTCACGATAGTATATTCTCTTGTAGTAAAGAAATTTATGTTGCATATTTGCAAAGTTATTTAGGTTGCTGATCAGCTTACATGTCCTGCTATGGTTTGGAAGCCCAAATTGAGTAAATCACCAAATTAAAAAAATTTAAACCCAAAAATAAAACAATCATAACTCTCTGAACTTAGATTCTATGCACACACAAAATTCGAGTCAGTAAAAAACTGAGTAATCTCCTGCACACACAAAATTAAAAATTAGAATGAGAATTCCGTTAATGAGATGAAATTAGAGCCACCGCATCGCATGTAAAGGCTCTCGATTCGGTGGAGGGGAGTCACCGATACGGAGTTGCTTAATATTCGCGCTCGATTTGGTGGAAGGGAGTTGCCGATACGAAATCAGCAGCGGATCAGATATCGGCGACGACCTCTTGATTGTGGTTCGACACTGGATTTGGATTTGAATTTTCTTTGAGATTCGCGCTTGAGAGGACTTTGGAGGCTTCGTCAATGGAATGGAAGTGAAGGTTTAACAAATTGATTTTAGGGTTTGGAGTTAGTGGCTTAAAAACCCTAGGGGAGAGAGAAAGAGAGAGAGAGAGATTGGAGCTCTTTGGTTTGGGAAATAGAGGGAGTAAACTGATCTGAATAGGAGAGAGAGAGAGAGAAAAAAAAATTAAATAAATAAAGGAGTTGTTTTGGGGGGGATTTGAATTTGAATTTTGGGAGGAAACTTTGGAGGGGGGGATGTCTTTTGGGAGCTTAGATCTGGACAATTGATTTCCTTGCTATTGAAGGAGAGCCACTTGATAGATTTTCTTTGTGTTTTATTATATAGATTACTATCATCCTATTTACTATATCAACTGGTAATTAACTTATTCACACATCTTATCACAAGAACCAAACCCATCAAAATTTTCATTTGGCTGCAGTACCACATGATCATAGAATTATAGAGATAACTACAATGTCAAAGTAACCCTTTTGACTACCACAGCTAGGATCATAGAATTATAAAGATAAGTAGAACACCATAATTCCCTAATAACCAAAGCTACAAATTTGAAATCCTGCAACCCTAAAAAGTATCAATTATATGCAAAATTAGTATCAATTTAAAAGCCTACAACCCTAAACTTACAATCCTAAACTGTATCAATTTGAAATCCTGCAACCCGAAACTTACAATCCTAAAATTTGCCTAAGGTGAACTTACACTGAGGTGGAGGTTGGGTTGACGGAGCTGACGGAGCTTCGAAGGAGGTGGAGGTTCGAGATTCGAAAGAGGTGGAGGTTTCGATGAGGCGGGGCTGACGACGCTTCGAAGGAGGTTGGGAGTGGAAGTGGGTGGAGGTCGGTCGGGAAGAGAGAGAGAGCGGATGAGAGAGACACAGAGAGAGGGGGGGAGGGGAATCTGAGTTGGGGAAGCGAGAGAGAGAGAGAGAGAGAGAGAGAGGACAGAGAGAGACAGAGACATAGAGAGACAAATAGGGGGTTTTCTGAGTTGAGAGAGAAAGAATTTGGTTTAGTGGTTTGAAATTTTGAACCGGAAAAATGTGTTTTATGAGAATCAATCTAGACCATTGATTTTGTTTATATTGAATGGGAGCCACTTGATAGATTTCTTTGTGTTTTATTATATAGATTACTATCATCCTATTTACTATATCAACTGGTAATTAACTTATTCACACATATTATCACAAGAACCAAACCCATCAAAATTTTCATTTGGCTGCAATACCACATGATCATAGAATTACAAAGATAACTACAATGTCAAAGTAACCCTTTTGACTACAACAGCTAGGATCATAGAATTATAGAGATAAGTAGAACATCATAATTCCCTAATAACCAAAGCTAAAAATTTGAAATCCTGCAACCCTAAGTATCAATTAGATACAAAATTAGTATCAATTTGAAAGCCTGCAACCCTAAACTTACAATCCTAAACAGTATCAATTTGAAATCCTGCAACCCTAAACTTACAATCCTAAAATTTGCCTAAGGTGAACTTACACTGAGGTGAAGGTTGGTTTGACGGAGCTGACGGAGCTTCGAAGGAGGTGGAGGTTCGAGATTCGAAGGAGGTGGAGGTTTCGATGAGGCGGGGCTAACGACGCTTCGAGGGAGGTCGGGAGTGGAAGTGGGTGGAGGTTGGTCGGGAAGAGAGAGAGAGCGGATGAGAGAGACACAGAGAGAGAGAGAGGGGGGAGGGGGTTCTAAGTTGGGGAAGAGAGAGAGAGAGAGAGAGAGAGAGAGAAAGAGAGAGGGGTTTTTCTAAGTTGAGAGAGAGAGAAATTGGTTTGGTGGTTTGACATTTTGGAGTTTGAAATATTGGTCAGGAAAATGTGTTTTGTGAGAATCAATCCGGACCATCGATTTTGTTTATATTGAATGAGAGCCACTTGATAGCTTTCTTTGTATTTTATTATATAGATACACATATAGTTCCTGTTTTGAAGGATTTTATGAAAATTTGCTCTTTTATGAATTTGAAGAAGTTCTGATTTGTTTTATAAACTCTAGTATGTTAAACAAGTTATATTTGATCATCTCAGGAATTTTGTTTTACAAATTTATGATTTTACAAAGATTAAACGAAGTATCACTTAAAATGTGGTTTTTGAAGAAATTGATGTTTTGTGACTTTCTATGACCTAAAAAAATATGATTTTCAGTTATTTAATGGATTTAATACTTTATTTCAATTCTGGAATTTGTGAGTAAACTAAATGTATTTGGTTTTGTTGATTAAAGAAGTTTTCATTGATATAAACATTTTGAGATCTGGAATTAAGAGTTTTATTGAAAGTTTTGGTGTTGATATTCGATTTGTGAGTCTCTAGGAGTTGAGTGGGATTCCTGTGAACCAGCAAATGAGATTTGGTGGATTTTGACCAGTTGGGTCTTGCGGTTGTTGTTGTGGAATTAACTCCGGCTGGATACACTAACTGTAGAGAGAGGAAATTTGTGTTTTAATAATAATCAACTTAAGGATAGACACTAATGGAGATGTGATGGAACTTGGAAAATGTAAGTATATGCTTTAGTGGTCTAGTCCAACGGATGCGTTCCAGGACTGTGTGTTGTTCTGTCTCAAGAGGACTGTAGCGCCCCGAATTTCCAATATAATATCTCATAAATACGTGGAATAATTCCCAGCATCAACCTCAATTGTAATAGTAAACATAGCCAAAACACAGAGAAAAATTTTCAATTTTTATTACATTAATTCTTTACAAAGCACAGCGAAAAACAAACACCTTGAATTACAAATTCTTTCTTTTATAACACATTCTTTTAAAATTTACGTAAGCCATAACATCATTCTAGCACGTGCATCCAAATCCCAAGCTATAGGTACCTACCTGTAAAATATGAGGCTAGAGATAACCCTAACTCCCAAAACTACAGGGGTCAGCCATAACGGTGTGAGTGACATAAAAATAAATGTAACATAAATAAAACATAAAGAATAGAGTCATAAACAATATGTATCAACAGCAAGAATAATGAAATAAGAAATAACAATAAATAAAATATGAAAACATCAAGTGAAATTAGACTTAGTGTCAAGTGTGGAGAAAACAAAGAACAATATGCATGAAAACAAGTCAAGAAAATACCAGTGATATATGCTGACTCTCTAATGCACACTTGTCGGATTCTATGCATCCCACTCTATATAGGTCCAGTGCAAGCCCTTATCGTTCTCCACTTGATAGGGTTAAATCCCCCGCTATGCAACTAATCCTACTACGATGACTACTACGAGATATAGATAAATTGTAAGTATTAGCCCATGCCTTGATAATTTCAGAGGTCAATCTCTATCCACAGATAATTCCGGAGACTACTTCACTTACACTTGGGAATCTTCGAGAATACCCTACACCGCAAGCTATGACGCCTTATCACACGAATACCCCATGAGTGTCACCTCGTCCTCGATAATTCTGGAGATCAATCCCACACCGCTGGTAATTTTGGAGACTATTTCATTCACACCTCGATAATTTCGAGGATTATCTCACACCGCAAGCCATACTGAGGTCCATAACCCATATTCTCATTTCATCATATTACCATCTAGTGCTTGTCCTTATCTTGTTAAGTTAATTAATTGTTTATTAGATTGTGAATCTCTTAGAGTCTATCGGGCTTAACTCAACTGAATAACAACCAAAATCTCAACTGCCGGTAGTTAGGGCCCCACTCAATCTCTAAAGACTCATAACTCAACCATCAATACCAAAACTTTTAATAAAACTCACAAATCCATCATCAAAACATTTATAATAAGAAATCGATAAAATCCAAATCCATTTAATGTACTCATGAAATTCCAGAAATCAAATAAAATATTAAATCCATTAAATAACAGAAAACCATATTTGGAAGTCGTAGAATATCACAAAACATCAACTCTTTTGAAAACACATATAACTCACTTAATAAGGTCATAAGAATACATTTAAAATTCTATTATATTTAAAATATAACTCTCTATAAAATATTGTAATCTGTAGTAAAAACATCATCTAAAACAGTAGAGTAATAATCCATAATATCGAGGAAACAACTATTTAAAAGAAACGAGAAAAATTCAACAAAACAGCCAAAACAGCAATTGACGGTCGACCGCTCAAACAGAGCAGTCAACTGTCACTGGAGAATTCTCAAAATAAAAACCTGACGGTCGACCGTGACCTGCTATACAGCCAGGTTGGGTTTTTGTGCATGTTTCGACTAATACTCGATTAAAACTTTGTAAATTCGAAATTAAACTTCCTGAGATGATCAAACATATATTGTATAACATATAAGAGTTATTAAAACACATCAAAACATATCAAGATCTCAAACGAGTAATTTTACAAAAATCTCAAAAACAACAATATGCATATGTAAATACGTTTATGTGTATACTTGCTTCAGTCAAGCCTCAGAATCTCATCAATAAAGAGTAGAGCAATGTTCAAAACTATTTGAGAATCAAAACAATTGAAATCCAATCAAAACTTCATCAATTTTCACAAAATCTTCAAAACAGTGGATTATGAATGTGAATGTGTATATGTGTGTTTGTGTATTAGTTAAACATTAAGAATCCATTGTATATATGTAGTATAAAGTTCAAAACCATCTCAGTACCAAAACAACTCAAATCCAATCGAAATCTTCACAAAATTCACAAAAACCAAATTCAGCCATATAGCATCAGACCCGAACAAAAGCAAACTCCTCTTTACTTCAAAAATTCAATCTTTTAACTCATTAACCCATCTTGCAATTTTATTATACTTATGCACAAACACTCACAATAGTTTACTCGTGAATATAATCAATTATAACAACTATTTATCAATTCTACCCATCAAAACCATCAAACAAAGTGTGTGTTTATGTGTACAGTAAAGGTGAAGTTTTGTTTTACTTTCATGCAATAACACCATACAACTCAACATATATGTTCGAATCAGCATCAATTTGATTGAAAACATCCTACACATGATTTCTATTAGATTCTTTAACAATCTCAAAGCATCAAACTAGGGTTTTAATCATCAATAGTGTAGTTTCAAGAAAAGATTCGCTTTTTAGTTCTTCTACTCATCAAAATTCATTATATCTACATACCATCATTTAACATGCTTTCTAATAGATAAATTATCACATAAAATATGCTTAGAACAATAAGAAAACAAACTTATGTCACTCATCTTATCGAAGAATCAACCGAAGATAATAATAAAATAAGAAAATCCCTCCTTTCGCGAGAAAACCAAGATCTTTGCTTTAAAACTCCATGAAAATAATAATAAGAAATCCCTTTGTGTTGCGCAGCAAAGAGATGGCTGCACCCCACCTTTTATAGGCCGGAAATCCAAGCAATTAGGGTTTTTAAATAGATTTGTAAAACACATCTTTTAAATAAATCTTTACATATATAGATCCTTATACTTGGAAGTTAAATAAAACCATCATAATTGAGATTTAAAAACAAAAAAACAACTACCCTATATTGGTCGGCACTGTTTTGAAAATCCAGAAAATGAAATTGTACTTTTTGCCCTCTAAGTGGCAATTTTGCAAAAAGACCCTTCTTTATTAAAACTTGCAAAATAACCCAAATTCATTAAAACAAGAAGTAAACTCTTTACCTCTGAGTTGACTAGGCATCATGCCCAGTCCAAAAATCCGAAAATCTAGAGTTTTTACTCCAAGTGATAATTTTGCACAAAAATCTCTCTTTTGTAATATTTGCAAATAGGTCAAACAATTATTAAAAAAATCCAGAAAATTGACCAATAATATGTAATAATAATTAATGGGTTTCTCCAAAATAATTTTTGACTTTGAACTTTCCAAGAAAATATTTGCACGTGTTTTGCACGTGTAAAAAGGTAAATTTCAGAAAATATTTATTAAATCACCAAAAAATTATTTTAATTCATTTATTAATCTTAAAAGCATTATTTTTAAAATCTGGGGTATTACAAGGATATTTGGTATGTTCGCGTGTCGAGGGTCTGCAGGCCTATTCACGGAGCATATAGGTGCATTCGCGTGTCGAGGGTCGGCAGGCCTATTCACGGGATGTACTAGTGTATCTGCACGTCGAGGGTTTTGCAAACCTATTCGTAGGATACACATCAGGGAAGTGATTCTTCCTGGGGGTCAGAGCTATTCTTACATGATGCTTGCGTGTCGAGGGTTGTGATGCCTATTCGCAAAGTATTCTGGATCTTGTTTCTATCACTGTAGTAGGATTAGTTACATAACGAGGGACTTAACCCTATAAAGTGGAGAACGATAAGGGCTTGCATCGGACCTATATAGTATGGAATGCATAGAATCTGACAAGTATGCATTAGAGAGTCATCATATTGCATTTGTGTTTTCTTGACTTAGTTTTATGCATGTATGTTTTCTGTTTTCCTACACTTGACACTTTGTCTAGTTTCACTTGATATTTTCATGTTTTATTTATTGTTATTTCATATTCCATTTGTTACTACTCTTGGTATGTGTTGTTTATAACTTTATTCTTTATGTTTTATTTACATTGTACTTCTTTTGATGTAACTCACATCGTTATGGCTGACCCCTGTAGTTTTGGAGGTTAGGGTTATCTCTAGCCTCATGTTTTACAGGTAGGTACATATAGCATGGGATTTGGATGCATGTCGTAGAATGATAATGTGACTTATGTAAATTGTAAAAGAATGTGGTGTAAAAGAAAGAATTGTAATTCAAGGTGTTTAATTTTTCGATGTGTTTTGTAAAGAATTGATGTAATAAAAGTTAAAAAATTATTCTGTGTTTTGGCTATATTTACTATTACATTGAGGTTGCCGCTGGTTATTATGTCACGTATTTATGAGATATTATATTGGAAATTCGGGGTGCTACAGCTACCACCATTTAAACTCGAGCTGAAAGTGGGGTGCCCAATCATATTGCTGAGGAATGTTGCACCAAAGAATGGTATGTGTAATGGCACCCGGTTAATTGTAGTTTGGTGTGCTCAATCATCGCGTGTAATTGAGGCTATGATTTTAACTGGCGATAAAGCAAAAAATTTGGTTTTTATTCCAAGAATACCTCTAACCCCTATACCGTCGTCTTCGGATCTACCTTTTTGAAATGACAAGACGCCAATTTTTAGTTCGATTACCGTATACTGTAACTAAAAATAAAGCACAAGGACAATCTGTTGATATTGTGGGGATAGGTTTATGCTTACTAGTTTTCAGTCACGGACAACTTTATGTTCCACTCTCTAGGTGTACAAGTTTTGATCGTATTTTTCTACTCCTACCAGAAGACTGTTTGATCTCAACAACAAATATTGTTTATCCTAAAGTTCTTTTATAGTTATTTCAAAAAATACAGGTTATTTTGATTAAAAAGTAACAACTTTATCCAATTCTTTCAATAAACTTTTTACATTATTGTTTAACTTTTTTATGAAATTCTTATTTGAACTGTAATAGGACTGGATGAAGCTCACATGGACCTCAAATTTATAAATGTAACTACATTGATCAAATGGGGTTGCAATAAGGTAAATTGATATTTACTACAACTACATCCTCTGTTTGCCGCTAATTTAATACTTCTTACTGATGGTCAGATTGTCGTCTACACTCACAACCGTTATGTACACATTAACACTTTAACTTTTGGTAGGGTGATGAAGAACATGTTTAGCCGAAACCATCGAGTTAAAAGACAATCTCTTTTGCACATCATCCAGTTTGAAAGGTATTGGTTTGAAAATAAATTTTCCTACATACTCTTACTATTTGTTTCTTTAATTATCATTGGTTTTGATTGATTCTGGAAAAACTCTTACTGTTTGTTTAGGCTCACTGTTTCGTCACATATTGAAGACTCGAAGCTTTGTGTTTGATCCCTATTGTAACAACCCTGTAATCTTTTTTTTTATAGTAGAATTGGTGGATGATGTATTAGTTGTATATTTTGGTTCCTCAAGTTATGTAGAATAAAGGATTATGTAAACCTATGTAATATTTAAGATTTTGGCAGATGATGTAAGTATCTGTATAGGATGATGATATAATATAGTGATGTTAAAACTCATACCCGCAAAGTTGTGGAGTATTGGGTTCTCTGTGTGGTTTTCCAAAGGTTTTTCAAAGATTTTTCTAAAAATTCATTACGTTTTCAAATGAAATCTTGATTTTTATTTTATATCTTGCATCATAGTAAGATTCCCCCCCCCCCCCCCAGCCTTATATATATGATGCATGTGTGATGTTGCTTGGATTGGCCTGGGGATAATTGATATTAACTGCCTATGATGTTATATTTTTAATTGTTAGCAGAATTCCGTAAGGAATTGCTGTAAAATGGCTAATATTTTAAGGCATACCCTGTTGAAATTTTTACTAAAATTCCTATTAGTATTCTACAATAGAAATGACCATTGGTTTTGACTTGATTGATTCCTTTTTCATAATAATGATTTTTCATCCTTGACAGTGATTTTTGGCGGGTTTAGTCATCAATTCATCTGCAATCTTCATGTTCTCTTAATGTTTGAAATGTGTGATAGTTGGGCTTATGTGTTATGTGTAAGAGATTATGTAAGTTATAGATTTAAAAAAATTAAAATAAATGTAAAATGTCTTATACCACTACAAAAGAGACTCGATTTACCGGCGTATATTCCCCGGCGTTTTACCAGTAGCGCCGAGGTAGGGAGCGAATAGGAATGGGGCGCCAGATGGGAAGGTTATACACCGGCGGTCGCTTTAAACCGCCGGGCAATCTGCGTATTCACCGGCATTTTTATTAAAAACGCCGGTGAAGTGTATTATTCACCGGCATTTTAATAAGAAACGCCGGTGAATATACCGATACATTCACCGGCGTGTCTAATTGAAATGCCGGTGAATATGCTGAGATAAATCCCGCGAACCCTAATCTTTCGCTCGCCATTTTCCCAAACCCCAAAAAAAGGGCCGCCTTCATTTTCCCTCCTTCCTCGCTCTACTTCCCGCGCGTTTGCCTCCGCCGCTTCGTCCTCTTCGATAGCCTTTGACCTTTCGTCATCGTCCCTTCTTCCCTTCGTCATTTTCGATTTCCCTCCTCCCACTCTCTATTTGGAGGTGAATTGGCAATCGGAAACCACCGCTTCGCCCCGCTCTCTCTCTATCTCCTACGCCCCCGCGCTCGTCGCCCCGCTCTCTCTCTCTCTTCGGTAACATCTCTTGATTTCCCTTATTTTTCAAACTTAGCATGTTTTTTCAGATTATGCATCTTGATTTCCCTTATTTTTCAAACTTAGCATTGTCAAAGATGCTGAAATCATGCATCTGATTGTCATCTTAGCATGTTTTTTTTAACCAAAATGGGTTAACTGTGAACTAAGGATGCTAGATGTATACCAAAATCCTCCAAATGGGTACAAGAATTGGGCCGAACGCACCTTGTGCTTGTTTCTTTTGGAGCCACAAACATGAATGGTTTAGTTGGGATGAAGAATTAATAGAAAAATATATGCTTAGATACTGGAAATTTTCATTTTCTTTTACTGTTAAAGAAGCTGATTTCATGCATCTGATTGTCATCTTGGCATGTTTTTTTAACCAAAATGGGTTCACTGTGAACTAAGGATGCTGTATGTATACCAAAATCGGAGCAAATCTGTACAAGAATTGGGCTGAACAAACCTTGTGGAGGTTTGTTTTGGAGCCACAAACATGAATGGTTTAGTTGGGATGAAGAATTAATAGAGAAAAATATATGCTTAGATACTAGAAATTTTCATTTTCTTTTACTGTTAAAGAAGCTGATTTCATGCATCTAATTGCCATCTTGGCATGTTTTTTTTTAACAAAATGGGTTCACTGTGAACTAAGGATGCTGTATGTATACCAAAATCCTCCAAATCTGTACAAGAATTGGGTTGAACAAACCTTGTGGAGGTTTCTTTTGGAGCCACAAACATCATGATTTAGTTGGGATGAAGAATTAATAGAGAAAAATATATGCTTACATACTGGAAATTATCATTTTTCTTTTACTGTTAAAGAAGCTGATTTCATGCATCTGATTGGCATCTTGGCATGTTTTTTACCAAAATCCTCCAAATCTGTACAAGAATTGGGCTGAACAAACCTTGTGCAGGTTTCTTTTGGCGCTACAAACATCAATGATTTAGTTGGGATGAAGAATTATTTTAGAAAAACATATTAGTAGCCATATTAGTTTCTTTTGTTTAGTATTATTATTATTATTATTATTATTATTATTATTATTATTATTATTATTATTATTATTATTATTATTATGAGATAAGTAAGTGATTATTAGTAGCCATGAACAGAATAGTTCATGAGTCATCAGATCTTCTTGTTACCGTAGTTACAGCGCGACACCCTCATTATTCGTCTGATTCTTCTTCCTCAGCAAATATCCTTTACCATCATCATCTCCTTGAACGGAAAGCCAAATACAGGGGAGACTATAGTCGAATTGATATTACACTCGAACACAGGGTGTGCGATAAAATACCACTAAGGTGGTTGTGATAATTTCCACAAAAGGTAGTTTAGGGTTATGTGAATAGAGTAGATTGTGTTAAGATTTAATTTTTTTTTTTGTACATTTTTTGGAACCAAAATATTTTTATTTTACAGTTAAAGATTATATCGTTTATTTATTTGCAGCTAGGGATGGTTTTCAAAAAGGTGAAATTTAATATACAAAATGCCTTTTACTGTTATTACTATTTAATATATCAAATTTTAATTTCAGATTGTGTGCTATTGTTATAATGGATAGAAGTTGGATTAGTAAACCACGATTCCAAGGAGTACCGTGATGGTATTAAAGATTTTATTATCTTTGCCAAATGACATTCCCGTGATCCCAACCTAATCCTTTGTCCATGCCTCCGGTGTACAAATTGTAATTTGAGGACATGTGACGTAGTACATACACACTTGGTTGTCAACGGTTTTCTTCAAGGATACACAAGGTGGTTTTGTCATGGAGAGGATCATACGTCAGCTCCTGTTCGTCCGGTTGTATTAGAAAATGAAGATGAGCCCTTAGTGAAAGAAGACTTAAGCGTTTCCGATGAGATGCATGCTTTGTTGCAAGATGCCATGGGGATTCATAATGTTCCTTTCCACATCAATAACCCAACAACCCAAGTTCACAATGAGTCAACAGAAACATCACACATTGGTGGTGGGGTGGACGAGGAAATGCCTGGCCCCGCCCCTGAAAATAATAAGCAGCAAGAATTCTTCGCTAAGTTACTTGAAGATGCTAGTACTCCGTTGTACCGCGATTGCACCAAATTCTCTAAATTCTCATTCATTGTCAGACTATTTCAGATTAAATGTTTAAACGGGTGGTCTGCTAAGTCCTTCACTATGCTACTTGAATTGTTGAATGAAGCATTTCCTGAAATTTGTATTCCAAACTCAGCTTATAAAATCAAAAAATTCCTAAGTTCTTTCGATCTAGGGTATGAGAAGATAGTAGCATGTCCAAATGACTGTATGCTTTTCACGAGAGGTAAGGAAAGTCTGGAGAATTGCGAAGTGTGTGGTTCTTCGAAATGGATAGAAAGACCAAATCAAGACGAGGGAGCCAGTGGATCTACTAAGCAAAGTAGGAAAAAGAAGCCTGCCAAAATACTGCGTTACTTTCCTCTGATTCCTAGGCTACAAAGGTTGTTTATGTCTACGAAAACTTCTTCTGATATGAAATGGCATGCTGAAGGTCGCACTAATGATGGGATTCTTAGACATCCTGCTGATTCTCAATCTTGTAAAAAATTTGATGAAAGATATCCTGATTTTGCGGAAGATCCTCGGAATGTGAGACTTGGACTAGCTAGTGATGGTTTCAACCCTTTCAGGAAAATGAGTAGTACATACAGCATATGGCCGGTTGTGTTAATACCATACAATTTGCCACCTTGGAAATGCATGAAGCAGTCCTCATTTATTTTGTTCATGATAGTTCCTGGACCGAAAGGTCCTGGAAATGATATAGATGTGTACCTACAACCGTTAATAGATGAACTTCAGAAATTGTGGGTGGGTGTTCCAACCTATGATGCTGTGGCTAAAGAAACATTTTCTCTTCGGGTCGTGTTGTCTTGGACAATCAATGATTTTTCAGCATATGCAAATTTATCTGGATATAATACTAAAGGACGTTATGCATGTCCATATTGTGCTGACCAAACTAGTTCAAGGTGGTTGTACAATGGCAGAAAGTTTTGCTATATGGGTCATAGGAGATGGTTGCCTGACACACATATATTTTGGGCAGAGACAGCGACATTTGATGGTAGCGACGAGTGGGAACATGCTCCTGGATCTTCTTCTGGTTCAGATATTTTGAGGCGGGTAGATGGTCATCAATTCAAATATGGAAAAGAACCAGAAGTCAGGACAAAGGGCAAAAAAAGGGCAAGGCCGGAGCAAGGTGAGGAGACCGATCTATGTGGCGAAGATGAGGATCAAAACATGACGAGTTTAGGTGCATGGAAGAAGAAGAGTATTTTCTTCAAGTTGCCGTATTGGGAATTCAACTTATTGTGACATAATTTAGATGTGATGCATATCGGAAAAAATATTGGTGAAAATTGTATAGGAACAGTTATGGGAGATGACCGGAAGACAAAGGACAATCTCAAGAGCCGACTTGATTTGAAGTCAATGGGCATCCGACATGAGTTGCACCCAGAAGAATTACCGAACGGGAAAGTACTCCTACCTCCTGCAATCTATTCAATGTCAAAATCGGAGTTGGAATTGTTTTGCAAAGTACTACTGGAACTTAAAGTTCCTGATGGCTATTCTTCTAACATAGCAAGATGTGTCAACTTTAAAGAGAAGAGGCTTCAGGGTCTAAAGTCACGCGACTAGCACATCCTAATGCAGGATCTCCTTCTTGTGGCCCTAAGGTCTTCAATGTGTGAGCAAGTCACTACTGTCCTGAAAGATCTTTGTAGCATATATAAAGGTATTTGCTCAAGAATGCTTCGTGTTGAAGATATTGACCAATTGGAGCAGCAGGCGGCATTGACACTTAGTAAAATGGAGATGATATTTCCTCCATCGTTCTTCACTATAATGATTCACTTGATAATCCACCTTGCTGGTGAAGCCAGAATCGGCGATCCTGTTCACTATCGGTGGATGTACCCCATTGAGAGGTAAAAGAATTCGTTCATCTTACAAAATTGAATTTTCAAAAACTCATTTCTTTTAATCCCCTAATCTACTCTAATTCATTAATTGTACATGTTCAGGTACCTATATCGGCTAAAGGGTTATGTTAAAAATAGAGCATATCCTGAATGGTCAATAGCTCAGGGATATCTATCAAAGGAGTGTTCACATTTTTTTTCCAGGTATTTGCCGGGTGTGGAGACATCTTTGAGTAGACCATGTAGAAATCCAGACATTTCCAACCTTGATGGTGCTCAATATCTTTTTGATACCGCTGGCACTACTGTTGGTAAAGTTGATGCATTTGAGCTAGATAACTTAACGTGGGAACAGGCATATCGATATGTGCTAGACCACCATGCATCAGTGGAACCATTTCGAAAGTAAGTTGCTTTTGAATTCAAATCGAATATAGTGAAAACCGCGGAGTTAGATATTAACTTACTTTTGTTATTCCTTATTTCAATTGCTTGTTTTTTAGCGAATTTGTCAGGGACATCAAACAGAGGGCTAGACCAAGAAGACTACCACCACGTGAACAAAACAAGTTGATGAATGAAAAATTTTATAAGTGGTTTGAATCTCATGTAGGTGAATTACAGTTATGCAAGTTAATCTTCATTATATCTACATTTTCTATGGTGCTGATACGATTTGCGCAAAATTAATAGGTACATTCTTTGGGTCCTGAAATTGTGTCATCTGAAATACAAGTACTTGCCAAAGGTCCCTATAAGATGGTCAAAATATACGGAGGATACATATTCAATGGTTTTAGATTTCATACTAAGGATCGTGAATGTAATTTGAAGTCTCAAAATAGTGGAATGGTAGTGACGTCTAAGACTAGAAGTTATGCTTCCAAATCGGACACGAGGCCTGTAGATGGAGATCTCGACTACTATGGATTGTTTAGTGACTGTGAACAATTGTTCTTAATTGGGCTGTGATTAGAAAGAGACGAGTTGGAGTGGAGATCTGGAAACCCATATAGAAACATCTTGTTCATAATAATTTATTATTATTGTTGTTCTTGTCGCTCTTGTTGTTGTTGCTGATGTCTCTATGTGTTCGTGTGCTGAAGGGAAAGAAGGGATGAGAGAGAGATGAGGAAAATGCCGCTATGTTAGCCTGGTGTATCCTCATTCTCTACCATTCCTCTTTCTGGCTTCTATATTTGGTTTCCTTCCACGATGACAATTCCTTAAAACTACACTTGATATGAGCCATATTCATATTTTTCTTCAATGAAGAATTGATCTATGACTACAATCTCCATTCAAAGCCCAATCAAAATTTGTTTTGGAGCCACAAACATCAATGAAGAATTAATAGAGAAACATAAATGATTATATGCTGGAAATTTTCATTTTCTTTTACTGTTAAAGAAGCTTATTTCATGCATCTGATTGTCTTCTTGGCACATTTTTTGACCAAAATGGGTTCACTGAGAACTGAGGATGCTAGCTGTTAAAGAACCTGATTGCCATCTTTGGCATGATTTTTTTAACAAAAAATGGGTTCACTTCCAAACTAAGTATGCTGCTAGCATCATCATCTTCTTTTACTGTTAATGAAGCTTATTTCATGCATCTTATTGTCATCTTGGCATGTTTTTTTAACCAAAATGGGTTCACTGTGAACTGAGGATGCTATAGCTGTATGCCAAAATCCTCCGGATATGTACAACAATTGGGTTTTAGATTTAGTTGGGCTAAAGAATTAGTAGAGCAACATATATGCTCAGATAATGGATATTTTCATTTTTCAGATACTGTTAAAGAACCTGATTGCCATCTTTGGCATGATTTTTTAACAAAAAATGGGTTCACTTCCAAACTAAGTATGTTGCTAGCATCATCATCTTCTTTTACTGTTAATGAAGCTTATTTCATGCATCTGATTGTCATCTTGGCATGTTTTTTTGACCAAAATGGGTTCACTGTGAACTGAGGATGCTATAGCTGTATGCCAAAATCCTCCGGATATGTACAACAATTGAGTTTTAGATTTAGTTGGGCTAAAGAATTAGTAAAGCAACATATATGCTCAGATAATGGATATTTTCATTTTCAGATACAGTTAAAGAACCTGATTGCCATCTTTGGCATGATTTTTTAACAAAAATGGGTTCACTTCCAAACTAAGTATGCTGCTAGCATCCTCATCTTCTTTTACTGTTAATGAAGCTTATTTCATGCATCTGATTGTCATCTTGGCATGTTTTTTTGACCAAAATGGGTTCACTGTGAACTGAGGATGCTATAGCTGTATGCCAAAATCCTCCGGATATGTACAACAATTGGGTTTTAGATTTAGTTAGGCTAAAGAATTAGTAGAGCAACATATATGCACAGATAATGGATATTTTCATTTTCAAATACTGTTAAAGAACCTGATTGCCATCTTTGGCATGATTTTTTAACAAAAAATGGGTTCACTTCCAAACTAAGTATGCTGCTAGCATCCTCATCTTCTTTTACTGTTAATGAAGCTTATTTCATGCATCTGATTGTCATCTTGGCATGTTTTTTTGACCAAAATGGGTTCACTGTGAACTGAGGATGCTATAGCTGTATGCCAAAATCCTCCGGATATGTACAACAATTGGGTTTTAGATTTAGTTGGGCTAAAGAATTAGTAGAGCAACATATATGCTCAGATAATGGATATTTTCATTTTCAGATACTGTTAAAGAACCTGATTGCCATCTTTGGCATGATTTTTAACAAAAAATGGGTTCACTTCCAAACTAAGTATGCTGCTAGCATCCTCATCTTCTTTTACTGTTAATGAAGCTTATTTCATGCATCTGATTGTCATCTTGGTATTTTTTTGACCAAAATGGGTTCACTGTGAACTGAGGATGCTATAGCTGTATGCCAAAATCCTCCGGATATGTACAACAATTGGGTTTTAGATTTAGTTGGGCTAAAGAATTAGTAGAGCAACATATATGCTCAGATAATGGATATTTTCATTTTCAGATACTGTTAAAGAACCTGATTGCCATCTTTGGCATGATTTTTTAACAAAAAATGGGTTCACTTCCAAACTAAGTATGCTACTAGCATCCTCATCTTCTTTTACTGTTAATGAAGCTTATTTCATGCATCTGATTGTCATCTTGGCATGTTTTTTTGACCATAATGGGTTCACTGTGAACTGAGGATGCTATAGCTGTATGCCAAAATCCTCCGGATATGTACAACAATTGGGTTTTAGATTTAGTTGGGCTAAAGAATTAGTAGAGCAACATATATGCACAGATAATGGATATTTTCATTTTCAGATACTGTTAAAGAACCTGATTGCCATCTTTGGCATGATTTTTTAACAAAAAATGGGTTCACTTCCAAACTAAGTATGCTGCTAGCATCCTCATTTTCTTTTACTGTTAATGAAGCTTATTTCATGCATCTGATTGTCATCTTGGCATGTTTTTTTGACCAAAATGGGTTCACTGTGAACTGAGGATGCTAGCTGTACGTATGCCAAAATCCTCCGGATATGTACAAGTATTGGGCTGAACAAACCTTGTGGGGGTTTCTTTTGGACCCACAAACATCAATGATTTAGTTGGGATGAAGAATTAATAGAGAAACATATATGCTTAGATGCCGCTATGTTATCATTTTTCTTTTACTGTTAAAGAAGCTGAATTCATGCATCTGAAGATTTAAGATCAGGATGGCAAATTTTGATTGGGCTGTGATTGGATTGTTTAGTGGCTGTTGTCTATGTTCTTAATTAGGCTGTGATTAGAAAGAGAGGGCTCGAGTGGAGATCTGGAAACCCATATAGAGACATCTTGTTCATAATAATTTATTATTATTGTTGTTCTTGTCGCTCTTGCTGTTGTTGCTGATGTCTCTTTGTGTTCGTGTGCTGAAGGGAAACAAGGGATGAGAGAGAGATGAGGAAAATGCCGCTATGTTAGCCTGGTGTATCCAAAGTCTCTACCATTCCTCTTTCTATTTCCATTTCTGGCTTCTATATTTGGTTTCCTTCCACGATGACAGTTCCCTAAAAATACACTTGATATGAGCCCTATCTTATTTTTCTTATATTTGGTTTCCTTCCACGATGACAGTTTCATGGATTGTCTGAACAATCCATGAAAGACATGCTTAGATACTGAATTTTCATTTGTTTTACTGTTTTAGATACTGGATATTCCCAATCAGAGGAGAATATAAAGGTTTCAAGTTAGATACTGAATTTTCATTTGTTTTGTTGTTTTAGATATATTTAAAAATTAAAATTAAGTACTAGATTTTTAGCATTGCAACGTAATTATTTTACCTCTCTATATATCATTAACAATTCCATTTGCAATTGGCACTTTGATCTTATAATTTAAGATACAGGTAGATCTTTTTGCAAGTTCCAAAAATATGTATATTCTGTATTGTGGTCTACCGTTGAATTAAATTATTGTTTTTTTTTTCACAGAGCGGTCGCCCAGATGAAGGCAATTCTGATGATCAGAACTGAAGCTACTCGAGGGGTATGAATCTGTGGTCGGCCTAGTATGGTTGTTGTTCTTATGTCCTCCTTGCTGTTGTTATGTCAGACTGTTTTTTTTTATGAGAGTTATGTCAGACTGTTAATTTGGGATATTTGGGATATTTGTCAGACTGGTTTGTTGGGATATTTGGGATGTTCGTCACTATATTAATTTGTTAATTATGACACTGATAATTTTGCGGTGAATTTGGACGTTGATATGACACGTGTGAAACTTTATTATCTTTAATTATTCTTGTGTTTGGTTGTGATTTGCGCATTAATATGCAACGAAATTGGTTGAATCAGTTGTGAATTAGTTTACAGGTTTTGTAAATGAAACTGTGAATTGAAATCGAACAAAAAACTGGAGCACGAAAAACAAACGGGCATAGATAGACCGGCGTTTTATAAAACGCTGGTCTATCTAATGAATTAGTTGCAGTGTGCGATAGAGATGCGTTCCCACACACGCCGGTGTATACCGCTAGCTGTAACGGCACCAAGGAACACCGGCATTTTATAAAACGCCGGTGAACCTAACTACACCGGCGTTTTTTGGTCACGCCGGTGCTTGTAAGTAAGGAAAACCGGGCACTCATAAACGCACATACACCGGCGGTGTACGACCGCCGGTATACTTTCATTCTACACCGGCGTTTATAGAAACGCGGGTGAAAGGATAAATACCGGCGGCGCCGGTGTAGTTATAATATTTACCGGCGTCCAGTAAAACCGCCGGTGTAGACCCCTACCTTTCCGCGACGCTCGCTTCGGCAGCATTTGGACCGGCGCTATTATAAACGCCGGTGAAGGTTTCACCGGCGTAAAAAAACGCCGGCAAAGACGTAAAAAAACGCCGGTAAATCGAGTCTGTTTTATAGTGTACACTAAAATATATCAAAAATTGGGGCTAACAAGCCTGCTCTAGTATCTGGATATTAAATATATTAATATGGGGATGTAATTGTACTTGATCACATACACATTTAACAAAAGGTCTTCACATGTACATCACAACACGCTTTCTCTCTCTCTCTCTCTCTCATTTTTAACCTCTTTTAAAATCATACATGGTTAACTACATGAAAATATGACAATGGAAAATTAACTTATGCAGTTTGAGGCGATAACTGCATTACCAACTGAATTGCTACTTACGGCATGCTACAAATCAAATATGAAATCTCTTATGTTTAAGTCATATATAGCAATTGATTTCGATCCACTATTGTTGTAGATTCACAGTACTCTTTTTCAATCCCGAGCTCTTGACAAATGATTCTGCAAGATATAAATCAATAAACAACTTAATTCAGAATACATCAATGTCTCAGCCAAGTACACATCTATATAATTCATTCTTCAAGAAGACGTGCATATATTTAACTTTTTACAGACATTTTTATATGTTGCATCGTTCACAAAAACGTGTCGTAGGCAAGTGTTCACGGGCAAACCTAGTATTTTAATAAAGTACAATGAAAAGTTAAATTTTGAATTATTTTGTATAAGTTCTCTCTCTTTTGACCGAAGGTATTTTGTTTTTCGTTTTTTTGTTCTTTATTTTTTGCATAGTTTTAGTAATAAAACATAATGAAAAGAAATAACAATTAAAAAAATCAACGAGAGAGAAGTTACCAACTGAGAAGAAAGCCTATAGAGGATAAGTGATATCCTTTCGATAAAATCATGTTCTTCACTCATCACACGATTATAAAGATTTAACAACATTATCGAGGATAATAGTCACTTTAAAATGACACCCTGCTTAAGGTCCACAAATACTCTTTTATGTAGCTCAAGTTTGAATAGTATGACAATAATTAATTATAAATAAAAATCTATGTTTTCATTAGTATATGTTGAAAAATAATTATAAATGGCGGTATAAAATCTAACTTCTTAGAACTTTAAGTTTGGAAAATAATGAAATTTAATTGTTGAAGAGTATTTGCTATTAAAAATTCTGAAATTTTACAAAACCGAAATCTTAAAAACAAAATTTCTAAGTAAATAAAGAAAGAATGGAAGAGAGAGAAAGAGAGAAATATGAAAAAGTAAAGAGAGAAGAGAGAGATAGTAAAGTAATGAGTTTTTTAGGGGGAAAATTTTGGTTTTGGGGTTTGAAATTTTGGTGGAAAAATGTGTTTTGTGAGGTTTGATATGGGCCTTTGATTTTGGGGGGATTGATTGTGAGCCACTTGATAGCTTTCTTTGTAATTTATTATATATATACTAGATTTGCCCGTGGGCACATGCCTAGGCACGTCTTCGGAACAATACAGCATATGAAAGTATTGTAAACCCTAAAATAACAATTATATATGTAGCTCAAGTTTGAATAGTAAAACAATAATTAGTTGTAAATAGTCCATGTTACCATTAGTATATGTTGAAAAATTATTATAAATGGGGTGTAAAATCCATCTTCTTAAAACTTTGAGTGTGGAAAATAATGAAATTTAACTGTTGATGAGATATTTGCTATTTTCAATGTAACATGAGCAATAAAAAAAAGCATAAAAAATCTGAAAATTCACAAGCCTGAAATATGAAAATCTAAATTTCTGAGTAAATAGAGAGATAATGAGAGAGAGAGAGAGAGATAAATAAATAAATAAATAAATAAATGAGTTGTTTTGGGGATTTGAATTTGAGTTTTAGGAGGAGAACTTTTGGGCGGGAAAATATGTTTTGTGAGGTTATATCTGGACCATTGATTTTAACCATATTAAAGGAGAGCCACTTGATAGCTTTCTTTGTGTTTTATTATATATATATATATATATATATATATATACACACACTCTAAATACTAGGTATTACATGCTTAATTTTAGAGAGACTAAAAACACTTCTGGATCTCTAGAAGTACATGTGAGCTCACAAATTAGTGTCTGGATATATGCTCACAAATTAGTGTCTGGATATACTTAGCCAAAGTGCATTCGGTCAAAACCACTTTCTCAAATTTTTTTCAAAAAATTTTCCATCACACCTCGATAGGTGCTTTTGCCCTTCAACGACTTCTTAAATTAGAACTTATGATGCAAGAAATGTTGGAACATGACATACCGACATTAGCAGAAAATTTTACACTAAATTAATTAGTTCCACAGTCGGATTTGTGTGTTCGACACGACAACACGACAATGCTATCAAATAGAAGTATCTGTGCTTTGCTGATTAGAACACTTCTCGTCCGTAGACTTTTCAGTCACCAACACTTTTTGTTCGAATTATTCAGAGACATCCAGATGTTGAATTTAGCTCTTATATGCACCAATCAGTCACCAATTCTAAGGCCTTCTATGTCAAGTGTGGTGACCATGCTCGTAGGCAAAACACTTGTTCAATTTCCTTCAGTAAAGTATAATATTGCAGAAGGTGAGAACTGAGTTCAAAGCCTTTAAAAAACTCGCAATCCCAACGTGGCACAAATCATACCTTTGGATTCCCCAAATTTGGATTCTCCGCTGGTGTTTACTCGAAGTGATTGTATTGAAGAAGAAGATGTAGAGACTTCAATCTTACTCGACTAGCAGGTTAGATGTTTCCCTTGACTGCAGCCTTACTTTAAGTAGTAAATCTCATGCAACTTTTAAAGTCTTAAGATGCAAATAATAATTAGGGTTAAATACAAAATACCCATATAGGGCTTATTTCAGTACACTATACTCATATCACCGATTCACCATCAAAGATAACTATTCCATTAAATAGGAAATATTCAATTAGCATTATACCTCTTGAAACATCTCAGCCTTCTTCTTCCATATCTTTTCAATTCCTAAACCCTAATTCTCTTCAATTCCTCTCGCAATTTCTCTCACTCGCTCCTGTGATTGTCATGATGCTCTCTCAAATCTGGATTTGAAGTCTCTCTCAGATGTTTTTCTTAAGAGCAAGGTTCAAGAAAAGCCTTAAAAAAAATGTCCGATCATTTCCAGTTTGAATATTAATAATGATGCATAGTTTCCCCTTCATGAACTGCAGACTTATTTCCTACAGGAGCAGGCAATGTCATTGAACTTGTTGACGCAAGCCTGTGTTTCCTGACTATTTTAAAAAAAAAAAAGTCATTCATATGTTGAATTTGAATCTACTATGTATCTCCAACCCCTGAGGCCTACAATGTCCAGTGTAGCAAGCCAACCTGAAGGACAAACACCCATTCAAATCTCATCTCTGAAGTTCTTCTGATGAGGACATCAATTCTAATTAGTTTAGTATTTTATTTCATTACCATATTTGTTTTTGGTAATTATAGTCATATGTAATCTTTCTTTTATGCACTAGAATATTTTTGAAATTTTGAGAATATTTTGAGATTTGTATCAAGATTTATTTTGAGCCTATATATAGACCTTAAGATTAATGAGAAAGATATGTCATTCTTGATTAAAAAATTATTGTGTTGAGTTTTGTTCTCCCTGACTCTTTTTGTGTGATACAATTGAGATCCAATTATTAGGGTTTGTGATAAATTCTAAGACAATTTTAGGATAGTGATTAACTCTAAAATCTACTCCAAATTAAAAAATCCCCCAAATTACAAAATCAACCCTAACCTTACTTCACCATCACCTACCATCCCCTCTCTCTCACCTCCTTCCTCTTCCTCCTAATCCCGACCCCGACCGTAACCTTAGCCCCACTTCGCCACCTCGACGACACCCCTAATCTGCTTTCCATCCCGTCGTCACCCCTGTCGGCGCCCCACTCCATCACCACCACTACAACCCATCGTCGCCCTCGCCGCCATCGAAACCCCCCAGTGCCGCCATCGAAACATCCCAACGCTGCCATCTCCAACCTCCCTTCCAGTTGCCACTGTTCCCTCGATGCCACCAGCGCCGCCCTGCCTCCTCATCGACTTCACTGCCATCATTCACGCCACCCATTGCCGACGTCGACGCCAGCCAGTGACGCCGTCGACCACCCTCTGCCGTTGCTCTTGACATTGTTGCTGCTATTGATGTGCTCTTTCAAGATCTACGCTGAGTTCTTCGAACCCTCGGCATACTCTTTCCAACTTTCAAATATTTGTGTTATACTGCTTTATCAATTATCATCTCTATTATAATATCAGATTTGTCTGTCGTCCACAAAAATAATTGAGATTGAGTGTTCCACTTACTTGATTAGAGTACGAATCAATATTGAATCTTTTACTTGCTAAGAACACTTAGGGATTTAATTATTGATTGCAGAATTGAATTATTAATTGGGATTGTTAACGTGATTCAGTTCTTGAAAATCCATCAAACCGATTAACTGTTTAAAAATTCTAACTTTGATCCGCCCTACGTGTTGGTAAAATTAATCCATTAAGAATCTTGAAAATTCTTTATTTTAGGGTTAGTTTTACATCATCTTCCCCACTGACAAGCATGGGAAATTACGATTCAATGCCTTGAAGAAGCTCTCTTATGACAGTGGAGTACAAAGTAGTGATGGTTTGGGTATTGATGCTGTTTGTTTTTGGGGTGTGGGGGCAGCAGGTGTGAGTTCTTGTAATTTGTGAAGAGAAAACTGTGGTACTGGCGTCGGTTCGATCCTGGGTAGTAGGAGCGGCTCGGGAGTAGCAGCAGAGAAGTAGAGGCTGGGTGCTTGGCTCGGATCTAGTAGCTCGGCTCGAATCTTTGATGCTCGACTCGGTCTTTTGTACCTACACACTGCCTAGAAATACAGGGAAAAGTTCCGACAACAATCTTTCCGATGATTTAGTCAGTTACTGAGAAAGAGACTGTGCAGCTAGGGTTCAGGGGGAAAAAAGTTGATTACCTGGTGCAGTGAGGAGGGGGTCTGGTATTAATATGTAGGGATAAATGGGTCTGGGACCTTAACGGGCTGGGTCAGATCCGCTTGCCTGTGGGCCAGAGGCGGAAGGAGCCCATTGTACTTCTGTTGGCCTAATGATCAGGGAAGAGCAGAATTTGAGGGGATCTGATGGCCCAGGAGGGGCCGCGTCATCTAAACCATATCAGGAGCCCCCCACTCCTGGAGGGCTGGGTAATCCAGCCGTGGAGGAGTGATTTGTATCTGTAGGAAGAGTGGAGCGGTGTGTACGGTGAATGTGGTTTGTATCTTCCTGGAGAGGCCAGCCGGGTAGGATGAAGGGCATCCCTTTAAAGGTATAAGGGGCATCGAGAGCCGAGAACAAAGGGTTGGGAGTCGAGCATCCAGTGTCGAGCTCCTATACGCTCGGATGCCGGGGTCTGTTGCCGAGTCGTCGAGCCCCAAAGCTTGCAATGAGCTGGGGGTTGGCTTGAGGCAACTGCCGAGCGTCGAGCTTTTATGAGCTCGGATGCCGAGGCTCGTTGTCGAGTGTCGAGCCCTTAAGTTTGTAAAAGCTTTGAGGCGGCTCGAGATTTCTACCGAGTGCCGAGCCCTTGTGTGCTTGGTTGCCGTGGCCTTTTGCCGGCATCGAATCTCGAAGTTCGTAGTGAGCTAGGGGTGGCTCGAGGTTACCGCCGAGCGTTGAGCCCGTATGAGTTCGGACGCCGAGGCTTACCATCGGGTGTCGAGCCCAGAAGCTCGTCTGTAAGAGCTAAGGGGTGGCTGGGAATCACCACTGACCGTTGAGCCCCAAGCCTGCTGTAAAAGTCTGGAATGGTTCAGGGTCACTTCCGAGTGCCGAGCCCCCCTACTTGTTGGAAAAGCCCTGGGGTGGCTCAGAATCGCTACCGATCGTCGAGCCCAAAAAAGCTCTGGGTGGCTCGAGGCCATTGCCGAGTACCGAGCCCCCCATACTTGTTGGAAAAGCTTCGGGGTGGCTCGGAATCACTACTGACCGTCGAGCCCCCAAGCCTGCTGTAAAAGCTCTGGGATGGCTCGAGGTGACTTTCGAGCGTCGAGCCCCCAACTTGTTGGAAAAGCCCCGGGGTGGCTCGGAATCACTACCGACCGTTGAGCCCAAAAAAGCTTTGGGAAGGCTCGAGGTCACTGCCGAGCGTCGAGCCCCCCTGCTTGTTGGAAAAAGCTCCGGGGTGGCTCAGAATTGCTACCGACCGTCGAGCCCCCAAGTCTGCTGTAAAAGCTCCGGGATGGCTCGAGGTTACTTCCGAGCGCCGAGCCTCCCCACTTGTTGGAAAATCCCGGGGGTGGTTCGGAATCGCTACCGACCGTCGAGCCCCCAAGCCTGTTGGAAAAGCTCCGGGGTGGCTCGGAATTGCTACCGATCGTCGAGCCCCCAAGCCTACTGTAAAAGCTCTGGGATTGCTCGAGGTCACTTCCGAGCGCCGAGTCCCCATACTTGTTGGAAAAGCCCTGGGGTGGCTCGGAATCGCTACCGACCGTCGAGCCCCCAAGCCTACTGTAAAAGCTCTGGAATGGCTCGAGGTCACTTCCGAGCGTCGAACTCCCCTACTTGTTGGAAAAGCCCTGGGGTGGCTTGGAATCACTACCGCCCGTCGAGCCCAAAAAGCTCTGGGGTGGCTCGAGGTCAATGCTGAGCGCCGAACCCCCTTGCTTGTTGGAAAAGCCCTGGGGTGGCTCAGAATCGCTACCGACCGTCTAGCCCCCAAGCCTGCTGTAAAAGCTCTGGGATGGCTCGCGGTCACTTCCGAGCGCCAAGCCCCCCTGCTTGTTGGAAAAAGCTCCGAGGTGGCTCGGAATTGTTACCGACCGTCGAGCCCCCAAGCTTATTATAAAAGCTCTGGGATGGCTCGAGGTTACTTCCGAGCGCCGAGCCCCCCTGCTTGTTGGAAAATCCCTGGGGTGGCTCGGAATCGCTATTGACCGTCGAGTCCCCAAGCCTGCTGTAAAAGCTCTGGGATGGCTTGAGGTCACTGCCGAGCGCCGAGCCCCTCCTGCTTGTTGGAAAAGCTCTGGGGTGGCTCGGAATCGCTTCGACCGTCGAGCCCCAAGATTGCTGTAAAAGCTCTGGGATGGCTCGAGGTCACTGCCGAGTGCCGAACCCCCCTACTTGTTGGAAAAGCCCTGGGGTGGCTTGGAATCACTACCGCCCGTCGAGCCCAAAAAAGCTTTGGGGTGGCTCGAGATTAATGCCGAGCGCCGAACCCCCTTGCTTGTTGGAAAAGCCATGGGGTGGCTCGGAATTGCTACCGACCATTGAGCCCCCAAGCCTGCTGTAAAAGCTCTGGGATGGCTCGAGGTCACTTCCGAGCGCCAAGCCCCCCTGCTTGTTGGAAAAAGCTCCGGGGTGGCTCGGAATTGCTACTAACCTTCGAGCCCCCAAGCATGCTGTAAAAGCTTTGTGATGGCTCGAGGTCATTTCCGAGCACCGAGCCCCCCTGCTTGTTGGAAATGCCCTGGGTTGGCTCGGAATCGCTATCGACCGTCGAGTCCCCAAGCCTGCTGTAAAAGCTCTGGGATGGCTCGAGGTCACTGTCGAGCGCCGAGCCCCCCTACTTGTTGGAAAAGCTCTGGGGAGGCTCGGAATCGCTATCGACCGTCGAGCCCCAAGCTTGCTGTAAAAGCTCTGGGATGGCTCGAGGTCACTGCCGAGCGCCGAGCCCCCTTGCTTGTTGGAAAAGCCCTGTGGTGGCTCGGAATCGCTACCGACCGTCGAGCCCTCAAGCCTGCTGTAATAGCTCTGGGATGGCTCCAGGTCACTTTCGAGCACCGAGCCCCCCTGCTTGTTGGAAAAAGCTCCTGGGTGGCTCGAAATTGCTACCGACTGTCGAGCCCCCAAGCCTGCTGTAAAAGCTCTGGGATGGCTCGAGGTCACTGCCGACCGCCGAGCACCCTTACTTGTTGGAAAAGCCCTGGGGTGGCTCGGAATCTCTACCGACCGTCAAGCCCCCAAGCCTGCTATAAACACTTTGGGATAGCTCGAGGTCACTTTCGACCACTGAGCCCCCCTGCTTGTTGGAAAAGCTCCGGGGTGGCTTGGAATCGCTACCGACCGTCGAACCCCCAAGCCTGCTGTAAAAGCTCTGGGATGGCTCAAGGTCACTTCCAAGTGCCGAGTCCCTCTACTTGTTGGAAAAGCCGTGGGATGGCTCAGAATTGCTACCGACTGTCGAGCCCAAAAAATCCCTGGGGTGGCTCGAGGTCACTACCGAGCGTCGAGCCCCCTGTTTGTTGGAAAAGCTGTGGGGTGGCTCGGAGTCGCTACTGACCGTCGAGCCCTCGAGCTTGATGTAAAAGCTCTGGGGTGGCTCGAGGTCACTACCGAGCGCCGAGCCCTCTTGCTTTGTTGGAAAAGCTCTGGGGTGGCTTGGAATCGCTACCGACCGTCGAGCCTCAAGCTTGCTGTAAAAGTTTTGGATGGCTCGAGGTCACTGCCGAGCGTCCAGTCCCCTGCTTGTTGGAAAAGCTGTGGGGTGGCTCGGAGTCGCTGCCGACCGTCGAGCCCCCCAAGCTTGCTGTAAAAGTTCTAGGATGGCTCGAGGTCACTGCCGAGCGTCGAGCCCCCTGCTTGTTGGAAAAGCTCTGGGGTGGCTCGGAATCGCTACTGACCGTTGAGCCGCCAAGCTTGCTGAAAAAGCTCTAGGATGGCTCGAGGTCACTGCCGAGCACCGAGCCCCCTGCTTATTGGAAAAGCTCCGGGGTGGCTCGGACCGAAGTGAGCTCTAAGTCATTGTGCTAGTTGTCAAAGCAGGGGGTAAAAACTAGAATTTCGCACGTGATGCTGATGTTTCGCACGTGATACTGACACGGGGGTGGAAATCGAGGCGTTCGAAATCCTAGTGGCCGTTAGATCTTGATGATCAAGATTGGAAGGTGAGGATTTTGATGCTGAATTCGAGGCGTCGATTTCACTCTATGAATCCCCCATCCCTCCCTTATTTCTTCAATTTGTCTTTTTTTTCTAAAACCAGGAGCTTCTCTCTCTAAGATGCCGGCGATGACTTTTACGGTGAACTCTCCGTTTTAACAGTATTCAGGTTAGTATTTTATTTTGCAAGTCGCGCTCTCAGTCTGGCTTTGAAGCAGGCACTTTCGGTCGGGCCGAGGAGGATTGTGATTCAGACTCAACGTCTTGGGATCTGGATGACCGACCTTTGGAAGCGGAGGGACAGTTGGATTCCACGTCCTGGGATACGGACGACCGGAGATGGTAGAGTCATCGGGCGAGGAGGGTGAGGAAGGAGAGTTTGAGGAAGTTGAGGGTGAGGTTGAGGGAGGAGGCGAGGAAGGAGAGGTTGAGGGAGGCGAGGAAGAAGGGGTTCTTCCCCCTTTCGCCCCTCTATCGACTCCGTCTCCGCCGAGGAAGCCTCATACACGTAGGCAGAAGAGGAAGTGGTGCTTACCGGATAGTCTGAGCACGCTGGATGAGTTCGGACCAAAGCACGGACTTGACGTCCCCCACTACAGGAACCCAGGGTCGATCAGGATGTACCCTGATGATGTGGAGGACCTTGTCCAATTTAATGTGGAGGTGCCATCGTCTGGCCAGCCCCAGATAAAGATGGACAACATTCAGTGTGTGCTGAAGGCTGACTTTCTGCCCATAATAAGGGCCAGTTACTTCATTCCTCGGGAGTACGAATTGATGCTGCCGAGTCTCGGTCTCCATCCCACCACCGAGTTGGCCCCTTGGTTCTGTATGTTTCCCGAGGACGTTTTTCTCTCGGGACTAAGGTTGCCACTGCATTCGTGCATCAAGAGGGTGCTGAGGTGGGGGGAGCTATGCCCGATGCAATATGGCCCCAATTCGTGGAAGCATATGATCTACTTCATTCTGAAGTGTCAGGAGAAGAGGGTCCCGCTGAAGCTCAAGTACTTCCGCGCTGTCCTAGGGGTGAGCTCGCTCGGGGATATGGATGACATATTCTACATGTCGCCCTTCCCACACAAGAGGGTAATGCACGGCCATCCGGATTCCATAAAGGGGTGGAAAGAGAAGTACTTTGTAGTTGGGAGCGAGGTGCCTTGGGAAATTCCTTCGGCCTGGAATTCCTACAAGCCGAACCACAAACCCCCGAGGAGGAGGGACTTGACGGAGGCGGAGTGGGCTGATGTGGATAAAATTGTGGAGAGGCACAACATCGGTTGGCTACGTGTGACCGAGATACACCTAGCCCGAGCCGAACTGAGCCCAGCCGATCCCTGTATGTTTTTGTTTCATTCTTGTCTAATTTTTTGCTTTCGTATTAGCATTTCTCTTTTTCTCTACAGTGATGGAACCATCGAAGCTCGAGGCAAGGAAGGCCCTGCTGGCGTTGGCCCAGAAGAAGAGGGCCGACAAGGCGGCACTGGCAGCGAGACCCACCCAGGGGGGCGGCGAAGGTATCTTCGGAGCCGCCTCCTCAAGAAGTCGAAGAAAAGTCATTCGACTTGAGTGGCGAAAGGGTCGGGGCCGAGCTCAAGTAGCCAAAGGGTTACTGAGGTCCTGAAGTCTGGGACCACGGCTATCCATCCTGATGCCCGACGGATGGTGAGCTAGGTGGGGCTAAGGCCGTTCGCCCCGAATTGGTTGGTCAAGGAGAGGGATTCGCTGGTTGAGGGCCCGATCTCGATGAAGGTGGCCGATAAGTTTGCCACAGCTTGCGACCGGACCAACCTGGCATCCGAGACTACGGAGACGGCCCACATGAAGTGGGCTCAAGCTCAAGTGATGGTAAGTGTTAGCCTTGTTGACTGTTAAGTACTTTTTGTGCTCAGTGTATATTCTTGTTTCTGACCCTGCCTATCTCGATCAGGCGCTGATGGCTGGGACGCAGATGAGGAGGTGCTCGGAGAAGGAGGTTCAAACCGAGAAGCGGAACGCCGATCGGTACATCCGAGAAGCGAAGGACCTGAAGGTCGAGCTGATGGTCGCTCAGGGGTCGGCGCAGACCCTCCAGGGCCAGCTCGCCTCTCAACAGGATCAGCACCTCTGCGACTTGGCGGTGGTCCGAGGAAAAGTGGGGGCAGAGTACGATGAGTTGGCGATGGCGGCTTCAGAAGAGGTGATTGGCACCCAAGACGAGGCATATGATAGGGCGAAGGAACACTTTTTGCTCCTTTACCCCAAGGCGAAGATCGACCATCTCCACTACAGGTGGGAGCCCCCTGTGCATCCGCTAACCCCTGGGGGCGAGGGCGATGAAGCTCCGAGGGACCCTCATTTAGAGAAGGAGGTGGAAGGTGCGGCGGCCGACGAAGAGGTGCAGGTCCCCCCTCTACAGTAGTTAAAATGTTTCTTTTCCTTCTATATATATATATATAGGGAAAGCTTCGGTTGTACACTCCTCTAGTGCACACGGCGTGTGCACTAGGCCTTCGGGCGTTCATATGGATGATCCGAACCGTTCACATTGATCTACACATCTAAATTAGTCTAAATATGTAAAATCAATTCATTTGAAATTCATTTACCCATCCATTGAAGTGTTACAAAATTGTATGGCTGAAAATTATTGTTTTTTATAATCACATGATGGATGGGCAAATGAATTTCAAATGATTTGATTTTACATATTTAGACTAATTTAGATGTGTAGATCAATGTGAACGGTTCAAATCGTCGATATGAACGCCCGAAGGCCTAGTGTACACACCGTGTGCACTGGAGGTAGTGCACAACCGAAGCTTTCCCTATATATATATAGAGAGAGTCCCATTCGGTTGCACACTACTTTTAGTGAGCACTCCGTAAGCACTCATGAAATATAGCACCTATGACAAATCCGAACCGCTCATTTTGTTCTATATACCTTAGATAGCCTAACAATAAAAAATCAAGTAATTTGAAGTTCATTTGCCCATCCATCATGCTGTTAGAATTTTCAGCCATACAATTTTGTAATGATGTAAATCATGGGCAAATGAACTTCAAATTACTTGATTTTTTATTGTTAGGCTATCTAAGGTATATAGAACAAAATGAGTGGTTCGGATTTGTCATAGGTGCTCTATTTCGTGAGTGCTCACGGAGTGCTCACCAAAGTAGTGTGCAACCGAAGATTTCTCTCTCTATATATATATATATGCTCACCAAAGTAGTGTGCAACCGAAGATTTCTCTCTCTCTCTCTCTCTCTCTCTCTCTCTCTCTCTCTCTCTCTATATATATATATATATATATATATATATATATATATATATATTACCGAATGCGGACTGGCTACCGCCTTTTGTAATCAATTTTTGAATCAATAAAATTTTGTTTTTGGCCGACCTTCTATGACTCGTGATTTTTTTTAGTGAATTTTGGTTTCCTTCCCTTTTGCCAAATGAATGAGACCCTAGATGCTGACCTCAGTTCTGTCGAGGTTCGGCGACTTCGGAATAAGCTAGAGTCCAAGGAAAGTGTCTTAATCCGCTATCGCAAACAGGCCCGCGATCGAGAAGCCGCGGTAGGCTATTTTATGAACAAGTTTAAGGAGCTCATCTTGGAGGCGGCGCGTCTGAAGAAGGCAATTGCCGACCGCAATTGGGGGAGTGCCGAGACGAACTGGTCGTTGTCCGATGCCTCCACCCAGCAATCGACCTCCGATTCTGTTCTTCGTGAGGTTGTGGTTGAGAAGGTGCTGGAGATTCGGAGGTTGAAAGTCATGCTAGGCGCGGGTCGGTCTCGGTTCGGCCATCCTGGGAGAGGAGGCCATTCTGTTTTGGGTTCTTCGCCAACCCTCTATCGGGAGATGACGAGGCCCGCGGATGCGCAGAGCTCCGTGGGCGGGACATCGACAATGGCTACACCCATGATGCCGTACGAGGTTGTTGGAGGGCAGACCCGTTCGGCAGGACTCGATACGATTCTTGTGAGACTAAAGAGCCTTGCGAGGGACTCTTATGTAGGGGTAGAGAGAGAGCGCTGTAACAATTCCCAATTGTACCGTAGCCTTTGAAGGCGTTTATGAATAAGATTTGATTTGTATGATCTTCTTGACTTTTTAGAAGAACTAGAATGTTGTGTAGCTTGGATCGAATATCGAGCCCCCTGCTTCGTAGAAAACTAGGGCATGGCTCGAGACCCATGCCAAACGCCGAATCACCTCAATTAGGGTTGTGGCTCGGGGGCATTACCAAGTGCGTAGCCCAGGTAGCTTGAGAAAGCTAGGACGTGGCTCGAGGTTAATGTCGAATGTCGAGCCCCCTTAACATGGTAGAGTTACTGGGATGTGGCTCGGGGGCATTACCGAGCGCGTAGCCCAGGTAGCCTGAGAAAGATAGGGCGTGGCTCGAGGTTAATGCCGAATGTCGAGCCCCCTTTCCTTTTCGTGCAAAAAATATAAATATAGTAGAAACCAAGATTACATTTTATTATTTACAAAAAAGGAAAAGCATGTAAGTGCCGATTATAATGGATTGGCTACATAAGTTTAGCCCTCTCCTTCGAGGAACATAATGAGGTGCTCCGCATTCCAGGGCCTCTTGATTATCCTGCCCCCCAGGTCTGCGAGTCGGTACATGCCAGGACGACCACTTCGGAGACCTTGTAAGGGCCCTCCCAATTAGGCGATAGTTTCTGCTTTCCTCCGGGGTCGGATACTGCAAGCTTTCTGAGCACGAGGTCACCTTTTTTTATGTCCGTCGGGCGGACCTTCTTCTTGTAGATTTTCTCGATCCTCTGTTGGTATATGCTTCTTCGAATGGCGGATCTTTCCCTGACTTTGCCGATGAGGTCTAGGTTGGCTCTAAGGTCTAAGGAGTTGTCATCTTCGTTGAAGGCCATGATCCTTGGCGAAGGAAGGCCAATCTCCGGGGGATTAACGGCCTCAGTGCCGTAGGTGAGGTTGAATGGGGATTCGCCCGTGGGGATCCTCTTAGTTGTCCGGTGCGTCCAGAGTACGCTGGGCAGTTCGTCGACCCATAGCCCTTTTGGTGAATTATCCAGTCTCTTTTTGAGGCCATCAAGGATCTGACGGTTTGCATTCTCGGCTTGGCCGTTTGATTATGGGTGGCATACCGATGAGAAGCATTGCTGAACGCTGATGTCTTCGCAGAACATTCGAAAGCTTTTTCCCTCGAACTGGGTCGTAGTCGGTGATGAGCACCTGTGGGATCCCGGACCGGCAGATGATGTGCCTCCAGAAGAATTGTTGAGTTTGGTGCTCGGTGATAGAGGCCAGAAGTTCTGCCTCGATCCACTTGGTGAAGTAGTCGATGGCCACCACCAGGAATTTTCTTTGGCCTGTTGCTTGTGGGAAGGGACCGACTAGGTCCATCCCCTACATAGCAAAGGGGGTAGGATTGGCTAGGGATCGGAGGTTGGCCTGCGGGAGTCTCTTCACCGATGAGAATCTTTGGCGAGGGCCGCATCTCTTGATGAGATCCTGGGAGTCTTGTAACATGGTCAGCCAGTAGTACCCGTGGTTTAGGGCCTTTTGGGCGAGTGACATGCTCCCCATGTGACATCCGTCGATTCCCTCGTGCAGTTCCTTCAGAGCGTACCTGGCCTCGTCAGGGGCTAGGCAATGGAGGTAGGGCTTGCCGTTAGATATCGTGTACGAGCACTTGAAGAGCATCTCGTTGATCAAGGTGAATCTTTCAGAGCGGACTCTGATCCTTCTTGCCTTGGACCGGTCTTGAGGGAGCTCGCCCTTTGAAAGGAACTTTCGAATGGGCATCGTCCAGTTGTCTGGTTGAAGATCCGTGGCGAGGCAGGAGGCTTCAGGGAGGTCGATGCTGGGCTTAAGGAGGACTTCGATCAGAATGGTGCGGTTGAGCCCTTCGAAGGATGACGAGACGAGCTTTGACAACGAATCCGCCTGGGCATTCTGCTCCCTAGGGATTCTTTCTACCGAGTGGTATTTAAAAGACGCCAAGAGATGATGGATTACCGCCAAGTATTGCACCATCCGAGCGTCGTGAGCTTCGTACTCCCCTGTGATCTGGTTGACCACGAGCTGGGAGTTGCTAAAGGTCTTGATGTGTCTGGATCTGGCCTAGCGTGCTAGGGTGAGCCCAGCGATCATGCCTTCATATTCTGCTTCGTTGTTCGAGGCAGGGAAATTCAGACGGATAGAGTACTGGAGGACGAAATTATCGGGACCCTTTAGGATGATGCCCGCGCCACTTCCTCCTTCGCAAGATGAGCAGTCGACATAAACCTCCCACATCGGGTCTGCCTCCTGGATGTTGGTTGGCTCGGTAATAGTGCATTCTGTGATGAATTCGGCGAGGGCCTGCCCCTTGATAGTTGTCCTGGGTTGGTAGCTAATGTCGTACTGACTCTGCTCGATCGACCACTTGACCAAGTGGCCGTAAGTTTCGGGCTTGTGAAGTACGGCTTTGAGAGGCTGGTCTGTAAGGACCTGAATAAAGTGGGCTTGGAAATAAGGGCGAAGCTTTCGTGCAGCCATTACCAGTGTGAAGGCCACCTTCTCCATCTTAGCATATCTGGTCTCCGCCGAAAGCAAGACCTTGCTCACATAGTAGAGAGGCTTCTGGACACCGTCCTCTTCTCGAATGAGAACGGCGTTGAGGGCGCTCTCCGAGGCTGGGAGATGCAGTTGGAGTGATTCGCCTGGCTCGGGTTTGCTCAGAAGGAAAGGGTTGGCGAGGTATGATTTCAGCTGTTCGAATGCCTATTGTTGGGGGTCTCCCCACTCGAAGCCTTTTGCCCCTCGGAGAGCCTTGAAGAAGGGGAGTGATTTCTCCCCGGATTTCGAGAGAAAGCGGCCGATGGAGGCCAGCCTCCCCTTCAGCTAATGAACTTCCTTAGTATTTTTTGGAGGGGCCATGTCGATAATGGCTTGGATTTTTTCGGGGTTCGCCTTTATGCCGCACTGGCTGACGACGAACTCGAGAAATTTTCCGGAGGAGACGCCGAAGGCGCACTTGGCGGGATTGAGCCTCATGTCATGGGATCGGAGTACGCCAAATGCTTCTTCAAGGTCATCCACATGGTCCTGACCCCGCCGGCTTTTGACGAGCATGTCGTCGACGTATACTTTTATGTTGCGACCGATCTGATTTTTTAAGACCCAGTTGACGAGTCTCTGCTAGGTGGCTCCGGCATTCTTGAGCCCGAAGGGCATGACCCGGTAATAGTACAGACCTTGGTCGGTAACAAAAGATGTCTTGGCAATGTCGGGGGGTAACATGCAGATTTGGTTATAGCCTGAAAATGCGTCCATGAAGGTCAGTAGCTCGTGACCCGACGTTGCGTCAATTAGGGCGTCGATGTTCGGGAGAGGGAAAGGATCTTTTAGGCATGCCTGTTGAGATCTGTGAAGTCTATGTAGATCCTCCAGCTTCCGCTGGCCTTCTTCACTATCACGACGTTAGCCAGCCACTCGGGGTAGCTGACCTCCTGACTGAACCGGGCGGACAACAGTTTGTCCACCTCCACCTTTAGGGCTTGTTGCCTCTCCGGGGCGAACTTGCGCCGCTTCTGATGAATAGGCTTGGAGCCCGGGGCGACGCTCAGTCAGTGCCTGGTCAGATCTTTGGAAATCCCGGGCATGTCGGACGGAGTCCAGGCGAAGAGGTTGATGTTGTAGCGGACGCAATCAATCAGGCCCGGCTTCAAGTCGGGGGACAGGGTGCAGCTCACACGGAAACATTTTGATTTGTCTTTCGCCTCAAACGAGACTTCCTCCAGTTCGTCTGCTGGTTCTGACTCCGGATGGTCCCTCTCGGGAGGTAGCTCAACTGCGTTGAGGGGATATACCCCGCCCCTGATCCCGGTCATGTAGCACGAACGTGCCGAATCCTGGTTACCTTGGACGACCCCGACCCCAAGGTTGGTGGGGAATTTCAGTTTCAGATGGTAGGCCGAGGGGACGGCCTGGAACGAACAGAGCCCGGGTCGGCCGAGGATGGCATTGTATGCCGCCTTGACGTTGACCACCATGAAATCCATTGACTCGGTTCGGAGGATGGGGGTCGTGCCTGCTGTTACATCTAGTGTCACAATCCCCTCAATTTGTACGGGAACGCCCGAAAACCCATGAAAGGTGTAACCGGTCAGCTTCAGCTTTTCTCGGAGGAGTTTGAGGTTCTCAAAGGCTTCCAACAAAGGATGTTAATCGAGCTGCCTTTGTCCACCAGGATACGACGGACCTCAAAGTTGGCCATGACAAGGCTGATGACGAGGGCGTCGCAGTGCGGAAGCCGGACGCCTTCGAGGTCTTCTCCAGAGAAGGAGACCGCCCGCTGCTGAACCCGATGGGAGGGATGGTTCCGAACGGAGTTGACCTATCTGACGAAGGCTTTGCGAGGGGTATTGGATTCCCCTCCCATGGGTCTACCGTGGACGCAGTGCAAGATAGCAAGTCCCCCTGTTTCCTCGGGTTCGGGGTCCCGCTCGGGCCGCCGGCTGGTCGTCCGTGGAGGATGCGAAGGCCTTGGGCTCCTCGGTTGTCTCTGGTCTTTGGGATTGGCCCGGGCAAACTCCCTTAGATACCCTCGTTGGATGAGGGTTTCGATCTCATCTTTGGGGGCTCGGCAATGATCTGTCTCGTACCCGGTGTCTCGGTGGAACCAGACAGTAGAACCTTTGGTCTCGCTTTTTGCCATTGTTGGTTGGTCGGGGAGGAAATCGGACGATCCCTTTATCCTCGATCTCCATCAAAATTGCCGAGATGCTCTTGGTCAGGGGCGTATATCTCTCGAATCGGGGGACGGAGGGACCCTCTTGAGGCCAGCTGTTTCTTTCGTGGGTTTCTTGAAGGGCTCAGCGTCATCGGCCTTACGCTTCCCCTTAGTCGTGGCTTCTTTGGCGCCCTCCGGATTGAGGGCCTCCTCTGCCCGAATATACTTCTCGACCCTATTGAGTAGGTCGGGGAAGTCCATGGGTGGCTTTTTGGCTAAGGAAGCCTTGAGCTGGCCGTGACGGACGTTGTGTCGGAAGGCTGCAGAGACAACACCCGCTCGAGGGAGGAGACAGACCTCGCCTCGGCAGTGAATCTCCGAACGAACTTACGGAGGGATTCCCCATCCCTCTGTTTGAGGTCCAGAAGGGAAGCGCTTGTCTTCTTGACCTTCCTACTGGTCACGAAGTAGGCTAGGAAGCCCGCTTCTAGTTGTTCGAACGAGAAGACCGAGTCGGGGGTAAGTTTTGAGAACCATTCTCGAGTTGGACCACGAAGGGTAGCAGGGAAGGCGCAGCAGAGGAGGAGATCCGCAGCGCTATAAATCATCATGAGGGTCTTAAACCCCTCCATGTGATCAGCGGGATCACCTTCGCCGTTGTAGGTCTTGAACTAAGGAGGCCTAATATTTTGAGGGATCTCAGCTTCTAGGATTTAGGGGGAGAATAGGGGTCCGGTCGGCCGATGACCGCGACCCGGTATCGATCCGCCCTCGCCGAGATGGGCGAGGCGGTTCTCCATCTCCTGTAAATGCCAAAGGACGGTGCCTGCCTGTTCCTGGGGGTAAGCCGGTCCGTGGGATTCGCCGCCCCTTGTTCCTGACCGTGGGTCAAACTGTTGTGGACCTTGGTGCCCTGGCCGCCTCGGATGACTTGGAGGACATCGTCCCAAAAATTTTAGAACTCGGCCCTCGTGATGTGTGCTTGCCCCATCAGGTTCTGAGGGTTCGGAGGTCCACGGGGCGAGCGGCTCTATTCCGCATGGTGCTCTGGGGACGACCGTCTACGCTGGTTCGAGACCGAGTTGGAAGCGGCCTCGCCCCTTGTGCGACTGGCCTGTCGATTTGAAATGACGCATCGCAAGTCGATCGTGTTTGAGTGAAAAGCACCCGGCCCATATCTGGCCGTGCCGCCGGCTCGAGGTCGGTTGGAGCCCTGGGCGTCCGCGCGGCTGTGATGTAGGGGGTCCGGATGTCGTGCCAATGTGACGGCCCTTCTGGCCTTGAGGGCCATGGGAGAGCTCGGACTAGGGATGACGTCCCGGGGGGGATCAGACGGGAGACAATACTCGTTTTCCACGGATGACGCTAACCTGATGCTGTTTGTTTTTGGGGTGTGGAAGCAGCAGGTGTGCGTTCTTGTAATTGGTGAAGAGGAAACTGTGGTACTGGCGTCGGTCCGATCCTGCGGAGTAGGACCGGCTCGGGAGTAACAGCAGAGAGGTAGAGGTCGGGTGCTTGGCTCGGATCTAGTAGCTCGGCTCGGATCTTTGATGCTCGGCTTGGTCTTTTGTACCTGCACACTGCCTAGAAACACCGGAAGAAGTTTCGGCGACAGACCCTTCGACGATCTAGTCAGTCACTGAGAAAGAGACTGTGCAGCTAGGGTTCAGGGGAAAAAAAGTTGATTACCTGGTGAAGTGAGGAGGGGGTCTGGTATTTATAGGCACGGATAAACGGATCTGGGATCTTAACGGGCTGGGTCGGATCCGCTTGCCTGTGGGCATGAAGCGGCTAACGGACTTCTGTTGACCTGATGATTAGGAAAGAGCGGGATTTGAGGAGATCTGATGGCCCAGGAGGGATCACGTCATCTAACCCATATCAGGTATCACACCATTTTCTGCGATCAGCTTGTTTCGTACTGAATAAGAGTGGGTACCTGGGAAATGGCATTTAATGGACGTTTCTAAAGAGAAATTAGAATAGAAATACTCGCAATTTAAGATTACTGACTGTAATTGTACATATCAAAAGTTATTAATGATTAAGTGTGCAAATCCTACCTAGTCTTTTGTATGTTGGTGACCAAGAAGAAGGATTGGTAACACAAATATGTTGCTGGTTAGAGCTGGGAACGAGTTGTTGTTTATGTAAGTCTCCATGACCTCGTACGTGTATTCTTAAGTTCGTTCGATTATATTTCTTTACTCTTTAAGCCATCATTCTGGATCTTGATGAACAAATGTGGTTCTCTGATCTATACTGTGAAATCTAGGAGTTCAATTAAGTGAGGAGCTATACTTAGCTATGTCGCATTAAGTTTGAATTGCCATACAGGTAGATTACCCAGTAATTTTCTGGAGCTAATAATTTTAGCCTGAATTTTCTAACCATATGTTTGGGTAACAATGTTATTTTATTACTTTTTGATGGATGATATTTGTGCCTTGGGAGCTATATATCTGTACCTAGAGTAAGTCTATTAAGAGATGGGAAGCTGGGCTCCTTATCGGGAGCTGGAGATCTCAGCCATCCGATTGATCTTGATCGCGATCGGGCGGCTGAGATCTAATGCCACTTATCTTCAGATAGGGTGAGGGGTAAAAGTGGTATACTCAATCGATTGAGTATACCCCTTATCTCTTATCTTCGACAGCTCTCATCCCCCGCTCTCTATCGTTCCAAACCCTAATATCTTCTCCCGCTCTCGAAGATCGCCCCGCTTTCTTCACAACCGTAATCGCTATCATCTCTTCTCTTCTCACGGTCTCAGTCCCGATCCCCATCTTTGAAACCCTAATCCACCTCTCTTCGAAACCCTAATCCACCTCTCTTCGAAACCCTAATCGAAGATAGCGAAGTCGAGCTCTTCTCTCCTGCTCTCTTTCTTCGTCACCTGTGTAAACCCAACTCCACCATCGACCGGATCTCCAGTCGCTTATCTTCAGATCTGTCGAGGGGTAAGAGGGGTATAATCGATCAGACACCATCGGCCTTGTCGTCGCAGCACCAAAGAAGAGCACTTACAAGTTCGTTCTCTCTCTCCGACGGAAAACCCAAACTGCGACAAGGGTTTCGATTTCTCATCTCGAATTCAAATTTTATTTCCTTTATAAATGCTTCTAGTTTGTTGTTATATTTTTAGCGCTTAAATTATGCTCTGATAATATTCGCACTAGTATTCGGACTAGTACATTTAGAATAGCAAATAATATTCGTACTAGTATATGAAATTTTAAGATGTGGACATGACACATGCATATAAGCACACAAAATCCATGTAATATGCAGTCTAGTTTTTGTTTCTTTCGAGATTTGCTTCAATCACTGCTAATAGGACATGACACATGCATATAAGCACCCAAATTCCATGTAAAATCCATGTAAGAAGCTGAAGGTTGCTTGCCATTTAACTATGGATGTTTCTCCCCAAAAAGAAAAATATTTAACTGTCTAAAATCTGTACATACTTAAATTCTTCAAACACTAACTTTCATAACCTCTCAGTATGAACACTTTATTACTTATAGATCAAGAATGTAGTCTGTTGGACTTTTTCGTTTGTGCTAATTTAAAGTTGTAGCTTTATTTTTAATTTTTTTTGTCTCATTCTCCTATGAAGGATGGAGGTTGAAAATGAAGAATTACTAAGCCAAGATGTTCAGTCCAGTTGGAGGGACGTTGATGATGCTTCTAAACCATTTGTTGGTTTGGTATTTGCAACATTAGACGACGGATATGAATTTTATAAAACATATGCAAAATTAGTTGGTTTTTCAGTATGCAAGTTTGCAACGATGGTTGACAGTACCACAAAGGAGAGATATTCACAACAATTTGTTTGCTCAAAGCAAGGCAAGCCGGTTGATACAACTGTTGTGAATGTTGCCAATAATGAAGAATCGTCTTCTTCAAATTTGATCAAGAGAAGGCGAAGGGCTGTGACGAAAGAAGGGTGTATGGCTCAAATACGAATGCAAAGGGATGATGACGGGAGATGGTCAATCCGTATGTTTGTTGAAGAGCACACCCATATTTGTGTCACACCTAGAAAGCAACAATTTCTAAGATGTAATAGAACTGTCTCTGAAGCGCAAAAAAGTTTACTTAGTTCTTTCAAAGAGGCTAACATAAGAACTTCAGAGTTTATGTCCTTCATGGAAATAGAAAATGAAGGTTTCAGTAATATTAATTGTACTGAAAAAGACATTAGAAATTCGTTGCAAAGAGAGAAGGATGGTATGAGAGCTTATGATGTTGATATATTGCTGGAGTACTTGCAAGAGAAAAAAGAGATGAATCCTTCTTTCTGTTGTCATTACAAGGTTGATGAAGACAACAAATTAACTTATGTGTTATGGGTTGATGCTATTGCCAGGAAGGCTTACAAGCATTTTGGTGAAGTGCTAATTTTTGATACCCCATATGATACCAATGAATACAAGTTGGTTTTTGCTCCATTTACTGGAGTTAATCATCATGGCCAATCTGTCAATTTTGGTGCGGCTTTTATAAATAAAGAGACCACCGACTCTTTTGTTTGGTTGTTTCAAAAATGGGGTGAAACAATGGGTAGGTCTCCACCAAAAGTGATCATCACAGATCAAGATCCTGCAATGGATAATGCAATTCGCATGTGTTTTCCTGGTTCGAGCCACAGGCTTTGCATGTGGCACATTCTTAAAAAGCTTCCCGATAAGCTTGGTGGCCCGGGCCTGAATAGTGATTTTAGCATTCCATCCATAGTTGTATCTGGGAATCAGAGACCCCAGAAGAGTTTGAGATGAGATGGAATGACGTAATGAACGCTAATGTGCAAATTGCAGGTATTACTTGTTTCAATAAATTATTCTTATGTTTGAACATTTTTTTGTACTATTAGTACTTGATACATATTACAATAACAGGTAATCCTTGGTTTTCTGATATTTATTTGCTTCGTGAGAAGTGGATACCAGCTTATGCTAAGCATATTTTTACTGCTGGAATTAGCACAACACAGATATCAGAAAGCATGAATGCTTTTGTAGATAAATATGTTAATAGCAAAAATTCTTTACATGAATTTATGACAAGGTTTGAAAGGGCAATAAGGAAACAAAGACAAAATCAGTTAGCAGCTGACTACACCACTCTGCATACAAAACCAAAGCTGCAAACAGATTTTGAAATTGAGTCCCAAATGTCTGAACTGTACACTAGAGCGAAATTTTATGTATTTCAAGCTGAACTAGTTGAAAGCTTGAATTATGCCTCTTTAATGAAAGCTGACGATGGTAGTGTGCAACACTATATTGTCAGGAGAATGGAAAAGTCGGTACAATCTGAGAAAACAAGAGATGTGTTCTACAAGGGAATGGATAATGTTGGGACTTGCACTTGTAGTAAATTTGAAGTGGAGGGAATTCCTAGTAGACACATCCTTGTGGTATTGAGGAATGAGTTTGTTGATTTCCTGCCTCAATCTTATATTTTAAAGAGGTGGACCGCTTCGGTAACTACCGAGATTGTATATGATGATGCTGGTGATGAAATCATCGGTAGCTACGGTAGTCCACAAGATTTGGACATGGTGGAATTTTCAAATAAAATCAACAAAGTGATGAGGATCGCTCGCTCATCAAAGGAGATGCGCCAGAAGGCTAAAACATTACTAGTTGGTGTTGTTACAGAATTGCAACAAGATATGCCCCAAGAATTACAACAAGCAATAACTAGTTCACTACCTAGAACAGTCCATATTCATGTACCCGATATTGTAAAAACCAAAGGTAGTAGGAAGCGCATTAAAGAGGGTAAGGAGAAAGCATTGGAGAAGGCTGCGAAACCACTAAGAAAGTGTCGTTTGTGCAAGAAGCTTGTTAATCATGACAGTCGTACCTGTCCTTTAAAGGAAAGGTTAGTAATTAAATACAAAGTTTATACTTTATTTTCTTTATATATAGTATAATCTTAATTTCATTTTGTGAATATTAATCGTGTAGCTCTACTATAAATGAGTCACAAGCTTCTACTACATTTTCAATAATGGAACCTATAACAGAGGAGGCTCCGAATATAGCATGAACTTTGTTGGTTTATTTCTGTGGATTTTGCAGGTACGTGTCATATATGAATTAAAATAATTTCTGAACCATATCTGCCGTTATTGTACTTTAATACATTATAGCACATTTATTAAATTAACCCTTTTGTCTTCTTTGTGTGCAGGTAAAATATTGATGGAAAAAAATTGATGCTCGATAAGAAATTTAGTTCCCGAAAAGTTGGTAAAAAATTTAGGTTTATAGTTTATAATTCCAAGTTAGTAGGCAATGATGAAAAGTTTATGCAGCTTGAATTTTGTTCTTGACCACTAGCCGGTGTGGCTTAATAAAGCAGCTCTAGTGACAAATTCAAAATTCCACATTTGACTCATTTATACTTGATTTAATATGCAGCAGTGATGAAAAGTTTATGCATGATTTTGATACTTCATGATTATTGGATGGTGTTCAACTTCATGTTCATTTTGGGTTTGTTTTGAGTCGGGAAGCTGAAATTATTTGACACTTCATCCTTTTGTTCAAACTAAGTTGTTCTGAGCTTACCCATTTTCAATTTCATTTTGAAAATGCATTTGTAACAATGGTTTTACCGGATATTAAGGTTGATGGTGGTGTTTTTCTGAGCCGGCATGATTTTTTCATCCGAGTCTACTGTTTTATGTTTTCTGTTGCACTTGTTCTGAGCCTACAAGTTTTAACCATGTTCAACATACACTCTCCAGGAACATGCCACATACGTACTTGCATTTTCTTCTATTTGATGAATCATTTGGTGCAGGAATTCAAGAGAAAGAACGAGAAGGTCGTTAGCGAAGAACCGGAGATACTTCAAGTTCTGTTTCTGTTTGTTCTGGGCTTACTTCAAGTTGACAAAATTGGATTCTTCATGATCTGCACTTGACAAAATTGGATACTTCAAGTTCTGTTTGTGTTTGTTCTGAGATTACAAAATTTGATACTTCATGATCTGTATCTGATTGTTCTGAGCTAACAAAATTTGTATACTTCATGCTCTGTTTGTGTTAGCTCTGGACCGGCAAAATTTGATACTTCATGTTCTGTTTGTGTTATTTCTGAGCTTACAAATTTTGCATACTTCATGATCTGTCTGTGTTAGTTCTGGACTGGCAAATTTTGCATACTTCATGATCTGTTTGTGTTGGTTCTGGACTGGCAAAATTTGTATACTTCATGCTCTATTTGTGTTAGCTCTAGACTAGCAAAATTTGATACTTCATGTTCTGTTTGTGTTATTTCTGAGCTTACAATTTTTGCATACTTCATGATCTGTCTGTGTTAGTTCTGGACTGGCAAATTTTGCATACTTCATGATCTGTCTGTGTTAGTTCTGGACTGGCAAAATTTGTATACTTCATGCTCTATTTGTGTTAGCTCTGGACTGGCAAAATTTGATACTTCATGTTCTGTCAGTGTTATTTCTGAGCTTACAATTTTTGCATACTTCATGATCTGTCTGTGTTAGTTCTGGACTGGCAAATTTTGCATACTTCATGATCTGTCTGTGTTAGCTCTGGACTGGCAAAATTTGATACTTTATGTTCTGTTTGTGTTATTTCTGAGCTTACAAATTTTGCATACTTCATGATCTGTTTGTGTTAGTTCTGGAGTGGCAAAATTTGTATACTTCATGTACTATTTGTGTCAGCTTTGGACTGGCAAAATTTGATACTTCATGTTCTGTTTGTGTTATTTCTGAGCTTACAAATTTTTCATACTTCATGATCTGTTTGTGTTGGTTCTGAGCTTACTAAATTGGTATACTTCATGCTATGTTTGTGTCAGTTCTGAGCTGGCAAAATTTGGTTACTACATGGTCTGTTTGTGTTAGTTCTAAGCGCTTTACAAAATTTGATACTTCATGTGTATGTTTGTGTTAGTTCTGCGCTTACAAAATTTGATACTTCTTGGTCTGTTTCTGTTAGTTCTGAGCTTACAAATTTGATACTTCTTGGTCTGTATACTACATGCTCTGTTTGTGTTAGTTCTGAACGGTCAAATTTTGATGCTTCCATGATCTGTTTGTGTTAGTCCTGAGCTTACAAATTTTTCATACTTCATGCCCTGTTTGTGTTGGTTCTGTGCTGGCAAAATTTTCATACTTCATGCTGTGTTTGTGTCAGTTCTGAGCTTACAAAATTTGTTACTTCATGCTCTGTCTGTGTTAGTTCAGAGCTTACAAAATTTTGGTACTTCATGCTCGGTTTGTATTACTTCTGAGCATGGAAATAAATTGGATACGCCATGCTGCGTAATACACCAAAACATACACAGAATTTCAATCATGACATCAAAACAATAATGAACTGAACATGTGGAAGAAATTCGATCTTCATAGAATTGCAAGGTAATACTTTACAAAAACTTTACAGCGTAAGAAATGTACTTGACATCTGACACTTTACAAAGTACTGAAACATAACAAACACTTTACAGCGTAGTACAATGTTTAATAACGTACAGGTACATGAAAAAATTTACAAATACTGAAAGTATACAACTTATTGTTGCCCCTAATACATATTTTGTTTTGTATACTGTCAACAAAAACACAATTTAAGTTTGCTCCAAATATCAAATTTTCCCGTAGTCCAGTATTCAATAGCTCCAAGAAGCACTTCATGCTGAAATCAACCTGAAATCAAAAGTAAACATAACTCATTTAACCTGGAAAAGACAAAATAATTAAAACAGATAGTCGGTTCAGAACGCAAAAAATCTTCAAGTAAATATGGTAGGCTCAGAAAAACAGAGGCTGAACATGAAGTTCAAAATTTGTTGGCTCAGCAAAAACAGAAACTGAGAACCAAGCAGCTTGGGAGCAAACAGAAACAGATAGTGAAGTATCAAATGTTTGTAAGCTCATAGCAAACAGAGATAGAGCATGAATTGTCAAAGTTTGTAAGCTCAGAACTAACACAAACAGATCATGAAGTGTTAAATTTTGCCCTCGCTCAGAACCAACACAAAAATAGCATGAAGTATCAAATTTTGCCAGCACAGAACTAACACCAACTGATCATGAAGTATCAAATTTTGTCAAGTGCTCAGAACTAACACAAACACAGCATGTAGTATCAAAATTTTGTAAGCTCAGAACCAATACAAACAGATCATGAAGTATGAAAATTTTGCCAGTCCAGAACTAACACAGACAGATCATGAAGTATGCAAAATTTGTAAGCTCAGAAATAACACAAACAGAATATGAAGTATCAAATTTTGCCAGTCCAGAGCTAACACAAACAGAGCATGAAGTATACAAATTTTGTTAGCTCAGAACAATCAGATACAGATCATGAAGTATCAAATTTTGTAATCTCAGAACAAACACAAACAAAACTTGAAGTATCCAATTTTGTCAAGTGCAGATCATGAAGTATCCAATTTTGTCAACTTGAAGTAAGCCCAGAACAAACAGAAACATATTGATGAAGTATCAAATTTTGTTCACTCAGAACAAACATAAAATGAACTCTTTGAACCTGGACACGAAGTATCAAATTGTGTATGCTCAAGACAAACAGAAGCTTGCCATGAAGTTTGAAATTTGGTATAGTGTCAGAACAACAGACACTGAACATGTGGTTTAAATAAAACTAGTAGGCTCAGAACACACTATTCATAACTAGGGCTGCATTGGGGTGCCGCGCCAACTAGGATATGATAGATATATAATCAAGAATAAATACAACAATCTTGAAGTAAATATTCAGATCATAAACTGTTTTGCATCACGGCCTACACCAACAAACAGTTTGAGAGAATCAAAGACCAAAAGGCTTAGATGAGTACCCAACACATACGCATCCAACGTCAGTTACTATGAAATCTAGTTTTCTGTTGTTTGGAGCTTACAAATTTTGATACTTCATGCTCTGTTTCTGTTGTTTTGAACTTATTATCAACTGTCTTTCATAAACAAAGAAAAAACCCGTAGGCTCAGAACACACTATTCATAACTAGGGCTGCATTGGGGTGCCGTGCCAACTAAGATATGATAGATATATAATCAAGAATAAATACAACAAATTGAAATAATTATTCAGATCATAAAGTGTTTAGCATCACTGCCTAATATATAGTTTTTTTGTAGTGTCATGATCTGTTTGTGTTTTTTCTGAGCTGACAAAATTTGATACTTCATGTTCTGTTTGTGTTGTTCGGAGCTTATCATCAATTGTGTTATATATATAGAGTAAGTCTATTAAGAGCTTGGGAACTGAAATCCTTATCCAGAGCGGGGGTTTTTAGCCATTCGTTCGCGATTGATCGCGATGGAACGACCCATATTTGATACCGCTTATCTTCAGAATGTTTGGGGGTAAAAGGGGTAAAATCAAAAACCCCTATCTCTTATCTTCTCACAATCAATCGACCAAGCTCACATAATAGACTTACTCATGAATATATATAGACTAAAGAAAACCAGTAGGCTCAGAAAACACTAATCATAAGTAGGGCTGCATTGGAGTGCCGCGCCAACTAGGATATGACAGATATATAATCAAGAATACTTAAAACAGGATTGAAATAATTATTCAGATTATAAAGTGTTTTGCATCACTGCCTAAACCATTGTGAGTCATCGGTGCCCAAAAATTTGGTGAATTGAGCTAGTCTCAAATCTCATAAATGTAAGGTAAGTGTTGAGGGCATTGGACATTCAAACACCATACTTTCATTTCTTCACCATCCACTCTCCCGCTCATACCCCAGATGTGTATTCAACTTTGAATAATTATCATGGCACACAACCAAATACCCTTCAAAACAATAATTTCAATGCCCAAAAATTTTGTAACCAACTTATATCAAAATCAATCTCATCATTGCCTACAAACAAAACCGAATGAAAATGCAAGAAATTAAACAGAAATCATAAAAGCATTTATGAGAGTCAAACACTTCCCTCCGGAATCTGAGAGAGGCAGAACCCAATGAGCCGAGAAATCAAAACCCTTATCATCGATGGCGTCTGATCGATTATACCCCTTTTACCCCTCGACAGATCTGAAGATAAGCGACTGGAGATCCGGTCGATGGTGGAGTTGGGTTTACACAGGTGACGAAGAAAGAGAGCGGGAGAGAAGAGCTCGACTTCGCTATCTTCGATTAGGGTTTTGAAGAGAGGTGGATAGGGTTTCGAAGATGGGGATCGAGACTGAGAGCGTGAGAAGAGAAGAGATGATAGCGATTAGGGTTGTGAAGAGAGCGGGGCGATCTTCGAGAGCGGGAGAAGATATTAGGGTTTGGAACGATAGAGAGCGGGAGAGAAGAGTGCTGTCGAAGATAAGAGATAAGGGGTATACTCAATCGATTGAGTATACCACTTTTACCCCTCACCCTATCTGAAGATAAGCGGCATTAGATCTCAGCCGTCCGATCGCGATCAAGATCGATCGGATGGCTGAGATCTCCAGCTCTCGATAAGGAGCCCAGCTTCCCAGCTCTTAATAGACTTACTCGGGTTAGATATACCTCTTTTTGTTTGGTGTCTGTTTCTAGTAGTCATAATCGACATATGACTATTGTGTCTCGGAGAAATGTGATCATATCGGATGTTCATTTCATATACTCAATATATAAAAATTGTTATTAAATAAGTTATTATATGTCCTATATGTCATTCATCATATAAAATATTATATAATGTAGCTAATAACATAAATCAATTACTATGAATTTTCGCATAATTTAACAATAATATAGAAGAGAATGTAATATAAGTATATAACTAAATTGAATTTGCATTGATTAGAAAAAATGGATTAGTTAATAAACTTACTTGACTTTGCATATATATACAAACAATAGTGATACGAAATTCTCACATTATTTTAGCTTAAGGTCCTATATTTAAAGACATATATGTTAAAAGTAAAATATTTTTTTTAATATATTCACAATAACATTTGTCTATTTCGGCTGATATTTTTCCACTTTCGGTAATTTCGGCAGAAATCCACACATTTCGGTCCAAAACGATATGAAGTATAAAGTATGTGATTTCGTATCAGCAAGCTAGCTAAAACAAAATTTATTTCGGTCGTATGGGAGAAAATTTAAAACATTTTTTGATTTATATTTTCTGATTATTACATACTCAAATATATAATCCATTTACTAGTAACTCCATAACTGCTATGATTCTGATTATCCATATGACCGAGTATGAATTCTATCAGAATACTTGCAGTAAAGCTTCTAGATGATTGAGATTTTTTTACTTTAAATTGCATATAAATGGCTTAATGATTGAGAATGTAGGGCAAGGAGCAGAAGGTATTTCTTCGAATTTGATAGCCCAGTCGCGGACGACCAATTGTAGTGAAAGATATCATTTCTTAGAAACTTTGCTCTCCCCCATCAACTTTTGAGTTCCGAATTTGAATATCATAAAATAGAAAATTTCTAATAATATTTGTGAAGAACTAGAAGTACAGAAATAAAAGAACAAATTAGATACTTCAATACAGAGTCGAGATTAAGATATCTGTTCTTAAAGTAAAATTCGTCTCGTAGTGTGACGGTAGTTGACGAATTGCCTCCTATGATACAATTGTATTACCTTTTCCTGAAGAGCAGCAGGCTAGGGCTGCTTCTTTCCCACCGCATCCTTCCTTGTTTGTCAGAGATATAAAGCGAGTGCATTGGAAACGGGAATTGGGTCGATCTATTCCATGACGAAGCATCCGAAGCATAACTGCGAAGAAGATTATCAAGTTCAAAAACCTGTGCCTCTTGCAGACAAAATTGCAGAGTCTGTTGTTACAGAATAATGGCACCAGTTACAGAATTTCAAACGCCTCAAAAAATAGATCCAGTGGAAAAATAGGAGCGGGGCAAAAAAAGCAAAGCCAGTCGGAGTGTGTGTCGGAGCCGAAGTGTGTGTGTGTGTTTGTAACTTTGGCTAGGTCTCCTCTCCACTACACGTTAGTGGTAACCTCAGAGCTACAACCTTTAGTCCATTTCTTTAGCTTATATACTAGAGAAATCTTTTCCAACTTCCGATGTGGGACTATCCATTTTTTTCCAAATTTCTAAGTTAGTACATTTCGAGTACCCAACTTATGACCAATATTTCTCATTCATACGAAATCCGTTTTTTGGCAAATGAGTACATTGTGGAATAGTCTTCGACGAGAGGAACGTAATCCAATCACTTTCCAGCACTGCCGGTGGCCGGAGCCCACCGGAATCCGGCCCGAAAAATATGCCAAAAATATTTCCAACATAGAATGCGCATTCCCATAATGGGTTTGGTCATTGTGTGAAGAACCCTTTTCATCGTTCTCTTTGCTTTAGAAATTAATTTTGTATTTACCTTGTTTTCCAGACAATGAGAAAGCGAACATATCCTACTCTTTATCTTTCTAATGAATAGATTAGTAATTTTGTACTATTAGTAGCACAGTAAGCATCACTGAATTTTTGTTGTTCCTTGCCAGGTTAACTTTCACAACCCAACAGAAAAGAGCTACTTTATCCTGCTGGATTGATGCTGTCATTACATAAGCAAACAAAATACAGCTCTTATAAGGAAACGATTTTTTAATTTCTTATAACAAAATACAGCTCTTATCCTGTTAGATTAATACTATTGGACACTAGAATTAGTTCGAACCCATCATCAGTTGAGCATCACCTAATTTTTGACATCAGCATAATAATATGTTTTAATTACTTTCAATCATTCATTTTATCTGGTTCAACTTTACTAATACTTTAGATTAAAAAAAACTTTGTATTTTAAATTAGGTGTCTCAAGTCCTTTGCAAAAGTCATAGATTGATCAAACGTTTATATCCTCTCTTTCTCTCATCTCCAAAACCAGGGCTGCTTCCAAGTCAATTCTTTGCTCTCATATGCTTCTCAGCTTTTGGATCCAACCTTACCTTGCTCCCCTGATAATGAAAGTAAGAGATTAACCTAAGATTTTTCTTTTATGTAAACCAAGATTCTACGATTTTAAGTGATTAAAAGCATGCGTAGTTGATTTTGGAGCATTGTTGCATAGTGTTTTGATTTGTTTCCAATATTAATTTGCTTTTCATTGTTCTTATTAGAAGTTTGGCCGATTCGTTTCCTTATGAATAATTACCATTCTTACATCCATCCAATTTCTTGAATTCATCCCGAAATTTCACCTCGATAGGATTTATTTACTCCTAGCCCAAAGACAATTAATGCAATGGAATTCTAACCATTTAAAATTGAGATGGTTTTTTGTTTGTCTTTTCTTTTTACTGATGCAGTCATAGATAATTAGTGAAATTAATCTGGCAAGTCAATTGAAACAAATTCCTGTATATATTAACCCTTTTAACTTGAATTCAAAGTGAAATCTTAGGGAGCGTTTGGTACATGGATTGGAAGATTTTCAAGAATGAGAGGATTCCCGAAAATGTGAGAGTAGGAATGAAGATTTTCGTATTATCACGTTTGATATAGTATATTGCATTTACCGAGAATCCTTTATTATTGTATTTTTTTATTCTAGTTTTTTGAGTTATTTTATTGTTTGTTATAAAAATCTAATGAGAATCCTCAAATCCCATGATTTTAAGGAAGGGATTTTTCTAATTTTTGGGTTTTTTATTGTTTGTTATGGAAATCCTCATGGGAATCCTCAAATTCAAAGGTTTTTTAGGGAAATTGAAATCATTCCCAACAATCCATCCAAAACTATGTTTGGCACATACCAAACAAGATAATCTAAGGGGGAATGTGAGATTCCCTTGCACATTCCTATGTACCAAACACCCCCTTAGCGTAGACAATTTGATTCTAGTATTCCTCCCAAATTATTACTGAAGAATCTCCATAGTTGGATTTCTGTACTGGTTAACATAGATTGGGAAGATGAAAGAAGGAATAGAAGAAGAAAATTTATACTGCAGGGACTTATCCGGGATTATCCTTTGTTCGTCCAAAAAAGAAAAGAAAAAACACTACCCTTGTGAAAATTATATGATTCCATTCAAAGCAAACTTAAACTAGTCAAAAACTTACCCACAGATAGTAGTCAAATCGGTTCTTCTTTCTAGTCTACTTTACTTGCAAATAAAATTTGAACATAAATGAAAATTTTAGTGTAGAAATTCATTGACGCTTCGACTAACCCATATCCATCCCTTCAACAATAACGAGGTTCTCACCATTTTGAAGCAAAAACATTCAACATTTAAGCGCCAGTTAAATAAATTAAAATGACAATTGAAAAAAGAAATACAAAACATCACTCATATATCACTCATCTTTGTCACATTATAGACATCTTCCAAAATCCCGTGCTTTTTGCTAGTCGAATTTATCATGTGGGTCATTACTCTTTTAGAAAAATGTTCTGGGTTCATTTAAATGTAGTACATCTACTAGTTCATTATTGTGACCCATATCGTAAAATTTAATTACTTTGATAGAGAATATGATATTGGGTGCTAGCTTCTTCCTTAAATGAAAATGATTGGAAACAACCTGATCCCAGAAAAACTCAAAATCATTAAGTGATGCGGTTGCTTTTTGGAAAGGGTGGATGCACCAGGAGTGAGTTCTATTTGTTTGTTTTGTGGAAGGACACGGCACTGGACGGTACGCCCGACCCTCGGCGGAAGGGACGTGATTGGGTATGGAGGTGGAGGTCGGAAGATCAGCTCGGTAGTGGAGGCTCGGCTCGGATCTGGAAGCTCGGATCCAGGAGTCTCGTGTACCTGCACTCGACCTAGAAACACCGGGGTTGGTCTCGGTGGCAGGCCCTCCAACGGTCTAGTTAGTTACTGAAGTAGAGCAACAGTAGCTAGGGTTTAAAGAGGGAAAAGATTGATTACTTTTGAAGGTAGGAGAGGGCCTGGTATTTATAGGCATACCAAACTGGTATGGATCCGTTTGGGTCGGGTCTGGACCCGTATACCTGTGGGCCTGGTGGAGTAGAAGTCCATGGGCTTCAGTGTGATCTGATAATCATGGGTGAGAGTTTTTCGAGGAGATCGGATGGTCTAGGATGTGCCAGGTCATTTTTTCCTATGTCACATTAAGTTTTCTAACTTTGAAGCATCAACTATTGGAATAGTAAGCACCGACAGTTCAAAAGGCATTTTTAGGTTGTTAAAAGCAACTTGGAGAGTAGTCGTTTAAAACGGAAGTTTTCCACATACCTGTGCATGTGCCCACATTCCCGTCCTTCATGGATGTGATAGTACCCAACAAATGTGCGGAATGGTTGGTTCATCATTCCGTTTGTTCGATTATAATCCTCTTAAAACATCTCTTGGATCAAAAGGAGAAGAATACATGTACTTATATTATGTAAGAATTTTCTTTCCCATTTGTTTCAGCACATAGTTGTTAGCAAAACTCTGTAATAAGTCTCCTTTTCAGAAATATAGACAAGATTTTATAAGTTTTGACACTTGTACATGTAAGGGTATCCACTATCGTTGCTAAAAATCTAAAATATCCATATTTTAGAGAAAAACCTCCCACTATGGTTTGCCAAATACCTATTTTAAAGAAAAGTTGTGAACAGTCGACTGCTATATTTAGTAGTGAAATATAGCATTTGCCAAATATAGAAGACGGAAGATCATCCTCCGTCTCTCAGTTATTTTCGATATTAAAAGAGTACAGACGGAAGATCTTCCGTCTGCCAACTTTTAATGAAGAATAGTTGAGAGACGGAGTCTATTTTAATTATATTTTTTTTAAATAAAAGAATAGAGACTCGGTGAAGTTTTTAATAATTTTTTCAAAAAATTACTAAAATACCATCAAAATATTTACCAAAATGCCATTTATATTAAAAAAAATCATGCTCCAGTTCATTTTTATTTTTTGCATTTTATTATGAAAACGCCACCCACCTATTTACAAAATTGGCAATTAATTCATTTAATTTTTTTAAAAAAAAAGTTTCGACCAGATGGTCTGGCAAACTTTTAAAAAAAGAATGAAACAAATATTGTCAAACGGAACATGATCTTCCGTCTATCAAATTTTGGGTATTAAAAAATTTACAAATTTTTATTGAACGGGAGGATGTTGTTCTGTCTCCATTTTAAAATATTTTTTAAAGCCAAAATTTGGCTTTTATGATAGCAGCGCAACCCTTTGATTGCTAAATTCTAATTGCCAAATACTTATTTTTTAACAGCAACGATAGTGGATGCTCTAAAACGCTAATTAACTAGGAAGGATATATTTAAATATTTAGTTTAAACAATTTTGAATACTTGATTACCCATGGGGCTATTGAAAGTCATCAGGATATAAGATCTCTAAAAGTAGGAAGCTAGGATTTAGGAAGCTGCTGTCTTCTTCATCCTTGTAGAGAAACTCCGATAGTGCTTAGCACTAGCCCAAGACCGTAATACCCGAGAAACCCGAGTGAAACCAAGAGAAGAAATCCTCTAAGTATGAAGAATGATATGGAAGAATACTTAGAAAAGAGAGAATTAGAGAACTTATGAAGAACACTCTTTCTTTAACTTGCTTTTTATTTATTTGTTCAACTTGTTTACAAATGGGAGAGGAAGGAGCTATTTATAGGCTCCAAGAGTACAAAATATCTTTCTAGAACTCTCTACCATAATATCTAGATTTTATGTCTTACAATTCCTAGAATTTTCTACACAATCTTTAGATAATTATTTTATAGAATTCTCTAGAACATCTAGAGGAGGTGATAATGTTTTATGATGTTTCTAGAGACTCTCTAGAACTTGGGCTTAATTTTGGGTTTGGATTATGAACCCATAATTAATCCTAACTCAAAATCAAGTTTAATTTCAATACTCCCCCTTAAACTTGATTTTGTCAACCATACCGAGCTTCGAGCGAAGTAACTCGAATTTACTTTTTGGTAATGACTTGGTGAAGATATCTGCAACGTTGTCATCGCTTCGAACTTCCAAAGCTTCAATTGTTCCATCAAGCACCTTCTCCCTTATGAAGTGATGCTCTAACTCGATATGTTTCGTCCTTGCATGAAACACCGGATTATTAGCCAACTTGATAGCACTTTGATTATCTCCATAAATTTCAACCGGCTTATTGATTGGCTCGAACAAATCTTCAAGGAGTCTTCGAAGCCATATACACTCTTGAGCTGCGAGTGTTGACGCTTTATACTCTGCTTCAGTGGTAGACAATGACACCGTTGCTTGCTTCTTGCTGCACCATGAAACACTTGTGTCTCCACATAAGAACACATAGCCTGAAGTTGATCTTCGATCATCAAGATCTCCACCAAAGTCAGCATCTGTGAAGCCATGAAGAGAGGTCTTGGCATTGTACTTATACACCAAACCCATGCCAAGAGTTGTCTTCACATACTTCAAGATCTTCTTTGCCGCTTCTAAATGTGGTTTCCTTGGTTCTTGCATAAAACGGCTTATGAGACCTACCGCGAAGGCAATGTCAGGTCTTGTAATGGTTAAATATAGAAGACTTCCCACAAGAGAGCGATAAGGTCGAGAATCAGGTAGCAAGGACCCTTCATCGCGCTTAAGCCTTATGTTCACATCCATCGGAGTAGTACGTGTCTTTCCTTCGTGTACCCTGAACTTCTCAACAATCCTTCTTGCATAGCTTTGTTGACCGATGAAGATTCCATCCTTTACCCTTTCAACCTCCAAACCAAGAAAGTTATTCAACTCACCTAACTTCTTCATCTCAAACCTCACCGACATATCCTCTTGTAGACGAGCAATTTCAGCATCATCGTTTCCGGTGATTATCATATCATCCACGTAAAGAAGAACTACCACGTGGACTCCTCCATTCTTCTTGAAGAATAGACTTGGATCCGAATTTGATGGTACATAACCGCAAAACTGAAGGAATTGAGCAAGTTTTCCATACCATGCTCGAGGAGCTTGTTTTAACCCGTACAAGGCCTTCTTAAGCTTACACACATAATCAGGATGCTCTCGTGATTTGAAACCAAGTGGTTGCTCCATGAAGATACTCTTATCAAGCTCACCGTATAGAAACGCATTTTTCACATCTAGTTGCCATAACTTCCAACCAAAGCTTGCGGCTAAAGATAGAAGTAAACATACCGTAGTCATCTTAGCCACAGGACTGAAAGTCTCATCATAATCTTCTCCATACTTCTGAGAGAACCCCCGAGCAACCAACCTTGCTTTAAATCTATCAATGCTTCCATCCGCTTTCCGCTTAATTCGATACACCCATTTACATGAAACGGGTTGAACATCCTTGGTTTTCGGAACCAAATCCCAAGTTTCATTCTTTATAAGGGCATTCATCTCCTCTTCCATTGCGGTCTCCCACTCTTGAACACCTTTAGCTTCATCATAAGATGATGGCTCTTCTTCATCTAATGGAGCGGCAAAATAACATGAGTAAGTAGTGACAAACCTTTCATCTCTGAACCGGGCAGGCTTAACAATGTTCCTTTTAGGCCTTTGATTAGCCATGGAACCATGATCTTCATCATCATCTTCCTCTTGATTAGTGCTCCCCCTTTCACCTTGCGTCTCTTTTTCAAGACTTCCGCTCTCACTTGGCATTTGAGGAATTGGTTCATCAACCTTGAAGGAATCTCCACCTTCTTGTTCGACCAAGACTTGAGGTTGTCCATAATATGAGGAAACTTCGTCAAAGACAACATCACGAGACACGACGTACCTATGTGTCTCAGGATCCATGCACCTCCATCCTTTTCTTTGTTCATCATAACCGACAAATATGCATTTCTTCGCCTTTGCCTCCAACTTTGTTCTCTGAGAGTCGAACACATGGACGTAGCAGATTGATCCAAATATCCTGAGATGTTTCACCGTTGGCTTCTTCCCATGAACCATCTCATAAGGAGACTTCATGTTGTTCGGACTTAGTGGCATTCGATTGATGACATATGCTGCACATCTCATGCCTTCCGCCCATAAGGCTTTAGGTAAATTCTTGTCATGTAGCCAGCTTCTACACGTTTCGCTTAGATGTCGGATCTTCCTTTCTGCTACTCCATTTTGTTGAGGTGTATATGGGCATGTAAATTCCCTCTTGATACCATGCTCTTGACAAAAAGAGAGGAACTCCTTTGACATAAACTCTCCTCCATTGTCCGTCCTTAGGGTCTTGATCTTCCGACATAACTCGCCTTCCACGGTAACCTTGAATTCTTGAAATCTTGAAAATGCTTCTGATTTTTCCTTCACAAAGTATACCCAGGTGTACCGTGAGAAATCATCAACGAACAACAACATGTAACGAAACCCGGAATAGGAGGGTGTTCTTGTTGGACCCATCAAATCGCTATGGATCCTCTCCAACGGAGCGCTGCATCGTGAAGTGGAGTTGTCAAATGGAAGCCTATGTGATTTTCCATATTGACAACCTTCACAAAGTCTTCCTTCATCTTGAATCTTCAACCTTGGGAGCCCATTAACCAAATCCTTGTTTACCATAACTTTGAGTTTAGTCATATTTATATGACCAAGTCTAGCATGCCATATAAAGACATTATTATTGGTGCTCATCTTCTAAACATATGAGTTGGAGGCCGATAAAACATATAGATCTTTAACTCGTGCTCCGGTGTGAACCACATCCGCCTTTAACTCTTTAATATTCTTTAAGAATTTGACGTCACTTGGGCCAAATAAAACGTAGTTACCTGAGTCCACCGCATTTACCACAGAGAGAAGACTCTTCCTTACTCCAGGAACATGATATACATTCTTGAGAGTTATTGGGCTTCCATCATCTCCTTTAATGACAACAGTTCCTTCCTTCTCAACGCGGTGGATTGAATTATCCGCGGTAATGATGGCTTCTTTTCCGTCATGGCGCTGAAGACTGGAAAATAACTTCTCGTCTCCGGTAATATGATGGCTACAACCAGAATCTACAATCCAATCATTTTCTAGATTTTTGGTTGTAGTGGTACTTGAAGATGCAGCCTCCACCGTGAAACATTTTCCCCATGCTTCGTCTTCAGTGTGACCCTTTGATTCCGCCATATTTGTTTCTTTCAACTTCACTCGGCAATCCTTTTTGAAGTGCCCAAGTTTCCCACACCGGTAGCACTTGAATCGCTTCTTGTCTCCCATAGAAGATCTTTCTCGTTCATCATTATTTTTTGTATCACTATCCTTGAACTTGGCTCTAAAACTTTGTTGCCTCCGAGCTACAAACGCGCTCCCCGAGTCATCATTGACTTTAACTCCCGCCATTTGCATGGCTAGTGATTCTTGCGAAGCTAGTAGATTTTCGAACTCCTCCATGGAAGGTTGTGTAGCCCATCCTTGAACTGAAGTAACAAACGGTGTATATTCGGGTCGTAAACCACGAATAATAGACCGCTTCATCCGAGCTTCTGAAATCGACTCCTCCGGATTAAGAGTATTAATCTCTGAGCAAAGGTTTTTTACCTTGATAAAGAACTCTGAGATTGAAGACTCCCCCTGCTTCGCATTCGCCAGCTCATTCTCTAATAGTTGTAACCGAGCCTCATTCTTCTTGTTGAACAATTGATCTAGCGCCTTCCATATGGAACTTGCGGATGTGCACCTTGAGACATGCTCAAATACTCCCGAGGATATTGACCTCTTCAAAGCAAACTCCGCCTTGGCATTCTTCCGTGTCCACTCCTTTGTCGCTTCCGCTGTTGCAGCATCTCCCCTTGGTGGTGTTGTGCTACTACCGCCGACGACATCCCATAAGTCCTCACTAACCAAGTATGACTCCATACATGACTTCCATAACCGGTAGTTAGATTGGTTTAAGATCTCCATTCCCAATCCAACGACACGACCCATTGATTCCATACTTAGAATAAACCGAGCTCTCTTAAACCCCGATCTTGATGAGCACAAGATTAGAATGGCTCTGATACCATGTAGAGAAACTCCGATAGTGCTTAGCACTAGCCCAAGACCGTAATACCCGAGAAACCCGAGTGAAACCAAGAGAAGAAATCCTCTAAGTATGAAGAATGATATGGAAGAATACTTAGAAAAGAGAGAATTAGAGAACTTATGAAGAACACTCTTTCTTTAACTTGCTTTTTATTTATTTGTTCAACTTGTTTACAAATGGGAGAGGAAGGAGCTATTTCTAGGCTCCAAGAGTACAAAATATCTTTCTAGAACTCTCTACCATAATATCTAGATTTTATGTCTTACAATTCCTAGAATTTTCTACACAATCTTTAGATAATTATTTTATAGAATTCTCTAGAACATCTAGAGGAGGTGATAATGTTTTATGATGTTTCTAGAGACTCTCTAGAACTTGGGCTTAATTTTGGGTTTGGATTATGAACCCATAATTAATCCTAACTCAAAATCAAGTTTAATTTCAATAATCCTGTCCCTTTCGTTAATTAAATCACTCTTCCCTACCAACTTGTATTAATAATGGCTGATAGTTTGATTATTATATATATATATATATGGACGATTGCTTAACTTTTGGGTCCATCCGCATGTGCTATAATTTGCCCCCTACACGTCACTGCTTAACTTTTTGTCTAGATACAACTATATGTCATTGAGTCAACTTAGCAAATATGTAAGTCGGGAATAATTAGGTTGACTCATTTGTACAAAGTTTACTACATCTCTCTCTTTCTTTTGTGAAGTATTATATACAGAGCAACCAAGCTCTGAACTGTAATTCATCTCTCCAGCCACCGAGTTAAGATTTTTGCTCTCCATCAACTCTCGAATATTAATTCGGCTGAAGATGAGGCCACCACAACTTCTCACCATAGCTTTTGTTCTCATCAACTTTACTGCATCATTTGGACTCAACCTCACTCGGCTTCCCGACAGTGAAAGTAAGTTGTATTATCCTTTTGCAGAGTAAAGCTTTGTAGTGTTTAGAAGAATGCATATTGAAGCTCTAATTGCTTTATCGCTGCTCAATTTCTTTTCTTCCCATCTTGAAAAATATATATGAACAACGCATCTATGGCTCAAATAACAGTCAGGTGGTAAAACATACGACTTGGATTAGATAGAGAGCCCAAAAAAGAAAGAAGAAGAATGAAATGGAAGAAATTTGTTGAATATTTTGAAATTATCATCATCAATTATCAAACTGTTAAATGTCATAATGTGATGTAATGGTATTAATTAATATGGGAACTGTTTGAGAATCAGATATTTTATATTAGTATACAGATCCATTTATTTGGAATAAGGTTGGATTCTGAGGAAGGAGTCCAATGATAAAATTCCAATAACTCTGCCTCCAACCAAAGGAAAGGAAATTCAGAGAAAGTGATGGTCGCCAACAAGAATGCTCTGGAGAATCAAGTAATTAAACTCACTTAAGAAGAAAGGTAAAAGCAAGCCGCACTGTTTAAAATTGTGGAAGATAAGGCAGCATATATATGGGTTGCATATATGGATGCAACAAAAAATCTAGGTTTTTATGAGGAACTCTTCATATTAGACATAAAAATAATATGCTAGTGCATAAATTGGGCCCTTACTCAGCGTGTATTGCTGATTACTATTAGAAAAAAATATATATACTTATGCATTATAAGTGCTGTGTATATGCAATCTGCATACCATCTAGATGAGATGCTTAACTCCTCGGTCCTTAGGACTCTTTATCTAAGATTAACTTAGATGTGATCATGTGAAGTAGGAGTACATGAAAAGCAATAGTTTTGCTCCCATTAGGATCTAAAAAAATATTTTCAACCTATTAAATAGGCCTAGATTATGGAAGGCAGCTTAGAGAGCACCTCAAACTTTCAGAATTGTTTTTTTTATGCCAATTTTTTAAAATATTTGCAAAAAGAGGACAGTTGCCAAACTATTTGTGCTCATAGACTCAACAACTAAACTCGTCGTTCCCAACTGCGAGTTTAGTTGTTTCATTCTCGTCGTTGGGACACGGCGAGTTTAGTGCTTCTTTTTTTTTGAGAAACTCGCCGTTCCCAACGGCGAGTTCAGTTCAAAATTTTCAATGAATACTCGCCGTTCCCAACGGCGAGGACATTTACACTAGACTCGTTGTGGAGAATTGCAAGTTTAGTTCAGAATTTCAATAAAGACTCGCCGTTCCCAACGGCGAGGACATTTATATTAAACTCGCTATGGGGAACAACAAGGATGTAGGAAATTTCACAGAGAGTGAAACACTTGGACTTGGTGAATTTTCGGGGGAAAAACTCCATAGTTCTAATTTTATTAGCTACTCGATGTTCCCAACGACGAGTTTAGTTTAAAAAATTTCAAATTAACTCGCCGTTCCCAATAGCGATGATCTTTATACTAAACTCGCTGTTGGGAACGACGACTGCGAAGTTTTCACATTTTCCTGAGAGCGAGAACTCTCTGTTGGACTTGGTGAATTTTCCAAATGAACTCCATAGAATAGCTCGCTATTCCCAACAGCGAGGACAAATATACTACACTCGCTGTTGGGAATAACGAGTATACTAGGTCCCTACTTCACTTACCCGACTCAACTAAACTCTTCTCTCATTTCTTTCTATCTCAATCTCTCTACCCATTCTCCACATAAACCCAAAACCCTATCTTCCTTCTTCCTAGCATTCATAAAGGTCTGGTGAATGTTTTCATAGATTCTGAAGCATGTTCGTTCTTCACCTCTTCTCGGAATCAAGAATATCATCTCCATAAAGGTATTGTTTCTATTGTTTAAAACATATTTCTATTGTTTGTAATTGTAAAATCTGAAACATAATTTATGTTTCTATTGCTTCAAATTAAACGGTAGGATTCAGAAATATGAAAATTAGTTACTTATAGTTAAAAATTATGTGTTAACTATGTTGATTTTAGTGACGTTTCGGATGCCCACATAGTGTTCTACGAAATGTCCAATTGAGTGTGTATTCATGATCGTCATAAAAATTATTTTCTTTATTTACGCGTAGGTATGGAATACAAAATTTCTGTTTGGTGTTATTACGGGGGAGAAAGTTTTCGTCACCCAAAAGTAGGATACAGTTGTAGAGGTGCTGAACCAGAAGTAGACTCGTTGTTCCCAATAGTGCATTTAGCTCTTTTCTCATCGCTATTGGGAACTGCGAGTTAATTTGAAAATTGAGTTTTAATCCGAAAATTCACCAAGTCCAATAGTGATTTACTCTCTGTGAAATTTCCTACATCCTCGCTGTTCCCAAGAGTTTATTATAAATGTCATCGCCGTTGGAAACGACGAGTCTTAATTGAAAATTTTGAACTAAACTCGTCATTGGGAACAACGAGATTCTCAAATAATCAGCACTAAACTCGCCGTGTCCCAACGGCGAGCATGAAACAACTAAACTCGCCGCTGGGAACGACGAGTTTAGTTGTTGAGTCCACGAGCGTAAATAGTTTGGCAACTGTCATCTTTTTGCAATTATTTTCAAAAATTGGCATAATTTTTTTCTTCTTCAAACTTTCTAGTCTCAAACATGGTTTGAGTAGGATTCTGCAAAACTCATGTTCCTCTTTTCTGCATGTAACCAATCGAGTGCCTATAGAACCAGCTGACCGGTCTCTCTACCAATGGCAAAGGCAGAGCTTGAGAATCGGATTTTGATATGTAAAGGGGCTATATCATTTTATAGGCTTTGTTTCATTATTTTTTCTTATGGCCTCGTTTCAAGCTTTTCACCATTTAATGTTGGCCTTACATGATAAAGATTAAGGGGCACAATATCCTCCTAGACCCTTAATTTCTCCTCAAAATGATATATCCCGACGACGAGGCATATAATCCACGATGTGCTTACTGGACAGTATCTGCGTATAGTTATCAATGCCTTCTTGCCATTATAATGATTTTCAATGTAGGTTATATATGTATATAGGAAGGCAATCAGGTGATGAGGATCATTCTTAGTAGAAGTTTCGTAAGAATTTCATGCATAGCTCCTATGGATGATCCGAACTATTCACATTGATCTAAATGAATAAATTGGCATACGGATGTAAAATCAAGTCATTTGAAATCCATTTGTCTATGCATCGTGTATTTAAAGAAATAATTTTAGTCAGCCATATGATTTGCAACGTTCGTATGCATGGCAAACGAACTACAAATCACTTGATCGCACATAAATAGAGTAATTTAGTCATGTAGATCAAGATTAATGGTTTGGATCATTCAAGTAATATCCCCGAACAAAGTTCCTACATGGTTCTCACCAATGGAGTTCTCACCTAATCTTATCAAATAGGTGCTGGAGAGCTATGCTAGTTTGGGTCAAAGTCCAAATGAAACTCCCTTTGTAGTGAAATATGAAAAGGATCTGCGGAAATTGATTTAGTGAGTTGCTGGAAATCTTCCAAGTTCTTCAGTTCTTCTAGGGTATGGAAGTGAATGTAGCAGAGGGAATCATAGACAAAAGGGATAGCTGTTTGAGATCTCCTTCTAGCACATAAAATTTTCTCTTCTTTGTGCCTTTCCTGTGTGAAGCACAGGTTCTCCTCCAATGGATATGTTACAGCTTTTGCCAATTAAGAATTTGAGACAGAGAGGGTTCTTCCTGAGATTTAGCATTTTTCCTGTTAAAATTTCATTGTCCTCCTTTCTGTCAAGTAATGGCACCAATATTTGTTGCCTCCAGCATATACTGACACCAAGTTAGATCTCTTCATTCTACAAAGATCATGACTGGTGAAGGCTCCTTAGTAGGCAGTATAATGTAGTACCTAGTATATATCCATTCAGCAAGGGTAATTGCATCTCCTTTTAGGTGGCAGTCAATACAAGATGTTCTCTAGCAAGTGTGACATCTGTAAGGAGAGTCATAACAAGATGTTCCTATGATGGTGATTAAAAGCAAGGGAAGGGCTTGGTCTGCCGCATGTGAACATGTGGTCTGCCATCCAGTTTCTTCACAAAGAGGTGGGTTTTGCAGAGCTGGAAGATGCCATCATGGTAAATGCTTTGATGAGGGTATTGAGGAATGGATCTAAATTGGAGTGTGTGGAGGAAGTAACTTGGAATGTAGATCAAATATAGCTTAAGGTGTAAGAACATAGAGAAAGCAATAGAAGGCAAATCTTTACTTATATGGTGGGTGAATGCATTTGTTCACGGTCACACAGAGATCTGTGAAAGGTATGTATTTCCAGACTTTTCTTTTTGTAATTAGAATCAAAGAGATGTATGGGATGGGATCCTCGGTCCTAACAGGCCTACACATTTTGTCTGTTTTTACTCTTAAATTGTTTTTTGGTATTATGCACGTCTTGACACATAAGATTACATTGTACTTTGTCAGGATACATCTCAGGTCTCATCTTATATAAAAATATATTTTGAAGTGCAAAAATTTAATTTAAATTTAAATTATTTTTATTGTTGAATTTCGTGACAGACTAATCATTCTGCCTCCTTAGGTGAAAGACTAATCATTCTGCATCCATATGTGTACAGTTAATGCACTTAAGAAAATAGCCACAATTTTGAGATTAGACTGGGACTTCAATGTTGATCCATGCAGTGGAAATGGAGGGTGGGTAGTGCCCATGACAAGCCCCCGGGCCAATAACCTTACATGCGACTGCACTTTCACCCGCAACGTCTGTCATGTGACAAGCATGTATGTTACAACTCTGTAAACTTCGGATTAGTTCTCATCTTCACTTATATTTTGCATTTATATATTTAAATATTCATTTTTGATACTGTGAATTTTACATGGTTCTGTTAGTTTATAGATATTCCATGGCCAAAGATTCTAGAAATATTATGGAAAAATAATATGTTATTAACTGTACTTTTGTCTGATTAATTTTGTTTGATTTTTCTTGAGCGAGATAATTTGCTTATTGTCAATTTGTATTCTGAAATTGCAGCCAGCTCATGGGTCTAAACCTGACTGGTACTCTCCCAGACGAGTTTGCCAATTTAACCTCCCTTAAAGTATTGTAAGTGGCTGTGCTATTGTGTAAGTACCAATAAGCAGGGCAATATAAAGAACTGATTTGTGTTATATCTCAATGGATATTACAGAGATCTGACATGGAACTATTTCAATGGATCATTGCCTGTTTCATGGGCATCACTTCCTCTCACCAACTTGTACTTCAAACTTCTTACCTCTTCAATGAAAATGAATATTCTTAACTACAGAAATAGATATATGTAGTCTCACATGGATAATAACTCATCTTCAGGAGTATTATTGGGAATCGTATCTCCGGAAGAATACCTAAGGAGCTGGGAAGCATCAAAACTCTTTTAGAACTGTACGTTTTCCCTCTCCTTTGTCTTTATTTATGTTAATATATGTATGTATTTTCTACTATGTGTATGACACGTGTTTATCTCATCTTGTATAGACTCATATATATATAGTTGGCTTTGATGTTCTAATAGATAAGATTTACATTTTCTCTATCTTTACTCTATCATGGTATCATAGCTAAATGCTCTTGATCCTCAAATCTAAATCTAAATAGAAAAATCATAATCTAAATCTTCCAAATCCTAGATCCAAATCCTTTTGAGCTCAATCCAACCAAATCTCTTGATCATTGCAATCTCAAATCTCTCCTCTCCCGATCGCAAGAAGATTTTTTTTATCCCAATCCCAATCCCTACTCAACCTTGCGATCCCTAAGGGCGCGTTTGGAAACCCAAAAAACTAGGGAAAGGAATGGAATACTGCGGATAGACCCATCTTATCCTATTCCACGGCCTGTTTGTTTTGAAAAAGAAAATAAAGGAAACAATTAACTGTCTCTTCCTGCAATCCCAATCTCGATTCCAAATCCCGATTCCCCATATTTATAGCAATCCCAATCCCCATTCCAAATCCCGATTCCCATATTTATAACAATCCCAATCCCGATTCCAAATCCAAATCCCAACTCAGTTCTAACCCCTATTTGAATCATGGCTTTCACTTCCTTTCCCTTGCCTATCTACTTCATTTCTACTACACCCGAAAAATTATTTGGCCTTGAAAATGATCAAACTTGGTCTTTCCACGTGCTTGTGTTCTACGAGGTCATGGCCTTGCTCATCATCTTACAGATGATCCACCATCGACGATACCAACTACTCTTACTTCAGACTACTGTTACCTCTTCCGCTGCATCAACTCTTAAGGAGTGGAAAGCTCTAGATTTTCGATTACACGATATTATTTGTTCTTCCACTGAGGTCTCTATATGTCATCAAATTGTTATTCTCCCATCTGCAAAAGCTATTTGGACACATCTTCGAGATACATATGAGCACTCTAGTCATCGTGAACATGTCTTGACCCAGAAACTTGTTGCAACCACTTAAGGTAATCAATCCATATTGTATTTCTTTGCTTCTCTTCAGAATCTTTGGCAACAAATTAATGAAATTGAGGAGCCCTGTAAGGAGAAGAAGTGTGTAGCACCGCATAATCGAAAATGTCATTATGAGTTTTTGATGAGGCTTAGTTCAGAGTTCAGAGTTGTTCCCAGTAAGCTTGTCTCGTGGGACATTTCCTACCTTGGAACATGCCAAATCAGCTGTGTTAGCTGAGGAGACCAATCTTCAAACTACTGCTCTTCTTCCTACACTGCAGTCTACTCCTTCTGTATTGGTTGTCACACCGACTGTCCCTCCACCACCACCCTTGCAGCATAGTTGTTCATCTGCTCCATCCTCTTTTTGTCCAGTAAAGCCAACGAAACAATGTAGTTATTGTCACCTTTATGGCAACACTATAGATCATTATCGCAAGCGCTTGCGCTTGAATAAGAGACTTCTTGTAGTTGCTCCCGTTGAGACATCTAATGCTTATCTTCATAACCAGCTAACTCATCTCATATAGCAGCAGCTCAATTGTCATCTCTATCAGATGGACATCACTGCTCCCAGTGTCTCTTCTTTTTTATGTTACTCAAACTCATCCGCTACAAGCCATGAGTGCCACCATACATAGCTTGTCCTCGCAGCGTACTTGGCTGGTGCTTCCTCATGACCTATGATGCTTCTATTCTTCATAATTGTTCTCCTTCTTTATCTTTTAATTTTGTGTATTGCCTTCAGAGATCTTCTCCCTATTTTCCAACAAGGAGATTTCTCATCTACAAAATTCTTTATTCCCTCAGTCCCGCATGTTTCTAATTTATCTATGAACTTAATTTTTGTTGGACAAATTGTCGATCACAAGTCCAAAAAATGAGTGCAGTGAAGATGAGGATGCTAAGATGGATATGTGGTAAAACAATGAATGATAGAATGAGCATATACGAGACATGGTAAAGGTAGCTCATATCCAAGTTAAATTAATAGAGAATCGCTTCAGGTTGTTTGGACGTGTCACACATAGACCTAGTTGTGCCCCCGTTAGAAATAGTGATTTGATAAGTATTAAAGGTAGAGTTAGAGTTAGAGGAAGACCTAAACTTACTTGGGTGGAAATGGTGATAAAATATATGATAGCTTGTGGCATTACAGAAGATATATTGCGCTAAACTGAGCAGAATAGAAAACCAGGATTTATGTAGCTGACCCCATCTAGTTGGGAAAAAAGCTTTGTTGTTGTTGTAAATTGTTGATCACAGTTGCTCCATTATATTTGACTCTTATTCTTGTCTTATACAGGATAGCAAGACGGGGGCACTACTTGGGTGGGTAGTAGGCATGATGATATCTATGTCATGAATCATTTGCACATTCCAATTGTGAAAGCCCTAAGTTCTATTGTTCCTAACATGAATGTTTGGCATAAGTGTTTAGGTCATCATTGTTTTTCCAGATTATCCTCTTTATTTCAGTCAGGTGTCTTAGGTAGTGTGTCTAAGCATGATACTAGTAACCTTAATGGTTGTTTGGGTTGTCATCTCAGTAAACAATCTCAGTTATCTTATCCTTTGAGTAACAATTGTAGTTCTTCGTTATTTGAGTTTGTGTATTTTGATGTTTGGGGGGCTTCTAATGTATCCAAATCAGACTATAAATATTATGTTGTTTTTATTGATGACTACTCTCGTTTTACATGTATATATTTTAGGCACTCTCGCAGTCAGTTTTTTAGTATTTACAAAACTTTTGTCACAATGATTGCCACACACTACAATCGTAAAATCATTTTTTTTTTGTTTGACTCTGATGGAGAGTATATTTCTACAGAGTTTAGAAATTTTCTACCCACTCAGGGAACTTTTCCTCAACTATTTTGTCTTGATGCTCATGTTCAAAATGGCACTGCTGAAAGGTAACTACTAGGCGGAGGTCTAGCCTTGATTCCCTTTCCCGTCAATCATTGACTTCCCGGTCTCATCTAGCAATATTGAAGTTCTAGCAATGTTAGTCAGTCTAGTTTGCGGCTTTGCCGGCAGTCCACCCTCACGAAAGGACAGAGCTCACGAAATCCACCTTGACTACGATACAAAAGCAAGAATTTCGTTTTTCCAGCGTCCCAAGTCATTCGACTTAGAAATAAGGTTCTCCCGAGAAGGAATAACTCCTAGGCAAAAAGTGTACCTGCAGTAACTTGAGGAGGCACAGAGTGTAGCGAAGTGAGAAGTGAGGAGCAGATGAAATATTCCAAATCCCCAAAGTCCCCTAAAAAAAAGTAACTACATAGACATCTAGGGCCTTGCTTCTTTCTACCTATTCCTCCTCAGTTTTGGGCTGAAGTTGCTCTTACCGTTGTCTACTTAATTAATGTCCAGCCTTCAACCGCCATTGGTGACGTAATCACGTTCAGATTTTTGGTTGTGTTTGATATGTTCTCCTTCAACCTCGTGCACGTAACAAATTATCCGAAGAATTTGTTGAGTGTGTAGTTATGATCCTGAACAAAAGGGCTTTCTTTGCTATGATCCCAAAGTAAGATGTGTTCGTGTGTTTCGTGATCTTCACTTTGTAGAAGAATGATTCTATTTCGGTAAAATTGACTCTTCTACATTTGATCCTCATTCTTTGGACTTTCTACATCTTTCTTCCACCTTTCTTTATTCGTCTCCTATGATTTTAGCACCGCCTCTTATTATACCCACACTGACATGAGTTGTCCTTCTCCGAGTATGGTCCTCTACCTTCTCCTTCTTTAGCTTGTCATCTTATTCAGCCACTTCCTTCCTCATCACTTTACTCGTTGTGCTCGACCCATGATACGTGAACTATCGGTGCCTTCACCGGCTCCTACAGTGTTTCCACCTGCTGATCATCCTGGGCCTCGCTATCCTTGGAGGTCCCACCGTCCTCTTAGGCTTACCTACTAATCCCCGGGTAATTCGGAGTCCTCTGCTTTCTTTACTGCTATTCATTCTCAAATTGAACCACAAAACTTCAAAGAAGCATCACATGTTCTAGTTTGGCTACATATTATGACTAATGAGTTGGATGCTTTAAGTAGAACATGCACTTGAGAATTTGTTCCATCTCCTTGAGGAGTACCACCGATTACATGCAAGTGGGTATATAAGATCAAAACCTGGTCAGTGAGAATTTGTTCCATCTCCTTGATGACACTATTGAGCACTACAATACTCGTCTTGTTGCTCGAGATTTTCAACAAGAATATGAATTTGCTTATCAGGAGAATTTCGCTCCCATTGCACACATGACCACCGTTAGAACTCTTGTTGCTGTTACTGCAGTCCATAAATGGTCACTGTGACAGTTGGATGTGAAGAATATCTTCTTGCATGGTGAGCTTCGTGAAGAAGTTTATATGCTTCCTCTGAGAATTTTAGTTTCCAGTTCTCTCTGCTGGTTTTCGTCAAAGTGCCCATGATCCGGCTATATTCATTCACTCATCTGATAAAGGTCGCATAATTTTGTTGCTATATGCTGATGATATGATTCTTACTGGTGACGACCATGTCCATATTTGGACTGTGAACATCTATCTACATAATTGGTTTGTTATGACTGATCTTGGCCTGCTTTGATATTTTCATGGGATTGAAGGTACCTCTTGTGACCATGATTATCTTCTTGCTCAATGAAAAGATAACGTATATCTTCTGGTCAGTGCCAATATCTCTGATACTCGTACTGAAGCAACTCCTATGGAATTCAACTTGACGCTTCGGGCAGCATATAGAATTTCTCTTCCCGATCCTACTCGATACCAACATCTTCTGGGTAGTCTTGTTTATCTCACAATTACTCGACTGGATATTTCTTATGTAGTCCATGTTCTGAGCTAGTTTGTGTCTGCTCTACATTTGTGCATTATGACCATCTGCTTCGGGTGTTTCGCTATCTTCATGGAACGGTCACTCGATCTCTATTCTTCTTCAAGTCCTCTCAACTAGCACGCAGGCCTATACTGAAGCCACCTAGGCTAATAATTTTGTTGAAAAGTGATTCATCACGGGATGTTGTGTCTTCCTTGGAACTTCTCTCAATTCTTGAAAGTCCAAGAAACAAACTACGGTCTCTCATTTTAGTTCGGAGGCTGAACTTCGTGCTCTTGCCACCACCACAACAAAATTAGAATGCTTACGATGGTTACTAGAGGATTTTGGTATTGTTTTGAAGCCCACTCTCGTATTTTGTGACAATACTAATGCCATCAGAATTGCATCTTATCCGGTCAAGAATGAGCTCACTAAACATGTTGGTGTCATTATTTTTTTTCTCACTCGGGAACGCATTCCTATGGTCATCTCTTTATTATGTACATTTCGAAGCTCAATGTGCGGATTTCTTCATGAAATCTCAGATGAAGGCCCAACATCAGGTGTTGCTTTCCAAACTCACTCTTGTTGATCCACCATGAGTTTGAGAGGGTCTGTTAATATATGTAAATGCTCTTCAGTATGTAGTATGTGTATGACACGTGTTTATCTCTTCTTGTATAGACTCATATATATATAGTATGCTTCTATGTCCTAATAGATAAGATTTACATTTTCTCTATCGTTTCTCTATCAATTTAAACTTTGACCCATGATATGCACAAGTATAATTTTTCAAATTTTGAAAAGTGTATTGGAAGATAATGAGCTGGAAGGCCCCTTACCTGCATCCCTGGGCAAACTGGTCAACTTAAATCGCCTGTGAGTTTCATCTTTGTTTTATACAAATACTCATGGCCTAAGTTAGGACTTTCTGACTTCTATTTCTTCTTCTTTTTCCTTTTGTCTGTATGTTTAACTTGTAGTCTTCTTTCTGGAAATAATATCACTGGGGAGCTGCCACCTGCACTTGGCAACCTCAGAAACTTGACGGACTTGTAAGTCAGATGGTAATTAGTACTTTTTTTTTTGGTTTTTGGTATATATTATCGTCTGTGTATTAGAATAATCTTTTTTAATTAACATCATTATTTTTTTCTTCTAATTTGTGTCTGAAAAAACACTTCGTTTATACAAGCATTTCTTGTCTATTATCGGCACGCTAGAATAATTTGAAAGGTTTGATACAATGTTCCGGTTTGCAAATAAGTTATGAGCCAAAGGACCATTTGCTATTGATGCAAATAGCAGTTCTGTGGAGTATGTTGTAGCTTGTTGTGTAAAGGATAACTCCAGCCAGTCAAGCTCAGCCGTGTGCTATCTATAAACAGAGTACACTGTTTGAGGTACCTTTTTTTTTTTTTTAAATATACGAAGCCATAGCTGCACAACACTCAATCTCATCCCATAATAAAGGGAATGGGGCAAGCAGGGCTCACTAGCAATGAGGCTTACCACTAGGCCTGGCACTTATTGTTTAAGCTTTCTTGATTTTTGTTTTTGAGAAGTATCTCGAAAGTTAGTATTGGTATTCAGTATATAGTGATATTGATATCGGTGTTGTCGTAGATTACTATTGATATGGTTGAACTTTTGAAGTTTGAGCTAATAGTTTGTCAAGTGGGATTGTCAAGTAGTGAGCAGATATGAGATTTTAGATTTAGGGGATCTTATTTATATGGTAATTCATATTTCAAAGTTAGTATAGCCCAAGAGCTTTAAGTTATATTGGAAGATGTCAGTAGATATTTTAGATTTAGGGGATCATATTTATATGGTAATATATATTTCATATATGGTTAGATATATATATTTTATACGTGGTTTGATTTTTATTCCATATGTCATATGCTAGAGGGCTTCTATATGTCCAAATTTTGTAAGTCGGTTTTATAAGCATCAGATTTATTTGAATAATGATAACAAGTATTATATTTCTCTGAATTTTTACACAGTATCAGAGCCAAAAAAAAACCTAGCCACCAAAGCCTTCTCTGATTTCTATCCCTTAGGTTAAGTGGAAAAAGAAAAGGAAAAAATAGATCTGACTAAAGAAGAAAAAAAATGTGTAAAAGGATGCGAGAACAACTACATTGTCCTCTTCTTCTTTGCCGCCAGAACTTGTCAGGGACGCCGGCAGTCCCACCATCGCCAGAGTCACCGGAGTGATATGCACATTAGTCGTCGTCATCATCCTGCGCCATCTGGGTCTTCAGTCGTCTATTTGTTTGTTTGAGTCTGTTGTTTGTTTGGTTCGTGTCTGTTTGCTTGTTTGTGTCTGTTTGATTGTTTTACGTGCATTGTGCACTTAATTGAATGGGTAGTGGCGGGATGAGTTGTGGCAGGTAGTAATAGTGTGCTTTGCACGTGTCTTGTAATTTGGTTGTCCTATAAATCCCAACCTGTAATACTTTTTTGGGGGATCAATGAAAAAGTCAATCTAGTTTCTTCCCCAAATCTCTAATTTCTTCCCCAAATCTTCTCTTTCTCAACCCTAGTTCTTCCAACCATTCCTTTAATGGCAACTTCAAGCACAGTCAGGAAACGAATCCCTGACAAAGTGGTATCAGAGCCAACCTTCACCCGAGGCACGTTGACGGTGAAGGAGGGTTTCGTTCAGTGAAGGAGGGGATTCGAGCGATCCATTTGCAGTCGAATTTGTTGGAGAAGCGACTCGATTCTCTCAATGAAGAGTTTGAGGTGAGGATGACCAAACTGGAAGAGAAATTTGATGCGATGATGTCGATATTGCAGCAATCCAATCCCCAGCTTCTCACTGTTCCTCAGATTCCGATCATTCACCCTCAACCATCCAACCCACAACCACACACCACGCCACTGATTTCCACTTCTCCACTATCTTCGATAGCTCCTCAACAGGTTGAAAGGAGGGAGGTAACTAATCCTAACTCCAACTCTTTTAATTCTAAAGGTTGTTGTGATGGTGGGAATGTGTTTAGAGCTCAAATTAAGGATGGAGTTGTCGTAAATGGTGAAGATTTGTTGAGTTTTGAAGCTAAAGTAAAGAGTGTCGAGAAGAATGGTGATGAGACATTCAAGGTGTTTGTTGAAATGCATAAACAAGAAAATGAGGAGAAGTTTATGATTGAAGTTTCCACAATCCTTACTTCAATTCCTAATCATCAACCAAGTGTTTGCGGTAATGTCTCAAAGGCATATGCTCCTTATCTTGAGCTCCGATTGAGTGTTCGACGGAAAATCAAAAAGACAAAGTTGAATGTTCTGATGTTGAATCTCAAGGCTATAATTGGCAATGCCAAATTAGTGCTCAATAGATGGCCTCCACCTATGAAAGGAAAAGTTGTTGAACCCTTAAACTTTGGTTCATTTGTGATAAGGACTAATAATTGTGAGCTTACAGATGTTATTTTCGATGTGTCTGGAGAAAAATTCCATGCTCAAAAGTTGGTGTTGGCTGCAAGAGCTCTGTTATATAAAGCATTATTTTTTGATGGAACAGATGGGGAAAAGAACGAGACTATTGTCACTGATATGGAACCTAAGGTTTTCAAGGCAATGCTTCATTTCATATATAGGAATTCCCTTGTTGAAAATGAGGAGTTGGGAGGGTTCTTCCGGTTTATGTGTTTGATTTGGATTATAATAAGGTTATGTTGCTTGATAGGTATCATCAGACGGTGGCGTTTAGGGATATGGTGATTGCGGTTAGGACGAGGACTTTGCAGACTGTGAGTGATTATAGCTGCAATGGCCGGCATGTGATCACGCAGACGCGTAATCTTGACCGACCCATTATTGCTTCCATTCTGCACGGTATGTGGGGAGTTTGACCAACCCATCTATCATGGAGCCCGCAGCATAATACTACTACTCTGGTTGACTACACTTGGAGTGTCGGGCAAACCCCATTTGGGCCTTTTTCAGATTGTTTGTCCATTTCATTTGTTCAAAAAGATGCGGCTAGGAGGAATGTACTGCTTACTTCTTTGAATTACACAATTATGAGCGCAGCTGATCTGTTGGAATCCGTGGCAACTCATGGAGGTGATAGGAAGTTGCTCAAGAATAAGAAGCATCTGGAATACGTGCAGAGGTGGATTTTGTTAAGGTTTAAATTGGAGAAGCTGATCACTGCAATGTCTCATTTGGATTATGACAAGGCAATGTATTACTTGAGGTCTTCCGACTATGATCTGTATGCCATCCACAATTTGGTCTATCAGGCTACTCAAAATTTGGAGGCTTCACTAGTCTGTTTCAAGGACCCACCGTTCCCATGGGTACCTGTTTCTATTCTGGAGTGTCTGTGTTTGGCTTATTCTATGCTTACACAAAGAGAGACAAGATTTTTAAAAGCAAGAGGAAGCGGTTTTAGTCATTGCTTGGATGTTTGTATCTGTTACAAAAGGCATCTTATTCATATGCATGAAACTGCAGCACATTTCTTAGAGTTACTACAGGAGAATCAAAACAATATATGGAATAGGACAATTGAGAGAATCGGGAGTATCTGGAACAAGAATGACACAGTGGTGATAAATTTTGGTGGTCCATTTAAGACAGAGCTGTTGTTTGAGCATCATGATTCTATTATAAAAGAGCATTCAGTGTTTGATAACACCTTAATGAATTTGGAATTAATATTTTGGTGGATGGGAATGAAAGTAGTTGTGCAGACTTATTCAAGAAAATGCACTATTGTTGGACTTGTGATTCAAGTGCTGCAAAGAGTAATCTCTAATTTTTGTGGCATGCTTGTGTCAACTGTTTGTGAAGTGTTCACAAGTAATCTCATCAAGGAATCTTTGATAGCTATAAATGTCATACTAAAGTTGCTAAAAGACACTTCTATGGTGCATGAATTGGTTTTGGATAGAAGTGTTTACAAGAAGGAAATGGGGCTGGTGTTAAGTTTTGTATTAAGTGGCTCTCACAACCTACTGATGCTGCCACTTGGGATGATGCAGATGACATCCGTAGAGCCTCTTCTGAGTTTGAGCTTGGGGACAAGCTCATTTTTAAGGGGGGTGGAATTGTCAGGGACGCCGGCAGTCCCACCATCGCCAGAGTCACCGGAGTGATATGCAGATTAGTCGTCGTCGTCATCCTGCGCCATCTGGGTCTTCAGTCGTCTGTTTGTTTGTTCGAGTCTGTTGTTTGTTTGGTTCGTGTCTGTTTGCTTGTTTGTGTCTGTTTGTTTGTTTTACGTGCATTGTGCACTTAATTGAATGGGTAGTGGCGGGATGAGTTGTGGCAACTGGCAGGTAGTAATAGTGTGCTTTGCACGTGTCTTGTAATTTAGTTGTCCTATAAATCCCAACCTGTAATACTTTTTTGGGGGACAATGAAAAAGTCAATCTAGTTTCTTCCCCAAATCTTCTCTTTCTCAACCCTAGTTCTTCCAACCTTTCCTTTAATGGCAACTTCAAGCACAGCCAGGAAACGAATCCCTGACAGAACTGCTGCTTCCAAGCCTTCCCGCCGTCGATCTCATTTTCCTCCAAACTTGCCACCATCTACCTCGCCTCCCTCAAAATCCACGCCATCGACCTTGCCTCCTTCTAGTCCCATCGTCGCCAGCCCATCCTTTGGGATATTTGATGCTTTACTTTGTTGTTATGTCACGTACTTGTTAAGTTTACTAGTAAGAAGGAAAATTTGAGAAAAAGTTGTTGAGTTTACTAGTAAGAAGGAAAATTTGAGAAAAAGTTGTTGAGATATTGTTCTATCTGCACCTCGAGTTACAAGTGCAAAGCTTGCTGAGAAACTGTTTCAGATATTTTGGTCTGTAATGTATTCCAATATTCAGGTTTGTCTCTGTCTGCTATGATACACGATCTGCTGTGAGATGTTCATTGAATATTTTGATTTGGTCTGAGACTTTGGTTCATTATGGGTTTGTTCCGTTTGTTCCGTTTGCTCTAATTGTTATTTTGACATGTTCCTGATTATATCCCGATCTGTTCTGGTCATTGCCCTTATATGTGACATCCAATTTGTTTTCGATATTAAGTGACAGCTATTAGTTAGGTCTTTGCTTCTATTTTCTAGAGCTTTCACTTGAGCTTTGTTTCTTAGACCCGGTTGGATCTACTGTTCTATTTCGAGGTATGGCGGTGATGTTAGAACTGTTTGGTGTTGTTAGTTGAAGCAGAGCATATGTCTTGGTTTTTATTTGAAACAAGTTGAAGTTGAAGTTTACTGATGCTCCATCTTGAGGAAGAGTGTTGACATATGTCAACAGATATTTAGGGGCTCTTATTTATGTGGTTTTTATATTTCATATATGGCTATATATATATGTAGAATATTGCTAATATGAGATGGTGAGATGGGTGAGATGAAAATATTTTTTTGAGAGATGAGCGATTTGAGTCGTCCGAATCGCGATCACACCATTCACATCACTCTACATGTCATCTAGCTGGTGTGTACAAAATTTCAAGCGATTTGAAGACCTCTAGCCTATGCAGCAAAATGCTCAACACATCATAAAGATGGTACGAAATACATATATATATATATGCATTTATTTGAACGTCTTGATGCATAGGCTACATGTCTCTGAATTGCTTGAAATTTGGCACACATCATCTTGATGACATGTAGACTGATGTGAACGGTGAGATTGAGATTCGGATGACTCAAATCGCTTATCTCTCAAAAAATATTTTCATCTCACCCATCTCACCATCTCATAATAGCATGACTCTCACCCATCTCACCATCTCATAATAGCACGACTCTCTCTCTCTCTCTCTCTCTCTCTCTCTCTCTCTCTATATATATATATACATACACTATGGGTGGGTTGATTTGTATTCTATGTGTGGGATGATAGAAAGCTTCTTTATACCCAATTTTTGTAAGCCTAAATATAAGCATTAGGTTTCTTTCAATAATGATAACAAATAAGTTTTAAGAAATTAGACAGTTAAAAAATTAAAAAGAAAATTAAAAAAAGAAGAAGAAGAAAAACGGTTAGGGTGACTGCGAGAATATCTACTATACTGCAAATCCCTGTTATTTGATGGCTTTAGCTGCTCTACCATACATGACATGACATTGCTTTCCTCTTGTGTACATTCAATTGGCAAACAAAATATTTGAAATGTGGATAATGTGAATCATTGTTGGACTTCTGAATTGTGAGGATGGTGCAAGTAATAGCAGAGTTGTGAAATTTCCTTACCATAACATGGAGCCAAGGTTACGACATTCTTCCCTTGGAACATCTTCAGTTTTATTCATTTCCCCTTAAATTAAGCTCTCCCGCTCCCAAATTTGTCTGCTTTGTATTTGCTTTATTTCAAAGCTCCGTGAATTGCCTGTTAACCGAGTGTCAAAATATTTCCTCCTTATTTCAGTAGGATTGATGGGACCCCTATATCTGGGAAAATTCCTAGCTTCTTTGCCAATTGGACTAAGATCCAAATTCTGTGAGTAATTTTTTCTTTTGTGTACTACTACGGCTCCTCATATGAAATGGCATTAAGTTAAATGAATGATTTGCAGGTACTTGCGAGGAACATCTTTGGAGGGGCCTTTTCCTCCCAGCTTCTCTACCCTTGAGGCTCTAACGCAATTGTACTAAAAGCTATTCACATGTTTATATCTGTTAAAAGTACTTCTGTGTGTGCTCGCGCACGTGTGTGTGTTTGTGTTCATGGCATTTTTGGTGGTGCAGGAGGGTTTCTGACATACAAGGAATTGGAACATTATCCCCACTGAAAAATATGAGTAATTTACAATATTTGTGAGTGTTTATCATTCTTTTATTAGGATACTTTAAGCATTTTCACTGGCAGTTTAACAATGCCAATTGTTTATCTTGCTCACTTATTACAGAAATTGATGGTATAATGCAGGATTTTGAGGAACCTCTCTCTATCTGGCCAAATCCCAAATTTTATAGGAGATATGGCTTCTCTTGGGAAACTGTAAGTTCACTCATGAGATTCAACAAAAAACATTTTAAACTTTCTATATTGCTGGTAATGGATATGCAATCAAAATTCAGCTGTTCAGCAATAACGACATTCAGTTTTCCCTGCACAATTGAAGTGCAGAATTCAATCCACCTCCAACCCAATACAATTGAGCTCAATTTTTCCGTAGATTTTATAGGATGGTCTTATGTTGGGTGCCATTTTTTTTAATGGAGCGGGCGCGGTGAGGGGGGGGGGGGGGTCCCCACAAATGTTTTTGTTAGATATCCTACGAAGATCTGCTAATATATCTTGCTTTAGTGCCCTGGGCAGAATTCTATCAGTTGCTCTGTCTACTTTGCCAACTTCTTTGGTGCAATTATATCTCCTCCCAAGTTCTCTTCTTTCAGTGTGGATATAGTACTTCCCATACAAATTGTTTCATAAGGCTGATATATAAAACGATGTTTTTTTTTAGATAACAGTGACTTACGTCACCGATTTCTTTTTTTTTGATAGAAGGGATGAAGTCCGAAGACCTCAGCCAAGATAAAATAAAAAGGAAACGTCACCGATTTCATTAATGAAAGATTAACGAAATACAAAAGTAAATATTACAACTCTAATCCAGATAAGTCTGTCGCATGAAGACAACGAAATACACCAAACTAACATAACCAAAATACATCATAACACCAAAACCAAAAGAAAGTAAGGCTACGTGAGCCTCGCCACACGAACCAGACCTGACCATGAAAAGCAGCCTCCCACCGTATGTCATCCAGTCAGCACCCTCCAATCGCAGCCTCTTTCTAACCCCTGCATTACCTGCCCAAGTCTGTATCAAATAAATGATTTTATGCAATAAACATTGAAACCTACAATGAATATTACAAAAGCAAGTATTATTTCTATCTAACCACAGGGTCCACAAAATAGCCGCTACAATAATATTCCAAATGTGCCTACCCTCTTTCCTAATGAACCCCGACCTCCACATCCCCCATAAGTCATTAATATGAGTCGGTGTCTCTATGATTCCAAATCCAAGCCCCATTATTTCCCAAGATAGTCTAGCTTTAGGACATACTAAAAATATATGGTTAGTGTCCTCCTCAACACCATTACATCTAGGGCACCTAACATCAATCGGAATATTGCGTTTCGTAAGGTTCATTTTGGAAAGAATAGCGTCGTTCGAAACCAGCCACAGGAAAGTTCCCACTTTCGGAGGGACTTCAGATTTCCAGATAGTGATAGCATCTGCAGATCTAACCCCCCAGCATTGAATGGACCGTACATTGATCTAACCGAAAAGGAACAATTACTCTATAGACTCCACTTCATGTCGTCCTCAATTCCCTTAACCAATCTCACTCCGTTCTCCAAAAGCGTATTGAGTTGTTGAAGTTGGAACTGACTAACTGAGCCTAAGGTACCACCAACCTCTATCCTCGTTCTATCGTTTTTCCAAATTTCAACCACCATCGCGTCCTTCGTAGCGTCCATCGCCAAGTTCGGAAACAGAGACTGTAGAGTGTTAATTCCAAACCATTTGTCCTTCCAGAATCTAATATTTCTCCCGTTTCCTAACAAGCACTTAGTGTTAGCATGGAAAGCCTCTTCTACCTTAGCGATTCCTTTCCACATGACAAAAACTTTTCCATGTTTGCATCTTCCTCCAAATCTGAATCTTTTCGGTCTTCGGTACCTCCAAAACGAGAGACCCCACCACGTCTTATGACGTTTGTGCATTTTCCACCACCACTTGGCTAGAAGTGCCTTATGTTCCGCAGATTCACAATTCCGAGACCCCCAAACTCTTTCTTTCTACACACCTTGTCCCATCGAACTAGATGAAAACCCTTGTGATCCTCCTGATTGCCTTTCCACAGGAACCGCCTCCTACATCTGTCGATTCTATCAATCACCCATTTGGGAATCTCATAAATAGACATCATATAAGTTGGCAAACTACTAAGAACCGAGTTAATCAAAGTAATTCTTCCAACCAGAGACAGAAATTTACCTTTCCAGCCCTCCAATTTTTTTCTCAATCTTCTCTACCAAGGGAACCCAGTCCTCCTTGAGTAGTTTTCCCGGCCTGATGGGAGTGCCTAGATATCTTAGTGGGAACTCCGCTTTGACACAATCTAGTAACGATGGAATCATCTCAGTCGAACTCGTGGCCTCGTTGCTGAGGTTCACCACACAACTCTTGTTAAAATTAACTGCCAGCCCTGACCAGTACTCAAAGCACCTCAATAGTACTCTAATAGACATGATTTCCTCTACCTTCGTGTTGCCAAACATCCGAGTGTCATCTGCATACTACAAGATTGACAATGGTGCTGCTACTCCTTTCACCCTCACTCCTTGGATTAGACCAGCCTGCCTTGCATTCTTAGACATTTCGGCTAAACCGTCTGCTATGATCGCAAATAGCAATGGTGAAAGAGGGTCTCCTTGCCTCAATCCTCTTCGACAGCGAATTTCTTTGCCTTGCTCACCATTAAGAAGAATGAACGATTTTCTATTTCTAATACACATCTTCATCCACGTTCTCCATTTAGCTTTTTCACAGTATCATAAGCTTTTTCAAAATCCAATTTAAGAAGAAACCCATCAACTTTGTCCTTATTTCCTCTGAAAACCATTTCGTGGGTTGTGGCAATGCTATCGAGAATATCTCTTCCTTTAACAAACCCGCTTTGAGATTCATCAATGATATCCACTAAGTGCGGCGACAGTCTATTAGCCAGCACTTTAGAGATGATTTTAAACGAGCCATTCAGAAGACTAATGGGCCTAAGGTCTGTTACTCTGAGAACATCAGATTTTTTAGGGATAAGGGTAACATTAGCGTAATTCAGGTTTTCAATCTGCGCCTCCCCCGTAAAAATATCAGAAAAAATGTTCATAAAGTCATTTTTGATGATGGACCAGTAAAGTTTATAGAACAGAATCGGAAAGTCATCTGGTCCCGGTGCCCGGTCAGCACCCAACCGGCTGATTGCCTGACGGACCTCGTCCTCCGAGAAGGGTCCCTCTAAACCCTCGTTCCCATCTACTCTCGACTCACTCCACATATCTTGCTACAATCTGTATCTGTGAAGTCTCTTTTTTCCTAGCAACTCTCTAAATCTACTATCTACATGTTGCCTAATGAGAGTTGCATCCTCTGACCAGATGTCCCCTATAAACATGCCCGCAATTTTATTAAGCCTCCTTCTACCATTAGCTACCTTATGAAAAAATGCCGTATTGGAATATCCTTCTTTAAGCCACTGCACCCTCGACCTTTGCCTCCAGTAACACTCTTCCATCTCTCCAATACAATGTATCTCCGCTCTATTTCCCACCAGTTCCTCAACTTCTCTGCTATCAAGTAGTCTATTCTTTTCATAGATTTCTAATTCTTGAGTTCTGGTCCCCAAACTTACTTTTCATCTATAAAGTACCCCATACTCCTCTGTGGCCCAGATCTTAAGGCACTTCCACAGACGTCTGAGTTTTAAGTTCCAATTGGCAACCGAGTTTAACGTGCCTGTGGGAACCTCCCACGACTCGTTAATGATGTTTTTACAATTATTAGAATAGGTCCACGCTTTCTCAAATCTAAACGGACGCGGGATAAACCTTATACGCATTCCACAATCGAGGATAAGAGGAGTATGGTCTGAGGTCAACCTAGGACAAGACCTAACAGCGGCATTGGGAAATAAATCCTCCCAGTCAGTGGAAACCAGGATTCTATCGAGTTTTGCTAAGGTAGGGTTAGACTGCATGTTCGTCCACGTGAATCTCCTATCCGAGGTCTGACAATCAATGAGATCTAAGTCATTGATCACACTGTTGAATTCAAGTCTGTCTCTAATGTTACTCCCCCTCCCATGATGTTCTGAAAGAAATCTAGTGATATTAAAGTCCCCGCCTAACACCCACGGGCCATCCCATCTACCATGAATGTACATTAATTCTAGCCAGAACTCTGCTCTAAGGTTAGAAATATACGGGCCATAGACAGATGTAATCATATGTTCCCATCCATCACTTTTACGTTTTAATCTAATAGTGACAGAATAACACCCAACCCAATCATCTATACAGTCGAAAAAATTAGAATCAAAACCTAAAGCGATCCCTCCCGACATGCCTCTAGACGTCTTGAACCGCCAATCAAAGTTTCTTAAAGAACTCAACCCCTCGAAGTCCTTAATCAATAGGTTCGCGATCCTAGTTTCTAGAAAAGCACAAACCCACGAATTTTTGTGAGCGATCGTATCGGTAATCAATCTACTCTTGACTCTAGTTCGCATCTCTCTAACATTCCAGAAGATGTATAACATAAAATACTAGACAGACCCCTCCCCAGCACAACCCTACCTAAGAGGCACTTTATAGACTCAGTCTAAAAGCTTCTTCCCTAAGGACGTTGACCCTTTGCTTTTGAACAACACTAAAGGACCCCATGTCTAACCCTAACATGATGGCATAGTAAAGGAGCATATTATCATAAATAAACTGAAAATAGATAACGAACCTTTGCAGGCCGACTTTGGCTCCTTAGATTTTGCAGCGGATCTGATTAGGTCGTCTTCACTAGGTCCCTTCGAACCCCATCTGTCACTTTACCTTTTGCTCTTCCTCTTAGATTCTTCTAGGCCTTTCCCCGAGATTGTAATGATTTGATCTGGTATTACCTCCTCAACAGTATCCAATAGATTCTTTGAAATTGCTTCAATAGCCAGTTGTACTGCCTCTTGAAATTCCCCCTTAGAAAGAGTCATAAGATCAACTTCAGCCTTGGTTGGACCCACTGATAGAGACACATGGTCAACAATAGCCTTACCCCTATTACCCACTAGAGTCGGCCTACCTAACACAGTAGGGTCCTGACTCGCGTGCCCTACACCCTGACCTTGTCTACTCTTGTCAACTCCCTTACCATCAATCTTAGCTAGTCTGCCAGCACCACTCCTCAAAACATCAAAACCGCTATCCTCTACCTCTTCTAGCCGATCCGCTATGGGGATTAGAACACTGGAATGCTGAGAGGAACGGTAGCGATGGACAGACTGAAGATCTAACGAACGCCCTTTGTCAAGATCCATCACAACTACTGAATGCATCGATCGGTTGCGATCTCTCATCACCAGATCTAACGGACAAGGGTCGTGTTCAACCTCTGGCGTCCTCTTGAAACGCGCCTCAGACATCGAAACCTAAAGCTCCGGTGATTCCCTAAATGCGACTCGTTTCTTCCGTTCGACGATAACCTTGATTTTATGTCTAACATCTTCGAATTCAGCGATTATCACTGCCGGAATAAGACTAAGCTCCTCCACGCCAATCTCAAGTCGCGCATACTCTCTACAGGTTTGTAAGTTATTACTCTTATCGATCGAGATCAAATACCCAAGCTCACTAACGATGTTTTGAAATACCGATCGAACCCAGCAGTGAAAGGGCAAGTTGAAGAGTCGAATCCAAACCGCCGGTAGCTTGTCCACCTGCATGGCCCCGAAGTTCCTCGACCATCTACCCATTGTTACAAAAAACACGTCTCCTTCTAGGCTCCCCAACTCTAACACATCTCTAATCTGCTCTTCTGATTCGCAGAATATCATGTATATATCTTGAGTGACCTTTTCGATGTTCCAAACCCATTTCGAATCAGGCCTGACACCTTCTGAAAGGAGAGCAGCGATCATCTCCAATGATGGATGCCCAGTAGGAATTTTCAGCATAACACACCGTTGAAATCAATGCTCGAACCATGATCGGAGTAGGGTTGATAACCGCTTTGATGGACTTCCTTCCCCCGTCGTGGCTCGCCGCCACGCATTCAGCACCGGAAAGTGGTTCATGTCTGTGGGAGGCACAACCGGTGTAGACAAGGCGGACGACTTGGATTGAGCACCTCTCGCCGGCTTATTTGGACAAGCGAGCGAAATGTGCCTAACTTTCTTACAAGCATAGCAAAACCAATCGTTAGGGCAGTCATAGATCGAGTGGCCACGCTCCGCACACTTGTGGCACTGCGTGCTCTTCATCCCAGTACCCCTATCCTGAGACGAAGAAGAGGACGGAAATTTTTCAACTGGTTTCTCAGCCCTCTTAGCCTTTTTTGGTTTAACCAAAATCCACTCTCCATCTTCATCTTCCTTCTTCTTCAACACTTCAACCTCTAGCGAGATACTCCCCTTACTAATGTCTGGCTCGTCCTGACGAAGTCTAGTCACATCTAGGTTAAGACCTTCTATAGGTCGGTGTAGGGTGAGGACCTCATCTAACCTCTGCCGACAAAACCCCACGCCCAGGCTTCACGGAGTCTCTATCACTCCCCTCTCCTCCTCCTCTATTCACCGGCCCTCTCTGGGCGACTCGATCATCTCTGAACCCTGACAGCCCTCTTCCCCTGTTCTGGTCGTCGCTCTCCGTCCTCGTCCCTTCTACGCTTAGTCATTGGACGTTGGGGGTAGTAGTTGACAGATGGGAATTTCTTTGAGATGTTTTCTCTGTTGGAGCTCTGGAATCGCTTAGACATATTGTTCTATGGAGTTTCACCAGGCTTCACGTAGCTTTCTTTTGTTGGTAACATAAATTATCAATTATATAAAACAATGTTGCTGCCTTTGTTTGTATGTTCTATTATGGATGCTACATGTACATAGTCTAGCCATATCCCAATAAAGATTAGGGATTGTTCCTAAATGGATTTAATTGTTTTTCCCTTTTTAATATAGCGGAGGAATATCATCTGATTTTCTTGAGAATGTGATGGTATTGTTGTCCTTATTACTAGAGATTTTTGAAGGGAGTTTTCACCTTTATTACAGTGAGTAATCCAGCAGTTACTGGAGATAGAAACTTTTTTCATACTTTAGTTAATTAATATGTCACTTTTAGAATCAGAGAAGCTCTTACCACTTCAAGAATTAAAAGAGCACATGCTCAAAGCACCACCCTTTTTTTTTCTTTTTGTGGCGAAGGCACTGCAAGTTCTACTGTGCATAGCGGTAGAACCTCGTAAAAGTGGCCAACTGCATTAGATTACGACCTATTCTAAAAAATAAAAAAAAAGCACTTGCAATAACATACAGAGATTACTCACAACGGTCCACTTACTCTTACCACTCACACTCTGTCACTTATGCTCACATCAGACTCCACTCCAACTGACCTCACTTGCACTCACTTTACCAATATCACGAACATGAGGCTTCACTCGGTGACTTTAAAATGGAAGGAAGCTCCATTTTTTGTGAAAGTTCATGTCAGTTAAGAAACCGACTCCTAATGTTTCCAGATAAATACTAAATATTGTAACCTTATCTATGCATACTACTCTAGAACCTTTTGAAGTTAGTGACTTGGGTTTATCTAGAAATATATAGAAGCTTAATTTGATGTCGGTGATAACTTCTAATGCCTCTTGCAGGGATCTTAGCTTTAACAACTTCACTGGTGAAATTCCAAGCAACTTCGAGAATTTGAAACGTTTAAGTAAAATGTAAGCAGTTTTCATTCTCTCTCTCTCTCTCTCTCTTCCTCTGGAGAAGATCATTGATAACAATTATTGTGTCATGCACATACTTTGGTGACCTTTGTTGTTTGCTTCTCATATGTGAAACTGTTTGTTGTTGAAGGTATCTTATTAATAACTTTCTGAGTGGTTCAATACCGTCCTGGATCTTGAAGAGCAATCAGAACTTGTAAGTAATTTGTTTGTAGCTTCAAGTTTTATATTGTATGCCAGGAAAAAAGGTTATTGGTTTTCAATAAAAGAAAATCACCATCATATGTGAGGTTGAACATTCCAGGGATATATCATATAACAACTTTTCTGGACCTTCGACAACCACTACTTGTCAGCAAGGAAATGTGTAAGGTTTAATATCAGTTGGTAGATTGTTTGTTCATCACTTATATGTTTTTTCTCCTGCCCATAATACTTCTCACTGAACATGCAGGAATTTGGTTGCTAGTTATTCGCCCACATATAGTAACTCGTAAGCTCCTTACAATGTTGACATTAATCTATTGTATTGTTTGTTAAAAAGTTTTAACATCTTGATTTGTCTTCTTCTTTTCTTCGCCATATCATTTTAACAGGATAACTCCATGCTTAAGGAGGAACCTCCCATGTGCTGGGGATGCAAAAAGTGACTAATTTTTTACTCAAGCTTACTTCGTCTGGAAAATTTTGAATTATTTATTTAATAATTATGAGATTTGATTATTTTAAATTATTAATGCTGAAGATTATATATGTATTCCACGTCTTATGCAGATTATAATTTGTTCATAAACTGTGGAGGCAATCGGGTGACAGTTGGCACTGATGAATATGAAGAAGACACTTCACTGCAAGGTCCATCAACATATGGAACTTCTGCAAGTGGAAAATGGGCTTACAGTAGCACAGGAGACTTCGTTGGCAATTCGAATCCAAAATATGTTCTTGCAAATACATCTGTGTTGAAAATGACCAATCCAGAGTTATATATGACAGCTCGTCAAAGTCCCCTCTCCCTCAAGTATATTGGTTTCTGCTTACAAAGGGGAAATTATACTGTGAGGCTTCACTTTGCTGAGATAGTATTTAGAGATGATCAAACATATGCTAGTAATGGCAGGCGTTTCTTCGATGTATCCATCCAGGTGATATTTAGGTTTCTGTATGCATCATTTTGAGGAATTTTAAAACTATTTTATAAACAAAATATTTTTTAGAGTTAGTTTGTCATGAACCTTAATCAGCATCCTAATTTTCCTTAATTAATTTTTGCAGTGAAAAGTTAAAATCAAAGTAACAGGCATTTCTCTTACATAAAATAATGTGATTTTAATGCTTGCAGGGCCAAAAAGTTTTGCATGATTTTAATATTGCCGAAGATGCTAATGGGACTGGAAAAGCCATTGTAAAAACATTTACTACTATTGTTGATGAAAGCACCTTGGAAATTGACTTCAGATGGAATGGGAAGGGGACAAATCTTGTTCCCGAAGTCGGTGTATATGGATCACTGATATCAGCTATTACAGTTACACCAAGTATGTCCTTGTTTATCTTGTCTTCAAAATGGAAATTAATTTTCAAATATAACGGAAAATTTTTTTTCTTGTTAGATTTTAAGCCAGATACTGGAGAAGCAAAAAAGTTATCAGCTGGATCTATTTCTGGTATATCTATTGCTTGTGTTGTCGCATTTCTGTTGGTTCTGTCCTTCCTTTGGATTTGGTGGAGAAGAAGAGAGCAGAAAAACAAAGGTAGGTTAATGAATTACTTCGAATTAGTTCGGAAATTCTTTATTGAACTCATTGTCCAGTTGCCTGTTTTCTTTTTTTTCTTTTTTGTTGGATTGGTAAACAGTGAGTAAAGTTCCCCTGCTTTCGTTAATAAGCTTTTAATGAAACAAGATCCGTACATGAAATAAAAAGCAAACTATCTATAGAATGATACTCCTACTATCCATCACTTCAGAATAAAATGGATGTTGATTTTCTCACTGAATACTTTCTTGTCATACTTGAATGAAATTGCAAAGAAATATAGCAATGAGATAATGATTATGGCTTTCAATTGTATGAAAGAATGTTGAGTAATTTGAGATCGGTAGTTTGAGATTTTTTATTTTGTTTATATATTTAAATTTGTGTTATATGATATGGTCTTTTCTTCGTCCCCCTCGCCTTATGATTAATCTCATATATATAGGAAAAATTTCCTATAAGCTATACAAGTATGTAGATAAATGATATATAATAATGGCCATTATCTGAGAGAGAATGAGAATGGAGGCAATGGCCATTAGGTCGTTTCATGATCTCCTCCAAAACTGAGGAAATCATGAAGGGGTTTAGGAAATCCACATCCAGTATGGAAAATGCCACACTCAATTAACGTGGATTCTCTCATCCCCCCCCCCAAAGGTCCCAACTCTATTATGAATTTAATATAAAGAAAGAAAAGAGAGGATAAGTGGATTATTTCATCGGGATCAATGTTGACAGAAGGCATGTTTTTCTCTCATCTTCATGTTTTTCTGTTTCTCTTATCAATTATAAAAAAATGGACAAAAATATAGTACTGCATAAATTGTTCCATGGATATGTACTAGATTTTTTTTTTTCTTGTATTGTACCTGAATCATTATGAACTGGATGAAATATTTCTATGTTTTGTACTTTTGAGTTTTGATTAATATCCGTATATGGTTTCTAATGTAAGTAATTTTTTCAAACTGCATATAGTATCTCGTGATTGTAACTCTGTACTTATTGCATTCCCCTTCAATTCATATTCTTGGGTTTGCCCTGGGCTGTGACTTTGCTTATCAAAATATACCAGAGTGCCCTTATGTATAATTTTATATGCATTTGGCTTCTCATCCTTTTGTTGCTTGTGATAACATTTGTGGTTTTTTTTTTTTTTTGGTCATACCATTTCTGGTTAGTTATCTATTGTATTCCACAACAAACAATTTAACATACATTTTTTGGCATCTGTCTTTTGCTTGTTAGGCATTTCTGGTTAGTCATCAATGGGCATTCCATAACATAGAATACGGTTTACGATTCCTTAAAACCATAACAAACAATATGGTTCATGCTGCTTCCTTGGAATTCTATTCCAGGTTGTGCAGTTTGGTACTCCGACCTGAATCACTATAACAATTGATCCAAGAAAAGCAAAAAGAGTATGTACAATGAATAATTGGCACCATCAAGATATATCTTCAATAAACCGGATATTTTGTGAAACTTTTGTTTATACCCTTGCATTCAGTTGTAACTCAATTATCAGTTTATCAACAATGGTTAAGTTTTTAGGTTTATGCACAACGAAGATGAACATGGACAATGTGTCATTCACGAGGGAAAATAAAGTTGATGTGTTTGACCAACATTGGAGGTTTCATGATATCGAAGATAGATAAATACCCTTTTTTTCCTTTATCTCATAAACACATTTTCATGCCTATATTTATTTCACCTTTTTGTTAATCTAACCAAATATACAAGTGCAAGCATTTCATGTCTTAGAATGGTTATGGAATTAATTACCAACATACAACAATAAGATTTTATAATGTCCATCAAATTCAGTTATACTATACTGTATTGCAACAGAGATGATGTATTATCCTGTATTTAAAATAAGAAGATAGTTAGACGAACACTTTAAATTTCATGTTTAAAACTTTAAATGGCATTATTTACAAGTTATGGCATTTATTTTATTTTATTTTATTGCAGAATTCAGAGACTTAGAATTACATACTAGTTACTTTAGTTTAAAAAAGATTAAGGCAGCAACCAAGAATTTTGACCCTGCAAATAAAATTGGAGAAGGTGGGTTTGGCCCCGTTTTCCAGGTAAGTTCGTGGAATGCTGCATAAGTTCTTCAATCTTGACTACGTGACTGTACATATTAATTACTTTGCAACACTGTAAAGTTTTTAATACTTAACTGCGAACCATTTGTGCATTTTTAGGGTGTGCTTCCGGATGGTACTCTTATTGCAATTAAACAGCTTTCTTCCTCTTCAAAGCAAGGGAACCGAGAGTTTCTGAATGAGATAGGCATGATCTCTGCTTTACAACACCCAAATCTTGTTAAACTCTTTGGGTGTTGTATTGAAGAAAAACAGTTGCTGGTTGTATATGAATACATGGAAAACAATAGCCTTGCTCGTGCCTTATTTGGTTTGTGCTTAGAGTTCAAGACTAAATTTTATAGCTCTTTTTTTTTTTTTTTTTTTTCTACTTGCTGCCTTATCCTTTCTCTATTTTTTTTGGCAGGTCCTGAAAGATGTAGGATCAAATTAGACTGGGAAACAAGATGTAAAATTTGCCTCGGAATAGCGAGGGGTTTGGCATATCTTCATGAAGAGTCACCACTGAAGATTGTCCATAGAGACATAAAGGCTACCAATATACTGCTTGATAAAGATCTCAATGCAAAAATTTCCGACTTTGGCTTGGCCAAACTTGATAACGAAGAAAATACCCACATCAGCACTCGCATAGCAGGAACAATGTAAGTTGACTACTTTATTGTTGTCCCGAATCAGATAAGTAGAATGCATAGAATTATTTATCCTCTCATGGGTTTTCATAGTTATGGTATTTCATTATAAATAGGACTATCAATTTAGCTACCAAATACACCAATATCTCCTATGAATCTATGATATAAAGTACCATATACCAAGATATGATATTCTAGTATCCTACCATGTATTGCTCAAGCAAATAGGACGAGTACACAGTAATATTTGGATACCAAATATGTATATTCTCCAGAGCTCCACAAATTTCTTTATTACCCCCTTTAAGCTGGAGTAATATCAATGCTAGCTTGACCTATATGTATTGAAATTAGTGTGGTCACAGTGTGTTACACCATTGTGACATATCCCTGCCGCTTCACCAAAATGGCATATTATACTGTTCATAGAAACATATTGGCATGTTCTCTATGACTGCACCATTTTTTAAGGAATATAAATACAATATGTTGGTGTAATATGCCATATATTCTTTAATGTCAGAGAGAGAATAAAGGAGTTGCTCGTGTATTTCCTAGCATTCTCAATTTTAATATCAAGCTGAGTGAAATTTTCATTATAAAAATTTAACCATTTGAACAATTTAGGATGACTTTCTGATAAGACTACCCAGGTTATAGGAGAAGAGGAATCATCAGAAACATTATGAAAATTGGTGTTCAACCCTCCTTCATACAATACACAATATATATATATATATATATATATATATATATATATAACTTAATTACATGCACTTGCTTTACCCATATGTGGCTAAACTAATATCTCTAATACTCCTCAAGTTGGAGCATATATGTCATACATGCCCAACTTGTCATTGATGAAATCTTGGCTTTAGCAAGAGGCTTTGTAAGAGTATCAGCTAGCTGGTGATCAATGCGAATATGTTTAGTTTCTATCTGAGGGGGCTCATATGGAGTGCCACTAATCTTGTTGCGAACCACATGGCAGTCAACTTCAATGTGCTTGGTTCTTTTAAGAAACACGGCATTCGTGGCTATATGGATAGCAGGCTGACTGGCCCAATACATACGCATCAGCTAATGCTGAGAAACCCCAACTCAGTAAGTAATTGTTTGATCCATGTTATCTCACATGTGAGGTCAGCCATAGCACGATACTCGAACTCTGAACTTGATCGAGACACCACATTTTGTTTCTTAATCTTCCATGAAACTAAGTTTCCTCCAACAAACACACAATACCCAGTGGTGGATCTCCTAGTCGTTGGGTAGCCAGCACAGTCAGCATCTGACCACCCAGCAATTCGGCATTGTTCACCATCAGTATACAACAATCTTCTGCCAGGGGAGCTCTTCAAATACTGAAGAATTCTCATAACTGCATTCCAATGGGTTGTACGGGGAGAGACCATAAACTGACTTTCTATGCTAACTGAGTATGTAATATCAGGATAAGTAACTGTAAGATAATTTAGTTTTCCTACAAGCCTCCTATCTCTCTAGATCCTGCAACAAAACATCTTGATCTGGCAACAACTTGGAATTTGGGTCCATAGGAGTGTGATGATCTGCATCCTAGCTCTTGGTAAGTATATCCAGAGCATACTTTCTTTGTGATAAACAAATTCTCTGGTTAGATTGAGCAACTTCGATCCCTAAAAAATACTTTAGTCGCCCGAGATCCTTAGTTTGAAACTTCTGTTGAATTATGACTTCAGATCTTGAATATCATTCTGATCATTTCCCATAATTACAATGTTATTAACATATACAATTAAAATGATTCTCTTCCCTTGATGATGTCGATAGAACACAGAATGATCGTTATCACTCCTCAATCCAAAACTCGTGACAATCTCAGTGAAATGGCCAAACCAACTACGGGGAGACTGTTTGAATCCATACAAAGATCGTTTCAAGAAACATACTTTAGTAGGCTCAGCTTTACTAACAAAGGTGGGGGGCTGCTCCATATAAACCTCCTTCTCAAGAACGCCATTGAGAAAGACATTCTTGACATCAAGTTGGTGGATAGGTCAATAAAATCGAGTAGCCAAGGCAACAATCATCCGAACATAAGGTATTTTGGCCACATGAGAGGTCTCATCATAATCAATGCCATAGGTCTGGGAATAACCTTTAGCAATCAATCGAGCTTTTAGGCGAGCCAGAGAACCATCTGGATTTACTTTAACTGTGTACACCCATTTACAACCAACACAACGTTTGCCAGATGGAAGGTTAACAAGATCCCAAGTACCATTTTTCTCAAGATCAAACATCTCTTCTCGCATAGCCCGACTCCAACCAGGGCGTGACAGTGCTTCTGATAATGACTTAGGAACCTGGTGACTATCCAAAGTAGAGACAAAGGCATAATGGGCAGATGACAAGTGAGTATATGAAAGATGGTTGTATAAAGGATGTGCACTGGAGCGGTTCCTTTGCATAAGGCGATAAGAAGATCAAGATCAGAATGATCACTAGGAGAAGGTGTGGGTGCAGTGGAGGAAACTGGGGGTGTACTTGCAGGCTTAGACGGCCGTGTCTCATCAATTTGGGGTGATGGGACAATGAGCACAGTGGTGTGATCTGAGGGAGTGGTGTCCGAACGTTGTTTATACACTTGAGTGATTGCAGGCCGTTCGGGCATTGTTGGGGAGCACCATGTTACAGAATCAGTAGAAGTAGATACCACAGTCTAGGGTAGGTTAGAAATTCAGATTCAGTTGCATTGGAGGAGACCAGTGGTATACCATAGGAAGTGGTATACAAATAAGGTTGGGACTCATGAAAGGTAACATCAGCAGGAATAAATTAATGACGCAACTCAGGACTATTGCATCTATAACATTTCTGGGAGCGACAGTACCCTAGGAAAATACATCGGATCGAACGGGGAGCTAACTTGAAACAATCAGGACAATGGTCATGGACAAAACTAACACATCCAAAGATTTTGGGGGGAAGGGGGAATTGGTTAACATTTGAAAATAAAACGGAAAATGGTGTTTGACCACCTAACACAGATGAGGGCATGGGGGTAATTAGGTGACATGCAATAAGAACCGCATCCCCCCCAGAAACGCTGAGGAACTTCTTTATGAATAAGCTTTGTCTTTGCAAACTCTAACAGATGGCGAATTTTACACTCGGCAATCCCGTTTTGTTGAGGGGTATAAGGGCAAGAAGACTCATGAAGCAAGAAGACATAAAACTAGTGAAGTCAGAAGAAAAATACTCTTTGACATTATCACTTTGCCAAATTTGAACAAAAACGTCAAACTGGGTTATTCAGTGATCATAAGAAGTTGGCAGTGAATAAATCAAGTTGAAAGCTTTATCCTCTTTGCTAAGATCATTAGCGTTAATCGCCTTCAGTTCAGATATTACCTTATTGAACTCCACAATATGATCTTGAAGATGGACCTTCCTTGATTGAGAACCTAAACAACTTCCTCTTCCAATACATCCGATCTAGCAACTACGACCCCGAGTAGTCAGATTTGAGTCTCGCCCATAGACTCGCCGCACTTTTCTCCTTAAGAATATTACACTTGACTTCGCCCGCCAATTGCAACCGGATTAAAGTCAAGGCCTTCAAATAAATCTCATCCCACTTCTCCTGCTTCACATCGGTTGGCTTCTTCTCATCTAGGGCAAGGTGCAAGTCCTTCTGAACCAAAACATCACACATGTCCACCTTCCATAAATTGAAGTTGATCTTACCATCAAACCGCTTGATCTTCATCATTTTATCTGCCATCTCCTCCAAGGAACTCGAACAAAACCACGAACCTGATTGCTCTGATACCACTTGTTAGGAATTTGAGAATCTTGTTGAGTCTTTGACACAATCAACACAAACCACCAAGAGAAACTAGATCGCACCAATCACACAAAGCACACAAGAATTGTCCCGGTTGGGGCTTTCGCCTTAATCCGGGGAGGAAAAACCGAGATATTATTCAACTAGAGAAGATACAAGAATATTACAATTCTCACCACGACCCTCTCTTGAGCCTAACTGGAACTTGATGCTGCTTACAATGGAGAAACTCTCTCACCCTTCTCTATGAAGTACTCTCTTCTTCTATTCGGCACTCAATAGAATCATATGGATCTATGAGCCGTTACAATTGTTTATATAGATCTAGAGACAAACCCTAAGTTGATATCTTGTTACAATAGCCATTGGATATTACATAAGAGATAACCCTACGATAAGAGCCACACGATCTAACTTGAAGAGCAAGTTGGGCTTTTCACGAATCAGCCAGACTCAAGCCTGAAATCCATTAGCGCCGTGAACGGTCGACCGCACCAACAAGTCGGTCGACTGTTCTCCTCTCTGGAAGACATCGCGCAGGGGTCAGTCGACCGCACAATAGTTGCGGTCGACCGCAACTTCCTCTGTTGCTGCCGCTGACTGTTTCTCGCCTCCACTCTGTTTCCAATCGTCTCAATCTCTCCATCTTCTTATCAACTTCTTATCCAACATCGTATGCAAGACATAAGTTCAACACAATATACCTGAATTCCCAGTCATATAATCAGATGCACCTGAATCTAGTATCCATGATGTTGGAGAAGAATTGGTTAAACATGTGATACCTAGTCTTGCTAATGTGACGGAAAAAGAAGACCGCTGTTGGGAAGCATGATATGGCTCATTCCTTTGATATTGCCGAAACTGCTGAATCTCATTCTCTGTCATCTGGACAGTGATTGAATTGGAGACTACAAGTGAATGTTTCGTTGTTGATTGCCTTGAGAGTGCATGATAGGGCAATTTCCTTTCATAATTGATCACAAGCCTCAAACGAGTTCATCAAATGCGCTCAATTTTCGGTCAGGTTGTTGAAGGGAGAAGTGTGGGAGTTAAGATTGTGTTGGAGTTGAATTCAGGAATTCCACCAAACACTTGGTGGGCAAGTTGTGACGGCTGTGATTCGGGTTTAGATTTCTTTGCGGCAATTCATCAAACACCTTGTCTTCCACTCCAATATCACTCAGATTCAGACAAAGCTTAGATTTTTTTTCCGTTCAAGGAGATGATGAAGGTGGTGTCGGGTGGTGGTAGAGATCCACGGTGGGCGCCAGAGTTTGGAACAAAATGTGCTGAGTTGATTTGATCAGAATAGGCGTGAAAGAAGATGGTTTCCAGAATCAATTCCTCAGCATAATACGGACTGAGATGAAGATAGTTAGGGGGAGAGTGACCAGGACTGAATTTTGGAGCATAAAGGCAGAATCACAGGGTCGTCTTAACTTTTGAGTTTTGTTGAGTTTTGTATGTTCGGTTTCTGGCATGTATCCGACAGTTTCTAGTTTGTTGTGTTGTGGGATTAGGTTGGGTTTGGAAAAGGCTGGATCTTGATCTAGTAGGAATTTGATGGTGGAAGTTTGAGCTGTTGGAGAATTGGAAGATGAGTCATGGAAATTGGTTGAGCTTGGGGGAGACTGAAAGCTCAGGATCTGACATTAGTTGAGGGTCTAGTTGAGTGTCAGGTTTGAGTTTGGATCTGCCATGGAGGGAGAGGTTGAAGGATAAGCCGCAGGAGCTAAGTTGATGGAGAAGCAGCAGCAGAGGCTGGTGCCAGCTCTGATACCATGATAACTGGTGTTCAACCCTCCTTCATACTACATATATAACTTTATCACAGGCACGTGTTTTATCTGTATGTGACTAAACTAATATCTCTAATGCATTAAAAGTATGGTTAGTTATTAATATTCAGTACCTGAATAGGGCTCAACTATTAAAGCTTTTGGTTGGCAGATAGGAGGGGGAATTCTTATTTTTTGCATGTGTTTGGCTCACAGGAAATGAAATTCTCCTAGTATAGATGTATTTATTTTCCTCCTTATTAAGGTGGAAATATTAGACTCCACCCAATCAAGATACACAAAATAGAAATGTTCATATTTCCTTCTTAACTTATTTGGCTAAAATAGTAATGCAGTATTCTGAGAATTCTGATTCCCCCGTCACATTCCCAAGATTTTTTATTGCTCTGATCCTCCATTTGCGCTGAACATCTCCTAAAGTAGAATGCCTGGAGCTAAACATTGGTATCACTTTAAAAGGACTTTCAGTGGAACTATGAAATTATGTTTTAGAACCTAGGCCCACAAAATGAAGAGATGCAAGAGAAGAATGACTAAGGTGATAATGGTTGTGGATGAGTGTTGCGATTGGAATAGCTGATGGCCAGGTTGAGAGAGAGAGAGAGAGAGGCTCAGCATGAGAAAAGGAGAGAGAAGTTGAGTTTGAGATAAGGAATCAGTTTTTTCTTGTTGTTGTTGTTGTTGTTGTTGTTTACTTGTTTTATTATTATTTAAAGATGGCACGAGAATTGCCATCACATATCATATAAATAACTCAAGGAACATATAGTCTTCAAATACACAATACATAAGGATTCATAAACATACAAAAAGAACCCTCCAAGTAGCACAAATAATGCCACCGAATTTCCCAAAAGTGACAAACAGGCTCCGTCTGCACTCGCCCACAATCAAAGGAGTGATGAGATGACAGCATCCTATCGGTAGTTGGTGTTTCCAGTTGTACCCTCATTTGAAAGAAATAGCGGTCCCTACGCGCTTTCTTCCTAATTCCTGGAATGGATAGACGATGTGAGAGAGAAAATTTTATGAATCAATTGTAAAAAGTTGCAAAAGTGACTACTAAAGCACAAATTATTTCTATCTAACCAAATGACCCATAAAGAAGCTGCAACTAAACAATCCCAATCCCTCTTCCTCACATGCACAACTTCAGTCTCTAAATTCTCCCCATAAATGAGAAACTCGACGGGGGTAACTGTTAAGGCCAAAGCCCAACAGTAGGAAGTCCCAAATACGTTTACTAGGCGGACACTCAAGACAGAGATGATCAATTGTTGTTGTTGTTGTTGTTGAGGAAAATGTGGAGTATGGCGATTGGCCACCCATTAGGAGTCATGTTTCAGTAGAGGTTATCTTTGCTTTATTCTCTTTCTTCTTTTTTTCCATTTTTTGATTGAGAGGGGTGGCTAGGGTTATTTGTGTCTGGAGAATGACAATAATGTTCTTCTACCACTGTAAGAATCATAGTTGTAGGGTGGATTGATTTTACTGAGGACGCTGCAGATATAGGTACATGCATGCCAAAGAGTATCATATAATTCTATTTCTAAATGCACAAATCTACAAGCATCTACTATATTAGACTGCCTACCTTGTATACCAGGATATGATATCTATGTGTTCCTCTGATCTGTGGGAAGGTACACTGTAATATTCCTACTTATATAATATATTAGCATATACCTTTAGATGGAATCTTATGAAGAGTAGTTTAGAAGATGATCAATAAATTGTGGAATGAGGTAAATCTATTGAAGCTAACAGTTTGTTGGTAGTGCTGTTATCCTTTTTATTTTATTTGCTTTTCTATATACCAGATTCAATTACTCCTTGTTCAGATAGATAACACTCTTTATATCGCACTAATTGAACTTTCCTTTTATGATCTGAAGTTTCTATTTCAAATTTTCTCATATATTAATGATTTAATTCAATGACCAAAATATATCATAAAGCTTAAGATTGTCAATATCATTTCATAGTAAAATTTAATATAATTGATTTTGCAGTGGGTATATGGCTCCAGAATATGCAATGAGAGGTTACTTGACAGATAAAGCTGATGTTTACAGCTTTGGGGTTGTCATCCTAGAGATTGTGAGTGGTAAAAGCAACGCGGCTTTCGGTCTGAAGGAAGATTTTATGTATCTACTTGATTGGGTTAGTCTTGCATGCTTTCAGTTTCTTTTTTATTTCCACCTATTATAACTAGAAGATCCCTTGTAGTTATAGAACAACGCAACATGTCTCTGATGAAGTAAACAAACTAGAGAATTAAAAAACTAATGGTCCGTTTCATTCAGAGAACAGGAAAATAATAATAATAATAATAATAATAATAATAATAATAATCTTTGGCCAAATTTAAAAAAACCCCACTGAGTTTTGGGCCATTTAAAAAAAACCGCACTAAGTTTTTTTATTATTAAAAAAACGACACAAAATTTCAAAAAACTCCACTGGGTTAGTTAGGGTTAGGGTTAGTTCGAGGGGGTTTATTTAAACATCTGATTAGTTAGGTGATGTTTTTTTAAACACAAATGAAAGATGAATGTGGTTTTTTTAAACACAAATGAAAGATGAAAGTGGTTTTTTTAAACCCTACCCTAACCCAACCCTAACCCTAACCCTAACTAACCCAGAGGAGTTTTTTGAAATTTTGTATCGTTTGTTTAATATAAAAAAACTTAGTGCGGTTTTTTTTAAATGGCCCAAAACTCGGTGGTTTTTTTAAATTTAGCCATAATCTTTTGTGGCAGCAATGCCTAATTCTAGTAGAACTGTCACTGTCTTGCTTCCAGATTCATTTTAAATATAGAATATAAGAGATAATAGAACAGAATAAAATATGAATTTGATATGTAACAGAACAGAACTGCAAACTTTCCATTTAACATTCGAAAAAAGAGATGGAAGATTTTGTGTCATTGAATGTGCTCTTTATGATTTGTGCACATCATTTTTGGGTTCATTTAATGCATATGGAAACGTTGTCATCTCTATGTAAGAACCTTTAAGCAATCATATAGTTCCAATTCCAAATGTGTTAAATCTAAGTAACTTCTTAGGGTATATTTAGTATTACTTAAATTTAGAGAGTTGGAAAGCACTTTTGGATCTTCAGAAGTAGTTACGAGCTCACAAACCAGTGTTTGGTAAAACTCAGTATAAACTGTGTTCGGTTAAATTCCTCAAAATTGGGGTTTCTTTGCTTTTTTCAATGTGCTGAACATTTGGAGAGGTGTTGTTGCTCTTCAAACAAAATCTTAAATTAAAAGACTTCTTGTCCCTAGCGTATATTTCAGCCAGCAACGCCGAGCATACCCCTAATTGTTTTGCTGAATAAATTGCAGGTTTATGTCCTACAAGAGCAGGGAAGACTGTTTGAACTTGTCGACCAAACCCTTGGTTCCAATTATCCCGTGACAGAAGCCACCCAAATGTTGAATTTGGCTCTTATATGCACCAATCCGTCACCAACTCTAAGGCCTTCTATGTCAAGTGTGGTGAGCATGCTCGAAGGGAAAGCTCCTGTCCAACTTCCCTCAGTTAAGTATGACATCGCAGAGGGTGAGAGATTAAGATTTAAAGCTTTTGAGGAGGTCGAACTCACAGATAGGAGCACAACACAGAGCATATCCATGGAATATGGGTCATGTTTGGATTCGTCACAAGTATCAGCTCATAGTAATACTAGTAAAGATAAAGAGACTTCAGTCTTACTTGACTAGCTAGTATGCATGTTTGTGTCATGACCTAGTGAGAAAAACACATTGAAGGCTGCTATTTTTTCGCAAAATTTCTCATGTAACCTAGAAACAGCTCCCTTTGCTTATATATGTACAGTTACATGCAAAAGCAAATTCCAATTATATATAAATTTGTAGTGATGGAGAAGTGTGGTTATGTGGGTTATTAAGAGTGCGTTTGGCCTAACTATTTTTTGGGCTTTAAATTTACTTCAGAAGGAGAAGCCAGAAAGTAGAGCTTTGAAATTTAAAGCTGAAGCTGTTTGGAAAGTCTATTTTTTTTAATTTCAAAGCTACTTTTAAGCTAGAAGTTGTTTGGCATAAGAAATCAATTGTAAGCTACTTTTATACTCAATTTAAGCTTTTGATTTTATTCAAGAGTAAAATATAAGCTATCAAATTACAAAAATATCTTTATATTACTAAAAAATAAAATATTTAAAATAACCAAGAAAATACGTAAATAAAAAAACAAAACATTTGAACAAATATTTTATATAAAAAATTAAAGGGTTACAATACTTTATGAAATGTATCATTTCATTCAAAATGGGTTATTCAATGACAGTCTTGATAAAGTGTCAACAATATCATAAAATGTGATATTAACAATTTTTATTTTCCATCAATGCAGCTGCTATTTGAGTGCGAACTGTATCCATATAATCACCATTTACTACTCTTCTAGTATTATATGAAGTCATTTTCACGTCAATGTTCCTTTCCCCCTCGTAGTCATTCGTATATTCGGGTAGATGATCACATCTGTTGAATTCCTCATCTTCAATACCACATAATCTAATGAAGTTATGAAGTGCTATTGTTGCAACTATAATTTCTTTCAATGATTTAAAAATAAAATAGCATCAAATACTCACCTTTATCTTAGCATCCCACCGTGTGGCATCTGCTTCAATCGTTCCTGTCTGATGGTTCCATCCCAAGCCTGTTTCTTTACCCACCAATTGTTTCCATGTACTCCAATCATAGTATCCATTCTATTCTTTAATTGCTTTTGCATATATTCTTTACTAGTACGTTTATTGAATTCATCATGTATTTCTTCCCATATCTTACTTTTAAACGCAATTCCTTGTCTCCCAATTCTACGAATCTCTTCGATACAAATGTCGAGCAAAATTTTTGTATTATTAGAATCTCATTTTGCTATTTTCAGGCTAGCCATTGGCTGCAATGTATCAGAAAAACTTCAACAATAGCATAACAGAATATCGTCAAAACATAACATAAAATTAGCTAGGAAGTGTCAACATCAAATAGCAACTTGTTTCAACAGTTAAGTCGATTACAGTTTGCATATTAAAACTTAGCTAGGAAGTGTCAACAGCAAATGCTTGGTTTATGAAGGCCTACAATCACTTTTTTTTTACATGTAGCCTGAAATATTAGAAATAGTTCTAATCAAAATAACTTCCATGATATATGAGAAATAGTTCTAATCAAAACACATTAGATTAAAAATTTGTCCAACACTAACAGTACTTAATAATTGTTAAGCTAATAACCAATCTTGATACTAGTTTTTTACCATGGCGATAACTCTTTGAAGGAAATTCACCATGAAGAAATTATTGAAAAGCAAATTTAGAATGCAAACTGAAAATGAGTAGATGCGTAGACAATAGACTGTATAAACAAAACCCCCATGATATAAACAAATTGATCTAGACATTGCCTAGATAATTAAAGATTTGCTCAGTTGTTTGTCTTCCTAGAAATCTTCCTAGCAAAGATGGATATGAAGAAATCTAAGGATGACCAGCCATAGACATTATGTGATACTTCATCTGCAATCATTATTACTACTGTTGCAAATATTACTTAAGAGAAGTGGGAAAGGGAGGGCGGTGAACCGCGAACCTGGGTGAGGAGTAGTGAATCGCGAGCGCGAAGTGGTGAGGCGCGAGAAGGGAGGCGGCGAAGAAAGGAGAGAGAGGCGGCGGCGCGGTGAGGGGAGGCGGCGGCGCGAGAAGGGAGGGCAGCGAAGAAAGGAGAGGGGAGGCGGCGGCACAAGAAAGGAGGGCAGCGAAGAAAGGAGAGGGGAGGCGGCGGCTGTTCGGCGAGGGGTTGTGCTCACAAGTTCTGCTAGGGTTAATGAGATGTGTTATGAGGTTTTGATATGCGGGAACGGGAAAAAACAAAAACAAAAACAAAAACAAAAACAAAAACAAAAAAAAACTAGCGAGAAGTTGCTCTGGAGGGCTTCTATCAAAGTTCATTTTCTTCACTAAAATTAAGCTACTTCTCCTTATGCAGAGCTTTTCATGGGTATCTGTTTGGCTCAGCTTCTCCTTTTAAAGAAGAAGAGAAGCTAATTTTAAGCTGGGCCAAACACACTCTAAGACCGAGGAGTTTTAGTATTATACGAAGCTCATAATATTGCTAGAGTTTGTTGAACAGTGGAAGACAATAAGAAAATTAATGTAACTGAAGAGAAGTAACACACATTATATAAAATAGTACTAGAGCTATTATTACTCTTAAAAAGTAGGACACACTACATGGGTGAAGAACTCTGCCTTATAGAGGAATACAGAGGGAGACCACATTACATAATTTGCTTAAGAAATTCCTAAAGAATAGGACAATTAACAACCCATGACTAACAAACTAACACTTGACTCGGTAATAAGCTAACAACCTTTTATTTACTCTAACAACTCAAAGCAAATAATAAAATTGGTCAAGACCACATGCTGGTGTTGTATTCTAACACTCTCCCTCAACACGAGCTTTCGTTCTTCCTACCATCCCGAGCTTCTTGCAGAGACCTCCAAGCTTGTTGCTACTCAAGCCTTTTGTGAGCAAATCTGCAACTTGGTTCTCTGTCTTAATATGTTCTAACACAATTTCCTCTTGCATAACTTTTTCCCTGATAAAATGATAATGCACCTCCACATGTTTAGTTCTTGCATGAAAGATTGGATTCTCCGCCAAACGTATTGCTGACTGGTTATCGCAATACAATGGTATTGCATAATCTGTTGGTTGATGCAAGACCTTCAATAATTGTATAAGCCAAGTGCTCTCTTGAGCTGCCATTGCTGTAGCTCGATATTCTGCTTCTGTTGTTGACAAAGACACAGTTGGCTGCCTTTTACTGCACCAAGAAATTGCTCCAGACCCATGCTTAAAAATGAACCCGATAGTTGAGCATCGGGTATCATGATCGCATGCATAGTCAGCATCACAATAACCAACTATCTTGCAATCTCCACCTTTCTCCTATAAGATACCATGGCCAAGCGTACTCTCAACATATCTCATAATTCGTCGTACTGCTTCTAGGTGAGGCTTCTTTGGATTTTGCATGTACCGACTCATCACACTAATTGTATAAGAAATATCAGATCTTGTTAAAGTTAAATAGGTCAAACTACCCACCAATTGTCGATACATCGTTACATCTTCCAAATCTCTTCTTCATGAACACGCATTTTGGCGTTTGGCTCCACTGGAGTCAAAATCTTACCATACCAAGCTTTCGGTGCCTATTTTATTAGATAAAGTGCCTTTCGTAGCTTACGCACATATTCATGACGATCTTGACTCTGAAAGCCTATCGGTTGATTCATGTAGATCTCCCGATCCAACTCCCCATGTAGGAATGCGTTCTTCACATCCATCTGCCACAAGTTCCAATCTTTGTTAGTTGCAAGTGCAAGTAGGACTCGTATAGTCGTAAGCTTCGCATCTGGACTAAAAGTTTCATTATAGTCTAGTCCATAATGTTGAGAGAACCCCTAAGCTACCAGGCGAGCTTTGAGCCTCTCAATTGACCCATCTACGCGGCGCTTTATCTTATACACCCATTTGCAGGAAATAGGCTTTACATCTCAAGACTTTGGTACTAGCTCCCAAGTTTGATTCTGTTCTAATCCAGCAATCTCCTCAACCATAGCTTGATTCCACTCCGAATTCTAAAATGCTTCCTCAAATGTTTTCGGTGCTTTTGCATCTGATTCTTTTATTATGGAAGTGTTGACATGTTTAGGGTTCAGCTTTCTGGCTCCTGTTGATCTTCTAAGAGGAGATAGTGCTTCTTCTTCACTAGGGTCCTCTCCTTCGCTTGGTTGTTCATACACACCAGTTTGCCATGGACTCCGAGCTACGCCTTTCTTGAGATCAGAACCATTATCTTCATCTCCAGGTTCTCCTAAACTCGACTAGATTTGAGTAGATTGCAACTCATCTTTAATAACATCTGACTCTAGTAGTATCTTCTTCTCTGAGGACCACCATGAAGATGTTTCATCAAACACCACATTTCGAGATGTGTAGCACTTTCCACTTGTAGGATCACAACACCTCCACCCTTTTCTTTGATTGTCATATCCTACAAAAATACACTTAACAACTTTCCTGCCCATCGTGCTACGTAAATGGTCAAATACAAACACATAACATACACACCCAAAAACTCGAAAATAGTTGACTGTAGGCTTCATATTCCACAATTTCTCAAAAGGTGAAAGAAAACATAACCTTTGTTGAGGAAGCCTGTTGATTACGAAAGCCGCAGTCTTCATTGCTTCTGCTCAAAATCATCCTGGAACATTCTTTGCATGAAGTATACTTTGACATATTTTTGCCAGGTGCCTGTTCTTCCTTTCTGCTAATCCGTTTTGCTGCGGAGTGTTAGGACATGTGAACTAATGGCGTATTCGGAGCTCCCGAAGAAAATTGTTGAACTCGCTTGAGATGTACTCTCCTCCATTGTCGGTGCGTAGACAATGAACTTCTTTGCCAACTTCTGCTTCTGCTACTTTCTTGATGTCATTGAACTTTGAAAAGGTTTCAGACTTTTGCCTCATGAAATAAACCCACACGTACCTTGAGAAATCATCAATATAGGTCACCATGTACTTCATCCCCCCAACCGAGGCTTGCTTGATGGGTCCAAACACATCATAGTGAATTAACTCTAACGGTTCCTTTGCTTTAAATTTTGACTCTTCATATGATAACTGATGCGCTTTGCCATCAGGTGCGGATCTGGGCCCAAGCAGCACAAGCAACTGCTTTGGGCCCCATATTTTTTAAGTATTTACAATGTTAAAAAGTAAAAAGTAATATATTTTTTTTATATAATTAAATTTTATTAACGGTTGGCTTATTAGCTTAGTTGGTTAGAGTGTTGTGTTAATAATGTGAAGGTTGCAGGTTTGAAACTGCATGGGTCAATTAATTTTTCAATCATTTTTATTTTTAAAACTAATTATTTTTTACATAGCCTTACATGTCATTTTACGATTTTATGAATTTAATATTGTTTTTTACTTAGCCCATGTATGCAACTTTATGATATTTTTTCAATGTTCTATGGTATATCATATTTACCTGTTTATGATAAATTTCTAACCAAATCTTCAAGTGCATCTGCTTATTCTACATTTTAAGCTTCCAACTAGTATTCTCATACACATATATTTGATCATCATCATTTCATTCTGATCGTGTTATCTAATATATCATATTTACATTTTTTAGATGACATATTTCGTTTTTGCTGTTAGAATTTGTCTGAGTTTCTTTTTGCCATGAGAAATTTCATATAAAAAACGTACGTTAATAATTATTTTTTTGGGGAAGCATATATAGAAATTTGTTTTCATTTAAATAGTTTGTTCTCCAATACTCCAAGTTTGTTTGCATTTAAATAATTTTCATTTTTATTTTGTCAACCTGCAAAAGGTCCCATTTGAGAACTTACTTAGGGCCCCCTGAAACTCAGATACGCCCCTGTTTACCATACTGACATCCTACACAGACTGTGTCTGTTTTTACTTCAAGTTGGGGAAGTCCTTTCAGCATTGATCTTTTCATCATCACATTTAGCTTGGAATAGCTAACATGACTTAACCGCGTGTGCCACAAGTCAGCTGTCTCGTCCTTTCTCGTCTTGTCTACATATACAGTTTCTACAGACATCACATAGACTGACTCTAATCTCCGTCCCTTAATCACTGGTTCTTCTACAATCTCAAGGTCACGATAAACCTTGACATCTTGCAGACAAAACAAAACAAAATGACTAGAAGATGTTAATTGTGATACCGAAGAAGATTTTTCTTCATACCTGGAACATGGTAAACATTTTGAAGCGACATCTCATTAGCACTATACTTGGGAGGGATTATCGTATTACCGATTGTGAGCTATTGGTAATATGATTTGTGTAATATATATATATATATATATATATATATATATATATATATATATATATATATATATATATATATATATATATATATATTCTTGAAATTATGCCTCTTTAGAATTCAGCGTCCTCGCTGAGTACGAGGCATACAACCTAGCGCATGATCTCCTTTCTAGCCAATGTGGAGCAGTCCGTGAGTGAGGCGACTGCCCACCACAGGTTGCTTCTTAAAAGGTGTTTAACTGAATTGGTGACTCTTGATCATAGGCATTATTATTTATTATTATATAATCTTATTATATTTTCGATACGGGATAATATTTTCAATATCTCCCGATCTCTCTTTCTTCCAAATGAAGCCAATAGCCAAAGTCGGCTCTCATCACGTGGGCCCCTCCATCATGGGCGCCGCGTCATTGCCCAAAGACACAGCGCCATGCTGTCAATATTTCATTCAAATCCCATTTTAATTCAATTCCAATTATTACTACTTTGCCATTGGCCATTATTATTAATCTGCCATCATATATATATATATATATATATATATATATATATATATATATATATATATATATATATATATATATATATATATATATATGAGTAATGCTCCATTGAAAACGAGTTTGTTTTCACCAAGTTGGAAAACAACGATCTGAGCCGTTGGATCGTTCTTGATCGTGATCAGCGGCTCAGATCGCTGCCTCCCATCACCCCGTCTCACTTAAGTGGCGGAGGGTTAATTTGGGAATTTCGTCCCAAATAACTTTTCGCCTCTTTTGCTCTAAAAAAATGAATGAACCTAGGCCGTTGTTGGGAACAACAGCCTAAGTTATAAAAAATTGAATCATAGGCCGTTGTTTGGAACAACGGCCTTCATTCAATTTTTATAACCTAGTCTATAAAATTTTATAGCCTAGGTTATTTGAAACAACGATATTTTATAGCCTAGGTTATAAAAAATTGAATGAAGGCCGTTGTTCCAAACAACGGCCTGTGATTCAATTTTTTATAAACAACGGCCTATGATTCAATTTTTTATAACCGCCTAGGTTCATTCATTTTTTTAGAGCGAAAGAGGCGAAGAGTTATTTGAGACGAAATTCCCAAATTAACCCTCTGCCACTTAATTGATATTGGGTGATGGGCGGCAGCGATCTGAGCCGCTGATCACGATCAAGAGAGATCCAATGGCTCAGATTGTTGTTTTCCAATCTGTGAAAACAAACTCGTTTTCAATGGAGCATTTATATATATATATATATATATATATATATATATATATATATATATATATATATATATATATACTAATACTATATCTTCTTGAAATTACGGGGTGTTACAATTTGAGCATCCCGAGTCAACGATTCAATCTTTCTCATAATCAATATGTTCAGACATAGTTTCTCTAAGAGCTAACCCCTTCTCTTCTACCACAAATAATGCCTCAACATCTCATTCTTCTTCGTTTTTGGAAGTAGCAGCGTTACTCTCCACTGACTCTTTCTTCGACCAACAAGCTTTCGCCATGTGACCCTTCTTCCCGCAATTGTAGCACTTCCCTTCAAACTTTCTGTTGTTGTCATGATTCTTTGAAGCTCCCCCTGTATGATTACATCCTTCGCTTTGATGGCTTTTTGCCTTGTCATCATTCTTTTTAGACCCACCAAATGTATGCTGCTTGGGATTTCCTCTGCTTTTATTAGCGTAGAGTGCTTCCTCCTCACCCTTCAACGAGATTCCTCTGCTTAGCTAGTGCTTCTTGTCCAGCAAGCCAATTTTTGAACTCAACAAGTGATGGTTGATTTTGCCATCCCTGTACTGCAACAACAAAGCCCGTATATCTAGGCCTTAAACCATGGATAATTATTCTTTTCATCCTAGTTTCCCCGATTGGAGCTCTCGGATCCAACTCAGAAATTTCACGGCATAATGACTTCATCTTGTGGAAATACTGAGCGATCGGCATGTCGTATTGTGCTAACGACAAAAGTTTGTTCTCTAAAAGTTGAAGCCTTGTGTCATTCTTCTTTGAGAAGAGCATGGCGAATGTCTCCCAAGCTTCTTTGGGAGTTTTGGCATCCCGGATATGTTCTAGCACATCTTCTTCTATCGTAGTCTTTAAAGCGAACATTGCCTTGCCCGCTTTTATCTTCCATTTCCGTTGAGTAGAATTTGCATCCTCTGCATCTTGTTGCTTAACTTCGCTTCCATTGACAACCTCCCATAAATCCTGGCCTTGCATGTAAGACATCATACATGTAAACCAAGTATTGTAGTTCTGATAGATGAGCTTTTTTATTCCGCCAACAACTTGAAGATCACTCATCTTGTCAAGAGAGAAAGCTCACCAAAATATGATGCTCACGATAACCTGGCTCTGATACCAGATTGTTGAATAGTGAAAAACAATAAGAAAATTAATGTAACTGAAGAGATGTAACACACAATATATAAAATAGCACTAGAGCTATTATTACTCTTAAAAAGTCGGACACACTACATGGGTGAAGTACTCTCCCTTATATTGGCATACAGAAGGAAGTCACATTACATAATTTCCTCAACAATTTCTAAAGAATAGGACAATTAACAACCCATGACTAACAAACTAACACTTGACTCACTAATAAGCTAACAACCCTTTATTTACTCTAACAACTCAACAAATAATAAACTTGGTCAATACCACATGCTGGTGTTGTGCTAACACTAGAGTTTGTATTAAATCTCATGTATATAGATGTTGAGATGGATGGTAAGTTGTCCCGAGACCCCAATTGTATCCTGATTAGGGCTGCAAACGAATCGAGCTATTCGCGAGCTATTCGGCTCGAGCTCGGTCAAAGCTCGGTTCGAACCGAGCTCGAGCTCAAAACTGAGCTCGTTTCCTTAACGAGCCGAGCTCGAGCTTTTGTGTTTTCTTTTTATAGGCTAAGCTTGCGAGCTATTCGGCTCGAATACGGTCAAAGCTTGGCAAACTGAGCTCGTTTCCTTAACGAGCTGAGCTCGAGCCTGAAGGTATTCGGCTCGGCTCGGCTCGATTGCAGCCCTAATCCTGATATGATCTAAAGTGAGTTAAAGAATACTTTTCAATATTTGTTTCTTGAAAAGGATTAGCAGCACAAGGTTTACTTCCCAACAGTATGACGGACAAAAAAAAGTAGAGAACAATTATTGTATGCACTATATTGCACTGTCAACTTCCCTCAGCTCCTTCGACTTTATTTGCACCTTTTTTTTCGTGTTGTCTTAAATAACTATAACCAAATAACCACTTGCATTTAACTTAACTAATAGTAGAGACCTTGTTTGTCTTTACTTCATGTCTTTATTGGTTTTTAGTCGTACCCATTGGCTTAATTCTTTTGATTAAACGACCCGCACTTTTTGGGAGAATCATCAGCCACCACAATCACCCTTCTTTTGTAGACATGCATGCGGGCATGCTTCACCTTCGTGGTGGGTGCTTCTACTCGCGTGGCATAATGCTATATCAAGTATGATGCAGCATTAAATTTCACAATCAGTTGTTTATGTCTAACTTTCATATTGTTAAGGGTTGAGGGTCTAAAGTGCAGTGGCCCCAAAAATTTTTAAAACCCCCCTAGGCATATTCAAATTAATTTTTGGTTTGCGCCCCCCCCCCCCCCCCCCCCTCCTATATTTATATATGGATTATTGACAATTTGACTCTTATTTTCGCTCAAATCTGTAATTATTTTTCCTTCCCAAAATCATCTGATTGCCTTCCCCTTCCCAAATCGCTGCGCCCCGCCCGTCCTGCACAATCGCCTCCGGCCCTCCGTCTCAAAATTCAGATTGTGTTAGGGATGTTGTTGAATGTGCGCTTGATCAAAGAAGAGGATGTATCAGTGCTTGTAATTCTTTTTAGTCTTGTATCTGTATTTTACACTTTATGCGCGTGCTTTTTAAATAAGGGAGAGAGCGGGAGTGAGTAGAGGGAAGTAGTCACGTGCGTAACACATGCTATTCAGTTGTAACAACCTCAAGGAATTCTCCCACCAGTTGTAACTAATTCAACTGCCTATAAAAGGGCATGGGATCTTTGGTAATAAAGGTAATAATCTTTTGCAGTAATTCTTCACAAAATCCTTCGTCTTCAACCTCTAGTTTATCGCCATGGGCAAGAGTAAGCAAGCTCAACTTCCTGGACCTGACAACTTGGTATTAGAGCCAATCGCCGTCGGTGATGAGCGCAGCATAGGAAGTTCGGTAGTGGTGGAATCAAGAGTGGAGACGCTCGAAAGCCAATTCGCCTCGGTGCAAGCTTAATTGGAGATGGTAGTTGAGCAGTTGAAGGAGATAGCCATGAATCAAACTCAAGGGAACTCTCAACCGTTCTTTCAAGGCAAAACCGAGAGGTAACGAACCCAAACTCAAATTCTTTCAATTCTAGGGTTCGTTAGAACCAAATGGGGATACTTCGAACTTCGTTCAAGGTTGAATTTCCACTATTTCATGAGCAGATTTGTGGAGTTGAGCAGTTTCTTAATTTTTACAAGGTCGAGGAGTCTCAGAAGTTGAAACTGGCTTCACTAAACCTCAGGGGCAAAGAAGCTCAATGGTTTAGAAGGCATGTTCGATCCAAGAATCGATCCCTTACATGGTCGGAATCTGTCGAAGTGCTAATCATGAGGTTTGGACCAACAACTTTCCAAAATTATTAGGGAACACTATCCACATTACAACATATGGGGGATCTTGAGGTTTACATTCAAGAATTTGATCGCTTGTCCAATTTTGTTCAAGATTGGACCAAGAAGCACTTCTTGAGTACCTTCATAAGTGGTTTACGTGATGAGATTAGATGGGACGTGAAATCTCAACATGCTATGAGTGTAAATGAAGCGATGGGTTTAGCAAAAGGGATATGAAGAGAAGTTAGTAGCTATCAAGAAAAATTTCAGACCTTCATTTGTTCCTCGAATACACCCTGCATTGCCTATTAGTGCTACTTAAACTTCTAGAACTCAAGATGGGAGATCTATTCTTGCAGGGCTACCTAGGTTATTGCAACCTCATGAATTGAGGGAGAGGAAGGAGAAGGGTCTTTATTTCAATTGTGATGAGAAATACACCAAGGAGCATAGGTGCAAAACTTAAAAAATTTACTTTCTTGAAATTTTGAGGATAATGAAGAAGAGTCTGCTATAGAAGAAGTAGAACATGTGGTGGTTCCAATAGAGAACCAAAGTTCCCAACCCAAAATCTCATTTCATGCTTTAGCGGGATCTCAAGTGTATCCGCAAACGATGAGGGTGAACGGTAGGATAAATGGTAGGGAAGTCCATATATTGATCGACACTGGATCAACTCACAATTATCTAGATCCTCTCACTGTAGTTAAGGTAGGGTTGGAAATCAGGCATGATCCTAAGTATAGGGTGACAATTGCTAATGGTCAATCAATGTATAGTGAGTGAAAGGTTGATATGGTGAAATTCATGGTGCAAGGAGTGGAATTGGTTGCTGAGGTGCTGCTCTTACCTTTAGGACCTGTGCAAATGGTTCTTGGTGCTCAATGGTTGAGAACTTTGGGTCCAGTAACAATGAACTTTAGCCGTATGACGATGGATTTCAAAATATCAGGAGTTCTCCAAAGGTTGCATGCTAACATGAATCCTTAAATTGACATGATGAATGCTACAGAATTATACAGGGCATCAGCTCAAGTTTGCCAAGCTTTTATGCTGCAATTGCTGGAATCAAAAAATCCTAAAGTTAATACTTCTACATTTCTTCAAGTCGAACAAGGCACTCGGGTAGGGAGACATCCAGCAGGTGTTGCAAAAATTTCCTGAGGTATTTGCAGATAGATCCACCTTGCCTCCACCAAGGTCCATTGATCATCAGATACCTCTTTTGCCAAGTATGAAACATGTTTGTATTCATCCTTATAAACACCCCTTCTATCATAAAAATGAGATTGAGAAGCAGATTAAGGAAATGCTGTGCTCTGGGTTGATTAGGACTAACAATAGTCCTTATGCCTCTCCGATAATTCTCGTTAAAAAGGCGGATGGTAGCTGGCGGTTGTACATCGACTATCGAGAGCTTAATTCTCCCATTCATGTCATCGATGAGCTGCTCGATGAATTGCATGGTGCACGGTTCTCCAAAATTGATTTGAAGACAGGTTATCATCAAATACAGGTGCATGAAGATGATATTCATAAGACTACCTTTCGAACCCATCAAGGCCACTACGAATTTGTGGTTATGCCGTTCGGCCTCACAAATGCACCTACTACTTTCCAAAGTTTGATGAATGAGGTCTTTAAGGAGTACCTCCGAAGATTTATCTTTTTTTTTATGATATCTTGGTCTATAGCAAGACATGGGAGGAGCATTTGTAGCATCTGACGCTCACATTACAAGTTTTGAGTCAAAATCAGTTGATCGCCAAAGTTAGTAAGGTAGTGTTCTTTTTCTCCTCTTATAAGCAATTTACCTCTTGTAAGAGGTGGTCCACCTCTTACAAGAATTTTTTTAGCATTCTTTTTTTACCTCTTATAAGTAATTTCTCCCAAAATCGATTATAAGCCTAAATGGCTTCTAGTAGCCTCTTTCAAATTCTTATAAGCCTTCTATCACTTAAAAAGTTTATATTACCCCCAAAATAAAATCATTGGACTGTGGATGGATAAATTATGTCTTTAATTTAGAAGAAATAAGCATTAGCAAAAAAAATTGGGGATGGAATTCATCAAAACTAAAAGGCGTGAAGAAAAGCATTGCAAGATTATTTGTATCCAAGTTGTTAACAACTTCATGTTAAGGGACATGGCATAAGTTGGACATTCTGCTGTGCAACAATATCGTCAATGTTCACCGGAGTGTGAAGTGAAACATACAAACCATGTTTAATGGACTAACTTTGGAAAGTGATACATGCTTAAGCACATGAAAGGAGCATCAGAAAATGGGAACACATTTGAAGATACTATCCCAAAGGCATTATTTTAATGAACTCATAGTATTTTGAAGGGAAGAAAAGCAAGTGAAACTGTATGCAACATACGTCCAACCAATAGACATGGTTAATACAAGTCCAACAAAAATTAGATAATCAATTACTGGCAATTAAATAAGTTCGAAATTCATGTTAAAGAATTTTGTATACTTTCAACAAGGAAAGCATAATACGCAAAAAACATGTTTAAGCCTACTCTATTTATAAGTTTACAGCAAACTATAATCATTCCCGTTATCTTGCCATTAAACTAGTTTATATATTAGTAATTTGAACTTATCTTTTCTTGTTCTTCATCTCACTATTTTTATACTTAGGGGTAATATAGGCTCTTGTAAGAGGTGAAAAAAGAACATAAATCTCTTATAAGAGGTTCTTATAAGAGGTTATTTTTATATAAAAAGAACACATCAAAAAGAGGCTCTTACAAGAGGTTCTTACTGTAAATCTCTTATAAGAGACCTCTTATAAGAGCATCCACTATCGTCGGCTATTTATTTAAAAAATGGAAATTTTGGGAAATTTTACGCCACTATCGTCTGCTATAAACCTAGTTTATAGCAGAGTAGTGAACAGGAGTCGGCCATATATAGCAGGGTAGAATAGCATTTGGAAATTATAGAAGACGGTAAACGATCATCCGTCTATCAAAAATTTTGATTTCTTTGGAATTAAAAATTCGAATAGACGGAAGAAGATCTTCCGTCTATACAATTTGACCGATCAAAATTGTATAGACGGAAGAAGATCTTCCGTCTATCGAATTTATTAATTTTTTTTATAAAAAAAATTATCAAACGGAAGATGTTCCTCCATCTTCGTAATTTTTTTATTTTTTTTTTAAAAAAAATTGAAAGAGACGGAAGATGAACTTCCGTCCCTTTCATTTATTTAATTTTTTCTTTTTTTTCGTCATTTTCTTTTTTGTCCTTTTCCTAAAAGACCAAAAAAAAAAAATCACAAAAATCCCAAACGGAAGTTGAACTTCCGGCTGATGTGTTCAAAAAATTTTTTTTTAAAAATTTAAAAAATCCAGACGGAAGATCTTCTTCCGGCTGGATTTTTTTTAAAACAAAATTATAATAAGGAGAGCAGACGGAGGATCTTCTTCCGTCTATATATTTTACTATTTTTTTTTGCAAATTATAGCTCTCACCATAGTGGCGGAAGAGCATCTGTGCTAAAACCAATTTTGCATATAGTTAAAATATAGCAGAGACGATAGTGGATGCTCTAAGAGGCAAAAAAAGGAACAGTACCTAAGTGTAGTTTTGGGCAGACTTCAGTTGGGTACTTAGGTCACATTATTAGGGACAAGATATTTTGTCGATCCAGTCAAAATTTCTGCAGTTAAGGAGTGGCCAGAACCTTCAATAGCAAAGATATTGCGGGTTTTTAGGACTCACAAGCTATTATCGCAAGTTTGTTCGAAACTATAGAGCTATAGCAGTACCTTTGACCCAGCTTTTGAAGAAGAATTCTTTTAATTGGAATGCTGCTGCTAGTGAAGCGTTTAAACACCTCAAAAGAGCATTGCTTACAACTCCTGTTTTACAATTACCTGATTTCTCAAAGGGCTTTGTCCTTGAAACTGATGATTCGTAGTATGGTATTGGGGCTGTGTTGATGCAGAATTTTCATCCCATTGCGTATATGAGTAAGGGAATCAAAGGCAAGGCTCTCAGCTTATCCACCTATGAGAAGGAGGTGTGGGTTATTCTCGCAGCTGTCAAACAGTGGAGACAATATCTAATGGGTAGAGCATTTGTGATTAAGACGGATCAGAAGAGTATCAAGTTCATTTTAGAACAAAATATTAACATTGAGATGCAAGAGCGTTGGCTGTGGAAGCTTTTGGGATTCAATTTTACTGTGGAGTATAAAAAAAGGGAGGGATAACATAAGAGCAGATGCGTTGCCACGCAAGGTTATTCAGGAAGGAGAATTACATGAGATCACATTTGTAGTACCTTAGTGGTTAGATGATGTAAAAATCATGGTACTACAGGATGAATACTTTGCTCAATTGCAGGATAAGCTAGATAAGCATGAAATTTCCTCTGATCTGTACAAGGTCCAAGGAGGGGTTTGGTACTATCGAGGCAGGATCTTGCTTAGTCCTACTGCTCATATTAAGAAACTCATTTTCTTAGACAATCACTCATCTTCTCTCGGTGGTCACTCTGGTTTTCATAAAACCTTGCACCGCATTAGAAGATCTTTTATTTGGCAATGCATGAGTAAGTATGTTAAGCAAATGGTGCGCGAGGGCCTCACTTGTCAGAAAAATAAAAGTGAAACTGTGGCCCCTGTAGGGTTGTTACAACCTCTGCCTGTGCCTAATCAAGTCTGGGAAGACATTTCGATGGATTTCATCGAAGGATTGACTAAGAATTGTGGAAGACAATGATTATGGTGGTGGTGGATCGACTATCTAAGTACGCCCATTTTATCAATTTAACCCATCCTTTTACTGCTCAGATGATTGCTCAGGTTTTTGTGGAGCAAATCAGCTGTTTACATGGGATGCCGCATAGTATAGTGAGCGATCGTGACCCAACTTTTGTTAGCAGTTTTTGGCAAGAGTTTTTTAAGCTGCAAGGAAGTAAATTGATGCTCTCGACAGCCTACCATCCACAAATCGATGGTCAAACAGAGATAGTTAATAAATCAGTGGAAATGTATCTTCGTTGCATGTGTGGATTGAAGCAGCGGGACTGGGTTCATTGGCTTGGTTGGGCGGAGTTTTGGTTCAACACTAATTGGCATTCGTCTACAGGAATTACTCCCTTTCAAGCTCTATATGGTCGTCCACCTCCCACTCCGCAACACTATGTGATTGGTACTGTTCCAGATCAGATGTTGGGGATGTTTTGCTGCAGCGAGATGAAGTTTTACAGCTATTAAAAGATAGCATTCACGCTGCTCAGGAGAGAATAAAACATTTCGCCGACAAGCATCGTACTGATAGGGAGTTCTCAGTAGGGGATTTGGTGCTGCTACATCTGTAGCCATATAGGCAATCTTCTATTCAAGGTTCTCTTTCTCGCAAGTTGTCACTACAGTAATTTGGCCCATATGGAGTGTTGGAGCGTATAGGGAAGGTGGCACATCGCCTGGAATTGCCTGCTTCCGCTTCCATTCATCCCGTGTTTCATATTTTGAAGCTTAAGAAATGTTATGGTTCGCTTCTTTCTACTATTTCTGAGAATCTACCCTGTTGGTGGGATGAGCAGATATCTGATCTTGTGCCTGAGCTCATTTTCCAATGCCATATTTTTAAGAAGGATAATCGAATGGGTGTGCAATTGTTGGTTCAGTAGAAGGGGCTCGGTGAGGATCAGGCGACCTGGGTGGATATTGATGACCTTCGCAAAAGTTTTCCTAGCTTCGAACTTGGGGCAAGTTCAATTTGAAGGGAGGGGAAGTTGTTAGGGATGTTGTTGAATGTGCGCTTGATCAAAGAAGAGGATGTATCAGTGCTTGCAATTCTTTTTAGTCATGTATCTGTATTTCACGCTTTATGCGTGTGCTTTTTAAATAAGGGAGAGAGCGGGAGTGAGTGGAGGGAAGTAGTCATGTGTGTAACACGTGCTATTAAGTTGTAACAACCTCAGCGATTTCTCCTGCCAGTTGTAACTAATTCAACTTCCTATCAAAGGGCAAGGGATCTTTGGTAATAAAGGCAGTAATCTTTTGCAGTAATTCCTTACAAAATCCTCTGTCTTCAACCTCTAGTTCATCGCCATGGGCAAGAGCAGGCAAGCTCGACTTCCTGGACCTGACAGATTGTCTTCGAAGTTCGAACTCTTCCTTTTATTCAAGTAGGTATCTCTTTCTCTCTTCCAAGCTAGGGTTTTGGATTAGGCGATGTTTCTAATTTCTCTATCTCCTTCTGTTTCAGAAATTGAATGAGGTTTGCTTAGAAGTGACGGAGATTTGGTACTAGGGTTTCAAATTTTCAAGGTATGTATTCTTCAATTTTCATGATTTCTTCTTTATTTCAAAATTTTCATGACTTCTTTTAACAATAATCCTTTCTTTCTCTATGATTTTATCTGTTTATTAGAAAGGCTTTTTTGGTTGAAGATTATTGGGTTTTTTTAAACATAATGAAATGATATTATTTTATTAATGTATAATGAGTCTTATATTTCTTTGAAATTATTAATGTACAGGATCAATTCATTTTCTAAAATATCAATGGGAAAAAAACCACAATTGATTTTTTTAAAAAGACAAAATTCTCAAACTTTAGGAGCCGATACACAAACATCAACTCCTTTAGTTGAAGAGCTTCATTCTAAATCTCCACGAATTGATTCTACTATACATGAAATTGAATGCGAAAGATATTTAATTGGTTTTTTAGAGCGTGATCTGAGATTGCATCGACAAATTTGGGATTATCCTTCTAATAAACAAGATGAAGTTCGTCGTGTTTATATCGAATTGGGGACATACCATGGAAATGGTCATTTTCCATATTTAAAGAAAGGAAATGATCACAACCAACAGTTTCAACCTTCTTGGTTTGAGAGGTTCCCTTGGTTGGAGTATTCTCCCCATAGGGCTACGACATTTTGCTTTCCATGCTATATTTTTGGTAGTTCAAATGATCGAAATTAATTTACTTCCAAAGGATTTGACAAATGGAAAAAGGTCATCAGCGGACCATGATGTTCACTTCGCAAGAATGAAGGGAGTACTCCTACTTCACCACATAATAATGCTCTCTAAAACTATTTTGTTATAGTTGACCCACGTCAACATATTTGAGTTTTTTCTTCCTAAATTTGTTTATCATAACCCCCCCCCCCCCCTGTTGGGATTGGGGCGTCAACCAACGCCCGTTGTCGCAGCGGAACTAAATAGAGCAATGAGAAGTCGAAGTAGATGAGACGAATAAATTGAGCAAGTAAGTAGATCCACCAATCTAACACAAACACAACAATGACTTATCTCGGTTAGCTTTTGCTTAATCCGCGGGAGAAATATAAGGAGATCTGATATTCAACAAGAAGAGATTACAAGGAATTATTGATTCACTCAATACAAGGAATTAAACTCACCCACCAAGAACTATCTCTTTCTCGAACCTCTTTTTGCAATGGAGAAAAGGATCTATGAAGTACTCTCTTATAAAGGAGGAGTTTACAATATATATAGAAGAATAGAGTGAAAACTTAGGTCTAATCTTGATTCTCATTCGTCCGATATAACCTGAAAAATAAGTAACTGAATAGGAGTCGTAGGATGTAACATGGAGTTGAAGATTGGGCAGAAACGACCTAACAAATCGAGGCCCAAAATGAGCACAGCGCCGCGGTCGGTCGACCGTCCAACAAGACCGGTCGACCGTCCCTATAACCCCTATTCTTCATTTTGTGTATTTTTCATTTTGGTGTATTTTTCTCTCTTGTATTTTTTTGTGAACCGTATATTGGAGTTGTTTTCAATATACATATCTGTTTTATTTCTTTTCGAGCTCTTTGTTTGGTTGAGTGACTTTTTTCTCTCATTATTTGATCGTTCCTTCATTTGGTCTCGTCTTTGTATTATATCTTTTTTTATTATTTTGTTTGTGGGGGTTTGTAGTGGTGGTGATTTGGTTGTCCTATAAATTCCCAATCCAATTTGAATTCCTACTTTTTATTTGACCCAAAATCCAAAACCCATTTGTAAACCTACTACTAATTCTTATACCCACAACCCAATACCCATAAACCCGCATCCAAAACCCTATATATATATATATATATATATATATATATATATATATATATATATATATATATATATATATATATATATATATTCCCTCTCACAAACCCTAAACCCTAACCCTAAGTTCTATCTCTCTCCCCCTCCATGCGTCTGCACACCCGCACACCCCCGGCCTACCTTCACCCGAGTCCAGGCCGCCGACCTCCCTCTCCCTCCGGCTGCTCTCCTCCCGGCCACACCCTAACACCCGAGCCCCCATCTCCTCTCCCCATTGGCCGACATCTCCTTGCACCTCCTACACCGCCATACAAACCTTAGTTCTCTTCGTGGTGTGCTCGCTCTCGTGATCTCTCTCGCTATCTTGTTGCTTTGTGCGTACAAGAGGGTTGTGCGTGTGTGATTCGTGATTTGCGTTGGAGCATGGATTTTCGTTCGTGGGTTTCGCTCCTTACTCTTGGATCTCGTTGTTCTTCATCTCCAATTTAAGGCAAGTAACTGTACTCTAAATCATTTGTTTGATACAAGTCAAAAAGTTCACCTATAGTATAGTTGGGTCTAGAGACGACTCTTGTTTGTGTTTTCCTTGATGGGTTTTGTCTCTATTGTGAAAACTTGACCATAGATGACTCACGACACAAATCTTGACATGAATTAACTTAGGTTTACCCGTTCTTGATTTTGTTCATGTATATGAGACTAGTTATAGTAACTACCCACATACTAGGTAACCACCCATGCACTAAACCCCACTTCTTTCAAAAACCGGCCCAAGAGTAGTGTGCTCATGCACGTGTACGTGCAATGCACGTGTACGTGCAATGCACGTGCATTCACTAGTTCTCTATTAAAAATTTGTACTTTGTATTTTCTATAAAAATAATCCTTAAAAGATGTTCTACATTACAAGTTGCAATTAAAATAGAAATAACTCATGTGGGCCAAAATAATAGTTTTATAAAAACAAATAAATAACTTAGATTTGAGCTAGAAAGAAAGGCTTATGTTTATTTGAAGAAAATGGGCCTTTATAAAATAATTAAAGAACACATATACATATATTCATCATCCATAATGAAAATTGCACGTGCACCCTACGTGCAAAGTAAATAAAAATTTTCATAAATGAAAATCGGGGCATTACAGGTTGGAACTTATGGCTGATTATGACATCAGTTTGCAATACCATCCTGGTAAAGTAAACTTGGTGCCTGATGCTTTGAGCAGGAGACCAGCAGTTATGTTTCTTACTCAGTAGAGTAATCTCATTGAGCAGATGAAGAGGTTGGAGCTGGATGTTGTGTTGCCGAGTTCTGGTCGGAGTTGTTTGGCGCTCCAGCTGCAGTCGTCTCTTGTTGAGCAGATTAAAGAGGCGCAGGCTAGTGATGCGCAGTTGCAGGGTTTTCGAGCTGAGGTTGAGTCTGGGTCCAGGACGAACATGGTTATTCATGCAGACGGTTCTCTTCGTTTTAGTTCCCGGTTGTGTGTCCCTAGGGGTGAAGTTCGTAAGAGGTTGTTTGAAGAATCTCATCAGTCTTCGTATTCTATCCATCCCGGCGGTACTAAGATGTATCTGAATTTGAAGCTTCATTTCTGGTGGCATGGTATGAAGAGGGTTGTGGCTCGGTTTGTTTCTCAGTGTTTGGTCTGCCAGTAGGTTAAGGCAGAGTATCAGAGGACCGCTGGACTTCTTCAACCACTTCCTATTCCAGAGTGCAAGTGGGAACATATCACTATGGATTTTGTGACCGCTTTGTCAAGGAGTCCTAAGGATCATAATGCTATTTGGGTTATTGTCGACCGTTTGACGAAGAGTGTTCACTTCATTCCTTTTCATGTCAGTCAGTCTACTGAGAGCCTTGCCGAGAGATACATTCAAGAGATTGTTAGACTCCATGGGGTTCCAGTCAGTATTGTATCCGACAGGGATACGAGATTCAGATCTCAGTTCTGGGAGAGTCTTCAAAACAGTTTAGGGAGTAAATTAAAGTAGAGTACAGCTTTTCATCCCCAGACCAATGGACAGTTAGAGTGGACTATTCAGATTCTTGAGGACATTTTGAGGTCCTGTATGCTTCAGTTTGGTGGGTCTTGGGAGGATCATTTGCATCTCGGAGAGTTCTCGTACAATAACAGCTTTCAAGCCAGTATTAAAGCTGCACCGTTCGAGGCACTCTATGGGCGGAAGTGCAGATCGCTAGTGTGCTAGGATGACATTGGTGAAAGGAAGTTGTTGGTTCCGGAGTTGATCACCAAGACAGTTGATGTTGTGATTCAGATCAGGAAGCACTTGCAGGCAACTCAGGATAGGCAGAGGTGGTGGGCTGATGTCCATCGTAGGGCTTTGGAGTTTGTTGTCAGTGACCATGTCTTCCTTAAGGTATCGCCTTGGCGCGGTGTCATTCGGTTCGGTGGCGGGGGCAAGCATAGCCCGAGGTTTATTGGACCGTTTGAGATTTTGGAGCGAGTGGGCAAGGTGGCCTATCGTCTTGCATTGCCGCCAGCTTTATCAGGAGTACACGATGTTTTTCATGTCTCACAACTCAGGAGATATATTCGAGATGAGAGCCACATGATCGACTATTCTGAGTTGACCGTTCGGCCGGATTTGACTTGTGAGATTCTGCCAGTTGCTATTATGGATCGGTGGGAGAAAGTGCTTAAGAACAAGGTCATCAAGTTGGTTCGTGTTGCTTGGAATCCTCACTCGCCTGGTGAGTCGACTTGGGAGCTGGAGGAGAAGATTCAGCAGAAGTTGCCTCATTTGTTTGGATAGTTTTGTTTTGTTCTTTGGTTTGTTTTGGGGTTATCCTATGTATCTTCTTTTTGAATTTCGAGGATGAATTTCTTTTTGTTAGGTGGGTAGGATTGTAACCCCTGTTTTTCATTTTGTGTATTTTTGAGTGTATTTTTCGTTTTGGTATATTTTTTCTCTCTTGTATTTTTTTTCTGAACCGTATATTGGAGTTGTTTTCAATATATATATCCGTTTTATTTCTTTTCGAGCTCTTTGTTTGGTTGAGTGACTCTTTTGTCTCATTATTTGATCGTTCCTTCATTTGGTCTCGTCTTTGTATTATATCTTTTTTTATTATTTTGTTTGTGGGCGTTTGTAGTGGTGGTGATTTGGTTGTCCTATAAATTCCCAATCCTATTTGCATTCCTACTTTTTATTTGACCCAAAATCCAAAATCCATTTGTAAACCTACTACTAATTCTTATACCCACAACCCAATACCAATAAACCCTTATCCTAAACCCTATATATATATATATATATATATATATATATATATATATTCCCTCTCACAAACCCTAAACCCTAACCCTAAGTTCTATCTCTCTCCCTCTCCTTGCGGCTGCACACCTGCACACCCCCGGCCTGCCTTCACCCGAGTCCAGGCTGCCGACCACCTTCTCCCTCCGGCTGCTCTCCTCCCAGCCACACCCCAACACCCGAGCCCCCATCTCCTCTCCCCATTGGCCGACATCTCCTTGCACCTCCTACACCGCCATACAAACCTTAGTTCTCTTCGTGGTGTGCTCGCTCTCGTGATCTCTCTCGCTATCTTGTTGCTTTGCGCATACAAGAGGGTTGTGCATGTGTGATTCGTGATTTGCATTGGACCGTGGATTTTCGCTCCTTACTCTTGGATCTCGTTGTTCTTCATCTTCAATTTAAGGCAAGTAACTTGTACTCCAATTCATTTGTTTGATACAAGTCAAAAAGTTCACATATAGTGTAGTTGGGTCTAGAGACGACTCTTGTTTGTGTTTTCCTTGATGGGTTTTGTCTCTATTGTGAAAAATTGACCATAGATGACTCACGACACAAATCTTGATATGAATTAACTTAGGTTTACCCGTTCTTGATTTTGTTCATGTATGTGAGACTAGTTGTGAGAATTCGTAATTTGGTTGAGACCCATGTGTTATATTTGGTGTGGACATGCTAGATACCCTAATTCAGGATGTTTAGACACTTGGTAGACTCGATTTCATGTTTGAAGGTGTTTGGATCAATTTTCTTGAATCTATGTTGATTTTGTTTTAAAGTGAAAAATCTGTATTTTGTTGCTGTTTTGTTTTGTTTGCTGTTTTGGACTATCTTGAAGTCAGTATCTTAATTTCGATATAAAACATGAGTTTTAGATAATTTCGTCTACTTTCCAACCCCTCTGACCTTGCTTGATTTTGTTTTCGTATGACTGAGTTCTGACTGTTTTACTTGAGAGGTGTCGATCTTTTCCAGATTCTGTTTTTCGGTAAATTGGATGACAAATTATTTTAAAGAACTATGCTACATATATTATTTTGATCTGAAACTTTGTTCAGTTTTTCTATACCTATCTAGGGATTATCCAGAATTTTGGTAGATTTTATTGATGAGTTTTATATGTCGTTTCATGCATGTTTACAAAAGTCATACTTGCTATATTTTGCTCACTGTTCTGTAAAGAATTGTGTTTTCACCCTGATTCTTTTTACTGTATGAAAAATATTTGTGAAATATGAAAGTTATTTTATTTTATCAATTTCACCTCCCTTTGACGGATTTGGATTTCGTTTCACAGCTTGCGAGATATTTCAGTTTTCGTACAGCAGTGTTGGGAATTCCAGATTGGCCAAAGTATCGTTTCTTGATGTTTTCTTATTTTTGATGACTGAACTAATTTTACTCAAATATTATGAAACTTTATATTTTGATTCTAGACATATAGGGAAATACCCCTGATTTTTTCGTGGATTTATTTGATGAGTTTTGATGCTATTTTCTTGACTTGAATTCGTTTTCCTGATTCCTGGATGAACGTGTTTTCTGTTTTCAAATCAGTTTTGAGTTATGATCTTCTGAAACACTATATGACTTAATTATATTCTCTAGATTCGTGTGGATCTCTAGTTTCCACATCCTTCGACGGATCCAGATTTGCATTTCTGTAGCGACGGAATTCACTGTTTTAGTACTTTACTGTCTTGTTATTCTGAATATGAACATACACTGTTTTGCTTGTTCATGTGATTGTAAATTATCTATGCATGTTTATTTGTTTCCCTGAACCTAATACCGATTATGCCATGTTAATTTGATGTTATTCCGTACACATTCATGCCTGTTTGATGACCATAATAAAAGTAATCAAGCCGGGTTTATGGGAAAGATCTAGTAGTGGGAAAGCATAGAAATGTGTACTTAGAAGGGAGCCCATGTTTTCCATATGATTATCTGTTATCTATTATCTGACCCTGTGAACATTACTTCTTATATGAAGGTGTAGAGGAGAAGAGAACCCCTAGGTTATATCTGTCTGTCTGGATCTGTTATCTGATCCTGTCTACATTACTTCCTATAGAAGGTGTAGAGAAGAAGAGAACCACTATGTTCTATCTGTCTGATCTGTTATCTGATATCTGTCTGAACCCTGAGTACACGGCCTTATATGATCCCCTACGAAATCTACAAACGTAACTGATTTGAATGTAGCAACCATGTGATAAAAGGATGGCACATGAAGTGCTACCTAGTTAGTCTTTAATACAAGACTTATAAAAATCTGTATCTGTATCTGAAACCTGAATCTGATCTGTTATATGTATTTGGCTATTTGTTATCTGATCATCTGATTACCTGTTATCTATCTGATATTATCACTTGACACTATTATTGGACACTATCTGTATATCTGTTTGCATACTATTTGACATTTGACACTTGACACATGTTAGTATACCATGCTAGATCTGTTTCTGCTATTAATTAGATTTGTTTAGTTTTTCCCCATGTACTTGTATCCTACATTATAAGTGGCCCGTAACTTGCAATTGACGGGTACTTATTTTCTCTTTCCTTCTCCTGCAAATTTACTAATTGCAGATCAGGTTGGTCAACTGCCAGGTGGTATTGGCGAGATGATGTATTAGTGCTAGAGTTTCTGCTTTATTATTATTATTATTTGTTGCTTGAACTTGAATAAAAGTGTACTTGATTACTTGAATATTTATTTGTATTTGGGCGATGTGACCCAGGATATTTGACTTATTCAGAATTTGATTATTTGAGATTATTATATTTGGTTTCAAGTAATTTCTGTTGGTATCTTGTTTCAATTATGCATGCCTGGTTGTATCTTTTGCTTCCGACTCTGATTATTTTTGTAAGATATTGTAAAGATTCTTGAACAGCTTATGGATGATGAAAATCATTCGTTGGACTTTTGTCGCGTATCCGTATTCCGTATTCCTTTTTAGGACGCGGGGCGTGATAGTCCCTCTCTCGGACAATCCATGTACTACGAGCGGTCGGGGGTGCGGTCGACCGCAACTATGCTTGCACCTTGCTGCTGTTGTTTTCCCTTCTACTCACTCTGACACTTCGACCTCCGTGCTTCATCTTACCTTCTTCTAATCTGAACCACCAGTATACAAGATACAATCCTAACACACACACACACACACACACACACACACACCCAAAAAAAATAATAAATAAATAAATAAAAATTCCCGCCCCTGCTAAAGTGTAACTACAAAATTATGTATGGTCAAAACTAGGGATTAAATGGTAATTTCCCAAAAATAAGCAAGGTTTCTCTCTATCTCAATAATAATAGTATATGTAATACAAAGCCTATAATCATCTTGTCTTTTTTTTTATCAAAGGGAAAATATAAAAAAACGATAACCACCACTAAAACTACATCCTGACATGCTCCATCCCCATAGCATCAGCTAATAGGAATGTAGAGACAGCAGGAGGACAAGAATGCCAAACTTTAAATTCATAATCTAAGCTTGCTCCGAATTTCGCCAGCCAGTCAGCGCAAGAGTTGCCTTCTCGAAGGGTGTGAGCAAACACTATGTTCCAAGCGCGGCGAGAGAGGGACTTAATGTAAGTAACAATAGAGGCATAGGGATGAGTATCACCAACCCCTTGATCAATCAACATAAGAGCAGACTTGGAGTCAGATTCACACACAACCTCCCTATAACCTTCCTTCCAAGCTAATTGTAAACCATTAGCAATTGCTTGAAGCTCAACATTAGGATTGGAAGTAGTGCCACAACCACCTGAAAAACCAATAAGCCAATCACCTGAAGCATTCCGGATTAGGCCGCCATAACCACTACGCCCGGGATTACCAAAGGAGCTGCCATCTACATTGACCTTAACAAAATTATCAAGAGGAGGAGACCAAATAACCACTCTAGGATCGCAGCTTGATGGGCCTGCACCAAGACACTTGACAGCATCATTACAGAGGTTTTTAACATGACTTAAAATCTTCCAAGATTCCCATTTTGTGTCATTAAAAACCTCATCATTTCTAGCCTTCCAAATGAAAAAACAGCAACAAATAAAGAGAGGGCCATGATCACCAAGTGCATGATGCTTGAACCAAAGAACTGGATCATTATTATCAGAAACCGAAGTAACATTAACATGCAGCAGCAACCAAATGCGATAAGCTAGAGGACAATCATGCAAAACATGCAAGATATTCTCTTCAGAAGAACCACATAAGTGACAAGAAGCATCCTGAGTTAAATGTCTGAGAAATCTGGAACAATTAGTAGGGAGGTTATTATGCATTATTAACCACACAAAATGTTTAAGATTCTCGGGTACCCTCAACTTCCAAATCCAAGACCAATTTTCTGAGTTAGAATCAGACAAGTTGTAGGCAAAAGGGCCATCCGAGCGAGTGAGCCAAGCATAGGCACACTTAGTAGAATAAGAACCTGTAGTAGAGGGATCCCATATTTGAAGATCGGTAACATCAGGATTCAGAAAAATACTTTGGATTTCTAGCTTCACATCCAAAGGAAGTTGAGTGTGTAATAATTCAAAGTTTCAATGACCATCCACAAAGATATCGCTAACCAAGAGTTGAGTATCCTGAATTTGAACAAAAGGAATAGTGTCAGATAGCCGGCCCCGATGTAACCACCTCTCATACCAAAGAGAAATGTTCCCTTTGCCAACTCTGAAGCTGTAACCATGCTTCAAAAAATCAACAGCTTTAATCAAGGATCGCCAAGTATAGGATGCACCAATATAATTGGATTAAAAAAAAAATATGAGAATCAGGAATATATTTAGTAGTCAATAGTTTAACCCACAACTTGTTTGGATTATGAATCAACTCCCAAATATGTTTCCCAAGCATAGCAATATTTGCTGGCCGAGATTGTCTCAAACCAAGGCCATCTCTACTGATAGGCTTGCTGGTTGTGGTCCACTTCACCCAATGACAAGTCTTCCCACCCCAAATAAATTGCTTTATGGGTAAGGACAGATTTGGCCAAAGTGACTCTGACTACTCTCCTAATCAGCTTGCCTTTCCAACCAGCCAATCTACTGTTAACTTTATCAATAATGAAAGAAAAGCAAGAGTTAGTCACTCTTCCTGATAATAGAGGGAACCCCAAATAATGCCCAATATTATAATCATCTTGTCTTTCTGGCTTAATTAGCTTTTCCCTCTCTACTTAATTACTGCATACATGAATATTTCAATTTACTTAATAAGGTTGAAGATGAGACTATTTCAAGTGCTTGTGATCAGTGCTTTAGCTTTTGCTATCATCTTCTTTACTGCCAGTGCAAGATCCAACCTCACCAAGCTGCCTGCCATTGAAAGTAAGATATTAATTTGTTTTAAAGCTTTTTAATCTTCTTTTTTTTAATTCAGAAGATTGCATGCTTATTTTCAAACGAAATACATACGGATCAACTCCTCTCCAAGTGTAGATTAATTTTGATCAAGAAAGTAATTTGCTATAATTTGCTGATTGTTTTAAAGTGTTTGAGTTGATGATGGTGGGAAAATTTGGAGCAGGAGGTGAAATATGATTGATAGAATAAATTTCACTACAAGCCTCTGAGTTCAGTTTCCATGTTTTGGTGAGTAACTCCGCTGTTTAATTTTAAAAAGTGTCCGTTCCCTTTTCGGGAATTAGTTTTTGGGCAGTTAAATTATATCTCCATTCGATTTCTAAGAGCATCCACAGTGGTGTTTCTCATTTTGCCAAAAATAGCTGCAACAGTAATAACAAATAGGATCGATCGCTGCAGTGATTGTTTGCTATATCGTTCGCATTTTGCCAAAAATTGAGTGGGACGGTATATGATATACCGTCTCACAAAAAAAGAAAACCTCTCAGACAAGAGATTGTCTGAGGGGTTTTTTAAAATAAAAAAAAACCTCTCAGACGGAATATGATCTCTTGTCTGATCTCAGACGGGATATGATATCCCGTCCTTTATAATTTGAGAATGGGTATTCTGTTTCTCATATATGAGAAACGAATATAGCACATTTGCTAAAAATTGGCAAAATGAGAAACCATTGCAGACGATCGTTTCTTATAAAATGGCAATTTGCCAATTATAAGAAACCACTGTGGATGCTCTAAGTAAGTTGTGTTATTTCTGGGTTGGAATAATCAGGGCCGGCCCTGATATATAGGCGGGCAAGGCGGCCGCCTAGGGCCCCCGCCGAAATCGCGATTTTAGGGGCCCCCAATTTCAAACTTCCCTTGTAAATATAGGCACGCATTTCGCACGTAAATTTTTTTTTGCATGTTTTTCTTTAAATGTATGGGACAGGGGGGGCCCATTTCGGAAGTTCGCCTAGGGCCCCCCGGAACTCAGGGCCGGCCCTGGGAATAATATTATTGTCCATTAGGAACTCTAGAAGTACTTAATTCTTTCTGGTAGAAAAATTTACAAGGGAGTTGGTTCACTTGGTTGTCAACAAGATATATCTCATAAGTTTAGATCAAGTTGAAAGTTTATTTACCAAAGTATAAAATCTCAGAAAAGTTTGGTAAACTTTATGCAAAATGATAATCATAAGTTTACATTTTTTTTGAGTGTAAGTTTGGTATATTTGTGTATTTTAAAGATGATATACGCTTACGTTCCTATAAAAAAAAAAAATTTGTATAAAACTCCACTAATTAGGAGTGGTGATATGGCAGCAGGAAGGCCATTAGGTCTCCTCTTGATTCGCACTGCTTTATTTGATATCTATTGCCCATGGGTTTCGTCGTTTCCTTTCCCAGTTCCTTAACTCCTCATATGATATCTTATGCCCATAAGTTACGAACCCAACTCAAAATCCAAAACTCCAAATCCCAAATCAAGCATAAGGATTTTAATTTTTAAGGATTCATCGTCTCGATTTAGAGGGTGGAGATGGGAACTGATAACGGAAGCGAAATCGACGAAATGTACACGAATCTTACAGTGGTGTTGGTTAGGGTAAGGCTCTTTATAATGTTTTGTTTTTTCGAATTCAATTTTCCAAGTCAAGTAGATATTCGATCATCGTTACTTCTAGATTTCTCCTTTTCAAGGAATTTCTATGGTTTAAATTATTGTACCTTTTGTAATGGGTTGTTTTAATACCTATTGTTATGGTATATTTTAATACCTTATGCCTCCAAGACCATGTGCACTTTGGTAGCCTGTCGGACACGACACTTGCTATGCAAGGAAAGTTTTTCAGAATTTTACTGTGTGTTTCATATCGCATCGTGTTTGTGTCAGTTTGTTTATGTCCGTACTTCTTAGTTCATAAATGTTGGCTGGTTAATATTTAGTTGTCGACCATACTAATGTTGGGATTTGTGGATCCAATACACGATAATGGGATTGGAGAAGTCAGATGAAAAGGAGAGTCGAAGTGGGAGTAAGAGGTCAGAAGTGGTTTGAAGCTACAGGCAGAGTTGTGGTCGACCGCACCCCCCCGACCAATTGTACGGTCAACCGCGCAGTCGACCGTCCCGCTCTCTGATTCAATTCTGTAACTTGAAGAGGCGACCGGTCAATCGCGCAGTCGACCGTCCTACTCTCTGTTGGAACTCGTGCAGTCGAAGGAAAGAACCGGTCGACTGACTTGGAGTTGCGGTCGACCGTCCCGATGCTGATTGATGAGCGGCTGAGATTAAAGTTGTGGAATCCTATATATATTGTATTGTGTACAATTTTAGGGTTAAGTGAAAAGAAAATAGAGATCTACCAGCCGTCATTAAGAGAGAGGGAGATAGAGAGAAACCCTACACCTTGGGGGTGAGTTCTTGAGATATTTGTAAACCTAATCTTCATATTTCTAGTGAAAATCATAGGAGTGCCTCTGCACGGGGAAGTAGCCATTATTTGGGTGAACCTCGATAAAAATCTTGTATGTTCTTGTGTGTTGCTTTTGGCTGTTCTTTGTTCTCTTGTTTTGATTCTATAGTTCTTGCATCTCGTTGTCGTTGTTGAGTTTATTCCGCAGTTAAAATACAACAAAGTGGTATCAGAGCTACAGGTTGGTAGTATTGATTGAGATGAAGGACAAGAGTAAAGTCAAGGAGTCCGATGGAACGGATTTCACAATGTGGAAGATCCAACTGATTGTGTATCTCTGACAGAAGGATCTAGATGATCCGTTGTTTGGTTTGAAGCCAGATGGGGCGGAGGTCGATCCGGATGCGTTGGCGGCCTGGAATAGATTGGATCAGAAAGCATTTGGGCAGATTCAGTTGTCACTGAGCAGGAAGGTGATATTTCACATTGAGAAGGCAAGAACCACGAAGGAGGCAATGAAGATATTTACAGACATGTTTGAGAAGCCGAATGCAGCGAATCGGATCTTACACCTAAAGAAGTTGTCAGAAAGGGGTTCGGTTGCTGAGCACATCAACAATTTCTGTATGGTTTAAAATCAGATAGAATCGTCGGGTTTAAAGTTTAAGGAGAGGACACAATCGTTGTTGTTGCTATATAGTCTTCCCGATAGTTACGGCACAGTAAAGTAGACTATTACTAGCACCATGACTGATACGACAACTCTAAAGAATGTTATAAGCAGCATTATGAATGAAGATGCATAGAGGAAAAGGTATGGAGGGACTTTGGTGTCATATCCTAGCAATACCGTGCTGTCAGTTGATAACCGTCGTAGAAGTAACAACAGAGGGAGGTTGCAAAGCAGGAATCACAGGTCCAAGTCAAGAACAGGACATCACAAAGGTGAGTGTTGGTACTGCAAGAATCCAAGACACAGGAGTGACCAATATGAAGAGTATAAGAAAGCACAAGCAGGGTCACAGGTAGCCAATGTGATAAGTATTGAACCCCGTCTAGATGAGTTGTGTTTATCTGCTGGATTTAATATTTTGCAAGATGATTGGTGTATAAACTCAGGTGCTTCTTATCACTGTACCCCCATAAGGGATGTTTTGGAGGATTACAGGACAGGTGATTTTGGTATAGTTTCAGTTGGAAATGAGCAGATATGTCCAGTTGTAGGTAGAGGCACTGTGAGAGTGAAGGCTCGCAATGGTGGGCCCTTGGTATTGTATGACACAAGACATATTCCGAGCTTGAAGAAAAACTTGATCTCAACTAGCAAACTAGACAAAGAAGGATTCATGACAACTTTTGGGCATGGAGAATAGAAGGTGACTACAGGTGCCAGGTTGGTGGCAAAAGGAAAGCATGGTGACACGTTGTACTTACTCAGGAGAGGTGATTCAGGTGATATCATTGCCACAGCATCAGCAAGTAGTTCCTCTTTAATTCTATGATATGTTAGGTTGGGGCACCTTGGTGAAAAGGGTGTCAAGTCGGGGCTGAAGAAGGTTGAGATTGATTTTTGTGAGAATTGTGTAATGGGCAAACAGAAGACTGTTAGCTTTCAGTTGGGTGGGCGTGAGAAGAAGCTTGGAAAGCTAGAGTTGGTACATACAGATGTGTGGGGTCGAGCTCAGGAATTCTCTTATGGTGGTAAGAGATACTTCGTCACATTCATCGATGATGCTACAAGAAAGGTTTGGGTTTATGCAATTCGCGAGAAATCAGAAGTTTTTGAAGCATTCAGAGCTTAGGAAGGCCAGGGTAGAGAATGAGACGGGTTGCAAGGTGAAAGCAATAAAGTCAGACAACGGAGGTGAGTACACAAGCAAAGAGTTTTCTAACTATCTGGCAAAGGGATATCAGAGGAATCAAGACAGTTCCTAAGACTCCACAGGAGAATGGTGTAGCAGAAAGAATGAACCGCACGATACTCGAAAAGGCGAGATGCATAAGACTTCATGCGGGTCTTCCGGTCCATCTTTGGGCCGCTACAGTTGATACAATGGTGTACTTGATTAACCGTTGTCCGTCTAGTACCCTTGATAGGGCTATTCCAAAAGAACTATGGTCAGGTAAAACTGTCAATTATTCGCATTTAAAAGTTTATGGTTGTATGGCATAGGCACTAATTGACAGGAAAGAAAAAAAGAAGTTGGACTCTAAGTCCAGGAGATGTGTGTTCATTGGCTACGGTGGCGATGAATATGATTACGGGCTTTGGGACTTTGTAGATAACAAAGTCATTTGCAGCAGGAATGTAGTGTTCAATGAAGATGTCCTATACAAGGACAAGCACACAGACCAAGACAGTACAACCAGTTCAGAGTCAGATTAGGGTTCAGACTCAGATTTAGATTCTGAAGGCGGTCCTAATGGTGGGGGCCCTTCAGTGCAGCAGCAGGTTCATGTACCACAAGCAGCATAGAAGGCTCATGGTGAGCCTATTGGGAATGAGTAGGTTATCCAAGACGAATAGGTATAGCCAGAACAGTTCGGGGAACCTGAACCGAACCTGAACCGGTCGGTGAACCGGTACCCACGTTGAGGAGATCGACACGAGAGAGGAGGTCAACCAAGATATTTGATCCATCAGCTAGTATTGTTCACGAGCATGTTCTATACACAGATTCAGGAGAGCCAGAGACTCATGAGGAGGCCTTGAGGGATGAGGCTCGAATTCAGTGGGAGTTAGCCATGAAGGACGAGATAAACTCCTTAGAACAGAACCAAACTTGGGAGTTGACCAAGTTACCTGCAGGAAAACGCGCTCTTATGAACAAATAGGTTTCAGAGTCAAAGATGAGGCAGATGGCAGTAAGGGGTACAAGGCAAGGCTTGTTGTGAAAGGATTCTCTCAAAAAGAAGGTGTTAATTATAGTGAGATCTTTGTACCGGTTGTGAAGATGGCTTCAATTAGGGTTCTGCTTAGTGTTGTGGCAGTTGAAGACTTGCACTTAGAGCAGTTGGATCTGATGACAGTATTTCTCCATGGTGATGTTGAAGAAGAACTGTACATGAGACAATCCACAGGTTTTGAAGCTAAAAGAAAGGAAAACATGGTGGGTCGATTGATGAAGAGTCTTTATGGGCTCAAACAAACACTGCGGCAATGGTACTTGAAGTTTGATTACTTCATGAGAGGGAAAGGTTTCGATAGATGCGAAACGAATCATTGTGTGTGTGTTCATAGATATGAGGACAATGATATAGTTACCTTGGCATTGTATGTGGACGACATGTTGTTAGCAGGTTCATGTATGGAGAAGATCAAGGAAGTGAAAAAGGTGCTAGCTTCAGAATTTTCAATGAAGGACTTAGGTGAAGCAAAGCAAATCCTTAGCATGAAGATTAGTAGAGACAGGAGTACCAAGAAGCTTTGGTTATCTCAAGCGGACTACGTGAAGAAGGTGTTGAAGAGATTCAACATGAATGGCGCGAGGCCAGTCACTTGTTTCTTGGCTGCTCACTTCAAGTTATCAATAGATTTGTGTCCTAAGACAGAGGCAGAGATGGAGGAAATGGCTGCTATTTCTTATGCCTCAGCCGTTGGGAGTTTGATGTATGTGATGGTGTCTAAAGACCAGACATCGCACAAGCAGTGTGAGTTGTTAGCCATTAAATGAAGAATCCAGGTAAACAACATTGAGATGCAGTAAGATGGATTCTTAGATATCTAGCAGGTGCTTCAGATCACTCTCTTTGTTTTGGGAGAGATTCTTTGCATATACGTGGTTATATGGTTGCAGATTTTTTGGGCGATCGTGATAGTTGCAGTATGTATTTACAGTTGGAGGAACAACTGTTAGTTGGGCTTTGTAGTTACAAAAGGTTGTAGCACAGTCAACCACGGAGTCAGAGTATATGGCACTTACAGAAGCGACGAAAGACATGTTGTGGATTTCGGAGCTTATGAAACAATTGGGTAGGAAGCAACCCATAGGTGAACTATGGTGTGACAGTAAAGTGCAGTTTTCTTGGTGAAAAACTTGGTATATCACTCTAGGACTCGGCACATTTAAATGAGGTATCATTTTATCAGAATGGCGGTTGAGAAAAAATGGTTGAAGCTAACTAAGATTCTTGGCACTAAGAATTCGGCAGACATGCTCACTAAGGTGGTGGATAGCAGGAAACATCAGTTTTGTTATACCGCTATCGGATTGTCTTCAGGTTAATTGTTGGGGAGACTCGCAGAGGCACAGGCCTAGACTAGGCCAATGGAAGAATGAAGAACAGGTTGGAGACTTTGTGTATATGTCTCCAAGTGGGAGATTGTTGGGGTTTGTTGATCTAATACACGATAATGGGGTTGGAGAACTCAGATGAGAAGGAGAGTCGAAGTGAGAGCAAGAGGTCAGAAGTGGTTTGAAGCTACAGGCAGAGTTGCGGTCGACCCCACCCCCCCAACCGCGCTCCAGGCAATTGTACGGTCGACCGCGCAGTCGACTGTCCCGCTCTCTGATTCAATTATGTAACTTGAAGAGGCGACTGGTCGACCGTGCAGTCAACCGTCCTACTCTCTGTTGGAACTAGTGCAGTCGAAGGAAAGAACCGGTCGACTGACTTGGAGTTGCGGTCGACCGTCCCGACGCTGATTGATGAGCGGCTGAGATTAAAGTTGTGGAATCCTATATATATTGTATTGTGTACGATTTTAGGGTTAAGTAAAAAGAAAATAGAGATTTACCAGCCGTCATTAAGAGAGGGAGATAGAGAGAAATCCTACACCTTGGGGGTGAGTTCTTGAGAGATTTGTAAACCTAATCTTCATATTTCTAGTGAAAATCGCAGGAGTGCCTCTGCGAGGGGAAGTAGCCATTGTTTGGGTGAACCTCGATAAAAATCTTGTGTGTTCTTGTGTGTTGCTTTTGGTTGTTCCTTGTTCTCTTGTTATGATTCTATAGTTCTTGCATCTCGTCGTTGTTGTTGAGTTTATTCCGCAGTTAGAATTCAACAACTAAAAGGCTTGGTTTTTGAACGATTTATTTAGGATGTTGATGAGGACATCTTTACAGTTTAGGATTTTTATTTTATTTCCATTTTTATGTAATCTTTTTTGTAATTTTTAGATTCTGAGAATATTTTGGAGATGTGTTTCAAGATGTAATTGAGCCTATTTAAAGGCCCTGAGATGAATGAGAAAGGCATGCCATTATTGATCAAAAAAATCTGTGTTGAGTTTTGCTCTTCATTTTCTCTCTTTTGTGTGATACAACTGAGATCTGCATTAGGGTTTGTGATAAATCCTAATCAAATTTTAGGGTTTGTGATAAACTCTAAAATCTACCCAATTAAAAAAATCCCCAAAACAAAAACAAAAAACAAAAAAACCCTAATCCACTCTACCAACAACCACCACTGCTTCCCCCTCCTTGCAACCAGAGCCAACCTCGCCGGCGCCGGCGCATCCGGCCGCCGCCTCCCCGTTCGCCGGCGATCAGATCTGCCCACCACGTGGGCTTCGTTGCTGCCTTTGTTCGCTGCGTTGTTGAGATCCTAGTTGCTGCCCAACTCCGAGATCTCTGTTGGTTTTCTTCACACTCGGTATACTCTTTCCTTTATTAATATTTGTGCTTTACTGCCTTATCATCTAGTATATTATCTGATTTGACTGTTGACCACAAAATACTGAGATTGAGTGATCCACATGCTAGATTAGAGTACAAATCGATATTGGACTTATTACTTGCTTAGATATAGGAATTTAATTATTGATTGAGGTTGAATTATTAATTGGGACTGTTAGCATTTGATTCAATTCTTGAAAACCCATCAACCTGTTAACTGTTAAAAATTTCTAACTTTGATCAGAACTTTCATGTTGGTAAAATTAACCCATTAAAATTCTTGGAAATTCTCTATTTTAGGGTTGGTTTTACATCAGATGTGGTTGGAATACTATTTCTCATTCTGCATTGGGAAGATCATTGTCGATAATTATTTGAGTGGAGCTATGGTTTCTAAAATGGTTTGTTTTTGCTATAATGAACAACTAGTAAATTTTGGTGATGTGGTGAGTTTTCCTTGGGAGCTTCAATTTCGTATACAAATGAGTAATGGAAGCATTTCAAGCTACGAATCGTACATTCACCGTTGGTTGATGTTGGTGTAGCTAAGTGGGATAGGGAACTCTATCTGGTCAAATTGCTCGATGTTGGTGCAACCAAGGAGGGCACAAACTCTGATTCGAGGTTATTTGAACGATGTTGGTGCAAACAAGGGAGCTACGCTAAGTTGAGTAGATGTTGGTGTAGCCAAGGATGTTAGAGCCTTAAATTGGGTCAAATAGCCAAACTGAGGCAAAATGATGAATGTTAGCTCAACCAAGGAGAGCTAAGGTACTATGTCGGGCGGCCGAATTGATGGATCATGGTGAAGTATTGTCAAGCTTGGTCAGCTCACTGGGTAGTTTTGTGTATGAAATTGTTTGTATATGATCAAGAAGATTTATTAATATGCTTTTAGGGGTCAGACTTGTGAGATTTTATCAAACTCGTTTGTATCCCTTTTCATGAGGTAGTTTCGTTAAATACTTATTAATGAAACACTATAGGGTGACCTCATGGTTTATATATATATACTAGATTTTCCCGTGGGCACGTGCCTACGGCACGTCTTCAGAACGATACAACATATGAAAGTCTTGTAAACAGTAAAACAACAATTATGTAGCTCAAGTTTGAATAGTAAAACAATAATTAGTTGTAAATAAAAGTCCATGTTTCCATTAGTATATGTTGAAAAATAATTATAAATGGGGGTGTAAAATCCAACTTCTTAGAACTTTGAGTGTGGAAAATGATGAAATTTAACTGTTGATGAGATATTTGTTATTTTCAATGTAACATGAGCAATAAAAAAATGCATTAAAAATATGAAAATATAAATTTCTGAGTAAATAGAGAGAGAATGAGAGAAAGAGAGAGAGAAATAAATAAATAAATAAAAGAGTTGTTTTGGGGGAATTTGAATGAGTTTTTTTTTTTGGGGGGGGGGGGGGAACTTTGGGCGGGAAAATATGTTTTGTGAGGTTAGATCTGGACCATTGATTTCAACCTTATTGAATGAGAGCCACTTGATAGCTTTCTTTATATTTTATTATATAGATATGGGGAGTCTTGCATTGCAAATGCAATGAAAGTACAAACGGTTCCTCTATCTATCCTATGGATGATCCAAACTGTTCACATTGTTTAACTTGGCCAAGTTAGTCTATGGATGAGAAATCAAGTCGTTTGAGATTTGTTTGCCCATGTATGAAGTGTTACAAATTGTATGGACAAATATATCATTATTTATGACATGATGCATGGGCAAACGAATCTCAAACGACTTGATTTCTCATCCATAGACTAATTTGGCCATGTTAAATAATGTGAACGGTTCAGATCATCCATAGGATAGATAGATGCACCGTTTGAACGGTTTGCACTTCCATTGCGTTTGCAATGGATATATATAGGGAAATCTTCTGTTGCGAATGAACTTTTGGTGCAAATTGGCGTGCGAACACCTGTTGCCGCTATAGCCAATATCCAATAGCGGCAACAGTGCAAATGATGCCGTTATTGAGAATAGCGGCGTCACTATATACTTTTTTGAAATTTACACTGTTGTCGCTACTGCCGATAGCGACAATAGGTGTTCGCACGCCAGTTCGCACCAAAAGTCCGTTCCCAACCGAAGGGGCCCATATATATATATAGGGAAAAAGGGGTATGAGCAACTTGCTCAATTTTATTAAATAAGCAATTGATGATGTGGCATACATGTGATTGGAAAATCCTTAAAAGGGTTAGTTGTCCAATGTATCACATGCATGCCACATAATCAATTGCTCATTTACTAAATGAACAAGTTGCTCATATCCCTTTTACCCATATATATATATATAGTTATTCTATTGTCACTTACTAAAAAGCTTCTTTACCTCTACGGAGCACAGATAGAGACACACGACATTGTGTGACACTAATACAAGACATTAAGTTTTACCTATTTGGATTAGTTATGGATGTTCATACTTTGCATATATAATAAATATTATAATTAAAATTGGTGTGGTGTGGTGAGGACATGCAACTGCAACTTTAATATGCCAAATTGCATACGGTCCCCTTTAGAAAATTTCAAACACACCCTCCTCCCATCACCCCTTTCTTTTGTACCTAAAATGCCATCTAGACCGATTTAAAATTTTCAAACATGCCCATGCCTCTCACATTCTAGTGTCTCTACTGTTCCGCCCTCCTTTTCGCTTAATTAGTCATGTGCTCACATGCTAATAGTCTAGTTTAACATGACACCCATGGTGCTAGTTGTTTGTTGTTGACATTATCAATGGATGAGGCTAGAGACAATATTTGAAGTAAAGGCAAAGAAAACGTTTAGAGGCTGTAGATCTAGCACAAGGAAATGATATGTACGGAAGGGTCCAATTTGCAAAACTATGGAAAAAAAAAAAGGGTATAACAGATATTGATGGATAAGAAATATCTTGGAGTGATTCATTTGGCTGCATAAGATTAGCCATTTATGGTGGTGGTGAGATTGAGCAGGTGGATCATATAATAAAATGATGATGAACGTGAAGTACTCCTGGAGCTATGTGCAATTGGAAAGTAACAACGAAAAGAGAGGGCTTTGTACGATTACTAAATGTTCAAAATCTCTGTGGGCAATTCAAAAACTTTTTCATAAGAGGGAGTGTTAACTGAGTTAGATGGCTCAGGAACAATATGAGAAAGACAAGATGAGAAATTTGTACATGTTCCAAAAGTGTTAGCTTTTGTTCATGATAAAATGAGGGAGACTCAGTTGAAATGGTTTGGACGCATTCAACAAATGTTGTATCTGAGTTCCAAAAAGGTAGTGATGGGAATAGTAAGGGCTAAGGATATATCTAAATAAATGTTGATTTAAGAGGATAATCATATAATGGTTGTTAACTAACAGAAATATGGAGATTGCTATGGAACAATGTACTCAAAGACAAAATGAGAAATGTTTAGACGTTAGAAGAATGTTAGTTTCATTGAGGATAAAACGAGGGGGAACTCAGTTGAATTGGTTTGGAAGAGATTGACGCGTCTTAGTTGACATAAAGGTAGTGATGGAAGAATAAGGACTAGGCCTATACAAATATGGATTTGATAGGAAAAGTTCTTGATTGTTGTTAATAGAGATTATACCAGAGCTTTGATTGAGGAAATGGGTTCTCACGATTAGTTGGCCACTAATAATTGGGACAAATTCTCATGGTTATTTAGTCTGTTTCACAGCTCTCATTTTTTTTACAGTTCTTTTAGTGTATTATGAGTTATTTTATTTGCACGCAAATTATTTCTCCAACCTCTAATTCCCTATGGCATACACTCTCATGACCTTCAATGAAATATGGATTGCTGGACACAGCGTGAGCACATAGTGAAGATAGCTTAATTTTCTTGTGAAAATGAGAGAATGTTCTGAACAGTGCCTAGGTTGATGCTTTTTCCTCTCATTGATACCAAAAAAAGTCTATTTATGCATTTTGGCAAATGTGGATTGTTTTCCATGGAAATTTCTTGATCTTATTTTGTTTTTAAATTATTTTACTTGCTGTGGACATCCAAATTTTGATAAGTACAAACTTGTATTGTACATTGATTCGATATCTCAACATTGTACAAGTGTCATTGTGGAAGTATTAGTAAGGCTCTTCGTTGGTGAGGAAGTGGTCGGGAGTCGAATCCCGCTTGCACCAAAATCCCAATTAATATATATATATGGGGTAAGTGTGGGTGTGTGTTACTACGGCCTTTATCGACAAATTAATAATAATAATAATAATAATATCTCAACATTGTTTTAGTCAACATTCAAAAACTCGATAATGGAACAGTATCGGGTTGCCAAAATATTTAGTATTGGAATTGATATCAGCCAAATGAGCAGCGTCAGGTTGGAGTTTTGATTTTTCGTATAATGAAAATAATGTTTAAATGTTTCCTACTATCAATTATGATATTTTAATTATTTTTTTTTAAAAAAATAATTGATCATTTAAGTATTCATTTTAATTTTGTTGGATTGGCTGTATCTCCCTGGATCAGTCCGATCTAGCTGATCCCACATCCATCTTGGATGATCCCTAATTCAGAATGGCAAAAAAAACGTTCCAATCCTTTGAACTATGGTTTTAGTATATTCTGCAATCCCGCATGAAATTGTGGCATTTATTTTTGTTTGAATTATGTAAGTGTAGGTGATGAGAAAGTCAAACTAACATATTTCCCCTTTATGTGTACAGTTGAAGCCCTTAAGAAAATAGCATCTAGTTTGGGAGTGGCTTGGGACTTCAACATTGATCCATGCAGTGGTGATGGAGGGTGGATAGTGCCCATGACCAGCTCGTCGGCGAAAAAGCTTACATGTGACTGCACTTCCACCTCGGATGTCTGTCATGTGACAAGCATGTATGCCCAACTCTGTAGTTTTTAAATTTGTTTCATGTTTTAAGCAGGGTGAAAACAATATGTTGTATCTGCATGAAAAGATATATATTCAGTTAGTTATGGTGATTTTCATCATTGTGTTAAGCCATGGATCTTTCAAGGTCAGCATATTCAAAGAGTATAATTAAAAAGACCTGTTCGGGTCTATTAATTGTATGTCCATACTTTTGATTAATCATTTCCAGTCTCTCTTCTTGCTATTGATTGAGCTCTGCACATTTCTCATCATTGTTTCTTTTTTCTTTTTTTGTTGAGACGGGCAGCAAACTCAGGGGTTTAAATCTAACAGGTACTCTCCCAGACGACTTTGCTAGTCTCACCTCCCTGAAAGTAATGTAAGTGATTATGTTGCTTTGTGAATACCAATAGGCAATACGAGTACATTGTTTAACTGTATACTATATCAATGGACAATACAGAGATCTAACAAGGAACTGTCTCTATGGATCCATCCCGGTTAACTGGCCTTCAATTCCTCTCACCAACTTGTAAATTTAATTCTTCTTACCTCAGAAAGAATCTGCCTTCTCATATATATATGAAGCACTTACATTATACATGTGGGTTTCACATGTATACTAACTAATAAGTTAATGGCCGATTCTTTGCAGGAGTCTTGTTGGGAATCGCATCTCTGGAAGAATCCCCCAGGAGCTGGGAAGCATTAAAACTCTTCTAACCCTGTACGTCTGCCCTTCCCTTTGTCTTTAGTTTTAGTCTAGACTAATGGTATGCTTATTTACATTTCCACCCCCCAATTTGGTCAGTGAACTGGACAATAATCAGCTCGTAGGCCCACTACCTCAATCCCTAGCCAACTTGGTCAACTTAGATCGACTGTGAGTCATCCTGTGCTCTATACAAATTTTAGGTTTTCTATTAGACTTGCTCATTTCTAATTCTTTCTTGTTTTTATTTTTATTTTAAATCTATGGTTAATTTGTAGTACTCTTTCTGCTAATAATATCTCTGGGGAATTACCTGTTGCACTTGGCGATCTCAGAAACTTGACGGATTTGTAAGTGAGCAGGTTATTAATACCCTTTTTCATTTTGGTGGGGGATTTATGATTATAATTTTTCTTTCCTGGGCTGAATGATCTTCTCTACATTCTTATAAGAATATATTTGTTGTATTGATTTTTCTTACCAAAGTATGTTTACCTTGGTCGTATTAAAGTAATTATATGTATTATGTAGGGGTAGTTTAGTCTTTTGCTCTTTGGGGTCTTTAAAAGCTCTCCTAATCTCAAATTTTTTTCCCAAAATGACCTTATTTTTGAAAGTTTTTCCCAAACTGCCCTGCTTTTTTTTTATTCCCTAAACGCCCCACTCGTTTTTTCAAAAAGCGAGTGGGTTAAATCCCCTCGCTTTTTCAAAAAGCGAGTCTTAGGTTCCAAATTTTCAACATCTGAAGACTCGCTTTTTTGAAAAAGCGTGGGGATTTAACCCACACGCTTTTTCAAAAAGCGAGTCTGAACCTTTTTTGCCCAGCAACACTCGCTTTTTGAAAAAGCCGGGGGAATTATCCTACAAAGCGAGTGTCGTTTGGGACTTAACCCCCCCCCCTCTCAAACAGATCTCACTTTCTCTCATTTCTTTCTCCTCTTCGCTCGCGAAACCCTAACCCATAGTCGATAAGCCTCGATTTAAGCCCTTAACCCATCAAATTAGTTGTCGAATCACTCCGAAATTCTTCATTATCTCATCCCCGTTCAATTGGCCACTTCGTTTTTCTTGGTTTTTTCGATTTTGGTGGTGATTTCCGTGGCGTTCTTCAAATTGGGGGTTGAACGATTTGGGGGTGATTGTCGTGGTTCTCTTCTTGTGTAAAGATTGTGGTATATTTCTCAAACTCTATATTTTTTAATGTTGTATATATATTTAGAATTATTTAGTTAGAAATTGGTTGATATTATTGGAGGTACAATATGCATAGTGTTGATACTGTGAAAAAATTGGGATAAAATTTTGGGGTAATTTGGGTGTCAAATTTGGATAGTGTCGGTGGAGGTGGAGGTGTATTAGTTTTAAAAAGTGGATAATTGTAGAATTTGTGGGTAAAATTAGGATATAGTTATTAATAATTGTATATTCGTATGTGTTCTATATTTGTTGGTTATATATTTTGGTAATGTTAATAACGATTGCTTTTAGTTGTAGGATACTCTATTTTTAAAAAAGGGCACAGACGATGGACAATGTGGAGGTAGGATCTAGTAGTAGACCTAATCGTGGCGATGGACCACATACATCTTTCGGCCCTCCTTCTCCCGGTGGACGTGGTGGTCGTCGTGGTGGTACCACACGTACTAATGTAAGCTTATAATATTCTATATTCGATTTGTTGCATTAACATACAATTAAATGTTATATTTCTCTGCTGATGTAAATGTTGTTGTTGTTTTATAGGTCCCAAGTAACCCAAATGTGGCTGGTACTTCTTCTCCGGCCCCTTCTTCATCTATTATTCCCCTTGGAGGTCCAGGTCCCCTCGACCCCACTCTTCTTACTCTTCAGTCGCAGCATCGTTCTAGAGATGTGTGGGAAGGCGATTCGAAGGAGTGTACATTCTGTGGGGGTCATCCACTCCCTATGCGCCTACGGATCCACCAGATCTTAAGGGATTGCGGACTCTACGGTATTGCACTGATGAGCTCCATCAAGTGCGATCGGCCACTGCTTACAGCACTCCTTGAGAGATGGCGTCCTGAGACACAGCTTCCATCTTACAGTTGGGGAGATGACTGTGTCGTTGCAGGACGTTTCAGTACTCACCGGCCTTCCGGTAGATGGGCAGGCGGTGACAGGATCAATGGACTTTGACCCGACATATTTAGTGGAACAATATCTCGGTGTCGAAGTGGAGACTGGAGCAGTTAATGGGAAACAGATTCGGTTGAAGTGGTTAAACGAAAAATTCAAGAACCGATTGAGAGATGATTCGACTAAAGAGGAGGTCCATTGCTACTGCAGGGCCTACATTCTGACTCTTTTTGGAGGTGTGTTGTTCCCTAATTCCAGCGGACACTCTGTCCCCTTGATGTACCTCCCGCTGATTGCAGATCTAGGACGAGTCAGTCAGTACAGTTGGGGTAGTGCTGCCTTAGCATCCCTCTACAGGAGTTTGTGCCTGTGTAGTCTCGGTTCCGTCCAGATGAATGGACCGATGATATTGCTTCAAGTGTGGAGTTGGGAGCATATCCACGTGGGACGTCCTGTAGTGCGGAAGCAATCACCCCAATGGATCAATCTCCCCGAGGACCAGCACATGCTACCTCCTCTTGGTGTGTACTGGTCCGGTAACCTTACTTGGACTGCCAACCCCAATAGGTGCCTGACCTACTTTCGTGATGAGTTAGACAGGTTGGCAGATAATTGCGTAGTGTGGATGCCCTACACGGAGGCGCGTCTAGCTCGACTGCCGCCTATTTCCCTGTATAGGCGTGATCTTTGGCTGTCAAAAGCACCTTTGATCAACTTTAGCACAGTTGAGTTCTATTATGTCAACAGAGTGCTTCGACAGTTTGGTCTACAGCAGACGATTCCGGTTGCCGATCCATTTAATGCGGACATGCATGCAATCACTGGAATAGGTCGTCAATCAGGACATAATTGGGCCGCCAGCTTCTCGACATATGTGGAGATATGGAATCTACACAGGTTCGAGGAAATCATTGAGAACATTCCTCCATTTGATCGAACCGTGCACGAGAACTATATGGGCTGGTATGGGAGGATGACAAGGTGATACATCTCTCCGACAAGGCCGACTCCAGTAGGTGTGGTGGTACCGATACGTCGACCGGCAGCCGAACTAGTAGATCTACATTCAATGCACTTGCCTATGTTTCAATCGAAGGCATCGGCTATTCGTACGATTGTATGTTTTTTAGTAATGTTAAATTCATCAAAGTTATAGTATTTTGATTTACAAACATAGATTTACTGCAATTAATATTTCAACTTATTATGTTTTGTAGATGGCCCAGACTTGAAGTATGGGCAAAAAATGTGTTGCTGTGTTGAGTAGCAACGTCGCCGATGCGGTTAAGGACTTCGCACGCGAGATGCTGACGTCCTGTCGTGCACAAGCTGATGCTATGGGAGAGGGGGCGACCTTGGATGCTATCCTAAACACTCCCGCTCATCGGACCAGTGCACGTGCTCCTCGTGTGAAGAAAGTCGCCCGTAAACCACCACGTCCGCCTAGAAATGAGGAAGAACAAGAGGATGAAATTCAAGAGGCTGAGATGCAAGTAGAGGGGACGGAACAACAACAAGAAGAGGAACCGATAATAATGTCCGGTGTGACACAGAAAACTCCATAACCACGAGGTAAGAGGCAATGGCGACCTCCTACATTCTTCACCCCGGACCCGTGAAGCGTCTTGATATTTTGTTGATGTGATTTATTGGTTTTAATTTTAATGTGATAATGTGATTTATTGTGTGTATCAATCTTGTACTCAAGTTTTGAAATATGCAATATATGAAGTACATAATTTGGTATGGGGTGTGTGAGTGTGGTGTTTTAATTTTATGGTTTTGTGAAATTTTATGGTTGTGTGAATTTGATTTTGGTGAGATGTTGGTGTTGAAATGTGGAATGTTGTTGGAATGTGGATTTTGGTGAGATGTTGTGCGATAATTTGTTAATGTGGAATGGTGTTGACATGGGTATTGATGTGAATTATGAGTTGAAGCTGATGCTTGAGAATTGTGTAGGGTTTATGTCTCACCAAGAGATCAAATGTTGGTGTTTTCTGCATACAGACCCAAGACTCGCTTTTTGAAAAAGCGAGTCTGGGTGTAAATACCGCGCTTTTTTAAAAAGCGAGTGTTGTGTTTTGCATTTTCCAGAGGTGAGGTAGCCTCTAGAAAATAAACCACTCAACAGTCGCTTTTTGAAAAAGCGAGCTGTTTACACTCAGACTCGCTTTTTCAAAAAGCGAGTCTTCAGTTTGTATGCTTGTTTACAAGCAGACTCAAGACTCGCTTTCTGAGAAAGCGAGCCTAGTCAATACTTCTACGCTTTCTCAGAAATTGACTGTGTGGATTAGGCGAAAACCAGAGAAGGGTTGATCTCTGGATAACACTGGACTTAAGACTCGCTTTCCGAAACACCAAGTTATTTTGTACCAAACTCGCCTTCTAAGAAAGCGAGTCTTGGGCCTGCTGATAAAAACCTACAGACTGAAGACTCGCTTTCTGAGAAAGCGAGGAGGTATGTGAATGACTCGCTTTTTGGGAAAGCGAGTCTTGGCTAGGAAAATGAAATCTTACCGTACAAGTGAGTTCTGTCAACACTGATAACAGGTCTGCAAGACTTGAAACCTTCAATCGAAGGACCAAATGCCCAAAATACTCCCTTGAATGTTTCCTCGGTAGGACTTGACTCATATTTATCCCAATGAACAACGGTTCCTGTATTTGCTGCTTGAATTGCTGTGAGTAGAAAAGTCAACTTCGTGTATGCTTCTTCGAAGGTACCATACAACCTCTCAATCGCCTTTTGTTTTGCTATCCAAGCTTTCTTATACGAAATCTGATAATTATATTGTAATTTCACTATCTCAATAATTGACCGCAGTGTTAAACCGGTATCCTTCTTCACCACATCAACAATCAGATGACAAACAAGGTTGGAATCAATTTTACGGTGATCCTGATTCAACGTGGGATTTGTACAAATGTGAGGCCCAACTATCTTCTTCACCACAAAATTCGTCCCGCCTTTTGGAACCATTGCTCGTGACCTCCAAGGGCAGCCACCATCACTTACTCCGGAGGGACCTTGCACGATCTCTTCAATGGTACGTTTTCTAGATGCCATTTTGCATTTAACAGTGTACAGTGACGGTGTAGATTTCAAGGTTACGAATTCACGATGTTTTTTGATAGAATACAACTTCACAGCCTGTTGAATCGACTCCTTACTTACAAACTCCTGTCCAACGTACAATTCGTCTACATTGGATAAACCAGACGACTCTTGTGGAACTGGATGTACTCTAGCACCTTAAGCTATCTCCTCGGTAACATGAGCGTCAACATTGGCGTAGCTATAAGTAGTTCTGACTTCATTAGAACTGTTGTTCGTAGGATTGACATTTGCTACATCATCATCTTCGTCTCCGTCATCATTTTCAACACTATCATCAAATTCATCTTCTGTTTCTTCCTCTTCTTCATCATCGTCTAATAAGCTGTTGTTAATGACTGCATTTTGAAAGAGTTCAAATACACTGTTATTTGGAACATAGTCAGGAACCGGACTAGGTTGGCGTGGCAGCTCAACATATGTAGAATCTGGGTTTGTTGTATTTGTGAAGGTGTTCTCTTGTGAGGACACTGGATTTGGTTGTGAAGATTGAGCGGGGTTACACCTCATCTGCTGTGTAGGTACCACTCTTACGAAGCTTGAACTAGGAATATCATGTGGCTGAGCATTCAAAATTTGAATTTGCTGAATATATAACTCTAATACAGACCAAGAACAATTGGGATCAAATGTCCTAGCAATCATTGACTTCATAGCATTATTAGTAGATACGGGCACTGTCATTAAACACTGACCATCTCCTCTTCCTGCTGCGTATCGAGCTAAAATTTTCACATTCCATTGATTCCTATCCCAATTAGTAACTTCATATACTTTCTCAACTACTTCTTCAAATGTAATGGTACGAGGTACCCAAACTATTTCCGGATCCAACACGCTATAACAACAACCAATCTTTGGATCACGAATTATTTCACCACCAAAGTATAACCAAATAGGAATCTCCAAATCCATACCTACGTTAATTTATACCAATATACGAGTTATTATCTACCCATAAACAAAACCTAAGGAAATTAACAAAATAATAGGGCAATAAACATCATACCTTCACAAGATTATTTGGGTCAAATAGTTGAAGTTGCTTTCCTCTTCAAGTATACAAAAATTCCAAAAATTTAACCTCTATCGGAAGATGGGTTTAAGGTTTCCAAAGCAATTTTATGGGTTAATCCACAAATTTCGGTGGTACTCTGACGAATTTGAGATGGGAGATGGGTTAGGGTTTCGGGGTTAGAAGAGGAGGAAGATAGAGAAAGAAATGAGAGAAAGTGAGATCTGTTTGGGAGGGGGGTTTAAGTCCCAAACGACACTCGTTTTTTGAAAAAGCGAGTGTGGGATAATTCCCCCCGCTTTTTCAAAAAGCGTGTTGCTGGGCAAAAAAGGTTCAGACTCGCTTTTTAAAAAAGCGAGTGTGGGTTAAATCCCCACGCTTTTTCAAAAAGCGAGTCTTCAGATGTTGAAAATTTGGAACCTAAGACTCGCTTTTCGAAAAAGCGAGGGGATTTAACCCCCACTCGCTTTTTCAAAAAGCGGGTGGGGCGTTTAGGGAATTAAAAAAAACAGGGCAGTTTGGGAAAAACTTTCAAAAATAGGGTCATTTTGGGAAAAAATTCCCTAATCGCTCTCTTGTATTCAATCCAGCACTTGTAAACAATGTAGCCCCAAATGAAACCTTTCAACTTCCTCTTCTCTCTGATTTCTCTTTGGTTCTTGATTTGCTTTTGGATGTTGTATTTATCAGTATTTGATGAGAATGAAGAGTGAAATGTCTTGTGCTAAGCCATTATAGTTTGGAAAGTGAGATAAAATGTTGATAGTTGGAATATAGTTATGATCCCCAGAACCATTTCCCTTTTGTGTAATCCAGAAAGTGCCTTGACATTTCACATTTTTGTTCAAACTTATGAGAGCCCTGGAAACATGGATATGGGTACCAGCTAGGGACACAAAAAATTTGTAAGAAGTAAGACATGAATATACAGCTATATTGTTATATATATACATATACATAATTACATATAAATTTAACCAAAAAAACATCCCTCAATTTAATTCTGAGCTGCTTATTTTTTTAAAAAAAGACTTCAATTTGTTGTCCATAGAAAAGTTAATAGTACATCATTCTCACTACAAAATAGGAGAAATCCATAGTTCATACTTCGTACGAGTTAACTCTCATTCATTGAATCTGCAATTCCAATCGGCTTATTGACTAAATTTTTATTGCCAAAGTTTTTTTTTTCCCCCCCGAAATTATAGAAAACATGAAACAAAGCTTGGGCTTGAATCCTCTAAATAAAGGAATATGGAATTGTGAAATTTTCTTTTATAGATTTTCCTAGCAGAACTTAGATTTGTGTTCTTTTCCTCTTTCCTGGAAACTGGTCTTGATCTTGTCTACATTGTAATTACTGAATTACATTCTAACAGTGAGCTTACATACCTTTTCAGTAGGATTGATGGGAATCCTATATCTGGGAAATTTCCTAGCTTCTTCGCTAATTGGACAAAACTCCAACGCCTGTGAGTTTTTTTTGTTTGGGGTGGGGGGTTTCCTTCTATTGTGTTTATTTGAATGTGTACTTGCATGCAAGTAGTTCGGTTCTTCACTTAAAATGACATCCAATTAAATGATTGACTTGCAGGGACTTGCAAGGAACATCTTTGGAGGGACCCTTTCCTCTTGATTTCTCTTCACTTGAGACTCTAGTTGAATTGTATTTGAACTTATTTATGTGTTCATATCTGTATATTTTAAATCTATAGAAATGTTTTAATTGGCATGATTTTTGTGGTCCAGGAGGGTATCTGACATACACGGAATTCGGACATTTCCCCCTCTTAAAAATATGATGAACTTGCAAAAGCTGTGAGTGCATCTTTCTTTTTAGGACTCCAAAGCAATTGCACCGGCATATCAACAAGGCCAATTGTCTGTCTGCTCACTAATTTCAGAAGTTGGTGGATGCAGGATTTTGAGAAACCTTTCTCTATCTGGCAACATCCCGGATTATATTGGAGATATGACAATGCTTATGACGCTGTAAGTTCACAAATACAGTTCACTGAAATCATGTTTAACGTGCTACACTATTTATTGGATTGATTCGTCTGATAAAGGTAGGATTGCAAACGAGCTCAGCTACTCGCGTGCTACTCGGCTCGAGCTCGGTCAAAGCTCGGCTCGAGATGAGCTCGAGCTTGAAAATCGAGCTCGATGGCTTAATGAGCCGAGCTCGAGCTTGGGCTTGTTGTGATTGTTAGTCTAAGCTCGCATGCTACTCGGTTTGAGCTCGGTCAAAGCTCGGCTCGAAAACTGAGCTCAATGGCTTAACGAGCCGAGCTCGAGCCTCAAGATACTCGGCTCGACTCGGCTCGTTTGCAGCCCTAGATGGAGGTAGGTAGGAGAGATGAAGGGAGCTATCTGATAAACTAAAATCTATGTGAAGACTGTTAATCTGTATTACATCTGGAAGTCTTGAGATCATAAAATCTAATACCTTATAATTTCTTCTTGTGTCTCCTCTTGTTGCCTGAACTACTGATTAGCTTCAAGTAACATTTTCCAACCAGAGGTCTAACATTTATGGTGAGCATACGTTTTGGAAATTATAACACTCTCAGTGAATAACTTTACATAGGCAACTTGAACTATATCTAATTTATGTGCTTCATCAACAAAGAACCTTATTGATATGTTCTTGTTACTTTCATGGGGTGATGATAGTAATAATAATAATAATAATAATAATAATAAATTTTTTTAAAAATAATTGTTTGGCAAAATTGAAGTGGATGGCTGATAACCTGATACTAACCACTCAACATTTAAATTATGTTATGATGGTTGAGGAGATCTTGGTTATGAGTTATTACTGTTGGTATAAGAACAAGATTGGTTTCATTCCTATCCAGTGCAATATTACGGATCTCAGCAGATTCAGTGCTTGGGCCACAGGCGTAAAGACTCCCATCGATCAGAAAGATCCTTAAGAAGAGTTATTTATGATGATTCCATTTTCAGAAGTTAATCTTAGAATTTATTTTATTCTCTTTGCTATTTGTGTAGCAAAACAATTACTCGATAATACTCTGAACTAAGAGAGATTCTGGCTATATTCAAGAATGCATACATAGTTATACATTACATGAATCTGTCCTCTCTTTTCTTTGTTTACTTCATTTTATTTTTTCATTTAATAGTTTATTAAGAGCTACGAAACACAAACACTTCTAGCATGGAGCCGTACCCGTGTCAGACACCTACGCTGCATGGAAGTTCCTTGGGCACGTGTCGGACATTTTTCACATCCTAAATTCTATGCATATTTTATAGATTTATTAAATACCTATGATTATAAAAAATGAATCTCACACTTATTCACTTTTCTTATGCTAATAAACTTTTACTACTTTTGTTTTGTAATTTTGTACAGTTGATAGAATTGCTTACTTTCATATGGAGTATTAATTCCTTTTTTTAGTAATTGAATTAAACTTAGTTTGGATTAAGTTTATGAGTAATCGTATTATATAATATTATGGTCATGTGGTTGTGTATAATTTCTTACAAATTTGTCATGTTCCCTACCCAAACCTGTGCTAGTCTCGTTCCCATATCTGTTTCCTTGCGTCCTAGGTTAATAGACTAAAATTTGATAGTAGGAGTATCTTGCTTGGATCTCCAACATAATTAGTCAAAGGAAAAAGGGATACGTTTAATTATCTAATTGAATAATTTCCTAGTTATATAGCTAATCATCGAGAAGTCACGTAAGATCGTATTCTAAACTCGTTAAAAATAATGAAAATCAAAAATTAAAATACTAGATCAAATTTGGAAGCTAGTATTTTATTCACAACCCACCTTATATAATTATGCTCAATTTTCAGATAGATTCTATAGATTAGTCTCTTATGCTAGGTCTCTTTCATTTTCCTATTTTCTTCCATATAAATCTGTTTGTTAGTAATCTGCACTACACTATAATTTATGAGTTCTAACAAAAGTTCTGTCACCTTATTCAGTATAACTTAGAACTTTCCCTAAATGGAAGAATTGAAACAGCAACAGTGTCATTCTTCCATTTGTACATCATGGAAATGCCATCAGGGGTTTCTTATATGGTTATGGATGAGTTTCTTATAAGTCCATTCACAACGTCTGTTCAGCAATTATTGTAGAGACAGCCTTTCTTGCATACTTAGCTGATTGATATGTTCATCTTGCAGAGATCTGAGCTTTAACTACTTGACAGGTGAAATTCCAAGCAATTTCATGAATTTGCAGCTTTTAAGTAACATGTAAGTAGATATTCTATCATACTAATGCAAGCTTTACACACACATTCTCTCTCTCTCTCTCTCTCTCTCTCTCTCTCTCTCTCTCTCTCTCTCTCTTATGTTGATGATTCGTATTGCTTTCTTATCATATGTAAATTGTGCTGTGGTTGAAGGTACCTTACTAACAACTTCCTGAGTGGTTCAATACCATCCTGGATCTTAAAGAACAATCAGAACTTGTATGATTACTCCAATCGAAACTTAAAATTACATTTGATATATTATTAGTAGGTTATGAATCCTAATAAAAGAATAATTCTCAATTATATTGCAGGGATATTTCATATAACAACTTCACAGGACCTTCATTGTCAACTAATTGTCAGCAAGGAGATGTGTAAGACATGATTTCAATTGGAAGATTATTTCTTCATCACCTAGGTGTTTGTTTGTCTTCAGTCCATAACGCTGTCACTGAACTCGCAGGAATTTGGTTGCTAGTTATTCACCCACAGATAGTGATTTGTATGCTTCTTATATTCTGATGTGAATTTGTCAACTGAATTATGTCTTTCTTTTGATAGTTTTCTTTATTTTAAGTTTCTGAATCATGATCTTTCGTCTTCTTTTCCCCTCCATATCATTTTAATAGGATATCGTCATGCTTAAGGAGGAATCTCCCCTGTTCCGAGTATGCAAAAAGTAGTAAAAACTAATTTAAGTTTATCCTCTTATTCTTTGTGAAATATTTGATTAAATAATTGTGAGATTTAATCGATTTGAAACTATTAATTGGATCCATTTTTTAAAGCAGATTATAACTTGTTCATAAATTGTGGAGGCAATAGGGTGACCGTTGGCTCTTATGAATATGAAGAAGACACACTGCCTCAAGGTCCATCAGTATATGGAATTTCTGCAAGTGGAAAATGGGCTTATAGTAGCACCGGAGACTTTACTGGCAATGTTAATCCACAATATGTTGTGACCAACACCTCGGTCTTGAAAATGGCTAATGCAGAGTTATACATTACTGCTCGTCAAAGTCCCCTCTCCCTCAAGTATAATGGTCTTTGCTTACAGAAGGGAAATTATACAGTGAAGCTTCATTTTTCTGAGATAATATTTACAGATGATCAAACATTTGCCAGCAATGGTAGGCGCTTTTTCGATGTATCTATCCAGGTGATGTTTTGTTTGTTTATTAAAATCTGGTCAGAATCATAAGCCATGTTTGGTTTTGCAATTAGAGAGCCCATAGCAGTTCTTGGACTTTAAAAGCATATTTGGGCTTAAATAGCAGTTTGACAAATTCAAGTAAAAATGTGTTTGGCAAAAGCACTTGTTCGAAACTGGGTGTTTTCACCCTTTTCTCACTACAGCTAGAGTTGATTTTAGTTTTTTGGTGAAGTTCTTTTGGAGGAAAAAAATATGTATTCTATCAGTCATTTCTTTTACATACAATAATGAGTTTAAAATGTTTTACAGGGCCAAAAAGTTCTACAAGATTTTAATATTGCTGAAGAAGCCAACGGGACTGGACTAGAGATTGTAAAGACATTTACTACTATTGTTGATGAAAGCACCTTGGAGATTGACTTCCACTGGACAGGCAAGGGTACAAATGCCATTCCCCAGAGAGGAGTATATGGACCTCTTATATCAGCTATTACAGTTACACCAAGTATGTCCACGTTATCTTACTATCACTGATAATGTATTTTCAAATTAATGGGTTTTGTTTTCCTTGTAGATTTTAAGCCTGACACTGGGGAAGCTAAGTTATCAGTTGGATCAATTATTGGTATATCTGTTGCTTGTATTCTAGCAGCCTTGTTAGTGTTGACCTTCCTTTGGATTTGCTGGAGAAGAAATAAACGTAAAAACAAAGGTAGGATACTATCAACAATCATTTCAGCTTGGGATATTCTAATGTTGAACACAATTACCGCAAAGCATTTACCCGTTCCTTTAAATAAGGACGTCAATTTTTTGTTTCATCTCTGCTTACTTTGTCTGTATCATCTAAGAGATTCACTCTAGAGGTTGTAGATCATGCTTATAGGGACTAATGATCTCTTACAGAACTACTGTAGACACTAACACTGGTTGACTTAACATGATTGTTCTCACTTTAGTTCCACAGAATATATTTGTTATGGGAGCCCATGAGATTGTTTTTTTTTATATCGTTAACGGTGGGTTGAATGCCCCCCGCATTTCATTAAAAAGAATTTAACAAAACATACAACCAAAAATAAGGCTTATGAGATTCAAATCCCAACAGACTGGGTCCTGGAACTCATACACCCCAACCAATAAACAACAAATACAACGAAATCTAATCCTATTAATCGGCCGACCTTGCCAGAGCCAATTTTTCGTGCCAATATGAGCTCATTCTCTCTCAGTCCCTTGCTTGTACACCATTTATCCTCGTCGTCGCTCGCAACAACACCTCTGTCGCCCCCAGACCCATATGTCAATTTCAAGCACCATATAGGAGACACCGCAGGCACTCCACCAATCTGACATCTCCCTGTACAGATTGAGTCCTCGTTCTCCTTCCCTCGCTTGACCCTCATTGAATTTTACTGCTACCTCGCAATGAAGGCTGTCGTTGCCCTTGCCGATTCTACTAATGCCACCACCACCTCCAAGCCCCTTGACATGAGAGAGAGACCTTAGGCACCTCTCACTTTGACCTGAATAGGACAAAGTAGAGCCCAAATTATAAAATTGCCGGACTACCGTCGCCCCACCAATAATGGTACATTTCACTGCTAATTATAAATCAGTTGTAATTTGAATATTTAGGGACAAGATTTGCATATTAGGGATTCCTCCACTTCTCCTATCTCTCACACACACCATCACATCTCCTCTCTCCTCATCCCCAAAGCCACATCCCACCTCAGACTCAAGCCCAAACGTCTCCTCTTCCCCAACTTCAATTTCCTCACTCCTCACCTCTCGCAATTATCGTCAATGCAGAGCCCGCTATACATCCCAATTGAAACCTCCAACCCAAATGTACCTCCCAATTGTTTGTGGGGGTAATCACCATCTACACATTAACACCATTACCACCACCATAAGCTCTTACTGAGACCTAAAAGAGAGGCAGCACCATGAGCCTCTCCTGCTCCAACCATCTCAGGGAGATCCTCTCACTTCACTTGTTTGAGCAACCACCCTCGCCATCCATACCTCGTAAATCCTAGCCTCCCCAAACATCCCGGAACCCTTTCAGAACATTCCACAAACCCTAGATCTCAGAAACCCCCCAAGACTCCACCTTTATGCTTTCCAATGTTCGTAACTGCTCAAATCTCATCGCCGCCCCTCACCACCGCGGACGACGACGCCATCTGCGACCGACTCCACGCCCCATGTCGGAACCGACCGTCGTCCGAAACTCCAAGTGGGAAGATCGGGAGGAGCAACAGATCACCTCTGGAAGAGAGGGATGGAAGGAGGATCGGATGAGGTGTGGAGTATGCATATTTCCCCCTAAACTTAAATGTTTTTCCTATTATGTCACTTGATAAATCTAGTATTTATTAGGATTCTTTGTTCAATTAGTTTATATAGGTTGTCTTCTTATTTAACACAAGTTAGTTAATTGCCTGAGTCATGTTTTACTTAACAGGAACTAATGAACTTTATCTAAGGGATAAAATTCTTTGTCCCTGGTAGTTTAAAGAAGAAGCTATTTACAGAAATATTTATGTATCAAATTTTGCAGTCTTTAATATGTACAATTTATTTTCTGCAGAATTCCGAGACCTACAGTTACATACTAGTTACTTCAGTTTAAAAAACATTAAGGCAGCAACCAATAACTTTGACCGTGCAAATAAAATTGGAGAAGGTGGATTTGGGCCCGTTTACCAGGTATATTCATGGATTGCTGCTATATTAGTCTTCACTTTCTTTAACTTTTCAAGATTATAAATTTTTTTGTGAGCTTTTTGATACCTGCGTGTCATTTTTAATTCTCAGGGTGTGCTTCCAGATGGTACTGTTATTGCTGTTAAACAGCTTTCTTCAAATTCAAAACAGGGGAACCAAGAATTTCTGAATGAGATAGGCATGATATCTGCTGTACAACACCCAAATCTCGTGAAACTGTTTGGATGTTGTATTGAAGAAAGCCAGTTGTTGGTTGTGTATGAATACATGGAAAACAATAGCCTTGCTCGTGCCCTATTTGGTACTTTTTAGAATTCATTATTAAATCAGTTGCCTGTTTAAGTTTTCTCCTTTACGTTGGTTATTCTTATTTCCATTTGCTTCACCAGGTCCTGAAAGAAGTAGGCTGAAATTAGACTGGAAGACAAGGTGTAGAATTTGCCTTGGGATAGCAAGGGGTTTGGCATATCTTCATGAAGAGTCAACACTGAAGATTGTTCATAGGGACATAAAGGCTACCAATGTTCTGCTTGATAAAGATCTCAATGCCAAAATTTCGGACTTTGGCTTGGCCAAACTGGATGATAATGATGAAAATACGCACATCAGCACTCGCATAGCTGGAACAATGTGAGCTGACTACCTATTATTGGCCCATCCATTGTTGTTGTTTATTAGTGAATTAGCACCATCATTACTGAAATCTGAAAGCCTCTGAAGAACAACAGTCAACATAATTGAAAACATTAGCAAATTTCAATATATTTTTCCCCCCATCCCTCCTCTACATGAAAGCTTATAAAAGACTGTTTAGAGATTATGAAGAAAATTTCAAATAATGATAATCTAGCCAAGCCATTCTTCTACTTTGTCTCGGTAGTTCGTTTATTTTCTATTCTTTATACCACATTCACCTTGCCTGTTCTGATACCTCTACCTAGCTATATTCTGTATCACGCTGATTAAACCCTATTGTCATATTTTATGCTATGAAATTTTTATTCTTTTAATTTTCCTAACATAATTTTCCAAATTCAAGATGTTAATCAACTTATTGAATTTTATAAAATGAATTGAATTGATTTTGCAGTGGGTATATGGCTCCAGAATATGCAATGCAAGGTTACTTAACTGATAAAGCAGATGTCTACAGCTTTGGGGTTGTCACACTAGAGATTGTTAGCGGTAAAAGCAACACTTCTTTCGCGCCAATGGAGGACTGTATGTTTCTGCTTGATTTGGTAAGTATTGGATTATCTTGTTTCTTTTTCCTCTTCTAATAAGAGGTGCATTAGAAGTTATAAAACACAGCAATTCTCACTTCAAAAGGGGAAAAGAAAGTGGGAATTAACAAATAGGAACCCTTTTACATGGTGGTGAAAAGCAAATCGAGGGGAGGTGCTAGCAGGATAAGCAAATTTGAGAGTTCCAGCGATGAGCAACGAAGTCAAGATTGAATGTGAAAAAATGAGATCAGATACACCCCGAAAGAAAATCAAGAGAGCATTACTAGGTTGGAGCCAAAACACGGTAGGTAGAAGGATCTAGATGAGATCAGTATTAACGACATTAAAATAAAAAAAAAACTATGTAAGTGTTTGCCTAACAAGTTCATTAAGCTTGGTTGCTCCAAAGAAAGATAGGGATCTAAATGATATTTGACCCCCAAAAAATAAAATTCTTACTCGAGTTGTAACTTGTAACTGAGTCTGAGAAATAGAATAAGACCATTATTTCAAGATGTGTGCAGTGATGTCCTGATGTGATCGAGGCAGTGAAGGAGAGCGAACTCCCATCAAGAAAGAGAAAAAGCAGTTCAGGTAATAGAAAAGTTTGAAACAAACAGCGTGCACATCCAAGATCCAATATCCATGTCATAGTATGATGAAGTTGATGACGGAATCAATTGATGGATCAGATCTACATACCAAGTCTTGCAAGAATAAGTGTCTTGCAGTGGTCACAGAACTAAACATGGTAGTCATGTGCAAACTACTCTGTAATTAGAGAGACAAATATGGGGGAAACGGGAATATGTGAATTAGGCTACAAACTTAACTTTAAATTATAATGTAGATTTATCAATATTGTAGCAATTGGATATTGTTTGTGATTTGTGCAATTTAACGTATTTTCTGATATATTTGATCTTCTTACAAGAATCAGTGCAACGTGAAGGACTGAATTAGTTTGTCGATTTAATGGAGAAGCTTTTCTATCGCAGCAAAAGTTTACAAAAGTGGAGAAAATATCGATATACACAATATGAAATTATTAGGAACCTTACTTGCACTTTGTATTTTCTCATTGCATTTTTGTCAAGATGGTTATTAACAAAAATATTTCTAAATGTCTTCCTTTGGGGTTGCTGAATGTACTGCAGGTTTACGTCCTACAAGAGAAGGGAAGACTGATGGAAATTGTCGACCCAAGCCTGGGTTCCGATTATTCAGAGACAGAGGCTATCCAAATGTTGAATATGGCTCTTATATGCACCAATCCATCACCAACTCTAAGGCCTTCTATGTCAAGTGTGGTGAACATGCTCGAAGGCAAAGCACCTGTTCAAGTTCCCTCGGTGAAGTATGGCATTGCAGAGGGTGAGAGACTGAGATTCATAGCCTTTGAAAAGCTCACAAACCCAGATGCCAGCAAGACACAGAGCATACCCTTGGATTCACCAAATTTGGATTCCTCGACGGTGATCGGTCATGGTGATAGTATTGAAGAAGAAGAGACTTCAGGCGTACTTAACTAGCAGATAATAGTTATTCATGCAAAGGACTCTTTGGTTACTCTCTAAAGCTATTGGAGATTTGTATTTTTTTTTAAAAAGGTTTCTTAGAGTAATAAATTATGGAATAATTCCTTAATTACACTTTAGGCCCCTTACTTCATTGTAATTTTCGATCAGCTCCATTGACTTTATATAAACCCTTTCCGGGTGTATGGACCCTTGATAAAGTGAAGTGTATGAAATTGGTCAAACGGGGCTTCATAAAATATTACGGTAAGGGAAATGAGTATCATGGCCCGTCTGTAGAATACATGAATATCATTTCCTGCTAGTTGGATATTTTTGTGGTGTTTGTTTTGTTAAAAGCTTTTTAACGAAACACAAATACGGAGGGCTTCGACCAACTTTTTATGATGAAAAATATATATATATTACGGTCAGATGAGATGATTAAAAAATTGACACTACAGAGCTAGGAGAAACTCAGTCCATATCTTGCCATTTGGGTTTCCATTTCTATTTTTTGGTAATCCAAATGATTAACTTTACCCAAAAAAATGACAATAGGTTCTGTATTCATGGTTGCCATTTCAACCACTTTATTTCCTCAAAAGCAGCTGCTCTCCTCTGTCCCCCTCTCGATTCTCTCTCTCTTCTTCTCTCCCGATTCCTCTTCTACTACTCCCGATCTCCTATTCTCTTCCCCCACTCAAGCACAACCGATACCTCTCTCGATCTCCTGTTCTCTTCTCTAGGTTTTCTTCTTTTTGGTTAGTTATTTTTATATATTTATTTTCTAAATCAGTTGTAAATTTGGTGGGAAAATGAAAGAAGTTTGGTGATAAAGATAGGCAATTGTTATTTTGATTGCCAAATTTGAGGTCAAAATTTGCAATTATCATATTTGACAACCCATTGAAGAGGGGGGTGTTTCTCATTTGGGTTGCCAAATATGAAAATGGCAACCCATTTGAAAGATGGGTGGAGTTGCTCTAAGAGCATCTCCACTGGCCGGATAGCTATTTGGGTTGTCATTTTCAATTTTAGCAACCTAAAGGACGTTTTTTCTAAAAAATGAGAGGTTGTTCTGCATCCCTAATTGCCATTTGGGTTGCCAAATATGTATATAATAGTATTTAATAGCGTATAATAATGTATATATAATTATAACTGTGTATATAGACATAAATAAATAAATATGAGTAATGCTCAGTTGAAAACGGGTTTTGTTTGCAACCGGGTGTGAAAACAACGATCTGAGCTGTTGGATCTATTTTGATCGTGATCAACGGCTCAGATCGCTTCCGCTGTGATGGAGCGGATCTCCTAAGTGGCGGAGGGGCATTTTTGGGTTTTCACGCCAAATAACGCTTTAGACTTAGCGTTATTTGGCGTGAAGTATTTTTTTTGTGAAAAAATACACTTAGGCTATTGTCGTAGATTGTTTTTTAAAAAAAACAAATTCAACCCAGGCCCAACAACGATCTTGGTATGTACAAGTATTTTTCCAAACATTTGTACATACTTAAATCTCTCTCTCCCTCACTTCGCAGCCATCTCTCTCTCTCTCTCTCGAGCTTGTGAAACTCACTCCAAAACCCTAGCTCTACTCCTCCGATCCACGCCACCCGATCTTTCCTTCTCGATCTCCCCCTCTTCTCGAGTCCTCTCTATCTCTCTCTTCCTCTCCCGAATACTCCAAACCCCAACCCTACCCGAAATCCAAAAGCACCAAAACCCTAGCCGAATTCTTCGAAACCCCAAACCCTAACACCCACTTCGTCATGATCAGCGGCTACTATCGGCCCCTATCTCCTTCCCGAATACCCACATTGTGAAAGGTATTCACTTTTTCACAATTTAGTAGAATCAACTTTAGTAATTTATTGAATTTTTGTTTCAATATTCTTTAGTTTACAACTTTTGTATTATGCGTAGTTTGTCTACAATTTGGAAAGTGTAAAATTTTTGTATCATGTGTGTTGTATACATTTGTTGACATTTTTGTAGATGTAGAATTAGTTGTAGTTGTAGAACTTAGGAAAAACAAACAAACGAGATCCAAAGATTCTGAAATTTGACGAGTACGTCGAACTCACCATGCACAAGCCAACGCAACTTGCAATTGCGAGTTCTGACCCACGGTTTACGAGATACGCCAATGTATCACTTTCTGCTCTTTTTTCAAGAGTGAAAGCGACACACGGCCGTATCTTGCAAACCATGGGTCGGAACTCGCTTCTACAAGTTGCATTGGCTTGTGTGCGGGAAGCCCAACCCAATTGCAAAGCTTCATATTTTTTTAACGTCGATTGTGCATTTTCTCACATATTTTGTTATATTTTGAGCGAGTATTCAATAGAGAACTCACTCAAAAATACGAAATTTTGCGAGTAGGTCGATCTCGCCACTCACAAGCCAAAGCAACTTGAAGTTGCGAGTTCTCACCCACGGTTTACTATATGCATCCGTGTATTGCATTCCGCTTTTTTTTCAAGAGTGAAAGCGATACACGGCCGTATCTTGCAAACTGTGAATCCAAACTCGCTTCTACAAGGTGTGTTGGCTTATGTGCGGCAAGCACGACCCAATCGCAAAGTTTCGTATTTTTTTAATGTCGTTTGTGCGATTTTCTCAAGGATTTTGTTTCGTATATATATATATATGCCAATTTTTTGTTAATAAATTGTTTTATATATGCGAACTTTCTTACAGAGAAATGGTTAGAATGAGGGGAACCGGAAAGCCATCTGGTAGTGGTCGGGGCCAACGTTCCACAGAAGTAAGAGAACTATTAATTTTTATTGTGAATTTTGTATAAAGTGATATTGTTACTACATTAATAATAATTTGTTGTGTTGGTATAGGTTGGTGCATCCTCTTCGGCAGAAAATCGAGGTCCAAGACCATTAAATCCATATGTGCTCACTTTGCTAGACCGCCACAGATCTGAGGTAGTGTAGGGTGGGACGACGCGAAGGTGTAATTTCCGCATTCACGAGTCTTTGACGATGCACCCACGTACCGTCGAGTACCTAGTCTAGGCCGGTTTCTATGGAATCAGTATGATGGGTCAGGTAAAACTCGACCGAGCACTTCTTGCAGCCCTCGTCGAGCGATGAAGGCCAAAGACATACACCTTCCATCTACCGGTCGGAGAGATGACTGTGACGCTACAGGAAATAGCGATGATCTCCGGTCTTCCAATAGTTGGGATGGTCGTGACGGGTCATATAAATTCTGATAAGAGAGAGCTGTGCAATGAACTCATCGGTACATAGATTATTGAGGAGGACGAGGACCATAGGGATAATTTTGTCGGACAACCAATCTGACTCTCTTGGTTGAAGGAGAATTTTGAAGGGAGGTTGACTGATGAATCGACCGACCACCAAGTGTAGTGCTACACCAGAGCGTGCATTATAATGGTGCTTGGATGTGTTATCTTGCCTAGCTCATCGGGAGATACCGTACCGCTTATGTATCTACGATTGCTCGCCGACCTAGGCCTAGCCTGCCGGTAAGCTGGGAAAGCTGTGCATTAGCAACATTGTACAGGACGTTGTATTCAGTAGCGCTAGATGAAACCGAGATGACCGATCTGATGATCTTGTTACAGATTTGGTCATAGGAACATCTACACTTGGGTCGTCCCCGAATTACAAGGCCGACAGATGGTTAGACGGCCGATGCACCAAATGTGGATATGTTTGCACTTTTAGAGGTATATTGGGCAGGTAGACGGAGTTATAAAGACAACCCAAAATGTGTACTAACTTACTACAGAGACGAGCTCGACTAACTACGAGAAGAGTTCGTGATTTGGGAGTCGTATACACCCGAACGGGTGGGAAGACTACCACCGGTGTGCACGACTGGGTCGCAATTGTGGTTGATGACGGCTCCACTCATCAACTTTGGTACAGTGGAACATCAGTGGCCGCATAGAGTCCTTCAGTAATTCGGTCTTCAACAAGATGTACCCAATAACAACATTAGCCTATACAACTCTGAGTTACACGTTGTTAGGGATACCGGTCGTATGTCTACCCATGATTGGGCAGATTTCCACCGAGCTCGTGTTGCAAATTGGAATGAGCGACGGTTTGAACTCGTCCTTGACCAAGTTTCCCCGTACGATGGCATGAAACAAATTTTGTATATGGCTTGGTACAAGAAGATAACACGTTTGTACATCTCTCCGAATACACAACTACCAACTGGGATTCAACTACCAACTGAAGAGAGAGAGATAGAACCACCTGCGTATTCTAGTTCACAACCCATGTTCCAACCGAAGGCGTCATTTGTACGTGTGTTGGTGAGTAAACTTTGATTCACAATTTTTATTGAAATTTCATTATTTTTAAGATGATTAAATTTATTACAAACCAGATTGTGTTTAATATACTTGTTTTTGTGTTCTAGATAGATAATACATGGGACATGGCAAAAGAATGTTCGCGGGTAATTAAAAGTAATGCCGCCGAACCTATGAAGGTGTTCGCTGGGAAGATGCTCTCTTCATCTCGGGGCTCATTAGAAGAGGTAGGAGAGGGTGAAGCCTTGAACCGTTATTTAAAAACGATTGTACGTTCACAGCGCCGTAAGAGCATGAGGGGTAGGTTATCTCGCCTGCAGCAACAACGACTATATCATTCTCTATCTCCACCACAAGAAGAAGAGCAAGAAGAAAAGCATCAAGAAAGTGTTGTTCCAGAAAGACAAGAATCGGGAGAAGAAGAAGAAATTGTCGCGGAGTCACAATTTCGGCGGCGACAACCTTACCAGAAAAGGCGACCACCACAAACTTACACGCCCGGTGGTTGAGTGTTTCCCGATACAATTGTTGTAGGAATTTTATCTTTTTTGTTGTTGTTGATTCTAATTGAAAGAAAGTGCTATGGTTGTTGTTGATATATGGTTAGTTTTGTTGTTGTTATTGATGTTATTGGTGTTAATTTTGTGGTTGTTGATGTTAGTTTTGATGTTAATTATACACCTTGTAGGGATTCAAGTGTTGTTGTTTTGTTGTTGTTGACGGTATTGTGCATATATATATTGTTAGGATTGAAGTGTAGCAGCCACAGCTGCTGTTAAAACTTGTCATTAATTTTTTTTTTTTATATATACTTAGGCCGTTGTCTCCAACAACGGCAACAACGGCCTACGTTGTATGAGAAAAATTACCATTTAAATACTTGCTCCCTGTCTTTAGAAGGACCAGATGCTGGTTTAAAAAATTAAAAATTAAAAAATAACCTAGGTCGTTGCCTCCAACAACGACCTAGGTTCAATGAAAAAATTACAGACTTCAACATTTGCTTTTTGTCTTAGCCATGCAATAAGGAGCATCAACTCTTGAAATTTTTTTTGACGATTATAACCTAGGCCGTTATCTCCAACAACAGCCTAGGTTATATGAAAGAAACTGACGTTTTAAAGAGCTGTTGTTGGGTCTTTTTTTAAAATATCCTAGGCCGTGGTTGGAGACAATGGCCTAAGTTATATGAAAAAATTGAAGACAACGGCACTTGCTCTCGGTCTTGGCCAAGCCATAAGGAGCATCAGCACGTGAAAAAATAAATTTGATGAATATGAAAGAAACTGACGTTTTGGAAAGCTGTTGTTGGGTCTTTTTTTAAAATAACCTAGGCCGTTGTTGGAGACCACGGCCTAAGTTATATGAAAAAATTGAAGACAACGACACTTGCTCTTTGTCTTGTCCAAGCCATAAAGAGCATCAGCATGTGAAAAAAAAATTGATGATTATAACCTAGGCCGTTGTCTCCAACAAAATCCTAGGTTATATGAAAGAATATTTTGAAGATAAGCTGTTGTTTTTTTTTATGAGAGTAACTTTTATTTATTTAATTATTTCGGTTAGGTTTAGGGTTAATTTGGTTTTAGTTAGATGTTGAGAAAAAAATCATTTCTCTCAGTTTATTTAATTTATTTATTTTATCAAAAAAATTCATTTATTTATTTCATTATCTCTCTTTCTCCCTCGGATCTCCGAAACACATTTTCCATGTCAGTTTTATATAGATGAATGCAAGAAAGAGATCGATTATTCACATGAGAGTGAGATATATTCTTGAGGTTTACGGAGAGGGTTAGAGTTTAGGGTTAGGGTTAGTTCGGTTATCTCCAAAACTACTTTATTTATTTAACTATTTCTCTCTCTCCCTCGGATCTCTGAAACACATTTCCCATGTCAGTTGATTGTAGATGAATGCAAGAGAAAGAGATTGATAATTCACATGAGAGTGAGATATATTTGTGAGGGTTACGGAAAGGGTTAGAAGGTTGGGGTTAGGGTTAGTCACATGGGAGAGAGATAGATTATTTATATATTTCTTTCTCTCTCAATTCTCCGAAACATAGGAGAGAGATGGATTAGTCAAAATTTAATAAATCTTTTTAAAAGTTTATTGAATCTTTTAAATTGCCTAACTCATACCAGACAGAGAGCAAGTGTTAAAGTGTTCAATTTTTCATATAAACAACGGCCTAGGTTATAAAAAAAATTTAAAAAAAAATTGAAGAGCTGCTGCTCCTGTGCAAACATTATCCCTAACCCAACACTAACCCTACCTAACCCTACCATAACCCTACCTAACCCTACCATAACCCTCCTTTAATTAGGCCGTTGTTGGAATTTTTATTATATTTTTTTTCGACATGGACAAAAAAATTTATTTCTGTAATTTTGTAATTTTGTTGTGATTGGTATGTGTAAGATGTTCTAAAAGTAATCTAAAATATGAATAGTCGACTTACCACTAAGCTTACCCTAATCCTACCCTAACCCTCATTAACACTAACCTTACCCTAACCCTACCCAAACCCCTGGTTAGAAGGGTATGGGTTAGGGAAGGGTTGGGGGGGGGGGGGGGGGGGGGGGGGGGGGGGTATGGTTAGGGGTTAGGGTAGGTTTAGGGATAGGGGTTAGGTTTAAGGTTCAGAGAAGCTGAACAGGAATGTACTCTCTCATATTCACAATCTCCCCAAATTTATATGTTCCAAAATATATTAAATTTATATGTTATAGTGTATTTTAAATTGATATAGTGTATTTTAGAAGTACCAAAAAATAATTACCATTATAAATAATTTAAATTCTCCAAAAGAAATTATAAATTATTTTAAAATAAAAAGAATTTTTTTTTAAAGGTTTGCACTTGACTTGCTCTTCCAACAACGACCTAGGTTGTTATGATTGTTTTTGAAAATTTTATTTCCTTGCTCTCTGACTTGTTCGGTTTTTTTTTGGAGGGGGGGATAGAGAATATTTTTGTTTTTACAAAAAAATTGTTTAAGTCATTTTCTAAAAAATATTTAGCCATTTAACCTAACGATTATATTTTAGTCGTTTTGGTTGCTAAAAAGGAAAATTAATAAAATATAGAGACAATATATAAGAATATGAATATCTTTGGTGTAGAGTTCAAGAACCTATGTTCGTAGAGATAGAAAAGAAAGTTGTAAAAAAACCAAGAAAATTCATATCAGCTTAGGTCGTTGTTGTCGTTGTTCGCAACAACGGCCTAACACGAATATGAATCGTCATGGTTTCTCTGGGTTCGCAAGTGTTCAAGTGTTCAATTATTTCATATAACCTAGGCCTAGGTTATAAAAAAAAAATTGGAATTTGAAGAACTGCTGCTCCTTTTGGCTTGGCCAATTTAGAGAGCAACTCATCAAAATCAAATTTTCTCATGTAACCTAGGCCGTTGTTGGCCTAGGTTATATGAGGAATTTGGATTTTGAAGAGCTGTTGCTCCTTATGGCTTGGTCAAGACAGAGAGCAACTCATCAAAATCCAATTTTCTCATATAACCTAGACCGTTTTGTCCAGGTTATAAAAAAAATTGGATTTTGAAGAGCTGCTACTTCTTATGGCTTTGCCAAGATAGAGAGCAACTCATCAAAATCCAATTTTCTCATATAACCTAGGGGTTATTAAAAAAAATTGGATTTTCAAGAGCTGCTGCTCCTTATGACTTGGCCAAGACAGAGAGCAATTCATCAAAATCCAATTTTCTCATATAACCTAGGCCATTGTTGGAGGTTATAAAAAAAATTTAGGATTTTGATGAGTTGCTGCTCCTTATGTCTTGACTAAGACAGAGAGCAGCTCATCAAAATCCAATATTTTAAAAAATATTTTGGATTTTGATGAGTTGTTGCTCCTTATGGCTTGGCCAAGACAGAGAGCAAGTATTCAAGTCTTCAATTTTATCATACTACTTAGGTCGTTGTTGGAGACAGCGACCTAAATATAAATTTTAAAAATATATATACACAAGTGTAAACAGCATCTACAGCTGCTACACTTCAATACATCTCACTCTAACAACAAAATCAGTATTACATCCACAAACTAACACTAACAACAAAATTAGTATCAATTACAACAAACAAAATAAATACCAAGAAAATTTACATTCATCCATTCAAATTCATAAAGTATTACATCAACATTTTTTTCAACAATCTCTAATGCTTGAAGTATAGTTCAAAATCTAACATACTCAAAGTTTACATCAAAAAAATTTCACAACGCTTCATCAAAACTCTCGTCAGAACTCTCTTCTTCGGCTGGATTAACTTCTTGCGGATTGGTTGCCCTGAATTAAATGACAAGTTTCAATTGGTGACAAATTTATTTACCACAAATCAAAAATAATAAATTTAAATTAATGATAACCAAATCAAAAAATGTATTACCCCTCAAATAAGGTTGGACAATTTCTTGAATCATGATCCATTTGCACAATGCTGCATGTTCTGCACCATCCTGGTTTTTTATTGCGAAGTTGCTTTTTTATCGGCCTCAATCTTTTGGCACGAGGCATTCCCTTTGTAGTGCATTGTTGTGGGTCCCTCACGCGTGTAGGTACATGTCCACTACCTTCACCATGAGGTTGTACACTACCATGCGGTTGTGCACTATCATGCGGTTGTGCAGCCTCTTCAGGATGTTCGCCAAATTCGGGTTGTAGTCGAGAGATGCCGTCAATGATCTTCACCAAATTCTCGAGCGTGTATTTGTTACTTTGATTGGAGGAATAACCAAGATCGACAATCTGTTTTGCGTGGTAGCTTAATTCACAATATCGAGAAGTAAAATTCTCGCTGTTGCTTTCGGATGGAACAGATGTATAGCTTCTTCTTATCACATCCCGGGTCCGTCTTCTTTTAATATATACATCCGAAAGAGAAGTGTGATGACTGAACCGAAGAACCGCTAAAATGTGCTTGTAAGAAATGCCAACGAAGTTGAATAAGTGATAAGAACATGTAATAATTGTACGGAGTTTGCATAACTGAAGAAGGCAAGCCGATTCTGATTCTCCACAAAGTATCACATGGAAGGTTGAACTATCCGGTGTCTCAAGATCGGCAAAGAAAGTCACATTATACATGAAGCTTTTTGTAACTTTATCTTGGAATTTGTAAAAAAATTCAAAGTGTATGTTCACGCCATTTGTTCCTCCAAAGCCCATGGGCTCTTCAATTTCAGTATCTTCTCACGGTTACGATAATTTTCTTTCAGTTCATCATGTCTTTGCCTTCCCAAAAAATGATCGAAGATAACGGCAAATTCATGCAAGGAGTATTTCTTTTCTGTATGATACTTCAGAGCTGAATGCGATGACTCAACCCGTTGGCTACTCAACATGCTGGCTCAAAATGAATCTTTTGCATAAATGGGTGCCCTTTTTCATGGATTTCAAATATATCGTTCAACCATTTTTTATTCTATAATCCGTACTACAAAAGCAATAAATTCCATTTTCTTCAAAATCGTGTATATATTCGGAATCGTAAATGACAGTCTTCAATGATTTCCTAAGCTTGCATTGTTCGACATACGTACCTCCTGCGGTAACTTGTCCAATATGTGCAAAATGCAATACCGATGCCGAGTCTGGGAAAAACTTTATTCACTGCAGCAGCGATCCCACGGTCTTGATTGGTCATGATGCCGGATGGAGCACGATTCATTACTCCTAACCACTTTTCAAAGAATCATTCAAACGAATAGGCCTTCTCATTTGGAATGAACCCGCCTCCTAAGAAATTCGATTGCCAATGTTGACTGACTCCAACAAAAGGAATAAATAACATTCCATACCGGTTCGTGTTGTATGTGGCATCAAAGAAAAGTACATCGCCAAATTTTTCGTAATTCATCCTAGAAATACCATCAACCCAAATACAATTGGACAACCGACCATCGGGGTCTACTTGAATATCATAAAAAAATGAAGGATCCGTCTGTTTCTTCGATTCGAAAAAATCCATTAGCATATTTCCGTCGTGTCCTTTCAATGCTTCTTGCGAGTCTCTAAGTAAATTTCTAGCATCTTTTTCAATGAATCCTATTTGATCGTGACCACCACTAGTACTTTCGAAGAAGAGCATTTTTCGACATGTCTGGATATTAGCTTTGTTAAATTGATCCATTATTCTTTTATCCGTATTTGACACAGAATAGTTTCCGGACAAAAGTTGCCTTCTACCGGGTGAGGTGTATTCGTGATTGTATTCTTCATGAAATGAATACAACACCCATGTATTACTTGTTTCGTTCAGTTTTACACGAACAAAAGCCTTGCAACCCGTTCTAGAAGTTGTTCCCCGTCTACCATCACTATGTTGACTCGGTGATAACCCGACTTTATTACACAAATATGACTTAGATACTTCCATTCCTCCCTTTAATTTATTCTCACCCTTATGCATTGCAAAACCCCCACATCGAGCATATGACGTATAAAAAATTTCGTCCGCAACTAAAGTAGAAAACGTCATACCTAACTTTGGTTTTAGGTGCTCTTCGACTAACGACATGGAATCAACGAGTTGTTCGACCCCCAAAAAATTATTGCTGGCAACTGAACTTTCCGTATCGTTATTCATCTAAAAAAAATAAAAATTACTAATACACACATCATATATAAAACAAAATGTTATCAAAAAATTGGCATATATATAGATACGAAACAAAATAGGTGAGAAAACCGTACAAACGATGTTCAAAAAATACGAAACTTTGTGATTGGGTCGTACTTGCCGCACACAAGCCAACGTAACTTGTAGAAGCGAGTTTGGACTCACGGTTTGCAAGATACGGCCGTGTATTACTTTCACTCTTCAAAAAAAAAGAGGAATGCGATACATGGACGCATATAGCAAACCGTGGGTGAGAACTCGCAACTACAAGTTTCTTTGGCTTGTGAGTGGCGAGACCGACCTACTCAAAAAATTTTTTATTTTTTGAGTGAATTCTCTATTGAAAACTCGCTCAAAAAATAACAAAATACGTGAGAAAATTGCACAAACGACGTTTAAAAAATACGAAGCCTTGCGATTGGATTGGGTTTCCCACACACAAGCCAACACAACTTGTAGAAGCGAGTTTCGACCCACGGTTTGCAAGATACGGCCATGTATCGCTTTCACTCTTCAAAAAAGAGCGAAAAGCGATACATTGACGTATCTCGCAAACTGTGGGTCGGAACTCGCAACTACAAGTTGCGTTGCCTTGTGCGTGGTGAGTCCGACCTACTCGTCAAATTTCGAAATTTTTGGATCTTATTTGTTTGTTTTTCCTAAGTTCTACAACTACAACTAATACTACATCTACAAAAATTTCAGCAAATGTATACAACACACATGATACAAAAATGATACACTCTCCAAATTGTAGACAAGCTACGCATAATACAAAAATTGTAAACTAAAAAATATTGAAACAAAAATTCAATAAATTACCAAACTTTATTCTACTAAATTGTGAAAAAGTGAATACCTTTCACAATGTTGGTATTTGGGAAGGAGATAGGGGCCGATAGTAGCCGCTGATCTTGACGAAGTGGCTGTTAGGGTTTGGGGTTTCGAAGAATTCGACTAGGGTTTGGGTAATTTGGGATTTCGGCTAGGGTTAAGGTTTGGGGTATTCGGGAGAGGGAGGGAGAGATAGAAAGGACTCGAGAAAAGGGGGAAATCGAGAATGGGAGGTCGGGTGGCGTGGATCGGAGTAGAGTTAGGGTTTTGGAATGAGTTTCGAGAACTCCAAAGAGAGAGAGAGAGAGAGAGATGGCTGCGAAGTGAGGGAAAGAGATATCTGAGTATGTACAAGTGTTTAGAAAAACACTTGTACATACCTAGGCCTTTGTTGAGAACAACGGCCTAGGTTAAATTTGTTTTTAAAAAAAACAACCTTGGTCGTTGTTCGGCCTAAGTGTATTTTTTCGCAAAAAAAATACTTCATGCCAAATAACGCTAAGTCTGAAGTGTTATTTGGAGTGAAACCCCAAATTGCCTCTCCACCACTTGGGAGCTCCGCTCCATCACAGCGGAAGCGATCTGAGCCATTTATCATGATCAAAAGAGATCCAATGGCTCAGTTCGCTGTTTTCACACCCGGTTGCAAACAAAACCAGTTTTCAACCGAGCATTACTCTCTCTCTCTCTCTCTCTCTCTCTCTCTCTCTCTCTCTCTCTCTCTCTCTCTTTATATATATATATATATATATGGGAAATGCTCAGTTGCAAACGGGTTTATTTGCACAGAGGTGTTGCAAACTGAGTTCCTGGCCGTTGGATCACTTCGATCTAGATCCAACAGCCAGGATCGATCCTGCCCATTAGCCCCCTTCTCTCACTTAAGTGAGAAAGGGTAAATACGGTATTTTGCCCCAAAATAACTCTTCGAATTATTCAATCTCTCACTCTCTCTTGCTCGCCGCTGATGAACTTGTTGGCGAAAATTGAACCTAGGCCGTTGTTGGAAACAACGGCCTAGGTACTTCGAAATGAGTTTTCGACCTTGGCCGTCACACAACGGCCTATGTATAACCTAGGTCGTTGTGTGGAACAATGGCTTAGGTTATACAAGTGTTTTAAAACACTTGTACAAATTTCGTTCTCCTCCTGAGAGAACTCTCCTCCTGCATTCTCTCACACTCAGTACTCTCTCTCTCTCTCTCTCTCTCTCTCTCTCTCTCTCTCTCTCTCTCTATGGCACACTCAAACCCATAGTCGAAACCTTAGCTCCTCCTCTTTAACTTGACTCTCTCACTCATTCTCTCCCTCTTCTCGAACTCTTGCCCTCTTCCATTGAATCTCCCGAACCCAAAAAACCACAACCCTAATGAAATCTCCCAAGCCCTAAAACCCTAACCCTACCGAAATTACCCAAACTCTACTCCTCCTTCGTCTAGCAGCGTAACCACCTCCTTTATCTTTTTCCTAAAGCCTACATTGTGAAAGGTATTAACTCTTTTCTACTTTAGTAGATCTAGCTATGTTAATTGATTGAATTTTTGTTTCAATGTTTGAGTCTACAATTTTTGTATTATGCGTAGTTAATTATAGGTTAGTTTCACAATGTGTATTGTATGTATATGTTTCTGTAGATGTAGATGTAGTATTAGTTGTTGTTACTCGTTATTAGTAATAGCGCACAAATGAGATCCAAAAATTCTGAATTTTTGGGAGTAAGTCGGACTCACCACGCACAAGTCAACTAAACTTGTAGAAGTGTGTTTAGATTCACAGTTTGCGAGATATGGCCGTGTATCGCTTTCCATTCTTTTTGTGAGTGAAAAGTAAAACTATGAGTTGAAACTCATTTCTACAAGTTGTGTTATTTCAATAATTACTATGATGCAAACTTTTCAATACATGATTTCGGACACGTACATTTGCGAGATTATTGTTCCCACTTATAATAAATTTTTGAAGTATTTTAATCCCCATCCTATATTGTATTGTATTACTACTGTTATGGATCCTCATACCAAATTAGTGGGTACGAGGAGTTTGATTGAAATATTTTTTTACTTTACTTTGAGATGATTATGAATATGATTGTATTAATTTTTTAGCTAGCTTTGAATCGACATTGAATAACCTGTATGATTATTATGATAGAACTTTTAACTAGTATTACAACTAGTTTAGTTACTTTTTCTTCTTCTACTTCTAGAGGTAAGGATAAAGTAATTAGAAAATGTCACTGCTAATTTACTTGCACGTATTCAATCAAAAAAACCTAGGATTAATGCATCAAATGAATTAAATTGGTATAATCAATAAGATAGTGAGAGTTCTAGTACTAAGATTGAAATGCTACAATGGTTGAAAGAACATGAAGATCTTTTTTCTATACTTTCACATATGGCTAGTGATCTACTAACTCCTCATGTCTCCACAATTGCTTCGGAAAGTATTTTTTCTATAAGTGGCAGGGTTTTAACAGATTATATAAATCGCTTGAAGCCGGATTCGTTGGAGATGCTCGTGTGTACCGAAGATTTGATGCAGGCTAAAGACATGACTCGAGGAAATGCAGCATCTACATCAATAAGTGAAAACAAATCGCTTGAAGTCCAACAACCAGATTAGGGAATTTAGGACGATGAGATCTTAGGTTTAGGTTAAGTAGAGGTGCACAACAGTAGTCCAATGTTCTCTCTTCAATCTAACTCTAGACTATCTCGAACTCTAGATTATAATTATCCCCTCAAACATGTAAATGTAATTCAAGAAATATTGTATGTTCTTTGTGGGTTTCTATTACTTGTATCAATATGTAAAAAAACTTGTAAAATATTCATAGAAATTGAAATGAATAATATATACATTTTTTGACTCTTATACAGTTATACTTGTTGTATTTTTTTAAGTGAAGTGAAATTAAAAAAATTAAATAAATATATTAACCGAGCCAACCTGCAATCCGGCCCGACCTAAAACAAGTTCAACCTAATGGGTTTGCGGGTTGACCGGGTCGAAATTTTGGATTTCGAACCCAGCCCAGCCCAACCCGGTTAACTTGCTAACCCGACTCGAGCCGACCCAAGCGGTTTCGACCCGACCCAGCCTGAACGACCTGATTGCCACCCCTAAGCTGGCTCTTCTACTTTGTTGATAAAGCTTGTCCAAACTCTGGATTGGGCCGCTTACATGCTCCCACTAAAACCGCTTGCTGGCTTTATGTCTTGCATACTATGTTGGATACGAAGACGATGGAGGAATCGAGAGGATCGGAGATGGAGTGGAAGCAAGGAGAAACAGTCAGCAACAGTAGCAGCAGCAGGTTGCGGTCGACCGTCCTGGGGTGCGGTCGACCACCCTACTATGCAAGAGTTTCCGAGAGAGGGACAGTCGACTGACCTTGGGGTGCGGTCGACCAAACGCGGCGCTGATGGATTATTTGGGTCAGATCTTAGTGATTCGTGAGAAGCCCAACTTTCTCTTCAAGTCAGATCGTACGGCTCTTATCGAAGGGTTATCTCTTCAGAAACATCTAACGGCTATTGTAACAAGATATCAAACTAGGGTTCTCTATATCTCTATATATTGTTATTATTGGTCTTCATTTAGAGCCAAGAGAGAGAGAGTACTTCATTGAAAAAGAAATTGAGTGATTCTCTAATTGTAAACAACTAGTACTTGCTGGTGATGCTTGAGAGAATGTCCTTGTGAGAATTGTAATATTCTTGTATCTTCTCTAGTTGAATACCATCTCGGGTTATTTCTCCCCCGGATTAAGGCGAAAGCCCCAACCTGAACAAACTTGTGTGTGCTTTGGTGTGTTTGGTATGATCTAGTATGTGCTTGATAGTTTGTATTGATTGTATCGAATAACTCAATAAGATCCTCCGTCACTAATTTTCCTAATACCTCTCTCTCAGTAACCAACTTCGGGTATCTTTTGTTTTTTTCAACACCAACACAACTTGCTTGGCCCAATCCTTTCCCAATAGGTTGTGGGTCCAATTTGAACAATTCGCCATAGGGAAGACGTTGGTCATGAGACCTTAAAAATTTCCTACCAGTCCGCTGTGTACACAGACTTGGGCGAGAGGGGCACGGAAATTGTCTAGGAGGATCGAGCGCGCAAAGGAAAGGTCATAAACTCATAGTAAGTGGTTAAATATGCAGGTAACGTATTTTTCGTTGTTTCTTTGTGGGTTGTATGAGTGGTTTATTCTCTTTATACTCCAAACGTTATTGAATGTTCGAGGGATGATACTTTCTATATCTAGATAAAAAAGAGTTTGTTTTATTATGCGCTTTTTAATAAAATATGATGGTCATACTCTATCGTATTTTTCAAATAAAATAAAAAACATTTGCATGAAACTTGTCAATGGGGATCAGCAGTCACAAACAAACTCGCAAACGTACTGGCAATCACCAGAACGGACAACATCACAATTAGATTTTTGTGATGGCAAGATAACCAATAATCATCGGTACTTTCAGACCAAATATTCTGGCACTCACCCACTGTTAAAGAAATACACAATTGAATCCTCTCATACAACAGCGAATTACTGGAAAAGAATGCCACAAAACAGGTTCTACTCACTGCACAAAGCACGCACTATCTACCATGTATTCTATATTCTACCATAATCTAATCTACAAAGCACAATCCAAACATTGTCACACCAAACATAATCATTTGTTTTCAATTGGTTAGGGACCAGAAAACTTAATGATAATCCCTAAAGACATATTTCTGCTCTCAACTAAGGCGGCCACAATTTATACACAACAATACGAAAGCAAGATGTGATAACAATACCAACAACTCTAGTCAATAACAGAATGAAATGTCACACCCGAGTTCCCGCAGGCCCAAGAGTGAGCTCAAGCTCATCCGGTGCACAATCTTCATGAATCCGCTCACCTTCCCATGCCTTTACCAACCCTACATCACTATTGCCACAACTTCCAAATTCAAAATCATCGCAAACATTAAGATGCTCGAGTCTCCCCATTGTGGCTGGTGAACACGTCCCACTTTGCCCTGGGGTTGGGGTCCATGCCCCTGAAGAAGTAAACGGGGTGAATGGATTTCTTGAAACGAGACTGAACGTGGGTGATGTTGGACTACTGCTCCCATTTGGGATGTAAATCCCAGCAAGCCAACTAGAATCATGGGGAAATACTTGCTGGATAGGACTTGCGGGAGTTGAGGTTTGTAGGAATGAAAGACCAAGTTCCCGATTAGCCTTGATACGACGAGGTGATAGGCAACCGGGGGAATTTAGTGGAGGAGTTACAGGAGCACTTATGGAGCCATTGTTCTTAAGCCATGGGAGCAGGGGATCTTCATTATTGGCATCACAAGCATTGTAATCATTCATCGGGTAGGGTGAACGAGCAGGGCTTGGAAAAGAGGAGGCAGTCGGGCTTGGGTTATAGGATACACATCGGCTTGGCTGATACGATGAGCACGGGCTTGGTGAAACCGAGTACCCTACTGCATCCATCTGCTCCACAGGCTTGCATCCCTGCATTGTAATGTAGTTGCAAAGACAAATGATTATTTGATCTGTCGATTCATGTTCTTTGTACATACTTTAGAAACCTCGTAAAAAACATTTCAAAATTATGTGTTGTAGAACACCTTATCGTATGGTTGTACCAAATCTTTGTTAGTTGTTACAAATGAAATGACACCTACATTATAATCCTCTTAAGGTTTGTTATAATCCTTTAATCTCTCTTCCAAATGAAATGACACCTACATTATAATCCTCGTACAATTTCAAGTTGGTATCCCAGATACAATTAGAAGGTTAACATGAATTTAGAGTATCTTGCAGTCTGGAAGTTAGACGCAGAAAAGAAATTGAAGAAATGGCAAAAGCTTTTTTGCTCTTAATTGTTAGTTGCTACAATTCATTATGATGAGGAAGAGAAGCCTTTAGTAATGGAGTACAACAAACATATTGCTATCTCAATAGAGATATGATGGGGTAGTATTATATCTTGTTCATGAAACATGCTGGAAATTATTCACTCTTAAACTCAAAAAAGGGATAGCATATGCTAGAAATTATCCCTATTTGTTTCCTTGATTGGGCCCATACAAATTGTAGAACATCCAACATATGCAATCGTTTCAGTTATAAGAATTGACTCACTTCACTTCTATTCTGATTCATACTTACTTCTGACTGTTTTAAATCCCCCCCTTTCAACATTAACTAAGGTTTCTGAAAATAGAAAGACCTCAAAATAGATTTTTAAAAAATAAGGATGATCTATCAATCTAAATGCAAACTTTTTTTTTTTAATCGTAAAAGGTTGGCCTTGGCCCCCCGTGTTTCATTAAAATATTTAACAAAACAAACAACCAAAAATAAGGCTTAAAGTTCATATCCCAACAGGCTGGGTTCTGGAATTCATACCCAACCAACAAACAATAATACAACGAAATCTAATCGTAATGATCGAGTGACCTCGTCCAAGTCAATTTCTCGGGCCAACTTGAGCTCATTCTCTCTCTCAGTCCCTTGCTTGTACACCGTTTATCTAAATGCAAACTTACTCATCAATTTCGACTAGAACCTATCAATCCTCATCCTCTCCATATTCTTAATCAAACAAATATACACAAACCTTACTAATCCATCAAACCTCCCCTCTTCAACTAGACCATAATTAAATAAATAAATAAATATAAACAATTTAAAAAACCCAAACCCAAAAACTCAAGTTGTCAACTTCAGCTCGCCTAACAACCAGCGCGCGCTACCCACCCAACCCACCCACGTCAAGATCTGCTACCTAGCGCACCCAACCATATTTCCGCTATCTTGCGCCTAATCATAAAAACGGCACGAAATTCAAAGCCTTTTATTACCTTCCGATAAGTCGTCCCGTCCGATTCGACGGTCCACCCCGCCTCCTCGCAAAGCGCCTTCAACACCTCGTTGTTGTCGCAGTGCTTCGGTAGCTTATAGTTGCCGTAGCTCCTCAGACCAGCGTAGATCTTCGCCGCCATCGCCCGCCGCCTGCGCTCCCTTCTCCGGTTGTTCTCCCTCTCCGTCGTCGTCGGCATCCGGTTCCCTAACGTCATCGCTTTCGGAATTTGGAATCTGCACGAATTTTGAGAAGAATTTGGGGATTTTTTTTATGGCGGAATGAATGAAGGTATGAAGGGGACGACTTAAGACTGAAACAGGTTGGAGTTAGGAAAAGGGGCATGGAGCTAAGTGGTATTTACGGGGGTGCCATTGTGGGGTTCGACAGGGACGTGTGGTGAGCACGTGTAGAGCAAGTGGAGGGCCAGGAGGGGACAGGTCTTGTCTGGTTAAATATTTGATATTATTGGTAATTAATTAATTAATTAATTAATTAATCTCTTTTTTTAAAAAAGAAAATTAATTAATTAATGTTACAGATATTAATGTGGTTGTTTGTATTGTATGATTAGAGTGTAGTTTATGGTAGTGGTTTGACTGGTAATTTGAAGTTGCATGGAAAGTTCGTTGGGAAAAAGTCTAATTAGTAGTCTGCTAATCAGCCGTTTTTTTTTTTTTTTGATTAAAAGATGACCGAAGTCATCGCTTCATTAAAAAGTGCTTAACGAAACAGAAATATAAGATACATACTGCCCGTAGGCGAATAAAACCCGAAAGCGTCTAACCTGGGCAACACAACCCGAACAACAAACAGAGTACATCAAAATAAACAACATCTATTACATAAGACCCATATCTGGGCCCCACTGCCAAAATAGAACGATCCCCAGCTCGCTTGATGACTACTCCGCACCCTCTCCTGGCCGCATCTTCTTCCTAGCTCTGTTGAGACCTGTCCATTCATAACGACACATGTGAATTTTATGCAGCAATGATGACAGAGAATGACGGACACTATTAAAACAGAAATCGTTACGGTCTAGCCACAGGTTCCACAACACGGATGCCCCAACTATTTCCCACTTTAGTCTACTCTCTTTTGAACCCCTGTTATTTCTAAGAACCCCCCAAACCTCCGTACTCGACCCCGGATAGTGTATCTCCCCGAACGATGTACCCACTATCCGGGGCTGATATTGCTAATCAGCCGTTAGGAAACGGAAGCATGCGTTTCTTTTGTTGGATTCTTATTAATTAGTTTCTTGTCTCCTCAACACTTTGTTTCACACTTATTCGAGTAAAACTATGTTTACGCTTGCTTCGCCTAACTAGTGTTCTTTTTTTTCTGTTTTTTGTTTTTAAAATTTTCTCGTAAAAGGTCGACTAGAGTGAATTTTTTGCCGTGATAGGCCACTTTTTGAAAATATTTAGGATTATGAATCAGTTTCGAAACTATTAATGTTCGTGTGTTAACTTGTGCCACGTCAGCAACGGCCGCTATTCTCATTAGCAACATATTCATTTTGAATGCCGCTAATGGGAATAGCGGCCTATGTTTTAAATGTTTTTGATTTTTTTTTTTTTGTCGCTATTCCCACTAGCGATCTTAGTATATATGAGATCGTTAATGGAATTAGCGGTCTCGAAATGTATTGAAACACTTAGCGAAATCTAAAGAGTTTTTCCCAAAAAATTAAACTGAGGTTCATATTGGGAATAGCGACCTTAGTATACTAAGGTCGCTATTCCCAATAGCGATCTCAGTAGGAAACACAATCTCCTTGTTCTTTGTAAAATTTGTAAAATAGTCATACAACTAAGACATCTGTTCAGAATAGCGACCTTAGTACAATAAAGGTCTCTATTCCGAATAGAGACCTTAGTTTTAAAAATAAATTGATTATCATTTTTTCAGAAAGTAAAAGCTCTCTACATTTTGCTAAATGTTAGAATACAGCTTATTAAAGGTCGCTAATCTCATTAGCGACCTCATATATACTAAGGTCGCAAGTGGGAATAGCGACGGCAAACAAAAAATTAAAAAAAATTAAAATATATGTCGCTGTTCACATTAGCGACTTCGAAAATGAAGAGGCCGATAAATAGCGGTCGCTGCTGACATGACACTAAGTAATCCAAAAGCTCTAATAGTTGGAAAACTGCCTCAAAAACGCAAATATTTTTAAAAAGTGGCCTATGAGGGCAAAAAACTCGAGTAGAGTAGGGTTATTTTTGGAAGCAATTGGAAGTAAATGATTGTTAAGATTGGATGATCGACTTATCTATTTAAAAGTATGTATAGTTGGATGTGAATTACATCATAAAAACTATGTAGAACAAACTTTTAAAAATATATTTTAAATGGTCAAAAGTTATGAGAATTATGGTTGCGAACCAAATTGGTAAAAGTTATTGTAAATGCATGAAGGTTAATGTTACCTTTTTTTCTAGAAAAATATGGAATTTGGTCACTAGTAATTTACACGCAATGCACATCTTAATAAATATATTTTTAAGAGTAAAAATTTTCACGTAGTCTGATCTTGAACCTGAGATCTCTTTTATATTATTTATGTACGGACAATGCATGTAAGTTGGTAGATTTACTAACGACAACTCCAACTCTCCCATTATACTAGTTATTACTAGTAGTATGCAAGTGCTTTGCACGTCCTAATAAACGTCCCTAATCTCTAATCTCTAATATTATAATGGGAGAGTTGGGGTTGTCATTTGTAGACATTCAACCATCAAATCTCAATCATTCATTTTTAAGTGATAGTTATATTAACCATTCATTTACTCAAACTGTTGTTAGTTACCATAATACCCTCAAAATTCAAATTTATTTACAACATAATTATTTACAAAAGTGTCACTCATATAAAATAAAAGTTTGTGCCGCTAGGTGTAACTTGTAAAGAGTATGTAATGAGTAAAGGTATGTCTCAGGTTCGATGTCAGATAACGTTTTATTATTTACTATATATATAAAAACCTAATTAGAACGTGCATCGCACATGCAGATTGGAAGTATTTTTTAAAAGTAAATACTAAGACGTAATCTGGTCTCGAACATGAGACATCTTTTTACTCATCACATACTATTTACAAATTACCCATAGTGACACCAACTTTTATTTTATATGAGTGACACTTTTGTAAATAATTGTGCCGTAAATAAATTTAAACTTTGAGGATATTATGATAACTAACAACTGTTGAGTAAATGATTGGTTAATATAACTTCCACTTAAAAATAAATGGTCAAGATTAGATGGTTGATTGTCTATAAATGACAACCACAACTCTCTCATTATAATATTACTAGTCATCTACACTTGCGATGTACGTCCTAATAATATCTGCATGTCAATGCACGTTCTAATAATTTTTTTATATATTTAAAGTAAATACTACGACATAATCTGGTATCGAACCTAATATCTCACTTTATTCATCACATATTTTTTATAAATTATCCCTAGTTACATCAACTTTTATTTTTTAATGGCGGTTTTGTAAATAATTATGTCGTAAATAAATTTAAATTTTGAAAATATTATGGTAACTAAAAGCAGTTAAGTAAATAAATGGTTAATATAACTCCCACTTAAAATTAAATGGTTGAAATGAAATGGTTTATTGAATGACTGTCTACAAACCCAACTCTCTTATTATAATATTAGAGATAGATTTTAATAAAACAACTTTACAGTACTGGAAGAGAGAGTATAGGAAAAATAAAATATAAATCTCTAACAATGCCCGTTAATGTTAACATGTAAAAGCTAACTGGATTCAAATAGTGTGGATTTTCAAATAAAAGTGTCAATATTTGTGGAATGTAAACGCTTTCTAAACTAAAACAGATTAATAAAGAAAATACCACCTTTTAATTCGTATATCGAACTACTTGCTACTCATCTACAAAATGGGAGCTTAATCAGTATTAACCCATATTTTGGGGAAAGTGTAACAGTATTATTCCTTTCTTTTTTTCTCCAAACTTGTATAGCACAGGCATAATATTTTTACAACAAAATATCGATTTTTTCCGGAAAAAATACCACTTTTTAAAATTAATTCTCAAAATATACCACTTTCGAAACTAATTCTGAAAATTGACCACTCGCAGTTGTAAACTGCGGCCTGTTCGATTGTAAGACAGCAATTCCCAAATGCGGCCTATCTAAAAATGTGTTTTTTCGATGCCACAATTACAAACTGCAGCCTTAGTTCATTTCATATTTGGGATAGAGCGACTTGGAGACTTAGACAATTTTTTCTAAGTAAAAAAAGGTTGAATATAGGATATAGTTGGGAACTGTGACCTAAATATAATAGAGGCCGCAGTTAGGAACTGTGGCCTAAGTTGTTTATTTTTTTAAAAAAAATATTAGAAGAATAAAAAAATTATAATAGATGTTGCAGTTCCCAACTGCGGCCTCTGTTATAATTATGTCGCAGTTCCTAACCGCGGCCTATATTTAGCCCATTTTTACATGGATAAATTGTCTAAGTCTTCAAGTCTTTCTAGCCCGAATGGGGGTGGCATTCGGGCCTACCGGGCCGGGCCGAAGCCCGGCGGGTTTGACCAGGTCCCGGGCTTAGGCGGGTCGAGCTACCAAAGATCCCGTGCTGGGCCGGAGGGGAAATATTGAGGCCCAACCCTGCCCCTTGGCCCCTAGTTCGGGGGCTGGGCCGGGTTTTTTTTTATTTTTTTAATATTGTTTAACAAAAAAATTGAAAGAAAAATTCTTTACAATTGTTAAAAGATATATTCATAAATTAAACTCTTTTTATGAATTACAAAGTTTAATTTTTAATCAAATAAATTAGTAGAATCTCATTTCATTCAAATATATTCAAATTACAATACGAGGGAAACAATTGTATTTAGAGATCGAGATGACCTCTATTTAGATTGAAGAGAAGGTAGTGGTCTATTGTCGTACACTTCTACTTAACCTAAATATAGAATCTCATCCCCTAAAATTTTCCCAATTATTTACAATACAATATACAAATTACATTCTACTAGATGTTCATTCGTCGTTACTTGTTGATCTGTTTTGTGCTTTTTGTAAATCTTGGGTCCTCTCTTCCGCTTTCATTTAATTTTCGGCGCATACTAACATCTCCAAATTCTTTGTTGTCAAGCAATTCCTGTTCGGACTCATAATCCTGCCACCAATAGAAAAAGAACTTTTCGATGCAACGGTTGACACCGGTACAGTTACCAAATCTTTAGCCATGTGAGAAAGAATACTAAAAATATTTTCATTAGTTTTTCAAAAAAAAAAACACATCTACTACATCTTCAATGGGAGGTTGTGCATTATACCAATTCTGAAGAAAATAATTTTGGGGAAAATAATAATTATTCTTCTTATTATATTTTATTCTTTACTGTATACAATTATATATAAGGATTACATTCTTGGAGAAAAAGAAAAGAGATTGATAGAAGATTTGGAAGATGAGAGATTTGGAGAATCTGTTTCCTATATTAGGAAACAGAATATACAATTACTATATTTCAACACTCCCCCTCAAGTTGGTGCATAGATATCGAGCATGCCCAACTTGTCAACAAATTTCAAGAAGATCCGAGTCGAAACGGCCTTGGTTAGGATATCTGCAAGTTGATCTTCTGACTTCACTTTGAATATCTCAATAACTTTCTCATCTAATTTTTCTTTGATGAAGAATCTATCCACCTCTACATGTTTCGTCCTATCATGCTAAACTGGATTAGCCGCAATATCACACGCCGCTTGACTGTCGCAATACACCTTCATAGGTTCCTTTAGACCATAGCCTAAAACCTGCAACAGGAGTTTTAGCCATAAAACTTCTGTTATACTTAAAGCTACTCCGCGATACTCAGCCTCTGCACTAGAGCGTGCAACAATATTTTGCTTCTTACTCCTCCATGTAACTAAATTTCCTCCAACAAATGTGAAATATCCTGAAGCGGAGCACCTATCGATTGTAGATCCTGCCCAATCAGCATCAGTATATGCCTCAACCTTCAAGTGACCATGTTTCGCAAATAAGACACCTTTTCCTGGGGCTGACTTAATGTATCTCATAATTCTCACTACCATGTCCATATGTTGTTCCCGAGGTGCATGCATAAACTGACTTACCACACTTAAAGCATATGACAAATCTGACCGTGTATGTGCAAGATACATTAGCGTCCAACCAATCTCTGATATCTTTCCTTATCACAAGGCACTTGATCCGCTTCGTTGCATAGTTTCAGTCCTTCTTCCAATGGTGTACTAATCGGTTGACAAGCGGACATTCCAGTTTCCTTCAATAAATCCAGAACATATTTTCTTTGAGAAAGAAATATTCCCTTTCTTGAGCGAGAAACTTCAATCCCAAAGAAGTATCTCAAAGGACCAAGATCTTTTATTTCGAACTCTTGTGACAAGTAGTTCTTTAATGCCTTCATCTCCTCAGGATCATCTCCAGTTACTATCATATTATCAACATAAATAATGAGAGCAGTAATTTTACCTTCTTTTCTTTTTAGGAATAGAGTATGATCAGAATTACTCTGATCGTATCCGAATGTCCTCATTGATTTTGTAAATCTCCCAAACCAGCCTCTTGGTGACTGCTTCAGTCCATACAATGCTTTCTTCAGACGACATACTTTGTTGTTGTGTTTGACTGGTCTGTTCGACCCTGGTGAAAGATCCATATAGACTTCTTCTGTCAATTCCCCATGCAAAAATGCATTCTTCACATCAAATTGCTCCAACGACCAGTCAAGATTTGCAGCAAGTGACAATAGAACTCGAATAGTGTTGAACTTTGCCACAGGTGCAAATGTTTCGTCATAATCAATTCCATAAGTTTGAGTGTACCATTTGGCAATCAGCATTGCCTTGTACCGCTCTATCGAACCATCCGATTTATATTTCACTGTATAAATCTATCTGCATCCTACTGGCTTTTTTCCTGCTGGCAGCTCGACTATCTCCCAAGTCTCATTCTTCTTCAAGGACTTCATCTCCTCATCCATAGTTGCTTTCCACCTTGGATCGACTACAGCTTCCTGCACACTGTTAGGAATAGATACAGCAAATAATTGATTTACAAATGACATTTGATTCAGACAATTGGTGAGTGGACACATAATGACTCATGGGATACTTGACTTTACTAGTGGGATTAGGCTCGTAAGTGGGTTTTGGGATACCTCTAGTAGTACGGTTTGGGAGTTCTCTTCTTGGAGCTTCGGACAGCGATGACGATTGGTTTTGGGGTTCTACTGGGAGTAGAGATAGATCTGATGGTACTGGTGGTGGAGATGGTTCAGATGGTGTTGGAGGTGGAGATGGCTCATCTTCATGGAGGTTCGGCACTGACTGCAGATCTTCGTGGAAATTCTCTTCCTCAACCAAGTCTTCATTCGAGTGATCGTCATTACTTACATCCTGATTTTCTCCCCTTATATTTGGTTGTTCAGTTTGAATAGTAACCACTTCATCATAGGCAAGAGTTTGAACTTCACTTTGGTACTCCCCTTGAAGTTCAACCTCAGAGGAAAAATACATCTCATCTTCATGAAACACAACATCCATAGTCACAAACATTTTTTGAGTGGGTGGGTGATAGCACCGATACCCTTTCTTATTCTGTGCATATCCCACGAAAACACAGCGGACAACTCGATGAGTTAACTTATTGCGTTCATGTTGATGAAGATGAACAAATGCAACACACCCAAACACACGAGGTGGCAAGTTGACGACTTTTGGTGCATTCACAGCTTCAGTTAATGTTTGGAATGGTGTGAGGAAGTTTAGGATATTAGAGGGAACTCGGTTGATTAAGTATGCAGCAGAAGCAAGGGCTTCTCCCCAATAAATGAGTGGCATATTTCTATTGATGAGAGAAGCACGGACCACTTCGAGTAAGTGTCTATTTTTCCTTTCTGCAATCCCATTCTGTTGAGGTGTATACGAGCATGTAGTCTGATGAACAATTCCGTGTTCCACCAAATATTATTGCAGATTTGAACTCAGGTACTCTCCGCCATTATCACTCCTAAGAACTTGAAACTGTGATTTATACTGAATCATAACGTGCTTGTGAAATTTCTGAAACAAACGACTAACTTCACTTTTTGACTTCATCAAACAAATCCAGGTCATACGGGTACAGTCATCAATAAAGGTCACAAACCATTTGGCTCCTCCAAATGTAGTGGTTTTGGATGGACCCCAAACATCAGAATGAATAATCATAAAAAGAAGGGAGCTTCTACTTGGACTTGGAGGAAAAGAGACACGATGACCTTTTGCGAGTTCACACACATCACACCGAAAGGCAGATATATCCAACTTCAAAAATAAACTTGGAAATAATTTCTTCAAATAACCAAAAGAAGCATGTCCTAGACGTTGATGCCATAGCCAAATATCTGATTTCTTCTTCTCATCTTCGGATCCTTCCACACTTAGAGCTTGAGTCAACTTGCTCGAACATTCAGATTTTAAATCTAGGTAATAGAGCTTCCCGTGTCTAACCCTATAACCAATCGTCTTGCAAATCCGAATATCCTTAAACACACAATGTGAAGGCCAAAAAACTACAATACAATGTAAGGCAGTGGTTATTTGAGCAACAGATAATAGGTTGAAATTCAAGGATGACACAACTAGGGCAGTATCTAAGGTTAGGTTGTTTGTGAGGTGTATGGTACCCTCGCCAGTAATAGTGGCAGGATCACCATTGGCAGTGGACACAGTTGATTTTGTGGATGGTTGAAAATTTTGAACTTGTCTAGAATCAAAAGTCATATGGTCGGTAGCACCCGAATCAATTACCCATGCACTATTCATAATAGAAGCAGAAATATTAAATACCTTACCATCATTACCTGCAGCTGTAACTAATGTAGAGTTGAGTCCAATATTCTTCTCAGCTCTATCAGTTTGTCCCATGGTAGCGACACAAGAAAAACAACGGATCTGATCGACACAACTTGGCCAACAACAGCAACTAGCAACACAACAAACAGTACCTACAGTAACACAGCAAACACCAACACCAACAAACACCAATTAGGGATCGGGAGCTCGGGAGGACGATAGGGAGGATCAGAATCGGGATCTTCTTCTTCCTCAGATCTGATTTGATCAATCAGCAACTCAGCAAACAACGCACTCAATAAACAGCAAGAGAAAGAGACAGCAACAACAGTGAAGAGTCGATGGCCGGCTAAGGGGCGGCGGCGCTGGCGACCAGGAGGGGGCAGCGTCGACTGACGGCGGCTGGGTCGACGTCAAGGCAGAGGTCGAGCGGCGGCGGGGTGATCGTCGACAGAATCTAACGATCGGGAATAGTAGCAGAGGGGGGTTCGATGGTCTGGGCGGAGCTCTGGGTGGCTCGACAACGCGCAGGGGCGGCGCGACCAGACAGCGTCGGGGGGTGGCGTGTTGCCGATCGGAAACAGGAGCAAGAGGAGGCCGGTGGTCGGGAACTCGTCGGAGAAGGTGAACAGAAATTGGGTTTTAGGGGATTTGGGGAAGATGAACAGTAACTATCTGGAGATCTGGAGATCAGGAAGGTTAGGAAGATGAAGGTGAACGGGGTCTTGAGATCTGTAGTCGACGAGGATGATGATCGGTGACGGGATCAGCAACGGGATCAGTAACGGGATGATGATCGGTGACGGGATCAGCAACGGGATCTTTGGATGACGAGGAGGCAGATCTGATCACCTCTTCTTCTTCAATTGGCCTAGATCTGGTTAGGCTCTGATACCATGAAGAAAATAATTTTGAAAAAAATAATTATTATTCTTCTTGTTATATTTTATTCTTTACTGTATACAACTATATATAAGGATTACATTCTTGGAGAAAAAGAAAAGAGATTGAGAGAAGATTTGGAAGATGAGAGATTTGGGGAATCTGTTTCCTATATTAGGAAACAGAATATACAATTACTATATCTCAACAAATTCAACTCATTTGGTGAATTGGTTCTTGGTTTTTTTTTATGAGATTTAAAACATTACAAGTAGCAAGACCCTTTTCCTTTGATAATATAGAAGAAGAAGAATAATTAACATTTTGTATTTGTATAGTGTTAGATGAATAAAGTTTATCGCAACTATCATATAAAATAATCAAAACATTCTCAAATTTTGTAGTGAAAACAACATGATCAAAATCTTGTATTTCTTGATGTGGAGCATAAGTATAAAAAATCTGAATTAAATTTTTTGTGCCCTCTAAATTAATCATAGGATTCATACACTCGCAACACAATATAACATAGAAAGTTGATGAAAATATTTTAAAATTTTAATATAAGCGGCATATACAATTTCTCCAATAAAATGGTCATTTATCAAATTTTTAATTGTTGTCATCATAGTGACAATTGCAAGTAAAATACTACTAGATGTAGTTGTATATGTTTTTGAAAATTATAAAGTAGCTTCATTAAAAGTTTCTAAAATTTTGTACAAACTATCGGCAAAAATCAAAAAATCATCATCTAACATACAATCTTGCATACCCATTGCAATACAAAATTCTATAAGATTAAAACGATAGTGAAGAACAACGCTTAATAAATCCAAGTAGAATTCCAATGATGTCTAACATCTTTAGAAAAACGTTTAAATACAATTCCCCTAAGTTAACACCAATCATGAAAAGCTTGAGATATTGGACCACTCAACGTAATAAATTGAACACAATTTTCCATTGCCTCAATTTTATTGTGTCCATATTTTAGTACATCTTGTACACAAAGATTTATAATATGACAAACACACCTAACATCAAAAAATTTTGGTTCTATAGGATTTAGTGTAATTATCAAACTGGCAATTATCTTAGTATTATTAGAGGCGTTATCAAAATCAATAACAAAAACTTTATCAAAAATACCAAAATTGTTACATGCTTCCATAATGTGTGTGGCAATTATTTCACCCTTATGTGGGTACCTAACAAATCTGAATAAAATTATCCTCTTTTGAAGTAGCTAATCGGAATCTATCCAATGACATGTTACACACATCATTGGTATGTCGTTCACTCCTACCCACCCATCTGATGTCAAAGAAACTCTAGTGTGTAGTGATGTTAGTGTAATACCCAGCAAAATAGCATATGACTATTTTGCATTGTAATCCATGCACAGTTGAGAATTGCACGCGATTATATATTTTCCTAATAACAATTGATTTTAATTGAGAAATTTCAGATATATTATATATTCTGAACCCGATGAGGCATATTCGGGCTATCTTCTCAATTAAATTGTGTATTGTTCCAATTGTTCTAACGAGATAATCTCTGGAAAAATAATATTTTTATAACATATATTCTTATATTTTATTTTACAAATAAATATTTTATTTGTATATGAAATTACATATACATATATGAATATATGTATATCGTGATTGGATTGTATATGATATGATTACATGTATATTTGGTAGGATGTGTAAGAATCACACACAACCAAGAGTTCTCATTTTTTATCTTGATGATCAAATAAAACCTAGAGTGGAGATTTATTCCTAGTGCAAACAAATCCAAGCAATATTTGAAACTTCTAGGGATTTAAGTGCCAAAATCCCTACTACTTATCTCATTTTCCTCTCTCCCACTCATCCACCGACCTACCCTTCTCTCTTTCCTTCCCATTTTCGGCAGCAAAGAAATCCAATCCTCCATGGCTGAAATCCAAAAATCTTCCATCTCCATTTTACTTCATCCAAAACCCAACCTTCCATCTTCTTCTACTTCTCCTACTTCTCATATTATCAAGAAAGAGAGAGAGAGTTTGATTTTCTCTTGTAGGTTGAAGGGGAAAGCACTAGGAGGAGATGGAGAAGAAGGAATGCAAAGGAGAAGGAGCTAGAAGCAAGGGGTTCTTCATTTCTTCAATCAACTTGTGGGTGATTTCTAAACTACTTCTTATTTAATTTGTGTTTATTTAAATTGTGCAATTAAGTTGCTTGTTTGAATGCTTGTTAGTAGTAGACATGGAGTAGAAATGGTTGTGCTTGAAATTTTTTGCTTGAATGAGAAGTTGTGGTAGAATTGCAATTATAGCTTAAGAACTTAGTTATGTTTGAAAAATTTTAACTTGGTGATGCATTAGAATTTTGTTTTCAAATTTTTAGTGGTTGATCTTGAATATGTATAGAGCAAGCTTGAATTATTTCGGATTTTTCAAATTTTATTTGGGGGGTTTACGAAATTCATTTCCAAAACAGCGAGTTAAGGGAATCGGCAAATTTGGGTAATCAGTGAATTAAGTTCAAAAATTCGTAACTCAATATTTATAAGGAATTTTGAGTCAGAATCTGAAAGAAAAAGTTATATGTATATGTTAACTAAATGTATTCCAAATTTTAGAATATTTGAAATTTATTTGCTATTTTTAACATATTTGTTTGCTCGACTGGTTGAGGAGGGAAACTGCAGCTAAGTAGATGGAAGTGTGAATTTTGAAAAATTGTTTCTCTCAATCAGTATGGAATTTTGTGATGAAATTTGGCATGTGGCATCTTGTATATGTCTACTATTAGTTTACCAAATTTGATAATTTTTGAAGAATACTTAATACCCTATTTGATCGTTACAAAATAGCGCAGCATGAAGGAGAGTTGTTGTGTCTATGTTGTGATGGCCGATTTTGATCCATGTTCAAAATTGCATAACTCCTAGGATATTATGAGTTAGGAGCTAAAATTTTGAGGTATTGATCTTGTATATGTCTAGTTATTGAATCTAAAATTTCATAAACATTGGACTTGTGGTTGAATCTATATTGATTTTTGAGTACGGTATGTTCAGTTCGGTCCAATTTTTGAGTAATCAGTGAATTCGTGCAATTCTTGAATTGTGTGATGAGAATTCGGAACAATGATCACTAGAGAATTTTAGTAGAGAGTCGTAGCTTTCCAAAACATTTGGAATCATGCAATTCTAGTATGTGTAGCAAAAGTTACGATTTTTTTTAGATGGGGCAGAACCCGTCTTACTTGAAGAATTTGGTTTTCATAGAGAAAACTCATTTCCTATGTGTATGCTGATAGAGATTGAAGTTTTTAGGGACTTTAATGGATGAATCTGTGGATGTGTCCAACTAGAAAGTTGTAGTAGACACTCCCACCTTTCAATAGAATCCTGAATCGAGTAACTCCGATGAGTGAGAAAATTTTTATGCTATTGGAAAAGTGCAGCAAGTGCAGGAAGGAACGTACAGCTGAGAGTGTATTGGGTTTTTATAGTATCAAGATGATTGAATTTAAGGAAATGGTTAACTAGAAAGTTATAGCCTAGGGTCTTAGCTTTCCAGAATGGGTGGTATCAAGCAATACCAAATTATATCTTAGAAGATATGGGTGTTACAAGTTCGGCAACTTGTTGCCTTGATCGACTTCAAGCATGTGTTAACGCAGGGGACTTGAGTTCTGTAGGGAATTTGAGGGATTTGTCAACGAGGGGATTGCAGTAGAGTCTTCTGCCCTTCTAGAAAATCAAATTTTGTTGGATTTCGATGAGTGTAGCTTGAGTCGCCACTACAGCTTATGATTGGAAGATTGATGAGAAATTTCTCTGCATGACACAGTATGGTGACCATGAGCAATTGAATTTAAGATGTTTTTGGCACTTCATTTGGGACTTAGATAGTTTCCTATGCTTAGCCCGCATGGTTGACATGAGTAAGTTGAGAGTATGGGTGTATGGTCGATCTTGTGATCTAGTGTCTTGATGCTGGAGTCTGTCAATGGTCAGAGGATTGGTATTTGTGTAAGTTGCCTTCATTCACAATTTTTATGTATCTTTTGGACACCGTTGGACTACTCGCTGAGAGTCACGGGACGGGGTTATGGTCGATAACCGGTGAAGGTATTGAGAATCGGTGAATGTGATTCCCGTGATTATTATTATTTTGATAGACCAGTCAAGATCGACATTGTTGATCAGCACTGTATATGATTTTTGAAGTGCTGGAAAAATTCAGCCACCTTTAGAAGTGGTCCCTTTGCATGTGTATGACATGTCCTCAACTTTCAAGTGTTGAATTGAGAGTTAGGAGGTATTTCTATACCCCAATACTTGTTATTTTAGTGTCTTAGGTTGTTAAGACACGACTAGTGACTTGAACGATATTTGAGTCGTCAACCATGTCTAAGTTAGTTACCTACATCTATCAACCATTAGGCCAACTTGGGGACTTCCGCCTAAATGATTGAAAGTGACTAACTTGGATGCCGACGAAATCATGGGAGATGATCACGGGTCGAGTTGAGGACGAGACTCAATGGGAGAAGTGGCGAGCAAGTGATCGCGTCGTCGGAGCCGCAGGTTGATAGACGGGAACCAGGGTTTCTATTTAGGAAACCGCTTGAGACTAGAAATCAGTTGGTGACCATGCCGTTGTAACATGTCTAGCGAGACTTAATGTTCGTTAGTTTTGCCGTCACCTATAACTATCTTAGTTTCTATCAAACTAGTAATCGGGTGATGTACTCTCCTGTCATTAGGGATACATGCTGCAGTGCGTATCTTGCACCGTTGATTCCTGAAATACCGTGGTAAGAACGGGATGGGATTTCCTGGTAGATAGAAAAAATTAGACTTTCGAGGCCGTCAAGTTCTATGCTGGTGGACACGAACGGATCATATGGACTGCGGTTCTGTGAATCTTCGGCGCCATAGGTATGATGCAGTGTATCTTTAAGTTCATCACGGCTTTTGAGTGGGGTCCGAGAGTCGGGCACTAGTGGCAAACCGAGACACCACTGAGTGACTGCAGAAATGGATGTGACCGATTAATCTGCAACCTCATCAACCATGATCTATCTATCAATACAGGACGAATACAAGAGTAAGATGCATGGCGAGAGTTCAAAATCCTGAACTTGGATACAACGGCTTGATTTAAAAAGTATGTAGTATGGGATGCATACATTTCCAAAGTTTCACTTGCATTTAGTTCAAGTACATCCTGACCTGTGCATTAGATTACTAGGGCTTATCGTACACGGACGCCCTTGATCCGACTCCACCTTCCTTCCCTTCCTTCCCTTTAATCAAGATTCTATTTGCATTAAATCTTGATTTATCTAGTTGGAGATCGTTGTTTTCTTATCAGCATTGCGTCAGTAGAATTACTGATGTGACCACTCAATTGGATACTGGATACCGAGTCGTGAGTGCAGGAGAACCCAAGACTAGCAGGGCATCCAAGTGGAGGGGCAGTGTACATGCCTACCATTCGAGCAAATGTCAGAATATCAGAGTAGTGCAGCGGGAGGTCCGAGCTACAGGGCGTATCTCAAGGAAGCAGCATGACCGCTCGGTGGAGCTTCTAGTAGTGAGTTGTTGGTTACCGTTCTGGGTGGCAGACGGTAATCGTTACATTGTAGTATCTATAACAAGTTAATGTAATTTGTATTTCTTGTTCAAAGAGCAGTACAACGGTTATAACTAATGGTGTAATAACTCTGATGGCAATAAAAGTTTTTATATTCCGTATTATTTACTGTGGTGAGATGCATTTGAAGGAAAAGATTATGGTTGTGTCACGGATGCTCGGTAACGGGAATCTAGGGCGTTACAATTAGTGTTGCTACTAAAAAATTTTTAGCCTCATTATGATAATCACCCTTAATTACATTCCTAGGAAATTTTTTATAATGGAGGTTTAATGCGGTTTATGCAAAAGTATCTACGTTCCTACTTTCACTAAACGAATAAGGTAATTCATCTCTAATTACTAACTTAGCAATTTCTCTAAAAACGATATCGTGATCATAGCTATGACTATCTACTTGACCGATATTAGGGTGTATTTTTTGTTGTGTGAGATTTTCTTTAGAAATTTCGGGTTGACATTTATTTAAGTGCCGTTGAAGTGTACTCGTTTAGTCTTATCATTTTGAGAAGGGACATAGTCAAAATATTTGTGTACTTTGGAAGTGGCACCTCTTGTTTTTTTTTTTTTTTTTGATAAAATGCACCTCTTGTTTTACGGGATTGAGAAGGACCTTGTTCCGATGATTGTGTTTCTATGTCTTTTACTAATACTTCTTCCATGTGTGTTTTACAAAAATCGAGAATACTATCATAATTCATAAGTGTTTCTTCATCCTCTACATATGGAATTGGAATGGAAGGAATACGATGACTACTAGTGGAGTCTTGGCTGCTATGTCTACCGCGTGATCGGTTAGATACCATCTAAACTAGTGTATGTTATAAAAATTCTAGTGTGTGTTCTACAAATTTTCTAGTGTATGTTTTAAAAATTATTTGTAGTGTATGTTTTAAAATTTTAATTCTACAAAACAAGTAAAAATAGATAAACTAGTGTATGTTATAGAAAATGATTCTACAAAGCAAATAAAGTTAAATGAGATTCTACTATAATCTTATGTATGTTAATAATAAAATTCTAAACAAAAAGAACAAATATTTCAATAAAGCAACAACAATTAAAGAATAAACTAGTGTATGTTTACCAAATTTTTTTAAAAATATATAAAAAGAAGAAGAAGAAGAAGTACAAGAAAACTCAATTTAATTAAGAGAAATAAATGAGAACAAACAACAATGCTAATTCTAAAAATTATACAAATACAAAAATACCGTATGAGTGTAGAATGTAGATTGAAGAATGAAGGTAGAGAGAGTTGAGTGCTTGTAGTGTTGTTAATAATGTTGATTGTTGTTGGATATTGTTGATGTTGATCCTTGCAAGAGAGATGAGAAGTGAGAACCAATGTTGTTGATTGTTGTTGATTGTTGTTGATTTGTTGAGAAAGATGAGAGATAGTAGAGAGAATTGAGTGAATTTGTGAAGAGAATTGAATGAAATGTGGTTGTATATATAGGATATGTATATTTTGAATTTTCCAAAATACCCCCAAAAATTAGTTAGTATAGATCCGTTGGGGGGTATTTTAGTAATTATACAAACACATTTTAAAAAAAAATAAATTCTGAAAGAAAAAAAAAGGAGCTAACGATCGGCCTAGACCGGCCCGGGCGGGGTCGGGCTTTTGACGGGCTTTTCAAGGACCGAACCGGCCCCCTTCAAGTGGTTGGGTTGACCCCGATTCAGCCCGGGTTTGGGAGGGCCGGGCCGGGCCCGGACTAGCCCGGCCCTAATGCCACCCCTAAGCCCAAATATGGAATGAAGTAAGGCAGCAGTTGGGAACTACAGCCTTGAAAAAATACATTTTTGAAGAGGGCGCATTTGGAAACTACGGCCTCACAATCGAACATGCCGCAGTACACAACTGCAAGCGGACTACTTTGGAAATTAGTTTCAAAAGTAGACTATTTTGAGAATTAGTATTAAAAAGTGGCTTTTTTTTAAGGAAAAAAAATCCAAAATATAGCTTGCAACAAGATTGTGATTATGGATTTTTTTTCTTCTCTAAATTACTTATAAGGTTTTTATCATCTTAAGTCCAATAAAAAAAAATCAAAAAGTTTTTAAATATTATACAAATATAATACATAATGTAACATCCCGCAAAATTGAGTTATAACAATTTTGCTCATGTGTGTTACGCACGTATATTTCGTACTGTTACGAGTAATTCTCGTAACGTATTTCTATATTCAACTATTTGTACATTTTCCATTTTCTCAAAACTCATTTCAATCCTATTTTTAGCCAACACAAACATTTATTTTAATCTTTATGTTTTACGTGCATTGCACGTGCTTTCAATACACGTGTCGATTACGTATATTTTCCGCTACGTGAAATATCTATAATATTATTGTTCTACGTATTTTGTATTTTGACTGTTTTTCGTTCTCTAAAATTAATTTTTAATATTTTTGCACGTGCATTGCACATAAAATTTTATATATTTTAGTCCCTAAAATTTTCTAAAGTGATGTATATTTTTATTGTCATTTTATTGGTCACAATTATATTATTTATTTTTAATAAAAACTCATAGGCATAAAGTTTATTTTAAAGCACACTAAGAAAATTGATTAAAAAGAGAATCCCATAATTTTATTTTACATTTTAAATGTACACTTTTTAATTCTCCACACTTGACTTGTAACAAACACACACAAATGAATTATAAACAAATAATTAAAAGAACGAGAATTGTGTACACGTGGGGTGCACGTGCATGTGTGTGCACATCAAGGGTTGGTCGATCAAGGAGATGAAAGGGTAGGAGTTTGTGGCAGTAATTTGTGAGTGGGTATTTATTTCGGGTAGTGGAGGTCTCTTCATTCATCCATTTAGCCCTATAAATACATCTCTCATTCATGAACAAAGTACACTAAAAGAAACAAAAGAAAAGGATAAAAGAAAGAAACAGAAGAGTTTTTAGTGTTGGCAAATTGCTAGGAAGTGAAGGCTTGCTTGGTTGGAGCTTTGGAACAATTCCTATATGAGTCTATTTCATTTTTGCATCAAAAATAAGGTGGGTGATTTCATTGCTTTCTGGATATTGTAGTATGCATGTTTAATTGTTCCATGATTGAAAATGTGGCATGTGTTCTTTAAATTTCTAATTTGACATATTGCATGTTGTATTGATAACTATAAATGAGATACGAAAATAAATGCATGTTAGTTGAAGGAATTTATTATAGAATTGTCATGATTAACATATTGAAATTTTAGATTGAGTTGTTATAGTGATATTAGGTGCATACTAGTACATCATGTTTAGATTAAATGAATTTGGTGTAAATTCTTACCCAAAGTTGTTAATTTATGGAAAGAAAGTTGTTGTTTTAAGTTTTAGTTCCATTTCAGAAATTCATATCTATTAAACTAGATGGAATCTAGAACTAAAATATTTATAGGAACATCTCGTATATGTCAGGAACATCACTTTAAAATTTCATAATTTTTGGATGTCGTTTACTATTTTAATAAAATCCAAACTAAGGACTGGTTGGCAGTAGACTAGTTGCTGGAAATCTGTACACATTTCGGATTTTGATTATTTCAACATCTTAGATAAAGTTTTTTGAGAAAAGTCAAAACTAAGAACTTGAAGTAGACTCGTTAACCTTTCTGTAAAGTCTAAGAAATCAAATTTTCACAAAGAATTGAATTTATAATGAACTTTTTAAGACTGAACAAGTGGCAGTATTTCAATATTTTGACCCTGCTGTAGATTTCGAAGAATTCAGCATTATAGATACAATATTTTGAAGAAACTTATAACTAAGAAATTGTAGTAGACTTGTATACCTTTATTTTGATCTAAAGAACACAAAGTTTCATGAAGTAAGTAATTTTTATGATTTTTACAAGTAGCATGAGTTACAGTTTTCTGATTTTGAACTTACTTTTTTCAAATGAATTTAGACGAAGTAATTGAGAATGATTCTAGGTGATCTTAACTACAAAGATATAGTAGACTCTTTTATGAAAATAATAAATCTATCTTTTGAATAGAATTGAGATTTATAATTGAAATATCGATGATATGAAAAAAGTTTATTTAATCGAAGAAACTTTGCAGCTTATTAAAGTGAATTGTTGGTAGTGTGATCAACCAAGAAGTGTTTACTTCATAGTTGGTAAATAAGAATGAATAAAATGATTGATTGATATGTGAATAAATGAAATTAAGAATATGAATAATGAGGGTGTGAGTACCCATAATGTTGAACATGAAAAGATATTGATTCTAGAAGGTTAGTGAGATTCAGGTGTCGGCATGTAAAGATAATGATTATTGATTTTGAGAAGTGGCCAATATGGGATGTCGTTCTCGGTGTATGATTTAAGACCGGTAGGAGGGTAAGCTAGCTCTAGGTAGTAGCATTGATTCATGTTTTTAAATTTAAGGATAGACACTGGGAGAAGTTGTAATAAAACTTAGACAAACGTAAGTGGGGCGCCTCTATATAGTCTGACGGTGGACTCAAGGACTATAGACCCAGTTTGACAGTGGACTCCGGAACTGTGGTTGCTTGCGATGGAGACGAACCTTAATTAAATCCGGGGCTATGACTGATTTGACGGTGGACTCCACGATCATGAATAGTCGGGCAGATGGGAGGCCATTCTCTAGTGTATATGCGTATATCGGGGCTAGAGGGGCACTTGCGGGATGTTCGCACGATGATGATTTCTGTATAGCTTGACGGTGGACTCCAGGGCTGGAATCCGTACTCGTGGGATATCTAAAACTTGATTTTGTTACCGAGTAGTTTTTCATGGCAAGGGATTCCCTTTATTGTGGAGTACCTAGGTGCTTGCCCTCGGACCTATATAGATGTAACACCCCAATTTTTTTTTTCATTCTCCAAACTAAGTCTCCAAATTCAATTCTTTCAATTTCTATATCACTTTGATCATAAACTAAGAAAGTTATATTCCAGGAAAAATTTTGATAGAGTCTCCCCTATAAATTTTCCCCCGAAACACAAAAAGCTTACGAAATTCTACTCAAAATTCCGTAGCTCACAATCCACATAATATTTTCATGGGCTCCCCAGGCCAAAATGAGCAGATACACACAGGCAATATAATATAATGCTCTGGGGGCCAAACTCATAACGGATTATCAAATATCAATTAAAAACTATAAATTTCTTTGAAAAACGAGGTAAAATTTTAGAAAAATCCTTGTAAAACCTACCACAGAACCCGGTACTCCACAAAAAGATGGGTACGGGTCACAAACATACCACATCACCCCACACTATACTCATCATCGTCATATACATGCTTATACATCCCTAATACAATTTAAATCATAAATTTTACTATTCCTATAACTAAATAATACAAATTTTTAAATTAAAACTTCACCCTACCAATCCACGCTTCACCCCTGCACTGATGAGAACCTGCAACAGTGGGAGATCTAGGGTAGTCCTCAGACTCCCCTAACCCCCAAACACTAAGGGGTTAGCCATTTCTGGTGTGAGTATAATTGTTAATCTAATGACAAATTAAAATAGTATACAGAAAATAAATTAAACTTACGAATACCAAATTAAGATAATGCAGCCTGAATCCTGAACACAACAACATCGTCAATACAGTGATAAATCAAATACTTTGCCAATCCTGCATTCAATTATTTAATTATCCATAACTTCCCACATTTCATAGTACACTTCACATCAACCTCGTATATATATATATATTTATCTTACATTCGCATAATACAAATATTCATCTTTCCACACTTATCGTCATATCAGCATTTCACTATTTATATTAATATATCTACATGATGTTATTACATCATTTCTCCAACTCTATTTAGCCATGTGTTTCATTTACTTATATTATGTCATCAACACACACATTCACCCTGGAAGTTGTGCCGAGGCAGGTAGTTCCCACCATTTCCACGGAAATAGTAGGCGAGTAGTTCCCCGACACACTTCCAAGGTACACAACTCATATCACAACATAATTTCTTTAACAACCATTTTCAGACCCAATCTCATAATACAGGTATTTATTTTATTGTGTTATAAAAAGTATCATATCATAAACATAAGCATTTATTTCAGACCCAATCTCATAATACAGGTATTTATTTTACTGTGTTATAAAAAGTATCATATCATAAACATAAGCACCTATTCTCATAATACCACCTTCCTTCATGTCTTATGACATAATTACCACATCTCATTGCCCATGCGATTTACTCACATTTCATCACATCATTAACACCTCATTAATTAGAATACTTATACTCATTGCATCAAAACCATGTTTTATAGCTCATTCACATCTTATTATATCACTTTAGTAATTTATCATTCTTATAAACAATAAATCTTATTATCATTTTCACTTAATCCCCAAACACAATCTGGGGCCACAACATATCACACCCCATAGCCGATAGCTTGGGTAATAATCACCGCACCCCAAATACACAGTTTGGGTAATATCACATCACATCTCAAGTCGATAGCTTGGTTATTAATCACTTCAATCACTTATCATCTTCACTTCACTTTATTTCTCATTTCCATCAATCATTACCACTATTATATCCACTCACCCTGTGAATTATGCCAAGGCAGGTAGTTCCCACAATTTCCACAGAAATTGCGGGCAGGTAGTTCCTTGACACAACTCCAAGGTACAACTCACATCAACTGTATTTTACTTTAATGATCACACACATAATACCATCACTTCGTATTATTCATGAGAACACATGTCTCTTCTATTATTATCATTTTAAATTAACCACGCACTGCATTTATCACTTCTTTTCATACACTAACTCATAACTCATTTTCTTTCACAGTTACTTCATTCACAACCACTTTCTTTCTCATCCACAATTCACATTCCACTAACCACTTTATTAACTATCACATTTATTATTAACACTCGGTCATTTATTAGTTTGTCGACCAGTGAGCCACAGTATCCCAATATACTGAAAGCCGACAGCCCAGTAAAACACGCGGACCGATGCTCACATAGAGTCTTACTCGTCCGAGACTACGTCTTCCTCCCAGCCTATGCCAGCGAGGGAACTCCGCACCCCAGAAAACTGGGTACTTCCTCCCGGCCGAAGCCAGCGAGGGAAAACAAAAGGAGAAAAAACTCTGCACCCCAGGTAAACTGGGTACTTCCTCCCAGCCGACAGCCAGGAGGGAAAACAAAAAAAAAAGAAAAACTCCGCACCCCAGGTAAACTGGGTACTTCCTCGCGACAGATGTCATCGAGGGAAAACCGGACCTCAAGCCGATAGCTTGGGCGATAAAACTCCGCACCCCAAACATAGTTTGGGTAATAAACTCCGCACCCCAAGCCGGTCCTTGGGTATTAGGAGGTCTAACCCAAACCCCCAGGATTGCTGTAGGTACTGGTCAACAAAGCCATCTGTAATTAGCATTAATCATTTCAACTTTCCATTTTACTAATTCAACATAAAGCATCACAATTTTTAATTAGACAATAGCCACATCCTTGACTTTAATCACAAGAATAATAACACATTTTATTAACACTTACCATCGCACCTTTTATCTTGCATTTGATGCACATCTGATGTCCACGATATTGATTATCATCTCGTTGTATCATATATATATATGCATACACCATGTCATATTATTGCCCATTAATTCATTTCAAACATAATTAAAATGTAAACATGTACCCAATTATTAAATTCATCAATTATTGCATCACACATCATAATCATCTATATATATATTACAAATAAACATCACACATGCGGGTTTCCCATCATAAGGGGCCAAAACCACTTATTTCCTCTAATTAAGTCTTATAATATCTATTTATAGCATACTAGCTCATACATCATGTTTCATATAGGTAAAATCACCTATAAGGGCTTATATGCCCCAAAACATGCACAAAACGGACACTATAATTACACAGATCTTCAAAACATGATCACAATCACTAATTTCATCTAATTACACCTTATAGCATCCATCCATAGCATGCTAGCCCATACACCAGGCTCCGCATATACCCGATTGCCTATATCGGCCTATATACCCCAAAAACATGCACAAAACATGCACGGGGTAAAAATATGCATAAATAATTTAATATATTTAGTTTTTATACATCAACACATCACATTAACCCATAATATAGGTTTTATATACTTAAAATAATTAATTTCACTAAATTTCTCAAAAACCCATTTTCGGGCCCCTAAAAATCCGTATTTTCCTTGAAAATCAATTTTTGCTATAACTTTTACAAGACATATCAAAAAGCCACGAAATTTGGCCACAATATAAAATATTTATAATTACAATATACTCACCTGACGGATCGAGCAAACGATGTCCCACGTCCGTCCTGTAGCCAGTCGAAGTTCGACTTTTTCCCACCTAATTGGAAAATTATAGAACCGGTTAGCTTAACACTCAAAACTCGACCTACGGACCTCCAAATTCGAATCTGTCTTCACCCACGCGTCACAAATGACATATGTAGGTGAGCTACATCGACGGATTTCAAATTCGAACCCCGATGCAAGAACTCACATATTGATCGGAGGCTTTCTAATAGGAAAATTTCCTATTTCCTAATTTCTTCAATCCCTTGGTCCTAATTTCTCAAATTAGGGTTAACAACAATAATGGAACTCATCTATACCTCCGAATTCATCAAATTCTCACCTCTATATCGCGCGGGCATTTCACCGAACACCCGGCGTGCACTTTTCACCTATAATCTATTTTACCCAATTTAATTGGGCTGGAAGCCTATAAAAATAATCCTAAATTCATATTAATGCTTTCATAATACTCTACACCCTCATATGCATTTTCTACAATTATTTGGATCGAGTTTTCTACCCGATTCCATAAACCCTATAATCCGATATTATGCCAAAATCACTACTCCCCATTTAATTCTAATGGCTCACTACAATTTTTTATCTACCATACAAGAGATAATTCTTGTATATATATATCTCTATTTTACAAATTCAAAATCCTAATTTATCAACAACTTACAATTTCTTTAACCATCTACCAATTCCTCCAATCTACTACTTCCAACCTCTCTAAATTTCTCTACTATAATATTTCTACTCAATAAAACTAACCACACTTAATTTTATACGAATAAATAAAATAGGATATACCTTTTCGGAATCCTTTCGAAAATCCGATACTACCACATTGTAGAGAACCCTCCAATTAGCCTATCCCTCAATTTAATTTAAGAATCATGGAGAGATGGAGCGGATTTGGGCGTGGGAAGGGATGGCCGAAAGTTGGGTGTTTTTGGTTTTGGGTGTGGTCGGTGGAAGAAACGGAAGAGAAAGGAAAGAAGGAAAGAAGGGAAAAAATGGGGAAATGGGTTATTTTGGTAATATGTATAATAATAATAATGATAATAATAATACCAATATGGTATAATTATATATAAGCCCTCCAATCCAAAATATTACAAATACACCCCAACTCTTTTCTATAATAATACAAGCAATACAAAACACATTAAAATTATCTTATAATAATCCCCCATAATGATAAAATAAAATAAACTATATTTCCTCACATAAAATCTCAACTCGTAACTCTAATATAACAAAAGTATCAATTTACCACAAATATTCATACTAATTTCAATATTTAATTAAAATACACCAAAATAATTTTCATCACTCAAAATATATATAAAAATAGGCATTTTCGGTATTTTACAAATTCGAGGTGTTACAATAGAATGGGATGCATAGAATCCGAACAAGTATGCATTGGTGTAATTGTAGTATAACACCTGTATTAGGCATTAAGTCATATCAAATACTGACATGTTTAGGATAATCACTCTTTTACACTTTATTGTGCATTCGAGTTTGTGGTTGCTAAAGTTAGAGAATCGTTATATTACGGTATAATGAGGATCGCTATTTTATAATATTGCGTCGGTTGTAAGCAACTGACATGCCCACAGATTTTTTCAGTACAGGACTTGGATTAGCAAGGACTTAAAGATGAATTGATGCTAAAGACTATTATCATGATTTAAATTGTTGATGTTAATGTTGTATTTATCATGTTGTATTCTTTTTATTTTCGCTGCGTTGATGTAAAGATTAATGTTGTATAATAAAAAGTTTTTAATTTTCTTATAAAATTGTACGCATTTGAAGTAAAAGATCCTATTATGCTACGAATTACATGTAAATAGAATTCGGGGTGTTACACATAATGATATGGGTAAAATCAGAACCATACAGTTATTGTACGCATCTCAAAGCTTCTCAAGGGTAAAATAGTAATTTGATTTTTTAAAAATATAGGCTTGTAAGAAGAATGGGCCATTTTCAGGTCCATCAACTCAACCAGGCCTACAAGATTGAGTTGCTATACAGCCCAACTCGAGGAGTTATGGCTAATTAAAAGTTGTTGACCAAATCCTCTATCTTAAAAAGAGTTATTAACTAACTTTATCTCATAGCCATGGGAATGTGCAGTTTAAACCCAAAATATACATTTTCAGTTCTATCTTGGGTAACTAACTTATGGCTTATAAATACTCTCCACCTCCTTCATAGTCAGGTAATCAACCTTTCTTAATCAAAAACCCTTAATCTCTACTTTTGGGTACTGACTTGAGCTTCTGTGAGTCTTTCGCCTGGGTTTTAGACTTTGTGCAGGTTCGTTGGCGATATCTTAGTCGTTCCATCCAGATCCAAGTGCTCTCAAAGTTTTAGATTTAGCAACAAGGCGTTCTCAACTATATTTCACGGTTAAGATTAACTGTTAGATCTTTGACTTTCCCTCAAAGTTCGAACTCATCATAAACAAACCAAGCAACAGATTGATGTCGTCTGTGAAAAAGCACAGGTCTACCTATCCGATCGTATCTCACTAACAAAAAAAACACTTTTTTGCGCCATGCCACCAGTGAGAAAGGCGAAGGCGACAGCCGCCGCACACCGTCATTGCCATCGTTGCCGCCCCATCGTCCGAAGCCACCTCTACTAGGATTCCAAAACCCTAGCCACCCTCCTTCTTCTCTGTTTTTGGTATTCAACCAGCAATAAACACAAACCATTAAAGACATACCTGAACCCAAAAACAGATCAATAACCGTTTTGATCATGGTTGAATATGGATTAGCATAGTCCGAGACATTGCAGTATCGTTTTTACCCAAAAGATGGATGAATTGTAAACTGAGTTCTGAACCAAACTTGTAGGTCTTCGAGTCTTCTTCGAAACTACGGGTCATATGCTCCAATCAGATCTTTGTAGCTCTAGGAAAGTTTGTTACACTGCATCTGCACGCAAAAATCCGAAAGCATTAAATTTCATTGATGTTAGGAAGAACTTTGAAATATAAGGGTCACCGCCTCCGGAACAACCTTTGATCACCTTCGCAACCACTGCCGCCGCTACTTTGCTGTGGTTGTTGTTGTTGTTGATTCTCCTCTTTTATATTCTCGGGTTGTCCTAGTTAATCGAATCATCTCCCCCGTCATATGGTTGTATAAATCCCTCGGCGATGCAAATCGATGTTGTGCCAGTGATAGAAGCGAAGCCCCTTATCCTAGATCTATATAGGATCCAACCCGATCTTGCTTCCAACCAAATCTAACCCAGGCCCTACCAACCAAACCTGGTCAAATCCGACCTAGGTTTGATCCTGGACTCGACCAAGCCAAACCGAACCGGTCCAGCTTTTGGATCCATAACCCAAATCGACCCGTTCTGACCCGTTTGTAGCGAAAACCCAACCCAGTCTCTACTTCGGATCCAAACCGACACAGACCCAATCCAATTGGAGTTCGAATCCTAAACGAACCCAACCTGTTTTTTGATTTGATAGTGCAGATAACCCGAACCGTTAAGTTATGACTCGAATCCAAATCAGATCAACACCTGTTTAGAACATGGTTGAATCTAGACTGCATAGACAATGACATTGTGGGCCAATTTTGACCCTAAAAATGGTTGAATCATTAACTGGCTTATGAACAAAACTTGTAGATCTTCGAGTCTCCTTAGAAACTAGGTTCATACACTCCAATCAGACCTCTATAGCACTGGATAAGTTCGTTATACTGTAGTTGCTCGCATAAATCCGAGAACATAAAACTTTGTCAATATTAGGAAGTCCTTCAAAATCTAAGATAAGTCCCTTGGATATTTAGTTCTGATTTTATACGATGATAAATTTCCTACTATGTACTCCAGCTCAAAATATAAATTGTTTTGGATAATCCAAAGTAATAGTTTTAGTTGTAATGTATTGAATATCTTCGATGATTGTAGGAATCTTGAACTGTTGCTTACAACGCATATTTGCTGCAGACTGTGGAATCTTCTCGTCTTTGAAAGGTTATATGTGTTTGAAGGATAGATAAGTCTGCATAGGGAAGACTTCTTCATCGAATTTAGATGATGATGCACGAGATTTCATATTTATCAGGAACTTTCTTCCGCTATGCAAGCTTCGGCTATAATTCGAGTCGGTCTTAGGATAGATTGTACATCGATCACCGCAAGCTACTCTTGAAGTCACTGTAACAAAACTTCGAAGTGAGGAAGCTCGCTTATAATCCCTATCCCAACCTCTCCATACTTCCGATCAGAGTTCGGTGCTCAACTTCTCTTCCAAGCCATATCAATAACTCATCAACTCAAGACAATGAGAACGGTGCTCAGCTACTCTTCCAAGTCATTCCTTCACTCCATAACTCTCCAAAGGCAAGTTCAGATAACAGCTAAAGTTGTTCCTACAAGTTGCTAACTCCAAAGACAAATTTAGAGTCCATCTAGAGTTGCTCCCACAACTCGTTAAATCCTAAAGGTAAGTTCGGAGTCCCACCAGAGTTGTTCTCATAACTCATTAACGCAAAGGTGGGTTCGGAGTCCAGGTAGAACTACTATCACAACTCATTATCTCAAAGGTGTGTTCGAAGTCCAGCTAGATCTGCTTTCACAACTCATTAACTCTCAAAAGTGGGTTCAAAGTCTAGCCAGAGCTGCTCTTACAACTCATTAACTCAAATATGGGTTCGGAGTCTAGATAGAGCTGCTTCCAAAACTCATTAATTCAAATATGGGTTTGGTGTCCAACTAGGGCGGCTTCCACAACTCATTAACTCAAATGTGGGTTCCAGCAAGAGCTGCTCCCACAACTCATCAACTGAGAGGCAAGTTTGGAGCCTAGTTAGAGTTGCTCCCACAACTCGCTAATTCAAATGCATAGAATTTGGAATCCTGCTCCCCAAGAGCTGCCCATGCGACTCAACATGTCTCCCCAACCAACATCAAAGAAGTCCAAAGACTCATATGACATCTCACCGTCAGCGGATGCTTCCTCACCAAGTCAATGGAGAAGTGCCTCCCATTATTCAAAGCTCGCCGAGGAGAAAGGCTTTGAGTGGGGCCAAGCACAAAAAGATGCATTTGAATAGCTCAAGACATATCTCTTCAATCCTCCACTCCTATGCAAGCCCGAGCCAGATAGATGCTCTACTTCTATCTTGGTCCTCACCGACCAACCCATTAAGCAAGTACTTCCTAAGCAAGAGGACTCTGGGCAACTTATGAAGAGGTCCATCGATTTGAGTCAACACGGCATCAGCCATCAGCCAAGGACTATCAAGGCCCAAGCCTTAGTCGAATTCATCGTCGAGAGCATCATCCCAAATTCCCCCGAGGAAGATGAAGATCCTCCCGGCTAGAGTGTCTATGTCGATATTTCCTTGTCCATCGAAGGGAATGGAGCCGGTGCCATCCTGCTTGGTCAGATGAGTTCACCAACCAGTACTCACTCTACCCCAACTTCCCGAGCCTCCAACAACGAGGCCGAATACGAGGGCAGGGATACCACATGGTCAAGTACTTAGTCTACGCAAAGAAGCTCCTAGATACATTCCAAGAGGCTGAAGTCAACCGAATCCCCCGCGAAGAAAACGGACAAGTAGAGGCCTTCTCTAAGCTAGCATCATCTTTTTCAAAGGACTTGATCACCCCTTACTCATTGAAGTCCTGCTCAAGCCAAGCATCGATGAGAAAGTCTTAAAGCTCTTGTTTACAACTCCTCCAACACCCGAAAATGCTTGGATGGAACCCTTGATCGACTTCCTCGACAAAGGAATCCTCCCAATAGATCCAAAAGAAGCACGAAAGATACACACTAGTTGAAGGAATCTTATTTAGGCACTCTTATATCCTGATAGATGATCGACCATACCTGCGATGCCTCTTCCCTGACAAATCCAAGTATGCTCTCAAGGAATAACATAAATGAACCGGTGGCAGCCACATGGGTGCAAGATCCCATACACGAACAATTCTTGCAATGCTCTCTAGATATGAATAATGAGTTAGGTGCCCAACACCTTCCTATGGCTGCCACCACAACTTGCTAACTCAAAAACAATAAGTCCAAAGTCTAACTCATCTCTATATCCACTCCTCCGACTTATGGACTCATTGCAACAAACCGCAACACAAAGAAAACAAAAGTCGAGACAAAAATTCAAGGGAAGACCTTTATTCCACTTGAAATTTTGGTTATAAGTGTGCGAGCTAGAGTACATCAGATCATCCACAAGACTCTTCTTGGCAAAGCTCCTCTGTGGTAAAGCTCTTCGGAGCAAAATGACAAATAGTTTCAATCTGAGGAGCTCAGCACTTTCGAAGAATCTGGACCATCCAATCGCCTTGTGGTTCGCGCCAACCGATCAAGGTCGTTCTATTCACTCTAATTTCGCGCCCATCTTTTCGGCTCAAAGCTAAAAATAAAAAAGGGAAAGTTGAAGCCATCTCAGAAGTTAAAACCACTCACATAAGGTCCAAGTATTCGAGCATTGAAATAAAGTAGCACGAATCATAAAGTCATCCAATGTCCTCCCTAGATTCTCATAGATATTCTATGCAAATGGAAGCATAGGATTTTTCATCTTTCACTTACTTATCTCCTTCCAGAGCCAAGGGAACCGACTCCATGATAATCTTTACCCACCCCAATGCAAGTTACAAAGCCTGTGGCTCCTACTCCACAGAAATGTAGGCAGACACAACAACATCGTATACGAGTTTGTGATCACATTTACTTGACTATTGTGAGCCCCACAATTACAACGGCTTGCCACCACCAAGTCCACCAAGGTATCACTGTCAACATCGTCGACATCCAAACCAACATGGAATGACATCACCTCCACCGCACCCTGCTTGCTTATTGCTCTTAGCCATGAGCTTTTCAAAGAACTCATCATCATCATATCCCTCCAACGGCCATCTCGTCGGAATCAATTTAGCATTGTCTCAATCCCTGAGTTGGGTGTAACCGTCGCCACTGTTTCCACTGTCGCCATCTAATCTTCCACTTGACAATCACTGCCGATCTCCATGGCAGCCAACTTCGACTGTGTACAAACGGCCCATATCGCCGTGACGGATGTTTTATTAACTCCAACATTGGATCAATCGCCATCGACAACAACTTTTCAGCCAACACCAACTGGGTGGTGGTACAATCAGAGCCAACCGTTGCATGAGTTCGCACGCAACATATCGCCATCCCCGACAGCTCCTCACTGAATGTCGCTACATGATTCCCCGATAGTCTTTTTTTTCCAAATATATGCCATTTTATTGCCTCAAAAAGCGCTCCTCGTTGATCCAGATGTCTGATTTGCAATAATCTTTGAGCCTAAAAAAATTATCGTAAGTTCTATAAGACTGCTACTACCCTGAGAAGCTCTGAATAAGATTCCAAGCATTCTCGAAGCTCTAGTATGTTTTCCTGATCACCCGAAAAGTGGCAAGCTACTCCTCGAAGACTGCGATACCCAACCTCCAGGAGTAGGGAGCTTATGATATGGGTAAAATCATAGTCATACGGTTATGGTATGCATCTCAAACCTTCAGAAGGGTCAAACAATAATTTTACAAAAGCTACAAGCATGTATGAAAAATGTGGGTCGTTTCCAAGCCCATCAACTTAACCAGACCTACAAGATTGGGTTGCTATACAACCCAACAAGAGGGTACCGACTTAAGCGTCCGAGAGTCTTTCGGCGGGGTCCACTTTGGTGTTTTAGACTATGTGCAAGTTCGTCAGGGATATCTCACCCGTCCAATCTAGATCCAAACGCTCTCAACATTTCAAATTCAGTAATAAAGAGTTCTCAACTATATTTTACGATCAAAATTAACGGTTAATCTTTGTTTTTTTCTCAAAATTCGAACTCATCATTTGATTACTCTTATACTGAAAAGAACAAAAAAACAAAATAGCAACACATAACATTTTTTTTTTTTTGAGAAAATGTTATCCACACATAACAGCAACACATAACATTATCCACACACTATTGACACTAGTAAGGTATAATTTGAGTATCCATAAAAGATATAATTATAATACTAAAATCTATTCGAACTATATGTCATTTCATGTGTATAAGTGGAAACTAATTTTATGGGGTGCCATGCAATGCAAGTGGATAGAAGGACGACACGAACCTCGTCACAGCAGGTGCCGCAACAGTCAGAGAACGTGCGGGTGGAAATTGGGCCCCATACGCAGACAGACGCACGCGTGATGCATCAAACCCCGCGCTTTTCACGGACGAAACAGGCTGCTTTGATTCAGTACGTTTTAGTGTGAACGGTTCGCCGACGGAATGATGGTTTCTTCCTTTCTGACGTCTCTATCTTTTTTCCACTCCTTGCACGTGCCGTGTGGATGTTTAAGAAGACTTTTAAACACACCTACTAGGGGGTCCCACAAGTCAGTGATGGTTCTGTGAGGGGGTGTGGGGGGCCCATGAAAGTGGGATCCAGATTTTTGGGGAGTAGTCACATTCTGCACGCACGGTGACGCACCTGCCCACGTTTCAGGCCTCACAAAAATCTCTAATTTCTAACTAATCACTAATATTTTAATATTTTAATCGAAGAGTTGGATTTGTCTAATTAAACATAAACAAACAAATACATAGCTAATATAAATAAGATCTTAAATTCGGTATCAAATAATATCAAAATTTTTACTTTAAAAATTATATCTCTATCTCTACTATTATAATGGGAGAAGGCCTTAGTGGTATTTGTCATTAATTTTTTTTTTTTTTTTGTTATTTTGTCATTTTGAAGCCAAATGACTCACTTTGGTAAATATTTTCGAAAGTGGACCAGCTTGGTAAATATTTTCGGAAGTGGATCGGTTTGGAAATTATTTTCTTTTTATCCGTTTCATTATCCCTTTTTTTTAATCCTTTTCAGTCGGTTTTTTTTGTCTTTTTTCTTCTTCTTCCTCCACGTGCATCGCACATGCATTTTTTTTTAATTCTTTTCATTCGGTTTTTTTGGATCTTTTTCTTTCTCCCTCCACGTGCATCGCACGTACATGATACTAGTATTTATAAATGTTTACATCGGATGTGTAAATTACTAGTAATTTTTAACGGAAGGCTCAAAATAAGGCTCAAAATAAGGTAAAAAATAACGAAAGTGGTATAAAGACTGATTTTCAGTTTGGTCCCTCAAAAATATGTAACTTCAAAATCTATCCCCCAAAAGTCGCATATATTCATATCCAACAATGCTTGGAAAAGTAAAGTTAAGTTATTCTTATCCGTATTTTTAACGACTCTACCTCAGTACCTCGTTACCGCTCCTCTTCAGTACAGAAGGATCATATGGTCAACATAGCAAAGGGTTAACCGGATTTTCTTTTGATTGTTTTTTTAATCTTTAAAAAAAGGCCATGAAGTGTAAGGAACCTGGCCCATTTCTATTATATATGGATCTTGAAAGATAGGCCCAATAACTTTTTCCAAAGGATAAAGATTGGGCCTTTTCCAAAGGATAAAGATTGGGCCAAGAGTTAACCACCCGAAGAAGAAGAAGAAGAAGAAGAAGAAGAAGAATGTACTACAATATTATGATATTTTCCTATTATAACACTTTATTTTTAATTTTAATTTCTTTTCTAATCCAATATTCGTCTATCAAAGTTATACATTATCTATTTGAAAGTCCTCTGATTGTGTTAAAAATCAATTAATGTGAATGTCTCTCCATTATCCCATTTTCTCCACTAATCCCATGATCTTCATGTTCTCCACTCACCATTTACTCCATGTTTGTCCTTTCAACTTCTTTTGTAAGCCTATAAATAGGCTTGTACAGACTTGAAGAAATGAGAGAAATACAAATTATACTCTATTCTCTTGTCTCTTATACTTTCTAGCATCGTCTCTATTATTTTTATAAAACGTTATCAGCACGAAAGCTCTACTTCAACTATTCGAGATATTTTTTTTGTTCAGAATTATTTCAATTATATTTTTTTTTGTTTATACTCATTATAATATTAAGGTCACTATAGCTAAGTATGCTCTACACTCGCCATTCATTTGGATCTTGTGTATCAGAAAAGTTATAGTTTGATCTAATATTTATTTTTTTTCTAATTTCACATTTTATATATCTATATATATATATATATATATATATATATATATATATATATATATATAGTTTCATCATGTCGAACCTGGTCAAGCTTGAATTTGAAGCTCTTGATATTACCGGCAAGAATTACTTGTCGTGGATGTTGGATGCGGAGATCCATTTGGATGCTAAAGATCTCAAGGAGACAATTGATGAATCAAAAGAAACATCCAACCAAGATAAGGCGAAGGCAATGATATTTCTTTGCCATCACCTTCATGAGTCGTGGGTGTTGGATGCGGAGATCCATTTGGATGCTAAAGGTCTCAAGGAGACAATTGATGAATCAAAAGAAACATCCAACCAAGATAAGGTGAAGGGAATGATATTTCTTCGCCATCACCTTCGTGAGGGGTTGAAAGTTGAATACCTCACGGTCAAAGATCCTGCAGATCTTTGGAAATCACTAAAAGAGAGGTATGATCATCAGAAAACTGTGATTCTTCCGAAAGCACGTTACGACTGGATGCATCTCCGTTTTCAAGATTTTAAATCTGTTAGTGAGTATAACTCGACAATTTTTCGAATCAGTTCACAAATGAAATTATGTGGTGAAACTGTTACTGATTCTGATATGATGGAAAAAACGTTATCCACGTTTCATGCATCTAATGTGCTCTTGCAACAACAATACCGTGAAAAGGGTTTTACAAAATACGGGAATTTGATATACTGTCTTCTCGTTGCAGAGCAAAATAATGAGTTATTGATGAAAAATCATCAGTCTCGTCCTACTGGCTCTGCTCCATTCCCTAAAGTGAATGTGATAGCATTCAATAATAATTGTGGTCGTGGTCGTGGTCGTGGTCGTGGCCGAGACTGCGGACGTGGACGTGGACGAGGAAGAGAAAGAGTGTAACACCCCAAATTTTTTTTTTTTTTTTTTTTCAAAACTAAGTCTCCAAATTCAATTCTTTCAATTTCTATATCACTTTAATCATAAACTAAGAAAGTTATATTTCAGGAAAAATTTTGGCAGAGTCTCCCTTGTAAATTTTGCCCCGAAACACAAAAAGCTTACGGAATTCTGCTCAAAATTCCGTAGCTCACAAACCACATAATATTTTCTTGGGCTCCCCAGGCCAAAATGAGCAGATACATACAGGCAATATAATATAATGCTCTGGGGGCCAAACTCATAACGGATTATCAAATATCAATTAAAAACTATAAATTTCTTTGAAAAACGAGGTAAAATCTTAGAAAAATCATTGTAAAACTTACCACAGAGCCTGGTACTCCACGACGAGATGGGTACGGGTCACCAACATACCACACCACCTCACACTATACTCATCATCGTCATATACAGGCTTATACACTCGTAATACAATTTAAATCATAAATTTCACTATTCCTATAACTAAATAATACAAATTTTTAAAATAAAAAGGTATACTACCACTCCACGCCTCACCTCTGCACTGATGAGAACCTGCAACAGTGGGGGATCTAGGGTAGTCCTCAGACTCCCCTAACCCCCCGAAACACTAAGGGGTTAGCCATTTCTGGTGTGAGTATAATTACTAATCTAACGACAAATTAAAATAGTATAAAGAAAATACTTAAACTTACAAATACCAAATTAAAATAATGCCACCTGAATCCTGAACACAACAACATCGTCAATACAGTGATAAATCACATACTTTGCCTATCTTGCATTCAATTATTTAATTATCCATACTTCCCACATTTCATAATACACTTCACATCAACCTCGTATAGATATATAAATATACTTATCTTACATTCGCATAATACGAATATTCATCTTTCCACACTTATCATCATATCAGCATTTCACTATTTATATTATCATAACTACATGATGTTATTACATCATTTCTCCAACTCTATTTAGCCATGCGTTTCATTTACTTATATTATGTCATCAACACACACATTCATCCTAGAAGTTGTGCCGAGGCAGGTAGTTCCCACCATTTCCACGGAAATAGCAGGCGAGTAGTTCCCCGACACACTTCCAAAGTACACAAACTCATATCACAACATACTTTCTTTAATAACCATTATCATATCCAATCTCATAAAACAAGTACTTATTTTATTATGTTATAAAAGTATCACATCATAAACATATGCATCTATTCTCATACTACCACATTCCTTCATTTCTCATGACATAATTACCACATCTCATTGCCCATGCGATTTACTCACATTTCATCACATCATTAACACCTCATTTATTAGAATTCTTATACTCATTACATTAAAACCATGTTTTATAGCTCATTCACATCATATTATATCACTTTAGTAATTACTTTTTCTTATAACAATAAATCTTATTATCATTTTCACTTAATCCCCAAACACACTCTGGGGCCACCACATATCACATCCCATAGCCGATAGCTTGGGTAATCATCATTGTACCTCAAACACACAGTTTGGATAATATCACATCACATCTCAAGCCGATAGCTTGATTATTAATTTCACTTCAATCACTTATCATCTTCACTTCACTTTATTTCTCATTTCTATTAATCATTACCACTATTATATCCATTCACCCTGCGAATTATGCCAAGGCAGGTAGTTCCCACAATTTCCACTGAAATTGCGGGCAGGTAGTTCCTTGACACAATTTCAAGGTACAACTCATATCAACTGTATTTTACTTTAATGATCACACACATAATACAATTACTCCGTATTATTCATGATAACACATCTCTTTTATTATTTCCATCTTAAATTAATCACATGCGGCATCTATCACTTCTTTTCATATATTAACTCATAGCACATGCACTTTCACATTTACTTCATTCACGCAACTTTCTTTTTCCACACACAGTTCACATTTCACTATCCACTTTCTTTTCCACGCACAATTCACAATTTACTATCCACTTTCTTTACTACCACATTTGTTATTTACACTTATTTATTTTATTAGTTTGTCGACCAGTGAGCCACAGTATCCCAACATACTGAAAGCCGACAGCCCAGTAAACACGCGGCCCGATGCTCACACAGAGTCTTACTCGTCCGAGGCTACGTCTTCCTCCTAGCCGAACTAGCGAGGGAATCACTAACCCCAAGTAGAACTTGGGTACTTCCTCCCGGCCGAAGCCAAGAGGGAAAAAGCCACTGACCCCAGGTAACCTGGGTACTTCCTCGCGACGTCTGTCATCGAGGGAAAAACCACTTACCCCAGATAAACTGGGTACTTCCTCCCAGCCGAAGCCAGGAGGGAAAAACCACTTACCCCAGATAAACTGGGTACTTCCTCGCGACAGCTGTCATCGAGGGAAAGCCAGGCCTCAAGCCGATAGCTTGGGCGATAAAATCCACTTACCCCAAACATAGTTTGGGTCCACTTACCCCAAGCCGGTCCTTGGGTATTAGGAGGTCTAGCCCAAACCCCCAGGATTGCTGTAGGTACTGGTCAACAAAGCCATTTGTTATATCATCTTTTCATCTTATTAAATAAACACAAAGCATCACAGCTTTTATTTGCACAATAGCCACATTCTTGACTTTAATCATGTGAATAAAAACACATTTTATTAACACTTACCATCTCACCTTTTATCTTGCATTTGGTGCACAACTGATATCCACGATATTGATTACCATCTCGTTGTATCATATATATATGCATACCACATGTCATTTAACATAGAAACCATCATGTTATTTAATTTACCATAACATCACCCATTATGAATACCATGCTATTCGCTACTTCATTAAATCCCATATAAACATACACCAAGTCATTTATCATATAAACCAACATATCATATTATTGCCCATTAATTCATTTCAAACATAATTAAAATGTAAACATGCACCCACTTATTTAATTTCGTCAATTATTGCATCACGCATCATGATCATCTCTATATATATTACAAATAAACATCACACATGCGGGTTTCCCATCATAAGGGGCCAAAACCACTTATTTCCTCTAATTAAGTCTTATAATATCTAATTATAGCATACTAGCTCATACATCCTGTTTCATATAAGTAAAATCATTTATAAGGGCTTATATGCCCCAAAGCATGCACAAACGTGTACTATAATTACACAGATCTTCAAAACATGATCACAATCACTAAATTCGTCTAATTACATCTTATAACATCCATCCATGACATGCTAGCCCATACACCAGGCTCCGCATATACCCGATTGCCTATATCGGCCTATATACCCCAAAAACATGCACAAAACATGCACGGGGTAAAAATACGCATAAATAATTTAATATATTTAGTTTTTATACTTCAACACGTCACATTAATCCATAATATAGGTTTTATATACTTAAAATAGTTAATTTCATCACATGTCTCAAAAACCCATTTTGGATCCTTAAAAATCCGTATTTTCAACGAAAATTCATTTTTTGGCATAACACCCACAAAACATATCAAAAGGCCACGAAATTTGGCCACAATATAAAATATTCAAAAACACAACGTACTCACCTGACGGCTCGAGCAAACGATGTCCCACGTCCGTCCTGTAGCCAGTCGAAGTTCGACTTTTTCCTCCTAATTGAAAAATTATAGAACCGATTAGTTTAAAGCTAAAAACTCGACCTACGGACCTCCAAATTTGAATCCGTCTTCACCCACACGTTACAAATGACCTAAGTAGCCGAGCTACATCGACGGATTTCGAATTTGGGTCCCCATACAAACATTCCCTTATTGATCGGAGGCTTTCTAATAAGAAAAATTCATATTTTCTAATTTCTTTAATCCTCTTTTTCCTAATCTCATATGTTAGGATTAATAATAATAATGGGACTCAACTACACCTCCGAACTCATCAAATTCTCACTAAATCTCGCTCGGGCATTTCATCGAACACCCAGCGTGCACTTTTCACCTATAGTCTATTTCACTCAATTTAATTGAGCTTAAGCCTATAAAAATCATCCTAAATTTATATTAATACTTCCATAATACTCTACACCCTCACGGGCATTTTCTACAATTATTTGGATCGAGTTTTCTACCCGATTTCATAAACTCCATAATTCGAGTTTATGCCAAAATCACTACTCCCCATTTTATTCTAATGGCTCACTAAAATTTTTTACCACCATCTAAGAGATAATTCTAATATATATATATCTCTATTTTACAAATCCAAAATCCTAATTTACTAACAACTTGTAATTTTTCTAACAATCCACTAATTCCCTGAATCTTCCACTTCCAACACCTCTAAATCACTCTTCCATAATAATCCTACTCAATAAAACTAAACACACTAAATTTTATACGAATAAATAAAATAGGGTATACCTTTTCGGAATCCTTTCGAAAATCCGATGCTACCACGTTGTAGAGAACCCTTCAATTAGCCATCCCATGGAATTAATTTGAAAATTATGAAGAAAAGAGAGTGGATTTGGTTGGGATCGATGATGCCGAATGGGTTTCGGTATGGATCGGGAGAGAAAAGAACCGAGAAGAAGAAGAAGAATGGGGGGTTTATAAGAAAATAATTTCCAAACTGATCCACTGTGGAAAATATTTACCAAACTAATCCACGTTCGAAAATATTTACCCAAAGTTAGTCCATAACTGGTCCACTCTCGAAAATATTTGGGTTGAGGACAAATTAAACTAAGGTGTTCTCCCATTATAGTAGTAGAGATAAAATTATAATAATAATAATATTTTTATAAATGGATATTTACAAATAGACCCCTAGACCTCCAAAATATTTCAAGTAAACCCCAACTCTTTTCTTCAATAGCACCAACAATACAAAATACATTGCAATTATCTCGCAATAATCCTTCAAAATTATAAAATAAAATAAACAATATTTATTCACATAAAATCTCAACTCATGGCTTCAATATATAGCAATAATACCAATCTACCATAAATATCCATACCGATATCAATATTTAAATAAAATATATCAAAAATAATTTTCACCACTCAAAATATATAAAAACAGACATTTTCGATATTTTAAAAATTCGAAGTGTTACAAAGAGGTTATTTCCCCAGTGGTCGAAGTAACCACAATGTTAGGGATGAATCACGAGGAAACAATGATGGTGGCATGAATAAGAAGATGAAGGAAAGCATCTGCCACTGATGTGGGATGCAAGGCCATTGGTCGCGTACTTGTCGTACTCCCAAGCATTTTGTTGATCTTTATCAAGAATCGTTAAAGAACAAAGGAAAGAATGTTGAAGCAAATTTCACTGCTGACGACTCCAATGATTTCACCGAAGGCCTCGATGATCTAATGAACCTGGATGCAGCTAATTTCCTTATCCATCCTGAAGATGGAAGTGACCAGAAGTGATCAAGATGCTTATGATATTTGAAGTTTCTTTCTGCTTGTTATTTTGTTTCTATGTTTAAATTTCCTATGAACTATGTTTTATTTCAGTTTGTTTCAGTTTTGTTGAAGTTTTTCTTTAGCTTAATTTTATTTCAAATTAATGTCATTCTTCATTATTATTATATGCTTTATATTGCTTTCAAGTTTATTTATTCACATTTTTTTTTCTTTATCTAGATTATGAATATGTATCAATCCAAGATCCAAGTTAGGGATATATGTCTTGCAGACAGTGCTACTACACAGACCATTCTTAAAGATAAGAAATATTTTTCTAATCTGAGAAATGATCAAGCACATGTCAATACCATATCAGGCTGTGCAAAGATAATTGAAGACTCCGGAATAGCAAATTTTATAATGCCAGAAGGCACAAAATTCATAATTGAAAATGCATTATTTTCGCCTAAGTCTCAAAGAAACTTATTAAGTTTGAAAAATATTCGTCTAAATGGATATCATATTGAGACTATGAATGAAAGAGGTATTGAATATCTTTGTAGTACCTCAACTATAATGGGAAAAAAGTGTGTGTTAGAAAAATTACGAGCTTTCTCATCTGGATTGTATTATACAACTATAAGAATGGTTGAATCATATAATACAGTAAATATGAAGTTTACTGATACTGTAAACCAGAAGTTTACAGATATATTTAAGGTTTGGCATGATTGGTTAGGTCATCCCGGTTCAACGATGATGCAGAAAATTATCGAGAAATCATGTGGTCATTCATTGAAAAACCAGAAGATTTTTCAATCCCATGAATTTTCTTGTGTTGCTTGTTCCAAAGGAAAGTTAATTACAAGGCCCTCACAAGGCAAAATAAAGAACGAATCACTATCATTTTTAGAATGAATTCATGGTGATATATGTGGTCCGATTCATCCCCCGTGTGGACCGTTTTGGTATTTTATGGTTCTAATTGACGCATCAACTCGATGGTCACATGTGTGTTTATTATCATCTCGTAATTTGGCTTTTGCAAGATTACTTGCACAAATAATTCAGTTGCGAGCACATTTTCCTGATTATCCGATAAAGATAATTCGTCTGGATAATGCTGGTGAATTTACATTCCAATCTTTTATGAATTATTGTATGTCTATTGGGATAAAAGTGGAACATCTAGTAGCCTATGTTCACACTCAAAATGGTTTGGCAGAATCATTTATAAAACGGATCCAATGGATTGCTAGACCAATGTTTATGAAATCAAATCTATCCGTTTGGGCCTGGGGACATGCTGTTTTACATGCAGCACAACTTATACACATCCGGCCAACCAGTTATAATGATAATTCTCCCTTACAATTGGTTCATGGTCAGGAACCAAATATTTTCCATTTACGAATTTTCGGATGTGCGGTATATGTCCCAATTAATCCACCACAATGCACAAAAATGGGACTTCAAAGGAGGACAGGAATATATGTTGAGTATGAATCTCCATCTATAATCAAGTATATTGAACCAACGACTGGAGATTTGTTTACTGCAAGGTTTGCAGATTGTCACTTTGATGAATCACTATTCCCAATATTAGGGGGAGATAATAAACAATTGGAAAAAGATATTTCATGGGATGAATTATCATTGAAAAGTTTAGATCTTCGAACAAAAGAAAGTAAATTAGAAGTTCAAAGGATAATTCATTTACAAGGTGTGGTAGGGTAAAAATGGCTTGGGGCCCAACCAGGGCCCAATACAACTCTCACTCAAAAATGATAAAAACAACAATCTCGTTCGGCTTCGAGCCATTAAAGGATCGGCGCCGAGCCTCAAGTTCACCCCCACAGAACTGGTCTCCTCGTATCCGACGAGCCTCAATGGTCTTCGGCCTCCGATCCGTGACAGCCCCACGGGCCGTCCCCCCATCCTGGCGAGGCATGAAGATGACCTGGCACAGCCTAAGCCCTCCGATTCTCCCAGAGGCACAGGAGACCCATGATCAGCCATGTCAGCTCCAAATACCACCAAGGGTTTTGCCACGTCAGCCCTATACCACTCCTGGTACTGCCACGTCTGTCCTAAACCCCCTGGGCCTTCTGCCACGTCGGCCCATGGGCTTTCGGATTCAGACCCGGCCCCCAAGCGGGTCCAAACCCGGTTGGAATCCTCTATAAATACTAGACCCTCACCCACCTTTTGAGGTAACCAATCTTTTGCCACTTAAATTCACCTAGTTATTGCTACTCTCTCACAGAGACTGACTAGAGCGTCGGAGGGTCCGCCACCGGAATAAACTCCGGTGTTTCAGGACCGTCTGCAGGTACATAAGACCTCGGATCCGAACCCCCTGATCCGAGCCCAGACGTCCACCTCATCCCGAGCCCGTCGCAGGTACCGCCCGGTCAGCCGAGGGTCGTCAGACGAGCAGCTTTCTTCTTCAATACAAATCGAGTCCGAACTCACACCTGGTGCATCCACACGTCTCCCAGAAACGAACCGCATCAGGTTGGCGCCGTCTGTGAGAACACTGCTTTAGAAGCCGACCCGAGCCCGACCATCAGGGGACCTCGACAGCCGAACTCTCATGGCCACCAAGGGCAAGGGGGTTGCTTCCTCCGTCAGCCGACGGGACTCACCCCCACCAACTGCCAACGCCGGGCCACGCATTTCAAAGCCCAGGGCTCCCCATCAGGGGTTCCAAAGGAGCGTCACCCGTCAAGTCCAGCCCGACCTACGAGGGATAATCATCAACCGACAGGCTAGCCGCAGCAGGGGAAGGGCCGCTTCCAACCCGGCCCCGAACCATCCCAGACCTCCGCCCGATGGACGGAGGCCAGCGCTCAGCCGCGTCGGAAGGCGACCTTCAGACCGACCAAACAGAGTCGAGGGAGCCCCCGTCACTCACAAGGAGTTCCAGGACTTCCGAAGGGAAATTCTTGGAGCTCTCCAACGGACCCCCAGGGAGGAAGGCCCACGGGATCGGCAAGGTGCTAGGAACCGGAGGTTCTCACCTCCGAACCCTACTCCGAACCGCATCCAGGGTCGGGATCACGAGTCCGAGGGAGCCGCGGATACGCCATTCATCTTGCACTGTATCCACAGGGGGCCAATGGGAGGAGAATCAAATACGTCCCGAAAAGCCTTCATCCGAGAGGTGAATGCTGTCCAAAACAACCCCTCGCCCAAACTACAACAGAGGCCAGTCTCCTTCTCAGGAGAGGACCTCGAAGGCGTTCGCCTACCCCACTGCGATGCCCTCGTCATTAGCCTCCACATGGCTAGTTGTGAGGTTCGCCGAATCCTCGTCGACAACGGCAGCTCGGTAAATATTCTTTTCCTCAAAGCCTTCGAGAGTCTCAAGTTACCCAGAGGGAAGCTCAAACCAGCCGGATACACATTGCATGAATTCTCCAGCGTTCCTGTCGTAATAGAGGGGACTATTACCCTCGACGTCACCGCAGGATCGGCTCCTGTGAAGAGGACCGAATCCATGGATTTCATGATTGTCAACCTCAAGGCAGCTTACAACGCCATTCTCGGCCGACCCGGACTGAGCTCCCTCCAAGCGGTACCTTCGGCCTACCACCTGAAACTTAAATTTCCCACCCCCCAAGGGGTCGGCATCGTCCGAGGTAGCCACGAAGCAGCGCGGTCGTGCTACATAAACGCCGTCAGAGGGGGTATATTCCCCCTCGACGCCGTCGAACTCGAACCCGAGAGGGACGACCCAGCTCCCGAGCCTGTCGACGAACTAGAAGAGATCCTGTTCAATGCCGAGGATGAATCAAAATGGTTCCGAGTGAGTCGCTCGCTCACCAAGGACTTGAAGACAGGCATCATCGCCTGCGTCCGTCGCAACGTTGATCTCTTCGCTTGGAAGCCCTCTGACATGCCCGGGATCTCCGAAGACTTGATTATGCATCGACTGAGCGTCATCCCCGACTCTAAGCCGGTCGTCCAAAAGAGACGCAAAGTCGTCCCGGAGAGGCAACAAATTGTAAAGACAGAAGTGGACAAGCTCTTGTCCGCTCGATTCATTCAGGAAGTCAGCTACCCCGAGTGGTTGGCCAATGTCGTCATGGTGAAGAAGGCAACGGGGGGTTGGAAGATCTGCATCGACTTTACGGATCTTAATAAAGCATGTCCGAAAGATCCTTTCCCCCTCCCCTGCATCGACGCTTTAATCGACGCAACCTCGGGGCATGAGCTACTGTCCTTCATGGACGCATTCTCGGGGTACAATCAGATCCGGATGTTTCCACCAGACATCTCCAAGACCTCATTTGTCACCGACTAGGGTCTTTATTGTTACCGCGTTATGCCCTTCGGGCTGAAAAACACCGGAGCCACATACCAGCGGCTCGTCAACAGAATCTTCAAAGACCTGATCGGCCGCAACGTGGAAGTCTACGTCGACGACAAGCTCGTCAAGAGCCGGGCCGGGCCGGACCACGTCGCCGACCTCGAAGAAGCCTTCGGTGTCCTCCGACGTCACAACATGAGACTCAACCCGGCTAAATGCGCCTTCGGCGTCTCCACTGGGAAATTCCTGGGGTTCATCGTCAGCCAACGCGGCATTGAGGCAAACCCCGAGAAAATCCAAGCCATTATTGGCATGTCCCCGCCTCGGAATGTCAAGGAGGTTCAGAGGCTCACGGGTCGATTGGCGGCAATCGGCCGTTTCCTCTCCAAATCAGGGGAGAAGTCTCTCCCCTTCTTCAAGGCCTTGCGCGGGAAAGGGGGCTTCGAGTGGGGTACCCATCAACAAGAAGCCTTCGAACAGTTGAAGCAATACCTCGCCAACCCGCCTCTCCTCAGCAAGCCCGAGCCAGGCGAGCCGCTTTGGCTCTACCTGTCCGCCTCGGATAGCGCCCTCAGCGCCGTCCTCGTCCGAGAAGAGGAAGGGGTTCAAAGGCCGTTGTATTATGTGAGCAAAGTGCTACTCCCAGCCGAGACGAGGTACGCAAAAATAGAGAAGATGGCCTATGCCTTGGTCATGGCAACCCGGAAGCTTCGTCCTTACTTCCAGGCCCACTCCGTCCAAGTACTGACCGACCAGCCACTAAAGACTGTCCTTCACAAGCCCAAAAACTCCGGCCGCTTAGTCAAGTGGTCAATTGAGCTGAGTCAGTTCGACATCAGCTATCAGTCGAGGGTGGCCATTAAAGGACAGGCTCTCGCCGAGTTCATAACTGAGTGCACCGTCTCCGAGCAGCCCAACATCGAGGGTTCGGATCCGACCTGGGAGGTCTTTGTCGACGGCTCGTCATGCGAAACGGGGAGTGGGGCTGGCATCATCCTTCGTGGCCCCGACCAATTCCTACTTCAATACTCCCTCTGCCTCAACTTTCCGACCTCCAACAACGAGGCAGAATACGAGGCCATGATCGCCGGATTGACCCTCGCCCACCGAGCCGGAGCCAAGAAAATCCGGGCCTTCAGTGATTCTCAGCTCGTGGTCAATCAGATCACCAGAGAATACGAAGCCCGCGATGAGCGCATGATGAGGTATTTGGTGGCAGTCCGGCGACTCCTGGCGTCCTTCAGCGGCGCCACGGTTATCAGAGTCCCCAGGGAACAGAACGCCCAAGCGGACACGTTGTCCAAACTTGCCTCTTCCTCCTTCGAGGGTCTCGATCAGACGGTGCTCATAGAAATCCTCCTGAAACCAAGTATCAGTGACCCAGAGCCGGAGGCGATGTGTGTGCAAAGTGGTACCAGCCCAGACGACTGGACCACTCCCATCCGAAGATTCTTAATCAGTGCCGAGCTTCCTGAAGACAGAGCCGAGGCCAGACGAGTCAAAGTCCGAGCTGAAAGGTTTGTCATGGTTGATGACATCCTCTTCAAGCGCTCATACACCTGGGCCGACGGCAAACCATACCTCCACTGTCTCACCAGCGATGAGGCCAGCTACGCCCTCAAAGACCTGCATGAGGGGATCGGCGGATGCCACATGGGGAGCAGGACACTTGCTCGGAAGGCCCTGAATCAGGGGTACTATTGGCCAACCATGCTCCAAGACTCACAAGACTTAGTCAAGAGGTGCGGCCCCTGCCAAAGATTCTCCCCTATCAAGAGGCTTCCTCAAGCCAATCTCCGATCCCTGGCGAGCCCTACGCCGTTCGCCATGTGGGGTATGGACCTTGTGGGGCCCTTTCCCCCAGCGGTAGGACAAAAGAAATTCCTGATAGTCGCCATCGACTACTTCACCAAGTGGATCGAAGCCGAACCACTGTCCAGCATCACCGAGCGCCAAGTGCAACAATTCTTTTGGAAGAACATCATTTGCCGGTTCGGAATCCCTCGGATCCTCGTCACAGACAACGGAACCCAGTTCCAAGGTCAAAACTTCCAAACCTTCTGCGCGGACATCGGCATCCAGCAGCGTTTCTCGGCCATTTGCCACCCTCAGTCCAACGGCCAAGCGGAGAACGCGAACAGGCAAATCCTCGATGGCCTCAAAAAGCGCCTCGATAGTTCCCCCAAAGGGCTGTGGGTCGAGGAACTGCCTAGCGTGCTATGGGCACACCGAACCACCCAGAGGATCCCCACGGGGGAGACGCCGTTCAGTCTGACCTATGGGACAGAGGCAGTCATCCCCGTCGAGGTCGGATTACCTTCTCCCCGGATCATAGCCTTCGATGAAGCTAACAATGCGTCCGGCCTGAGGGCCAACCTGGACCTCGTCGCCGAGGTGCGAGAGAAGTCTTCAATCCGGAGAAGCATCTACCAGCAACGGATCGAGAGGTTTTACAACAAGAAGGTCCGCCCCACAAACATCAAGGCAGGGGACCTGGTATTACGAAAGCTATCTGGCTCTGATCCAACCAAGAAGAGGAAATTGGCTCCCAACTGGGAATGCCCATACCGTGTAGTCGAGGCCATACGCCCTGGTACATACCGACTGGCAAATATGGACGACCGACCCATCAGCCGACCCTGGAACGCCGAGCACCTAATGAAATTCCTGGAAGAGCGAACCTAGGTTCTAGCCTGGCTAAAGTAAATTAAATCTTTTTGTAAGCTTTCATGTGTAAAGGGCCACTTCAGCGACCCTCCCTATCTTGTATAAAAGAAGTCTCTTTTTGTCAAACTCCAAATGCCTCGGCAGCTTCGACCTAGTACCGGACAATGGGATCGGCACCCGAGTTCTCACTCCGGTATCGTCCCCAAGCATCTCGGTAGGTTCGACCCAGCTTCAGACTAGGGAATCTTCCTAATACCCCGCATCGATCCCTCACGAATCGACGGGGCCAAACCTCGCCTCCGCCGCCCTTCACTACACTACTAACCAGAGCAAAGTAGGAAAAGATTTCTTTATTCATACTCTTTTATTTTGTTCTGGGAAAACAAATATGGACCGTTACAGGACCACTCCACTCATCTCAAACTGGAGGAAACCACCCCCTTAGGGCCCCTCGGATCCGGCGAAGGACGGGATCACTCCGACCGAACGACTTGGAACTCTCTCTTTGTCATGACGGTCCTTCGGCTCTGCCACAGTCGACGCACCGGCCACGGAACTCTGGGCATCAACGGGTCGCATACACTCCATCAGAAGCAACGCAGAGGGAACCCCCTCCGCTCGCCGACCCCCCAAGGAAGATATCGAGACGCCCAACATCGTCCTGTAACGGTGTATCTCCATCTCCTTCTCCACTATCACATCACGAAGTAGTTTCTCAGAGGAGGGCCTCTGCACCGAGAAACTAGACATAGTATATCCAAGACCGACGCCCCCGAGCTCCCGATCCGCCATCGCCCTCCTCAGCCGGCTTGCCTCCTCACTAAGGGCTTCGGACTTGTTCCTGTAATAATTGAAGGCCGCATCAGTATCACGGGCCCCCTTACGGTACCGAACCAAAGTGGCCTCCAGGGCCTCAACCTTGCTCCGAAGCCACACCACGTCGGAACGACGGGGGTCCGCCTCAGGAGGGGGAGCCATAACCTACAAGAGAACCAGCCCACTCAAAACATATAAGCAAGGAGGTTCGGAAATATCCGAGGTCAAAACACTTGGCCAGTCAAAAACCCTCTTTTTATAAATTTAGTTGCTCCATACAAAAAATGCGGTGGCCAGTCCGCGGAAGGCAAATACAATCGAGAGAAGGAAAAAGTAGGACAAAATTATACAGCTTGTTTTCCCACCTCAGTGTCGGCCAGGTTCACAGGGGGGTCGGCAGCCGGGTCATCATCGGGCCCTTGTTCACCAGGGGTCTTCGGTGTCCCCTCAATCTCCATGTCAAACTCGAAGTTGGACAGGTCGACGGTCGGATAGAAGTGCCTCACATGACTGAGGGCCTTTGCATAACAGTCGTCCTGGGTCTTGATCACCAGGAGCTGACACGCCTCCGTCAACTCATCCTTCTCCTTCGCCGACATCTTCTACTGAGCCGCCATCGTCTTCGCCCATTCCTCCTTCTCCTTATCGAAGGCCGCCTTCATCTCCGTCTCCCTCCTATGCGAGCCTTCGAGCTCTACCTTCAACTCCTTCACCTCCTGCACGGCCTTGTCAGCCCGGTCTCGCTCTCGCTGCAAAACCGCCTCATAAAGGCCTCTCACGTGGGCCCCCTGCACGGTCGCCTGCAGTAGCCAGACACTACTAAGAAAGCCTTCTTAGCAACATGATCTGAAGACAAGTGGGTTCGGTTGACTTACCAGCACATTGGCCTGCGCAAGGCGCACGTATGCCTCGTCCAGGGTCTGGGCCTTCATATCCGAGCGGTCCCGGGGGGTCGCCAGCTTATCTGCAACCTCCACAGCCTGGCGCCCTCGGATCAGGCAGTCACCCTCGCAGATCGACCAATTCGGCACCCACGGTCGTCGAAGTCTCTCCTCTATCCCGGGATCCACCAGGGGACCCTTCCCCTTATCAAGGTCAGCAGCCCTGCCCTGATCCAAGCCCCCCTGAACCACCGCGTCCCCGCCTGTCTCCGAGCGAGTCCTTTTGGCCCTCGGCTGAATTGGGGCCTCGGAGACCGCCAGGGACAACTCGGTCGTCTTCGCCGCGTCCCCCTTCTTCTCGGCCTTCTTCTTCTTCATGGCGAGCCTCAGTGCCTTAATCGATTCTTCATCCATATCTGTAAAAAAATCCATTAAGAACAATGAGCAAGAAAGTACAAAAAGATCGAGAGAAAAGAAACAACCACATACTAAGCACAGTCGGGCTCAGTCCGACGCTCGCCAGGTGGGCCTATGTCACCTTCGCCCAATTGATGCTGTACGACAGACGGAGACGCTCAACAAACCTCCACTCCTCAGTCGTCAGGTCCCTCGACCTCGGCGTTTCATAGCTCGGCTTAGAGTGGTTCCATCGAGTAAGGATATCCCAAGGATCCTCACTCCGGATCACCAGATATTTCTTCTTCCAATCCTTGATAGAATCTGGGTGATCGTGGACTACCTTCCCCTTACCCCGAGGCGAGATATAGTATACTCCCTCTGCCGACGAGCCGATCATCAACATCGCTCGGAACACATTCAACCGTAGGGGTACCTTCTGCTCCTCGCACATCAGCACGAAGCAGATGATCTGCTTCCAGGAGTTCGGCCCAAACTGCATCGGCGCTAAGGACGCCCAATTCAGCACCTCCCGAACGAATGGGTGGATTGGCAGCCTCAGTCCGGAGATGAAGGCGTCCACGGGGAGGATGCAATACCTATCCGGCAGGGGGTCGGTCGGCCGAAGAGTAGAGCTCGGCAGCATGAGCTCGTAGCTGGACCCTATGTGGTATGCCAACTGCAGAGCCTCCAAGTCACCTGCCTCCAGAACGGTCGGGAGTGTGTCCATCTGCACCCTCTTCTGGCTCGGCGACGACGGCTGGACCCCAAAGAGCTCCTTATCGGAGAGATCGTCGGGGTAGCGACGGAACGGCTTGGATTGTACGGGCGACCCTGTCATCAAGTTACTATAAATAGGCACCTGACTCGAGCCACCGGTCCTCGACCCCTTCTTCTTCGGAGCCCTCTTCTTCTTGGCTCGTTCCGGTGAGGGTGTAGACAATCGCCCCAGACCGGTCGGATTCCGTGGCCCTTCGGCTTCACCCCCTTCGGGACCACCCTCCTCTCCGGAAGCCAACCCTAGAATCCGGACTTCGTCTGAACTACCGCCCCCCTCCTCAGAGTCGCTACTCTCCACCACAAAATGCCTCCGAGATCGCAACGGCTTCACATTGTGTACTACCTCCTCCTCGCCTACCGGCTCCTCCCACGAAGTTGATTTGGGGGCGGGCTTCACTCCCCCCCCAGATGTCGATGTGACGAGCCAGACTGAGCCCTGTCCATCTGTGCCTAAGCTAAACAGACTTACCAACTAACCTGGGGTCACTTCGGAAGAACGAGCCTGCTGCAGCAAACTGAAGGGACGAGCGCTGAAGAGTTGGAAGATTTTTTGAAAAGTAAGAAGCGAGAAAGAAGTGGGCGATAGGAGGAGAGGGGAGAACATTTATAGAGGACAAAAATGACTCCTCGATTTCCGCAATCACTGTTCACCGATTGACGTGTAACTGCCGCCTGGAAAACCGCGCGACGTCCTCGAAACGTGGGTTGGGACGTTATCCAGTGCTAGGCTGGCAGCCAGACAAAGGGGTCGGGTCGGATGAAGTGCTCGGCGAAAAAATTTCTCTTTAAAGATTTAAGGCTACAGGGCTCGGTCGGCTCCCCTCTCACCCGCGAACAACTTGGGGCTTACAGCCTCGGCAGCCGAAACCCCAAATTATTCCCGGGTGGCAGGGAAGCCACCATCGCCTGCGCCCCAGGCTCCAGGGCTCGGTCGGCTCCTCTCTCACCCGCGAACAGCTCGGGGTTTACGGCCTCGTCAGCCGAAACCCCGAATTGTTCGAGGGTGGGAGGAAAGCCACCATCGCCTAGAACCCTACCAGAAAGCGGATCGACCCGTATACCCGAAGCTCTTCAGCCTCAGGTCCAGAAAACGGTGGGTACCCCTCCCGTCCTGATCTCTCTCGGGCCAAACATCCGTGTGAGGGCCATCTGACCCGAAAAAGGATCCGGACGGCAGAGTCACCACCAATTCGAGGCTCCTTGGCATTACAAAATTTTTCAAGAAAGAGACGTCCGCCGAAGCAGACACCTCTAGTGGCCAATGGACCACCCTTACTGTGATCAAACCCGCTGGGGGGGGAGAGGTATTTATAGCCTCCCCCATGGACCAGCCATTTTGACATGGGGAAAGCCAATAGAAGGAAGCCCATGTGCCACACGCATTTATTTGGCGGTGCCATTAATGCCCCTAGGAAATTGGAACATTGCACAGGTCCCGGAGCGCCTTCAATGCTCCGCAAAGACGGCGGGCCACTCCGCTCAAACCTTCTAAGGCACCACGGCTCGCCATCACTCTTGCCGACTTATAAACCCTCGAAAGCTCGAGGTTCGGTCTAGCACCAGGGTTGTCTTCTCAGGAAGGCTCAACGGCTCGCCATCACCCTTGCCGACTTATAATCCCTCGAAAGCTCGAGGTTCGGTCTAGCACCAGGGTAATCTTCTCCGGAAGACTCATCGGCTCGCCATCACCCTTGCCGACCCATAATCCCTCGAAAACTCGAGGTTCGGTCTAGCACCAGGGTTGTCTTCTCAGGAAGGCTCAACGGCTCGCCATCACCCTTGCCGACTTGTAATCCCTCGAAAACTCGAGGTTCGGTCTAGCACCAGGGTTATCTTCTCCGGAAGACTCAACGGCTCGCCATCACCCTTGCCGATCCATAATCTCTCGAAAGCTCGAGGTTCGATCTAGCACCAGGGTTGTCTTCTCAGGAAGGCTCAACGGCTCGCCATCATCCTCGCCGGCTCGAGGACCGGTCTAGCACCAGGGTAGTCTTCTCCGGAAGACTCAACGGCTCGCCATCACCCTTGCTGACCCATAATCCCTCGAAAGCTCGAGGTCCGGTCTAGCACCAGGGTAATCTTCTCAGGAAGTTTCAACGGCTCGCCATCACCCTTGCCGACCCTTAAACCCTCGCTAGCTCGAGGCTCGCTCTAATCATCAGGGCAACCATCCCTCGCCAGCTCGAGGCTCGCTCTACCGTCAGGGCAATCAACCCTCGCCGGCTCGAGGCTCACTCCAACATCAGGGCAACCCCCTCATGAAGGCCCAGCGATTCGCTATTCCATTTCTAAACAAACTATAAACACTCCTCCACGGCTAGCTCCCGCACCCCCGCAGGAGTGGGGGGCTTGTGTGGTAGGGTAAAAATGGCTTGGGGCCCAACCAGGGCCCAATACAACTCTCACTCAAAAATGATAAAAACAGCAATCTCGTTCGGCTTCGAGCCACTAAAGGATCGGCGCCAAGCCTCAAGTTCACCCCCACAGAACTGGTCTCCTCGTATCCGACGAGCCTCAATGGTCTTCGGCCTCCGATCCGTGACAGCCCCACGGGCCGTCCCCCCATCCTGGCGAGGCATGAAGATGACCTGGCACAGCCTAGGCCCTCCGATTCTCCCAGAGGCACAGGAGACCCATGATCAGCCATGTCAGCTCCAAATACCACCAAGGATTTTGCCACGTCAGCCCTATACCACTCCTGGTACTGCCACGTCTGCCCTAAACCCCCTGGGCCTTCTGCCACATCAGGCCCATGGGCTTTCGGATTCAGACCCGGCCCTCAAGCGGGTCCAAACCCGGTTGGAATCCTCTATAAATACTAGACCCTCACCCACCTTTTGAGGTAACCAATCTTTTTCCACTTAAATTCACCTAGTTATTGCTACTCTCTCACAGAGGCTGACTAGAGCATCGGAGGGTCCGCCACCGGGATAAACCCCGGTGTTTCAGGACCGTCTGCAGGTACACAAGACCTCGGATCCGAACCCCCTGATCCGAGCCCAGAGGTCCACCTCATCCCGAGCTCGTCGCAGGTACCGCCCGGTCAGCCGAGGGTCATCAGACGAGCAGCTTTCTCCTTCAATACAAATCGAGTCCGAACTCACACCTGGTGCATCCACACGTCTTCCAAAAACGAACCGCATCACAAGGTATTGCAAATCAACTGCCAGACACATTTACTGACCACAAAAGAGTAACAAAATCTCATATTCCAACTGTAAATGCTCCTGTCAAAATTGATGTCCCTGAAGAACAACCTATAATTGGTAGTGAGTCTAAGGCACGCTTGAAGCGTGGTAGACCACTTGGTTCCAAAGATAAACATCCTCGAAAAAGAAAAGGAGCAAATAACCATGATTGTCAAATCGAGGATGTCTCTCCAGAAGAGACCATTGACATAGTTAATAATGAAGAGAATCAGGTACCTGAAATTAATGAAAATGAAGAGATCTTGATTAACTATGTCATTACGGGAAGAAGATGGGACCGGAATAATATAATTGTCGACAATATTTTTGTATATAGTATAGCGCGCGATATCATAAATGAAAACGAGGATCGTGAACCTACCTCTGTGGAAGAGTGTAGAAATAGAAATGATTGGCCAAAATGGAAAGAGGCAATTAAGTCTGAATTAGACTCGTTTGAAAAACAAGGAGTTTTTAGACCTGTAGTCCGAACACCAAAAGAGATCTAACCAGTAGGCTATAAATGGGTATTTATACGAAAAAGAAATGAACGAAATGAGATTACTAGATATAAAGTACGGCTTGTCACACAAGATTTTACCTAGATGCCTGGTGTTGATTATGAAGAGACATATTCTCCTGTGGTGGATGCAATAACATTTCGATATTTGATATGTCTGGCAGTGCATGAAAGACTTGAAATGTGCCTCATGGATGTGGTTACGGCCTATTTGTATGGTTCGTTAGACCACAATATATATATGAAAATCCCTGAAGGATTTAAAGTGCCAGAAGCACTTAATGATAATTCCCGGGAAATTTACTCAGTTAAGTTAAACAAAGCGTTATATGGATTGAAACAATCAGGACGGATGTGGTATAGCCGTCTGAGTGAATTTTTAATAAAAGAGTGTTATAATAATGATCCTATATGTCCATGTGTGTTTATAAAAAAGTTTAGGATCAAAATTTGTTATAATTGTTGTTTATGTTGATAATTTAAATATCATCGGAACTCCTGAAGAGTTATTACAAGCCGTGTAATGTTTAAAGAGAGAATTTAAAATGAAAGACCTTGGAAAAACAAGATATTGTTTAGGTCTTCAAATTGAACATTTGAAAGATGGGATTTTCTTGCATCAATTCACTTATCTGGAAAAAGTACTTAAAAAGTTTTACATGGATAAAGCTCATTCCTTAAGTACTCCCATGGTAGTGAGGTCATTAGATGTTAATAAAGATGTGTTTAGACCTCGTGAGGAACATGAAAAACTACTTGGTCCTGAAGTACCGTATCTTAGTGTCATTGGAACATTGATGTATCTTGCTAACAATACACGTCCTGATATATCTTTTGCGGTAAATTTATTGGCAAGATATAGTTCCTCACCAACTCGAAGATATTGGAATGGTGTGAAACATATATTTAGATATCTTCGAGGGACCATGGATATGGGCTTGTAATATTCTAACCTGTCCAAATCAGGTTTAATTGGGTATGTAGATGCATGATATTTATCTGATCCACATAAAGCCCGATCTCAATCAAGATATGTGTTCACCTGCGGAGGAACAACAATTTCATGGCGTTCTACAAAGTAAACACTAGTAGCAACTTCAACTAATCATGCAGAAATATTGGCAATCCACGAGGCAAGTCGTGAATGTGTTTGGTTGAGGTCGATATCTCAATATATCCGGGAAATGTGTAGCATTTCAGTCGATAAAGATATTCCTACAACCTTATTTGAAGATAATACAGCATGCATAGCTCAGCTAAAGGATGGCTACATCAAAGGTGATAAAACGAAGAATATCTCACCAAAGTTCTTCTTCACTCATGATCTTCAACAAAAGGGTGAAATAAGTGTTCAGCAGATAAAGTCAAGTGAGAATCCAGCAGATTTGTTCACTAAGGCTCTGCCCACGACAACATTTGAAAAGATGGTAAACATGATTGGGATGCGTCGTTTGAAAGATCTAAAGGGATGATCTTTTCAGGGGGAGAAAAGATATGCAGTGCACTCTTTTTTTCTTCACCAAGTTTTGTCCCATTGGGTTTTCTTGGTAAGGTTTTTAATGAGGCAGTATCGAGACATATTCTTATCCACAATTACGAGACATTCAAGGGGGAGTGTTAAAAATCAATTAATGTGAATGTCTCTCCATTATCCCATTTTCTCCACTAACCCCATGATCTCCATGTTCTCCACTCACCATTTACTCCATGTTTGTCCTTTCAACTTCTTTTGTAAGCCTATAAATAGGCTTGTACAGACTTAAAGAAATGAGTGGAATACAAATTATACTCTATTCTCTTGTATCTTATACTTTCTAGCATCATCTCTATTATTTTTATAATAGATTGGGAATCTATATAATAAAACACAAAGAAAGCTATCAAGTGGCTCTCCTTCAATCTCTCCAAAATCAAAGGCCCAAATCTAACCTCACAAAACACATTTTCCCCCCAAAACTCAAACTCAAATCCCCCCCCCCAAAACAACTCATTTATTTATTTAATAATATATATATAGAGAGAGAAATAATTAAATAAATAAATGAGTTTTTTTTTGGGGTGGGGGGGGGATTTGAATTTGAGTTTTGGAGGGAACTTTTGGAGGAAAAATGTGTTTTGTGAGGTTAGATCTGGTCCTTTGATTTTGGGGAGATTGAAGGAGAGTCACTTGATAACTTTCTTTTCGTTTTATTATATAGATATATACATATGGAAAATGAACTTTTATACCACAATTTATAATTATTTTTCATCATATACTAATGGAAACATGGACTTTTATTTACAACTAATTATTGTCATATTATTCAAACTTGAGCTACATAATTGTTGATTTATTGTTTACAAGGCTTTTTATATGCTGTATCGTTCTAAAGACGTGCCGTAGGCATGTGGCCACGGGGAAAATCTAGTTTTACTATAAATCTGTAGAAAAATTATACTTCAAGTATACTTGTATCATCAATAAGAGATTTTACATGCAACTTGTGTAACTTGTCTTGCCACACATGCGAGATCCTGTTACCCCTCATGTGGTCAGATCATCTCTCACTTCTTATTTCTCTCTTTCGATCATCTCCCCATGCATTGCCCCCTTATTTAGAGGGGTGGCGGTGAATCATAATGACCAGAGGTTGGTAATTTCTTATCATCTTTGGTGAAGTCGAAACCAGGCCAGCCACCATCTTGAGGCAGGTAGGCGACCGACTCAGTCTCTTAAATTTTTTACAATTTTAGAGAACCCTAAATTTGTATTTCTCTTGAAAATATAGAGAGAGATTTTACGCGTAAAAAAATTATATTGTAAATAGGAGGTTCAAAAATAATTATTTGGGCATTTCGCCTTGGGCTCCTAAAAACTCAGGGCCAGCCCTGAGGACAACACACAACGATTGGGATGAAGAGAGATAAAGAGACAGAGTGAGAAACACACATGATAAGCACTAGCATTGGTATCGGGTCGGGTCAGTTCCGGACCCGGACCCAGATCCGAACCCGTGAGGACCGGGTCTGGGTCCTATTAAAATATTCCTACCCGTTCGGGTAAGAGCGGGAGTGTGAGCGGCGAGCGGAGGCGGCGAGTGGATGATTTGACTAGATGAGAGAAGAAAAATACATGAGTTTTGAATTTGGAATAGGAAGATTTAGAATTAAGGAGGAAGGAGGGGATGGATGAGGATATAATATTTATTTCTATGTTTTTTTTGGGTTATTTTTTAAGGGTCCGGATCCGGGTCGGATCTTCTTTGAGCGAACCCGAATCCGGACCCGAAAGTACAACAGATCCTATTTTAGGACCTAGACCCGGATAGTCCGGGTCGGTTCCGGTCCAATGCCGGATTCGGGTCAGATCTGGATTTCGGGTATTTATACCAATACTAATAAGCACCAAACATGGCGGCCATGAAGATGCAGCATGACGACGTTAAGCATAAAGCTACAAAGACAAGAACAATGATAAGGCCCAAATATGGAGCTGGTGAGGTGAGCCAAGACAATTTGCAATAGTAATGATTAGGACTGCAAATGAGCCGAGCCGAGCCGAATACCTTCATGCTCGAGCTCGGCTCGTTTATGAAACGAGCTCAATTTTGAGTTCGAGATTGGCTCGAGCTGAGCTTTGACAGAGCTTTGATCATATTCGAGCCGAATAGCTCGCGAGCTTAGCCTAATAATAATAATAATAAAGCTCGAGCACGAAACGAGCTCGGTTTTGAGCTCGAGCTCGGCTCGAACTCGGTTCGAGCCGAGATTTGACTGAACTCGAGCCGAATAGCTCGCGAATAGCTCAATTCGTTTGCAGCCCTAGTACTGATTTAGCACAATGGCAAAATAATACTACAAAGAAACACGGATAGAGGGACAGAGAGTGCGTGTTGCGCAGTATCTCTTTATGAATAAATTTTTTGTTCTTTGTTTGGTACGCAGTTTCTTATTTATTTGATAAGCCTATTCTTATTTTTATTTAGTTAAAGTATATTGTGTTTTTTAATCTATATATATTTGTTAACCGCAGTTCAGTTAATTAGGAAATTGTTGATTATTTTCCTAATTATATTCAGTTAATTAGGAAAATAATTATCTTCTTGTTTGGTTCACAAGGAGAGGGAATGAATTTTATAATAAAATTACTTTTATACCCTTAGCCACATGCTAGTAGGAACTTTATGATTTAAAATTTAGAGTCAATAGTTAGATATTTCAAACATTAGTCTTTAAATATAAAGATAAAAGATAAACAATTTTCGTATCTCAAATAAATATCTTGAATCGATTATTAACTAGATTCAAATATCTGAACCGTAGTCCGTAGTATACATCAACAGAAAAATTATACACTCATCATTGACGCTCCGAACAATAGATCAAATCCACTCAACAATAGAATCAACAGAGAGAAGAGAGAGAGAAGAGAAAGTATCCATCATCTCTGCAGCATTTCTCTTCTCAAGTTCTTAAGAGGCCCATACTCTCCATCCTCCACTTCAAAGAAGTCTTAGTGAAGAAGAACAATGAGATTCAGTCATCGAGGGTGATGTTTGCACGTATACCAAGTTATCTCAGGCCTAGACCCAACTCGAGGAATTTTCAAAAGCACAGATTTCTCCTTTATGGAATGACCTGCCTCTTGCTTCGATCTCTGAAGATGTTGGGAATGAAGATACTGTTAGCTGTGCTGAGTCATGGGCTTCTGCTTTAATTTCTGAGCTGGAGAACTTCAGGAATGGTAAACCAACAACGCCATCAAGTATAACGGCAGTTTCGGAGCTAAGTATGATGGATGATTTCATTGAGATGGAAAAATTAGCTATAGTTTGTGTTGATAAAAAATCGGAAAATTCAAATATTACGTCTTCGAATTCTAAGAAGTTTGATTCGGAAGTGAACTCATTGGACTCAATCAGATTTGGAGAAGCCCGTATGCAAAATGATTGAACTAATTGAGGGAATCATACAGAAATCTTTTTCAAATAACAATGAGAGTCAAATTTTGGATGGCAAAGATGAAAAAATTGATGCGATTAAATCTTTTACACCTAGTGGGCGTGCTGCAAAAATCTTTCTGTGGGAAACTTCCGAGCTTATTTCAGTTCTTCAACATTTTGTGGTCGTGTGCAATGATTTGCTGCATGGAAAAATATCAAAGAGAACTAACTAAAAGGACAATTTAGTTCATTCACATTAAAAAATTAGACAAAATTTCTCTCCCCTCCAAATCCTCTAATATTGGAGGGGAGCCAAAACTGATTCAGGAGGGGTGTTGCACCCTCCCATTTTCCTCCCCTTCCCTCCTAAAAAATGAACCAAACATAAAAAGTTTTAAAAAACCCCTCCCCTCCCTCCATTCCCCTCCAACCAAACACTCCCTTATAGAATAGAGATGAGAGTGAGAGAAATTTGAGTAATGCTTTAGCCACTACCAATTTTAATACTATTTCTTTCACTATCTTAGGTGGCATACTTCTATTGGAGAGTTTTCCCACCCACTCTATCTTTTTCTACCTATTGGAGTGTGCCACCTAAGGTAGTGAAGAGAAATGTAGTGAAATTGGTAGTGGATGTAGCATTACTCTAGAAATTTAATGTAGAGGATTAGGTGCAATTATTTTATTGGATAGAATAAAAAAAAATAGAGAAAAGATTAATTAAATAAGTGTTACAGGTATTGCTAATCCCTAGATTTGAAATCATGGCATGCACATCACGCCATCCGAACACTCTCTTCCAAAGAACAGAGTAGAAAGATAAAAAAGGAAGACTTGTGTGAAAGTGAATATAAGTTAGTATCACATAAATGATGTATTAAGTAAACTTTTTGAAAGTGAATGTAAGTTATTATTGCAAAGATGACGTGGGTGATGACTTCACAATAATATACAGATCATTTATTCTAGAAGGTTCATATTTAGTTATTCAGAAATAGTTGAACTTCCTAAATTTTTGCTAAAATTGACCATTATTAAAGAAAGAAATTAAAAAAAATTATTTAAATTGTCAAAATCCAGATCCTCACTCCTTCAACTTCAACGAAAAATTACTCCAGTATGAAAGAAGAAGAAAAAGTACCAAACAAACAAACTTATTATACACGCATTGCCACCTAAGCAAAGATATTTTTTTTATATATTAAAAAAGACTTAAAAATAAGAAATCGGAATCCAAAAGCTTCTTCTTTTCTCCTTCTAGAAAATTCCACACAAAAAAAAACCCTTCCAAAAAATCGAATCCCTAATCTTTCTAACCCAAAAAAGTCGACACCTTTTCCTCACCGAATTCTCCGGACAAGTTAGGGTTTTTCTTCGATGAATTGAGCGAGATGGACGGTGGATCGAGCTCGAATTCGCCGCCGCCATTTCTGACGAAGACGTACGACATTGTGGACGACCCCGCCACCGATTCGGTCGTTTCATGGAGTCAAACGAGTCGGAGCTTCGTCGTTTGGAATCAGCTCGAGTTCGCGAGGGATCTGCTTCCCAAGTACTTCAAGCACAACAATTTCTCCAGTTTTGTGAGGCAGCTTAACACTTATGTGAGTTCTTGACTTGATCTTTGAATAGTTGCCATTAATTGAGGTGCTTAATTGATAGAATTAGTCTTCCATGTTTGGATATGGTAAATTAGAGAGTTTTTTTGGTTGTTGATTGATTGGAAATGTGTGAAATGGTAGTAGTTCTTGCTGTGTGTTTGGGGACATTCGTGCATCACATTTAATTCTCTGCTACTTTTTGTTGTTTTCGGGCACATATTGATGTAGAGACGGGAGGCGTCCCAAAATAATTTTGGATGTGAGTGAACGCTATGGTTTAGTGGCAAGCCTCTTTGCTAGTGAGCAAGAGGTCAGAGGATCAAGTCCTTGCCTATATATTATGGGATGAGAGTGTGGTGTCTGCGTGCTAAAAAAAACAAGTACTTGGAATTGTTACTCTACAATCTTTGCTATATAGGTAGAATTGTATTTATGTAGACTTTTGACCCCATCATTTGCATTTAAATCTTAATGAATGACATTATTGTCATTTATATTCTATTTTGTTTTGTAACTTCTCCGTTTAAAGGTATTCTATGTAAATTTGGAATCAATACTATTTGGTTTCCATAAGAAATCAATGAAAGGTTAAAACCTTAAGAATGAAATGTCAAATCATGTCTTGTTCCAAATTAATTTTGTCTCAAATAGATGTTCTAGTTTTGATAGTAAAAACATTTCTTTGTTGTTTCAAATACTGCAGCAACAACAACAACAAAGCCTTTTCCCAACTTGTTGGGGTCGGCTATCTTTGCTGTTTCAAATATAAAAGTAAAATCATATGATATAAGACAAAGCTAAATTACTAAAAATAAAAAATATAAATAAAAAAAACTCCCCAAAATTTGAGCAGGTGTAAATAACCCCCTTATCATGCTCGAATGTGTCACCCCCCCACTGAACTATTTTTGTGATAAACCATAAAACCAGATTACGATGGGAGGTGTATTGACAATTTTGCCATTTCTTTTTTGAATGTCGAGGACACGGCTAGCCCCAATTTATGCAACAACAAAAAAAAAAACTTAATTTTTCTCTAGAACAATTAAGGAAAAATCAATCCCCCCTTCCGCATGTACACAAAGTGGTGGTTGCGAAGGGAAGGGAAATGGAGGTGGCTGTTGCAGTGAGGATGCGATGGAGTTGGTGGTGGTGTTCGTGATGGTGGGAAGAAGTGGCGCCTGGAGGCAATGGAAAAGAAGGAAAAGGCAAAGTCAGCAGTGATACTTGCAAGGGAAGCAAAAGCTATGGTAGTTGTTGTGAGGAGAGGAGAGGAGGGGGGGGGGGGGAATCATATATCCAAGGGTAAATTTCTTTTATGCCCCTGGACTTTAAAGTTCTTCCTTTTAACCCTTTTGGCTTTGCAAACTATTCTTTGAACCCCTCTCTCTCTCTCTCTCTATATCTCACTCTCTCTATGCAGTGGTGGTTGTGAAGAAAAGGAAAATAAAGGTGGATTATTATTATTATTATTATTATTTTGGGAGGGGGGGATTGCAAAGGGGAGGAAGAGATGGAGCTGGTGGTGTTGTTCTTGATGGTGGGAAGAAGTTGAGCTTAGGAAAGAAGGAAAAGGTAGAGGCATTGGTGATCCTTGCAAGGGAGGGTGAAGCCATGATAATTGTTGTGAAGGGGGAAGGACGCGGGGGATCATATATCCGAGGGTATATTCCCTTTAAGCCCATTAAAGTTCTTTCTTTTAACCCCTGACTTTTGAAACTACTCTTTTAACCTCTATGTATATAAACAGTTCCCAATAAGCTCCTAAAGTTTGGGTTGTCTTAAAATGGCTTGTTTTGAAGTGTACCGTTTAAATAAAAAATAACCTGTTTCATTTGGGAAAGATCTACTTTTCTGCCAGGTATACTGTTTATGTAGAAATGAATTGTTCATGTTGAAGTTAAGCTGCAGCATCTTGAAATGAACAATTTTTTTGATATTCATGTAGAAATGAACTATTTTTATTGAAGATAAGTATTTTTTCTAGAGATGAACTACTTCTGTTTATATTTTTTGTTTTCTGCTTCTTTTGTGTTTAGCAATGACTGTGAGTTCTATTATATAGGGGATATTTTTCTTCTAATTAAAGAAGAGCAACATAGAATTTTCTTAAATTAGAGCTTGGATATTTACTAATTGTATGTACAAAATGTACTTAAGGACGTATTGAAAACTTTTCATATAGCAAGAGATTAAAAAAGTAGTTTGAAAAGTCATAGGGGCTAAATTGAAGAACTTCTATAGCCATGGGCCAAAATGGAATTTACCCTATATCCAAAGGGGGGTATAGAATGGCATAGTGAGGCTATTGTATCTTTTCTCTTAATAAAAAGGTTGACTTGCATTATCCATATGACATCATGCTATACTGTAAATGTATTTCATACATGCAATCTGAGGCCGATGTATCTCCAAGAAAAAATTCTACTTGCATTATCTATATGATACCATACTTGCACGTGTGCAAAGAATGCAAAAAAAACCAAGAATACGTAAAAATACAATTTTTTTTAAAGATTAATTTGTATTTGGTTGATACCATTTAACGCAAAGCAGTTTTTGCCGTTTTCAACCAAATGTGTGGACAAGGATGATCACCACTGGCATGCATAGGCACTTGTATGACCCTCCTCACGCGTGTCTCAAATTTTATCATACATCTTGAATATGGCTAGCAACGGTCCGGGTTTGGGTCAGACCCATATAGGCTTGAGCCCGACCCAACTTTTCTTCGGGCTTAAAAATTAGGCCCGAATTAGACTAAAAAATAGGTTCGGGTCTAGGCCCGAACTACTTATGCGTATTCTAATACACAACTTTCCCATAAAATAAATCTATATCAAGAAAAATATACGATAAAAAAACAATAATAGGAATATTACAAGCTTTTAAGTAATTCACATCTCATTTGTCCATTTTCATTTAATTTTATATACAAGGTATAATTTCTCTGTTTATAAAATTTAACACTCATTTCAACTTACATGAATATTCTCTTTAAAAAAAACTCATAAATCTACATGATGTATACATAAATATACACATGCACGTATAAAAAATTGGTTCGGGCCCATCAAGCCTAAACACTTGGGCCTGAACTTGGCCCAAAGTTTCCTCGGGCCTAAAATTTTGAGCCCGAGCCCGGCCCGAAATGACAACTAATAGCCCAAGCCCGCTAATTATCGGGTTGGACCTAGGCGGGCCTGGGTCAGGTTCGGGCAAATTGCCACCCTTAATCTTAAATGTTGGACACTTCTTAGACAATTCTCAAACAATTATTGGAATGCATATTCATATTTCTTATACTAATTAAGTCTAATACTTGTATTTACTTCTCCAACTTTAGAATGTACAGTGAAGTATTATCATTTTTTTGTGGACTGTATATCTTTTATTTTGATTATGAGCTACTAATTGTAATGTTGAATTTTATTTCGATTAAATTTATGCATAGTTGAGATAATATTAAGTCATGTTATATAACATTGCAGCCGTGTCCCTGTGTTGCGTGTCGTGTCTAATACCTGTACCCATGCTTCGTAGCTGGCATGAATATATTGAACCATGGAAACTACTGTGGTAGTAACATCACCTTGAATGATGGATGGGTTCAAAAGACCAGGCACCTTTGCCCATGGAAGAGCATTTGTTAATTGCTCTTTGGTTATCATTCTCTCTGTGAGGTGCAGAATGTGTGGGATTTAAAGAGACGTGCATGAGAAATCTTCGCAAATTAATAAGATACTTAAAATTACCTGAAACTTAATTGTTCTCAGTATAGGGTAAAGTTAGAAATATATACCCAACATTGCAAAATAATTCTACCACAGTTAGTCGAAATGTTTGCTAATTTATAAGATTTTTAAAATTACTTGAAATTTAATTGTTATATAAGTATAAGGTAAAACTGTAAATTTATACTCGTCGATGAAAAATTATTCTACCACAGGTCCACAGCTCGTCAACAGCAATTTTCCCGAATCTAGCCAGAGAATTGTGTGAAGGGCCAATGAATATTTTTTAAGAAAAAAAAAAGATTGAACCAATGTAAGAGAGCAAATAATGGGTATAAATTTTTTTTCCTAATCTGGGGATCATATTTGTTGAAGTAAAATTTATGCTATACTGTGGTCAACCTAGCACTTCTCCCAAGTACTATTTATTTTTATAGGAATCGATGTACAAATGACCTCTTGCTACAATTTGTTATTGTGATGCCTTGACTATTAGATAAATTTATTTATTTTTCCTTTTCTTCATTGTTGATGCTGTCAAACTTGCATAACTAAATTAGCTTAATTTAATTTCTGTGTTCTTCCAGGGTTTCAGAAAAATAGATCCTGATCAGTGGGAGTTTGCCAATGATGAGTTTATCAGAGGACAAAGACATCTCCTAAAAAATATCCATCGGCGTAAACCAGTGCATAGTCATTCACTGCATCAGGGTCAGGGCAACTCTTCAGAGCTATTGACAGAATCTGAAAAGCAAGAACTTCAGGAAAAAATCGAAAAGCTAAAGCAGGATAAGGGCTTGCTTATTAGTGAGCTCCAGAAGTGCACACAACAGCAGTATGGAATGGAGAAAAGAATGCAGTCTTTAGAGGAGAGATTGCTGAATGTAGATCTCTGCCAAAAGCATATTATATCTAACTTGACCCAATTTATACAAAAACCTCAGTTTCTCTCCAACCTTGTTCTTCCACTTGATGATGTCCAGAGCAAGAAGAGAAGATTGCCGAAGTCAGGTTTCTTCTTTGAGGATGAAGATTCTCAAGCGATGGGTAGAGAGAAATTGCACATGGTCGAGACATTTGAAAAAATTGAATCATCCTTAAATTCCTTGGAAGATTTTTTCCGACATGTTAGTGAAGCTTCATGTGGTGATATGTATTATGACGGTACTGCTCCTAGCTTGCCTTCTGGTGTTGTTATCACGGAGTTGCACACATCTTCTGATATGATGAATTTAAGAACCCCATCTCCTATCTCTTCACGTATGAGAGAGGTCAATTCATCTCCAGAATTAGCAGAATCAACTAGTTGTGATGGCAGCCCGGCCCTTCTTTCATTAACAGAGACACGTTCAGACACATGTGGCATGGTTGCTGAGATTGATGTGAACTCTGAGCCCACAGTACGTGAGAATGATCAACCTAAAGATCGAACAAGTGGGCGTGCTGGGGCAAATGATGTATTTTGGGAGCAGTTCCTAAATGAAAATCCTGGCTCATCAGATACTAAGGAAGCTCAGTCAGAAAAGAAGGAATTAGAGAATAAAAGAACTGTGGAGTTTCAGAATTCTTGGTGGAGTAAAAAAAATGTTGACCATCTCGCCGACAAGATCGGGCTTCTTTCTCATATAGAGAAAACATGACATAATTCCGAATCTGATAAGTTGAAGGTAGCTAAGGTACGACTACTAAATACATACTGTAAGATAAGCTGTTTGATTTGTGTTTTTCTCATTCTTTTCTTTTGTCATGTTTCGAACTGCTCTGTTTTTGTCCTGTTACCGTGGACTAGTTTTTAGATTCAGAGGTTCAATAGTGTACAGAGATTGATCTCAGCATTCTTTGCATTCTTTTTTTTAGAGTTTTAATTATGTGAAATGTATAAGTTAACAGCCTTAAGGGACAGTCTCTTCAGTTTACTACAATTTTTAGATTTGTCACCTGCCAACTTCCAATAATGAATAGCCATGAGAGCTATGAAATACTAGTGGGTGTTTGTTAGAATAATACGTGTTGTATATCTCTTTGGTTTTGAAGTTGATTTATTAATCTGATTGTTGGTTTTCAAGTTGATTTATAAATCTGATTGTTAGTTTTATAAAAAACTGACTGCTGTTGGCACTCTTTATCTTTTTAGTACTTTTTTGTTGGATCATATGACGGATTTTACCTTCTCCAGGCTTGCATGATAACTTAATAACTATATGCAAATATATAATGTATTCTTCCTCCTCTTTTTGTTCTTTTTGAACTATGTATTCTTCTTTCAATAGCTCATGGTGTGTGTGATAATGTGCTAGGTACGGTATTATTTTATTTTATTTTTGAAGGATACAGTTTTCTGGTTTTTGTATGCTTTATGTTGGGAGGGGTTTGCTATCATAGAACGGCTATGTGATATGATGATGAAAGAAAATTCTGTTCGGTGGTATGAATCAACATTTAATCTTTTTCAGTTAGAAAGCTACAGAATTAAGAAATAAAAAATAAAAAATTCAGTTTAACCGAAATTAGAAAGTCCAGATCGACGAGTGAAGAGGGACGGCCGACAATGCAATACAAATCGCTAATACTATAATGGGGGAGTTGGGGTTGTGTAATTTGTAGACAAACTGTACAATCAATCATCTAATCTACTTTTTTTAAAAAAATTATCGGGATGTGCATCGCATGTGCAGATTCCTAGTTATGATAAAAGTGAGTGTGTTCAAAATAAGTTGGGCAGGGCTTAAGGATATGAGGATGGTTTCTTTTGAACCATATTGCAAACTTTGCAAGTAGTTTGTTAAAAATTTAAAACAAAGAAAATTGTGTCAAGAAATTACTTCTTTTTCTGATCAGGAGGTCGACCATGAAAACTACGTCTATGTTGAGATGGTTGATAGAAATAGTAGACTATGGCTTCCTGGTTTAAAATATAGTTATGATAGTGTCCTTAGGTGGATTATGTGGTTAATTTTATATCGATGTAATTGAGGTATCGATGCTGGATAGTAGGTGGTATGGGAAGAATTACAGAAAAGGTGGTCTACTGCAATTTGATGACTATGGATGAATTTTCTTTGCTGTAGTACTCTATGAATTGATTTGGTACATTCAAGATGAATTCCTCTGGGCGTTTATATGACATTTGGTAAGACGTACGATAAATGAATAACTTCCAAAGCAGAAGGTGGAGAGATGCTTTAGCTCCAGAATCAACATGACTAAATTCGATCCTAAGTCTATATATACTGAACTTTCTTCCGTTGAGCTAGGCAGGCGCCATGAGTTGGGGCTGCTTGCACTGAAGGAAGGGTAGCTAGTTCTCTTCAATGGCTCTAGCCTCTTTTAAGACATGATTGAGTACTAGCTTTCATTTAAGCTTTAATGAGGAAGCACTAAACAGAAGGAATATTCCGAGTGCAAATTTTGCTAAACTACGTGAAAAAATGATGGTATTGCTCTCATTGATGGCTGAAAAATGTTCAAGTGATCATAGGAGCTGACATAAGACCAATCTTTCCTAGGGTGAAAGTGTGTCGGTTGGTGAAGAAGTATTCTTGAGTATGACACAGTATTCTAGTGCTAACCTTAATAAACTTGGATTGTTGCATCAAAGACAATTATGATAGTCATTAACGTAAAATGCGAAACATTTATGATAAGGCAAAATTTGTCCTAATGAACAATGCCCCACATTACCTGCCATGATCTGTATTGTTTTGTAGGATAATAATTAGTTGCATTTTAGCATTTCCGACTTCTGTAACAATCATTCCTATCTTTAACTTGGTCAATTAGCCTTCAATTTAGAGCATATGTAGTCGTTAAGACTCAAAATTTTCATATTTGGGGTTTAGAAATAGGAATTTTGGAGTTGGGCGTGTAGTCATTGAAACCCAAACCCAAAATTTAGTTGAACGGTGGATGTCTAGATGATAACCAATTTCTTGAATTTCAGTCATTAATAAATAATAATAATAAATTGAAGTCCAACACATTTGTAAAAAAAAAAATTGTACGCACGTTACACATAATAATTTCTGTAGGTAGATTCCAGCTCAATCCTTGATCATCTCAATTTGGACCAATCTCAAAAGTTATTTATATGCATAATAATCATATTCATACCTTTCCATAGAAAAAAAAAATCCAAAATTGGAGGGGAAATGTTCAAGGACGGAAGAACATATTCCGTCCGTTCCCCCTTTTATTATTATTATTTTTTTAAATATTGGTGAGACGAAAGAAAATCTTTCGTCCGTTCACTATTTGGGATTTTTATAAATAAAAAAAATGGTCAGACGGAAGATGATTTTGTGTCCAACACTTCAAAAAAAAATAAAAAAAAAAAATTAGAACGGACGCAAGATCATCTTACATCCGACACCCTTTTTTTATTTAAATTTTTTTTTATCAAACGAAATATCAACTTTTGCTCGTTCAAAAATTTTATATCAAACGACAAATGATCGTTCGATTTCTATATTTGAGATATCTCTATATCGTCTCTCAAATACAGACGGTTATTGTTCGACTACACTAACTCGTTCCCCATATTTTCTAAACTTTGGAAATATAGGGAAACGACTGCACATGCTCTTAGGACCCTCAACTCACCAACTACCTCAGCCCAAAATGTACTATACAAATAGACAGACCTTCCATAACTCCCAAAGTCCCAACCCAAGCTCACACATCCCTCCCATTCAATGTCCATCTCCAACCTCCTGCTCTCCCTCACTCATCCTCCTTCAAACAAACCTCGAAGCGCATGGACCGGGGTGGGTCAACACGGTAGCCCAGTTCCTCAACCCACAAAATGCAGTGAGGAGGCAAGTCGGGCTTCCCCCTCTCCGGTGGAGCAAACCACTTGCAAACTATGCCAGGTGGTACGGGAACCAGAGAAGGGCAGATTGTGCACTAGTGCACTCTGACAGTAGCTACGGAGAGAACCTGTTCTGGGGACGAGGGAAGCAATGGAAGATTGCAGATGCAATTGGAGCATGGGTTTCGGAGAAGAGCTACTACGATCATAAGAACAATGTGTGCTATGGGAATACTGACTGCCTTCACTACACTCAGATTGTGTGGAAGGCGACCAAGCGGGTCGGGTGCGCTAGGGTTGCTTGCACCTCCGGAGACACCTACTTTGTTTGCGAGTATGATCCTTATGGCAATATTGTAGGCCAAAGGCCATACTGATGTTTGTATGTAGATCGTTTTAGTTTTGATGGTGGACGCTAGGTTTGGTCGGGGTAGGGTTGGGGTTGGCAATTGTTTGGTATTCGGGTCATGCAAGAGCCAGTTGTAGATCCACAAAGATCTTGTAAGGGCTGCTAGGTGATCCAAACCCAATGCATTTGGGGAGCCGACGAACCTTTGAAGGTTCCAAAACCAAAATTTGGGTTGGATTCAGATTCCAGTATTGGTTTATCAGGTTTGTGGCTAAGATTAGGGTCAGGTTTGGATTTGATGGATGGTTTTGGTTGTCTACCGAATTGTTGAATCCTTTAAATTTCAGTGTTGGTAGTTATAGTCTGTTTAGACGGTCAAGATGCAAGAGCTAAGATTGGACAGAGACACAATAAATGTGAATGGTATGATCTTGAATTTTTTTTCCTACTATTTTGATGAATATTATTAAATGAAAGTTACTGAACTGTTCTCAACTGCCAGCAGAAAACTGCCAATGTTGATTAATGCTAGAGGATGAAAGTATGTAAATCTCTATAGCTTGACTAGTTGACTGCAAAAGCAAGGATTCAATATGTTCGGACTTCACAGCCAGGAATTTTTTTCTCTCAAATCTTCTGCACTACAAATAGTTCAGTATATTGGTTGGATTATGCAGTAGTTTTTCTAATTCCTGTTCTTGTTGAAATTTATATGAATGAGTTATTTTGGATGCCTAGACACATTCAGGTTTTTGTTTTGCGTTCAGATAAGTAGTCATCGACATGTTTTCAACCTCTCTCTTCACTGATTAAAGTACTAAAGAATATCCATGATTATGTTAATTTGTGCATGTTGAATGTTTTAATTCAATTCATCATCACTCAACCATGCAAGTCCTGTAAGTCTTTTAGCATATATTAATTGGTTGGTGATCACTGACATGATGCTTTGAACACATCATGGCGTGTGAAGCCCAGTGTACATGCCTTAACAGGTTGCAGACCGAAGGAAGGCAGTACGCAGCAGCGGTGGAACTGGAACCGGGACCGGGACCGCCGCTGCCCAAGCCCAGTGCAGCAGGCAGCAGGCTGGACCGCATGGGAAAATAATCGAATACTCCATGAGATATACTGAAATCGTATCGATTAGAGGCATGTCTGCTATTGTACTGTTAGGAGCCAATGAGCACCATGATGCACACAGCACGTTTCTCCGTTCCGATCTCCTCAATCTTACAGTCTGGAATAAGAGAAATTGAGAAGAACGGAATGAAATGAGAACCATGGAGATGGCGCAAATCTTAAGGAGATCCAATGGGGAGCAAGTGCTTGGTGCTAACTGGGCCGGCAACACTACAATCATTGAGTCTGGAAGGACATACCGTTTGTTTGTATGAATCCGTCATAACTCATAATTCATTCTAGTTCTAGAGGACATTGTATGAAAGCAGCTGAAGGGTTGTTTTTCTACCGAATTTGATGACGGTATCCGTGACCTACAATACCAGAACATACTATGTCGTAGGTAGAAAAAAGCAACTACCGTTTGGAGTATTCACGGCCACATATATGTCATCCCGAGCATTGTTTGAAGGTATTAGGTTTCAAACGCTTTGTATGCCAAAAGGCTGTGAAGTGAAAGCAAAATATTTCAGCGAAAATGGTTAGCTAATGTTATCACTAATTTGGTGTAGTTTGCTTGCCTACTGCAATTGCAATAGCAACTCCCATGTAGAAGTCAGTAATTAACTCACCATAAACCCAGAAATTCGAAATCAATATAACTTAATCTGATCGAAATTGCAATATATATATATTATATATCCGTAATAATTAAGAAAAAATGAAAAATTAATACAAGTAGTAACACCGTAAAAATACTCATCCAAATACTTATCTAAGAACCCGAACCCGACCCGCCTCCCTACTAATCTCAAACCAAACCTGCCTAAAAACCTTAACAATCACATCATGATGCTCCTCGGAATTCAACGACAGATAACACGCCAGCAAACTCTCGAGCTCATCCGGCCGTCCGATCCCCTTCTCCCAAATCATCTCGACCATCGATTCCCTGAAATCCCTTACCGGGTCACTCGACTTCTTAACAACCGCAAACCGCTCCAATCCCGCTCCTACTCTTTCTCTTATCGGGTACGGGTTCGGGTTCGGGTTCAAATTCGCCAGCCTCGGCGAGTACACCCGCACTTTAGGGCGGATCCTCCCGCTGAAGGATTTCCGCCCGCTCCTTATCAGATCCGGGTCGGTTCTCACCCGGTAATGGAGGATGTCAGTTTCGGTTGGAGGTGGTTGTTTGCGGCGGCGGGAGCGGGTGCGGGTACGGGTACGGGTGCAGGTCGGGTTGGAAAGGAGGAGGAAGTCTGATCGGAAGTCGAGTTCGGATCCGAGGGAGAGGTGGCGGTTAGGGTTACGAGGGAGGGAGAAAGCGCGGGAACGTGCGAGATGGGAGTCGTCGTCGCCAACGGAGAGACGGCGAGGGGCGGGAAGGAGGTCGGAGTTGGAGCGGGAGGGAAGGGAGGGAGATGGGACCTTGTGCTTTGAGATGGGTGCATTGGGTTTGGGAAGTTGCTGCTTTGAGATTGGTGCCGAATTATTGGACCTGAGTTTGTGAAACCAAGAGAGGGGGAGGAGGAAGTTGGAGAGGGAGAATGTGGACGGTTTGGATTTGTTGGTGCTTTGAGATTGGTGTTCGTCGTGTTTGTTTTTGTCTTTGTTGGGAGGTTGTTGTTGCTGATGTTTTCTTCGCCATTTCATGGTGCTTTCAGTGTAAGTAATTTGGAAGTTTGAGTGAGTTTTTGTTTGTTTTCTCTGTTTTTTTGTTGCAGCGGTTGTTTTGGTGTTTTTGAAGAGAGGATGGTGGGAAAACAGTTAGGGAGTGATGTGATCGGGAAAGTGGACTGACTGCATTTTTGGGCCTCTCACATGAGGCCTATTTATATACTTTATTTTTTCTTTTTCTTTTTCTTTTCTTTCTCTTTCTTTCCTTATTTTAAAATAAAATAAAATAAAATATGCAATGTGATCATCTTATTTCATTAAAGAGTGAATAATAAAATAAATCCAGTAATATTACTGAGAGTACAGAGATAGAGATACAAGGAAAAGAAACAACTCTAGAAGGGTTGGGGTGAGATTATGCATGTAACAAACAGTAAAGAAACGACAACTAATACAGAGTATAGAGCCCTCCAAAAACTCTAGATAATAGGACTTGTCCATGATGAGCTCGAACACAATCTCCTCGTTGTTGTAACTCCTTCTCGGAAAGGATTCCGCAATACTAGTCCATGGGTCAGATTTTTTTTTTAATCTAGAAAGATTATTTTTGTTTTTTTATTAAGAAGGTAAACTACTTAGCTAAATCATCAATTAAAGTCATTTCCCTTTCTATTGTATCATCTTTTTTATTACTACATCAGAAGATTCAGAATCGTCCATTTCAAGTGTACATTTGCTGTCCTAGTGTAGAACTAACCTAACTATTTGTTCCACGTATCGTAGGATTTAATGTTACAATCTTCTTTTATATCATTTAAGTGTAAGCTAGCTGTACAAAAACTAGCTCAAAAAGAAAAGTTTGAGTAGCTATGAAGCTGCAAGAATTTAATAGCTTGAGAGTTGAGACTTGGAAAGTAGAAATTTGAATTTAAGAATGAAATGAATTTTAGTAGCTCAGGAAGCTAATAAAATAATCAATGAAGAAAGCAGGATTTCCTCCTCTTTTTTGGGATTCGAATCTTTTGCACCCTCAAACTCAAAAAAGCAAAGGGGTTGTTGGCATTGGCAAGTGGCAACAAACAAACATCATGTTTGAGCAAAGAGCTTAGCTTTGCACTGCCGTTGCTGGCTTTGAGCCGCTCGTTCCAATTCAAAAACAAAAAACAAAAAACAAAAAGGAGGAGGAGGAGGGACATTTATTAGACTATAAGTCTATAACCAGGTAGGTAGGTAGGTAGGTTAGGGACCATGTGGACCAGTAATAACCAAGGATTGTTGTACATTAATTAATTAAGTAGTATATACTATGACAACTAAAGCATGCACCTCTTTTTGCTCAATTCTCAAACATACTTTCAAAAACAACTGGCGGGTTTCTCAGGCCTTGGCCTTGCCTGCTCTGCTCTGGTGTGTGAACTATGAAAAACAAAGAAAATATTGGGGACACAAATACAAATCTCAGTTAGCTCCTCCCTTCATTTGTGTTACCCCTCGAACACATGCATTACTTTTTCACTTCAGAACCCTCATTCATCTTCAACAATTCAAACAAATTCTTGTGTTGCATATTTATTCTGAAATGTATGATGTGCTTTGTCACTCTCTTAGCTGGTTCCGAACCCGGAATCTCTTTTTTAATCTTTATGATCTGTTGTTGTTGTTGTCGCTGAGTAGATGATATTACAGAGTATGTGGTATAAACCTCAATAGTAGTGTGTGCCTAAAAAAATTGTTGTAAATATAGCTCATTATAAAATGAATAGGTGTCGATGGATGCACAATAAAAGTCGAACAAGTGGGCCTATATGAATTTTCTTTTTAAGGCTTTAACTTTCCTCTCTTCTTTTGTCGTATTCTTTTGATTACTTTTTGAAACCATGTCCCGCTCTTTTCAGGAGTTTGATTGATAAGTTGTTAATGACATCGAGCATGCATTTATATAATATATATGAATCGATCTAGTTTCAAAATGGCAATGAGGTTTAATGCTCAATTCATTGTCAAATGTTGGGATGTGAACCAACACAAGGACGAGGTAATAGCGAAAAGAAAAGGGAGGAAATAGGCACTATCAAACAGTGAGATTCTTTTTGGTAGAAGCTAGGGATGGCATTTGGGCCGGGCTACCCCGGGACCGGCCCGGCCTGGCCCGGTCCCGCCCGGGGTCAGCCCGCCCAAACGTCGGGGGCCGGTTCAGTCCTCAAAAAACCCAAAAAAAATCCTTCCAAGGCCCGGCCCGCTTAGACCCAGGACCGGGTTGAACCCAAGTACTCTCTTGCAAGGATCAACATCAACAACATCCAACAGCAATCAACAACATCAACAACAACACTACAAGCTCTCACCTCTCTCTACCTTCATTCTTCAATCTACATTCTACACTCATATGGTATTTATTTATTTGTATAATTTTTAGAATTAGCATTGTTGTTCGTTCTCATTTATCTCTAATATTATAATGGAAAAAGGCCTTAGTATCATTTGTCAATCTATCAACACGTGTGACGCACGTACATAACTAATATGAAGGAGATTTCATATTCGAATCCTCACTATGTCAGAGTTTTTATTTAAATTTTTTTTTTATTAAGACATGCAATGTCCATGCATAACTAACCTACTATTTTAATGGGAGAGTTTGTCACGAAACAAACTTCATTTGTAACCAAACAAATACGTGGCGCAATGCACATGTATAACTAATATAAATGAGGTCTTAGATTCGATGTCAGATAATATCGGAATATATATTGAAATATATATATATATATATATATATATATATATATATATATAGAGAGAGAGAGAGAGAGAGAGAGAGAGAGAGAGAGAGAGAGTCCCCTTCGGTTGCACACTACTTTTGGTGAGCACTCCGTGAGCACTCACGAACTAGAGACCCTATGAAAAATCTGAACCGCTCATACTGTTCTATATGTCTTAGATAGCCTAACAATAAAAAATCAAGTAATTTGAAGTTCATTTGCCCATCCATCATGCTGTTAGAATTTTCAGCCATACAATTTTGTGATGATGTAAACCATGGGCAAATGAACTTCAAATTACTTGATTTTTTATTGTTAGGCTATCTAAGGCATATAGAACAGTATGAGCGGTTCGGATTTTTCATAGGGTCTCTAGTTCGTGAGTGCTCACGGAGTGCTCACCAAAGTAGTGTGCAACCGAAGATTTCTCTCTCTCTCTCTCTCTACATATATATATATATATATATAGAGCCCCCTTCGGTTGCACATTACTTTTGGTGAGCACTCCGTGAACACTCACGAAATAAAGATCCTATGAAAAATCCGAAGCTCATATTGTTCTATATGCCTAAGATAGCCTAACAATAAAAAATCAAGTAATTTGAAGTTCATTTGCCCATCCATCATGCTGTTAGAATTTTCAGCCATACAATTTTGTGATGATGTAAATCATGGACAAATGAACTTCAAATTACTTGATTTTTTATTGTTAGGCTATCTTAGGCATATAGAACAATATGAGTGGTTCATTTTGTCATAGGTGCTCTATTTCGTGAGTGCTCACGGAGTGCTCACCAAAGTAGTGTGCAACCGAAGATTTCTCTGTTCATTTTGTCATAGGTGCTCTATTTCGTGAGTGCTCACCAAAGTAGTGTGCAACCGAAGATTTCTCTCTCTCTCTCTCTCTCTCTCTCTCTCTCTCTATATATATATATATATATATATATATATATATATAGGTATGCCCGTGGGCACGTGCCTGCGGCACGTATTCGGAACGATACAACATACGAAAATCATGTAAACAATAAGGGATGATTTATATAGATGTTTATTAACTAGTAGACGTTGATGTATTGATGTACTTTGAAGTAGGATGATGAAATTGCAGGATTATTTATTAGCAACTCGGGATTCAAAAATAGTATTGTGACTCTACAACAATAGTGAATCATAAATTCCTTGTTATGTGTGACTTGAGCATAAGAGATTTTTTTTTTTTGATTTGGAGTTTAACATAAATAGCAATTCATTTTCTAACTGCATGAGTAAGTCCCCCCCTCCCCCCCCCCCCCCCCCTCCTTTTTGTTTTTTATGTAGTTAACCATGTATGAATTTAAAAGAGAAAATTGTTGTGATGTATACGTGAAGTGAAATTGCAGCAATGCAGATCAAAATACAATTTTGCAGCTACAAAAATCTGAAATACAGGGATTAAGCATGAATTTGTCCATAAAAGAACGATCAAGCGAGTCAATTAAAGAATTTGCAACGATCTTTCAAAGCAGCAAATGCCCAAATACTTAAAAAAAACATAATCTGAATTTACATAATAAAAAAAAATATTCTAATCAAAATTAACTTAGTGAAGCATTCTAATCTATAACAATTAATCAGTGAAGTATAATATAATCAGATCAAATATGGTAATTCAAAAACAATTAAATGGAAGTGAATGTTATTGAGTTATGAAAGCATAATCCGAAAAAAGACATAATTAAAATTTTGAAATAATAAAAAGAAGCATAATCCGAAATTGCATAACAAAAAAAAAACATTCAATTTTTTTTTTTTTTTGACATACCTGAGTAAAAAAAACAGAAGAAAGAGTGAAAGAATTATGAAAAAGGAGAAAAGAGGAGGAAGAGAGAGAGAGAGTAATAAATTAAGGATTTGTTTCGTTTTGGGGAAATTTTTTTGAATTTTGGGGGGAAACATTTGGAAGGAAAAATGTCTTTTCGGAGCAAAAATCTAGACCGTTGATTTTCTTCTAAATGAATGAGAGCCACCTAATAGCTTTCTTTGTGTTTTATTATATAGATATATGAGAAATGCTCCATTGAAAATGGGTTTGTTTTTACGGGTTGGAAAACAGCGATCTGGGCCGTTGGATCGCTCTTGATCGTGATCAGCGGCTCAGATCGCCTCCGCCCATCACCCGTTATCACTTAAGTGGCAGAGGGTTATTTTGGAAATTTTATCCCAAATAACTCTTCACCTGATTCGCTCGAAAAAATAAATGAACCTAAGTCGTTGTTGAAATTTTATAGCCCAACAACGGCCTAGGTTACAAAAATTGAGAACATAGGCCTCAATTTTTATAACCTAGGCCTAGGTTCATTCAATTTTTTTTAAATCCGTGAGGCGAAGAGTTATTTCGGACGAAATTCTCAAATTAACCATCCGCCACTTAAGTGATATGGGTGATGGGCTGCTCAGATCTGAGCCATTGATCACGATGAACAGCGATCCAACGGCTCAGATCGCTGTTTTCCAACCCGGTGAAAACAAACCCGTTTTCAATGGTGCATTTCCTTATATATATATATATATATATATATATATATATATATATATATATATATATATATATATATATAAAGACGTGCATCGCACGTGTACATCACTAGTTTCTCTTAATTAGATTGAGTTTTATTGTACTTCTTATTAATCTTCTTCTTAGATTTTTCTTTTAATTTGGTAAACATACACTAGTTTATTCATTTAATTATTGTTGTTTTATTAAAATATTTGTTCTTTTTTATTTAGAATTTTTTTATTAACATACACCGGTTAATAGTAGAATTTTATTTTACTTTATTTGTTTTGTAGAATCATTTTCTATAACATACACTAGTTTATCTATCTATCTTTACTTGTTTTGTAGAATTAAATTTTAAAACATAAACTGCCTTCTCTTCAATCCAAATAGAGGCCATCTCAATCTCTAAATACAAATGTTTTTCTCGTATTGTAATTTGAATATATTTGAATGAAATGAAATTTTACTAATTTATTTGATTACATATTAAACTTTGTAATTCATAAAAACAAATTAATTTATGAATATCTTTTTATTTATATGTTCTTAACAATTGTGAACCAATTTTCTTACAACTTTTCTTTGTTAAAAAATATTACCATAAAAAAAAAACCGCCTGACCCGGCCCCCGAGCTAGGGGCCAAGGGCCGGGGCCGAGCCTCAATATATCCCCTCCGGCCCTGCCTGGGATCTTTGGTGGCCCAGGCCCGGGTCAAACCGCCGTGCTGAGGCCCGGATGCCACCCCTAGTAGAAGCTCTATTCCTATAGCATGGAGTAGTTCGTAACTCATGCTAAAAAGATTTCTCTGAAGGACGATCAAGGCTGGTCGTGAGTTCATGGGTGCCGAGGTGAATTCCCGAAATGGGTCCCTTATACATAATGTGGAATTTTTTTGAAAAAAAATCATACATATTAGAGGAAAAAAAAAGGTAAAAAGTCGCTGGCAAGGGTTAGGTTTTTGCTTAATTCTCTACAGAGGCGTGAGCGAGAGAGGAAAAAAAAGGAGGCCCACATATTTTTAAAATTGTATTTATTTTAATCATGTTCTAAGCTCCTGGGCCGTGGGCATGACTGTTTTTTTCTACTTTTTTTATGTCAGTTATAAATACTTTTGTTGCAATATTAAATATGCATTATTACTACCGTTCTAAAAAAACCGACACACACACACACACACACACATCTTTTTTGCCATTTTTGTCTGGGTCCAAGACGTCCACACACACACACATATATATCTTTTTTGCCATTTTTGTCTGGGTCCAAGACGTCCTCCGCCTCTCTAGTCTCTCCATAGGGCCGGCCCTGAGTAAGACCATACTATTTCATTAATAAAAATGTTATGGAATAACTCCAATAAACTGGAGCACCTTCAAATTATTTCTGGCTCCTCCAAGCCATGTATATATACTTCCAGATTCCCCGTTTAACCTAACTAGTAATTTACACATGTGATGCACGTCTTAAGAAATATAGTTTTTTTAATATAAAAATTCAGGCGTTGTTTGGGCTTAAACCTAATATCTCCTTTATAATAGCTATGCACATATGTTACACACATAGATAGATTTACAAATGACAACTCCTCATCTCCCATTATAATATTTAGAGATTAAACTCTATATTTAATCATGGTCAAGAAAAAGTTTTAGTTACCCTAATTTTGGCTCTGATTGCGGGCAGATTGCTTCCAGATTCAGACACTCCCCAAGCTCCAGAAAGAACATTGCTACATTTGGGAGATAGGGACAAGGAAAGGATTCAACACCAACGAACTAAAATTCTCTCGGATCCCGTGTAACATGATGCAAGATGCATGCATCTAAAAGCTAGAACCCCGGCTAGATTAGTTTTCGGTTTTTATTTCGACAGCGATGGAGACAATGCTTAATGCGCACCAAACGGAATTGTCAGAGTTTTGTAGTCGCGAAATGCCGACCAACAGTTAGGCTTCTTGTGAACATTTGTAAAGTTAGGATACTTTTAATATACCAGTAAATTTGATGGTGAAATAAAAATGTGTCACTGTCACATTAAATAGTGGATTCAAACCGCATGAGAACTATAATAAAGTTAAACTTTAAATTGTGTTAAGACCATAAAGAATGAGATAATTGAGTTAATATTTTTTTATTAGCTGATCAGATCAATCTAAAAATTTGTGGAGAGTAAAATCTTACTACCCTAGAAGTTTTGATGTATACAAATATAATTTTGATTTTTCGATTCTACTTATGCAATTATTATATATCTTAAGCTAATAGGATTATCCCAGCTCTCCTTTCTCCATTTTAAAAGTATGAATTAACACGTGCAGCTCACATCACTTAAAAAAATACAAAAAAAATATTTCTTCATCCACATCTCCCCCAAACCCTTTAATCCTAATCTTTCCTACCCCAAATCCCACCCAAATCTCCTCTGTCGCAGCCGTCCATCGCCACCCATCGCTACCCTCGCCATCGCCGCCTGTCGCTATCCTCCATCGCCACCCATCATTATCCCCCATTGCCACCCATCGCTACCCATGTGGGAAAAACCCTTATATATAGTATATGTCTGTAGTGTGTGGATTTCGATCGCTCGAACTTATGGAGCTCCCTCTTCTCTCAATCTCAGGTAAAAATTTCCTTTTTTTTATATCTAGGAATTGTAAATTTCTTACTTATAATGGTTTAATTATAAATTAGAGAAGAAACCCATGAATTATATCTTTGGTACGATCTCCATGGTTCATGATGCCAACCAACTGTTTGTTGAAATGCCCATTAGACATAAGTTGTTTATCTTTTTGTAAATAGAACATGTAATGCACCCATTTCGAGTTTGTGTGGCTGAAAATGATAATGTCTGTAACATGAATAGAATGTATTTCATTTTGAGGAGATGGGTATGGTGGGTTATGTTTTACCTTAAAAAATGTTCATGATGCCCACTCCTAAAATGTATTCTGTTTTGCTGAGAAAGAATGTTGAAGATCATTCGTGATATGCCCGAGTCAATAACATGGTTTAGACAAGTTACGTTTGAAGCACCTAAGAATGATTATTCCTATCGAATTATGCTTCAGGAGGAATAAATCAGGTCATGGGGAATTATCTGATCAAGCAGATTAAACTTTAGTAGTTTTCTAATCTGTAAAAAATCTACGTGGATCAAAGTTTCCATTATGAATATTTTTTTTAATCTTGACTTATATTTGAAATGAGCATTTTTTTAAGATTTTTTTTTTCGAAAACAAATCTACATGTAATTGAATTTCAGAAAATATGACTTCCTCATGCTCACATCTTTGATTACTGTTTGAAGAGAAGACAAGATTACCAATATTGAAGATATTGATAGATTAGTATCCGTCGAGATTCCAGATAAGGAACAATTTTGAAATATGCTGGAATTACAAGGAAAACAACATGCAAATAGTGGTATCTTTTCTACGTCTTTTGTTTCGTTTGAAAAGTTTTGAAAATTTGTAGTATTTTATATGTGTTTTATGACATGATCATTTTGTAGAGGCACAACTAAGGAGTAATATAGAACAATTTGAGAAAAATATTGAGGAACTTCGTAGACAATATGAGTATTTGCAAGCAAACTTTAGAATGGAGGAATCTGACAAGATTGTAAGTGATTTTTGAAAATACCTTTTTCTTGACATCTCTAAATTTATGGATCTAGGGTTTACCTATGTCTTTGTGCTCGAATTGTTGGAGACTTACACACATCGAGAATTTTGGGATTTTCTTTTAATTGAATAGAAAATATAGAATGATATTGGTTTCGAAATGTGAATAGGTTAATCTATGTATTTGTCATCTTTTTATATAGCTAATAAACAATTATTGTTCCCTCCATGTGTTTTTGATGTTGATTATATTTAGTTTGAGAGGGAAAGTCGTTAAGATGCACGCAGTCGAGAAGGAGATAACGAAGCACATCAAGGAGTCCGAAAAGAATCACAACCCAACTTCGGTAATTATTCGATGTTTTTTTTTATTTCCTTTCAATTGAATAGAAATATAGAATGATGTTGATTTGTTTGAAAGTGTGAACTAATATGTAGATTTTTCATCTTTTAAGTATATTGTGAATGAAATAGTTAAGGGACATCTCTAAATTTTTAAGTTTCATATAATTTTATAAGTTTCTCAAAATTATTTTAGTCTGTGCAATTGCACAAGGTAACACAAGTAACAATTTATCTAAATAACGTCTGCAAGCATGGATCCTTAATTGTATTTTATGAGATTCAAGCGTAACATCATTCTAAAGTAATAATATTTCAAATTAATGTGTTTGGCCCTCAGAAAAAAACCTGAAACCTGTAATAAATGATGAAAAAAATGTTATATCTCTAATAATCTCTAATATTATAATGAGAGAGTTGGGGTTGTCATTTGTAGACAACCTGTAACTTATAGATATTCATTCAACCATCAAATCTCAACCATTCAATTTTAAGTGTTAGTTATATTAACCATTCACTTACTCAACTGTTATTAGTTACCATAATACCTTCAAAGTTCAAATTTATTTATGACATAATTATTTACAAAAATGTCACTCATATAAAATAAAAGTTTGTAACACTGAGAGCAATTTGTAAAAAGTATCTAATGAGTAAAGGAATGTCTTATTATTTACTATATAAAAAAATATTAATTAAAGTGTGCATCGCACGTGCAGTTACTAGTATATAATATTATAATGGGAGAGTTGGGGTTGTCATTTGTAGACATGTAATTTGTAAACATTCATTTAACCATCTATTCCCAACCATTCATTTTTAAGTGGAAGTAATATTAACCATTCATTTACTCAACTGTTGTTAGTTCCCATATTATCCTTAAAGTTCAAATTTATTTATGACATAATTATCTTTTCCCTATTATTTTAATGGGAGTTGGGATTTGTAACAAATAAATCCTAACTTTGTAACTATATAAACACGTATAATACACGTTCGAACTATTTTCAATAAGCAAATACTGAAACCCCCAAGACTATGAAATTCAGCTCCGGAACCAGGGGAGCACGCACCTCAAGCTTCAGAACTAAGTCCCTCATACCCCGGTACCACAAGTCCGTCTCCTCCTCTAGCTCAGGCTCTGCCTCTCCAGGCTTTGAAGAAAGAAGTAGTAAGCGGCGTAAGCGATGCAGATCAGCATCCAGAGTATCTTCTATCAGACCCTTCATGCAGCATCTGCAGGCCTCCGCCATGTCAGCCTCCCACCGCAAGATTGAAGATTCCAACGGCGAGTCCAAGAAGAAGGCCAAGATTCTCAAAGAACTTAAGGGTACTGGAGACAGCGATCTCATGAGGTCGGTGTTGAATTCTAACTGCAGAATAAACTCAACAACGACGACGAGATGCAAGAACTATAGAATCAAAACAAGAGAACAAAGAACAACCAAAAAACAATACACAAGAACACACAATATTTTTATCGAGGTTCACCCAAACAATGGCTACTTTTCCGCACAGAGGCACTCCTGCGATTTCCACTAGAAATATGAAGATTAGGTTTACAAATCTCTCAAGAACTCACTACCAAGGTGTAGGATTTCTCTCTTTCTCCCTTTCTCTTAATGACGGCTGGTAGATCTCTCTTTTCTTTTTTGCTTAACCCTAAAATTGTACACAATACAATATATATAGGATTCCACAACTTTCCATCTCAGTCGCTCATCAATCAATGTCGGGACGGTCGACCGCAACTCTAGGACGGTCGACTGGTCCTTTCCTCGATTGCACGAAATCCAATTGAAAGCGGGTCGGTTGACTGTGCAATCGACGGGTCACTTCTTCAAGACTGCAGGTTGAACCAGAGAGCGGAATGGTCGACCAGTCATCGGTCGGGGGGTGCGGTCGACCGCAACTCTGCTGTAGCTACTTGCTCCCACTTCGACTCTCCTTCTCGCCTATCTTCTCCAACCTCATTATCGTGTATTCGATCCACAAACCCTAACAGCTGGGAGGCAACTGCTCAACCCACAGTGCAGGAAACACCCAGGGATGATCAAGGGTTCTGTGTCTCTGTTTGTTGATTATTTTGTTATCTTTTTGGGACACTGTTAGTCCTTGTTCTGTACTTTTTAAGCTTTCCTTGTTCTGTCGCTCTTAGGAGGATTGGTTTTTTTTTGTATTTCGGGTTTACTGTGTTGTGTGAAAGGGAGATGAGATCATACCCTTGATGCTAATTGAGGAGTACGACAGAAGTCCAATGCCCTCTCTACAACTCAGTGGTATGCCATCTCAAGCCCAGACACACACAGAGCTCGCTAGCCACCAATCTCCTCCTTATGTTTTTGTAATTGTTTTTTAAACTCAACTTATCAATATATATATTTCCGTGAGGTAGGATAACCCTACCTTTTACCAGTCAGAAAAAAAAACTATTTTTAACAAATATAAATGTGCACCGCACGTGTAGCCTAAATCAAAACATTCAAATATAAACTATTTTTTTCTTATTCAATATATATTCATTTAATTTGATGACTTTACTTTTTTAGACGTGCATCGCACGTACATTATACTAGTTTACAAAATAATGAGAGAGTTGGGGTTGTCATTTGTAGACAACCTGTCATTTGTAGACAATTCATTCAACCATCTATTCTCAACTATTCATTTTTAAGTGGAAGTTATATTAATCAATATTCATTAATTCAACTGTTGTTAGTTACCATAATACCCTCAAAGTTCAAATTTATTTACTATATAATTATTTACAAAAATGTCACTCATATAAAATAAAAGTTTGTACTACTAAGGGTAATTTGTAAAGAGTATGTGATGAGTAAATGAAGGTCTCAAGTTCGATGACAGATTACGTCATATTATTTACTATATAATTTTTTTAAAAATTAGAACGTGCATCGCACGTGCATATTACTAGTATCTTTAATGTTATAACTAAGAAAGAAATGATAGTTTCTAAAGCTCTAATGTGGAGCATGAAGTTAGCCTAACAATGTCCAAAATTCAACCACCTTATAGTGCAAGTTTTTTTTTTTTAGAGTAAAGGTGGAATAACGCCACCCTGTTTCATTAATAAGAAATTAATAAAACAACCCCGGCGTACCGGGGGAAAATACAAAAAGTAACAGTGCAGAAAGTAGAACATAATCCCCCAACAATACCCTGGGGGTGGGTCCAACCAAAAGTACAAAAGTACAGCCCAAGGTACAATAGACCTAAACAAAATACAACATAAAGCTAGCTGCAGACTATGGGCTTCCCAATTGTATCATGTTCCCTGTGAGTATCAAGGGGGCCTACCCCTCAATCCAGTGTCGGTCCAAACTCGACCTCTTCATCATCGAATTCCTCCACCTGGAAGACTCTAGCAATCCTCCCTCTCGCTCTTGTAGCAGCATCTGTGGCCCAAAAGGAAATAAGATGCATGATATGAGTAAGATTATCAGAAGTACTATTACATGAAGCACGAAAATAAAAATTATTTTTGTCTATCCATAACACCCAAGTAGTTGCCGCAATAGCTATGTACCAAGCATCCTTCATTTCGTGGTGAACAGAGGCAAATTGGGGCCAACCCAAAATTCCTCGTATTCGCTGGGGTAGTCACAAGTCCCTAAAGCCCGTAATACTTCTACCATAGTTGCCTTACTCCTTTGGCAATGAATGAAAAGGTGGTTCAGATTCTCTGTATGTACGTTACAGAATCCACAGTTGGTCACGATCTGGGGTTGTCTTTTGGCAAGGTTCTCTCGGGTGAGGATTGCATTATTGAGCACTAGCCAGAGGAAGACCCTAACTTTAAGGGACATTTTGGCTTTCCATAACACATGTGCCCAACTGGGTCTACATCCTCGATAGTGAATGCGATGATACAGAGACCTAACAGCAAAAGCTCCTTTGGTCTCTAGTCCCCAGCGCATCTGGTCTGGGCCTTGAGCGCATATTGCTCCATTCTGTGTAATGTGTGTTTGCAGTTCATTCAGTCACTGTTGTAACCCTGGGCTAAGAGGTCCTCGGAAAGGCAGGTTCTAATTGCTCCTCTTCCATATCTTGGCCACCGATACATTTGGGCGAGTTGTTTTCTCATACAAATCTGGGAAAGACTCTCTAAGGGTATGGGCACCACACCATTTGTCCCACCAGAATCTGGTGGACTGTCCATTTCCAATAGTCGATGTAACCGCTGAGTTGAAAGGCCCGCTTGCTTTGGCAATCCCTTTTCAGAAGCACGAAACTCTAGATCCTACCCGGAAGCCTAAACTTCTCGTACATTTCTCCCTAAGGTATGGTTGAATGAATTCCTGCCATCCTTCCCCGCTGTGGTGGTAGACCATCCACCACCATTTTTCCAGTAGGGCAAGGTTCATGTCTCTCAAGTCGATGATGCCTAGCCCTCCATGTTTCTTCTTCATGCATGCAATACCCCACTTGATCAGGTGGTATCCCCCCCTATTTGAGTCCGCCCCTTTCCAGAGAAATTGCTCTCGGATTCGGTCAATCCTTTGGATCACCCACTTAGGAAGCTCAAAGAACGACATGTAGTAAATGGGCAGATTAGACAACACCAAGTTGATAAGGACCACTCTATCCCCGAGGGAAAATGACTTTCCTTTCCATCCAGACAATCTTTCCTCCACCCTATCTATGATAGGTAGCCAGTCCATCTTGGTAAGCTTCCCTGGTCTGAACGGCATACCTAAATATTTGATTAGAAAATCGTCTTTCATACAATTCAGTATGGTGGCATGGTCCTGTGCTTCTACATCTGACAGTGCAATCAGAATCAAAGCACTCTTGTTGAAATTAATCCTGAGATCTGAGCAGGCTTCGAAACAGTAAAGGGCCCCTTTAAAGCGAACTGTTTTTGACTTGTTCCTGTTATCAAAGAGGAGGGTGTCATCAGCATACTGTAGAATCGTGCGCCCTTGATTAGAGGTACTGCTAGCCACAGGTTTAATCCAACCTTTTCTCCGACAGTTCTCTAGCATGCCCCTCAGAACGTCTGCTACGATAGTGAATAGAAAAGGTGACAGCGGATCCCCCTGCCGAAGACCCTTCTTGCAAGAAAACGGTAGTCCCGGCCGCCCATTAACCGAGATTGCCATTTTACTAGTGTATAAACATTGTTTGATCCACCTGATCCATTTAACCCCAAAGCCTCTTCCTCTGAGAGCTTCCAGCAAGCAATCCCAGTCAACAGAGTCATATACTTTCTCAAAGTCCAGTTTGAGGAAGAAATTCTTAGAATTGCCCGTGTGGCAGTGGTGGATAACTTGTTCTGCGGTGGCCACACAGTCCAGGATCGATATTACGAGGGCTGTGATATCGAGATTGGTGGGAGGTTGTTCGGCATTGATTTGATCGAACTGAAAGTATTGGGTGTGGATGTCATCGTGGGCATTGATTGGATGGCAATATATGATGCCACAATCGAATGCAAGCAGATGGAGGTGTTGGTGAAAGCACCAGGTTGACCTGCAGTGACTTTCCAAGGGAAGAAGAAGATTCCGAAGGTAGCTGCAATGGTATCTAAGATGGCTATTCCAGATGAAGTCAAGGGCATTCCGGTTGTCAGAGACTTTCCTAAGGTGTTCTTGGATGATTTTCCAGGATTACCACCGCAGAGAGATGTGGAGTTTTGTATTAATGTTCAGCTGGAGAGTGCGCCGATTTCTAAGGCTCCGTACAGGATGGCACCTGTAGAGCAAGACGAAGTGAAGAAGCAGATTGAGGAGCTGTTGAGCAAAGGGCTTATCAGGCCGAGTTCTTCTCCGTGGGGATCGCCAGTGTTGTTGGTCAAGAAGAATGATGGGTCAATGAGGATGTGCATTGACTATCGGGAGTTGAATAGGGTGACTATTCAGAACAAGTATCCACTGCCGCAGATTGATGATTTGTTCGACAGGCTTTGAGGAGCAGCTGTATTTTCGAAGATTGATTTGAGGTCGGGGTATCATCAGGTTCGAGTCAAGGAGGAAGATGTGAGTAAGACAGCTTTCAGGACTCGTCATGGACTCTATGAGTTTTTGGTAATGCCATTCGGGTTGACGAATGTGCCAGCAGTGTTCATGGATATGATGAATCGAGTTTTGAGGCCATTTATTGACTCCTTCGTGGTGGTTTTCATCGACGACATTTTGGTGTATTCGAAGTCGGAGGAGGAGCATTCTACGCACTTGACAGCGGTGTTACAGAAATTGTAGGAGCATAGCTTATATGCCAAGTTGTCGAAGTGTGAGTTTTGGAAGTCTGAGGTAGCTTTTCTTGGTCATATTCTTTCTAAGGAGGGAGTAGCTACTGATCCTCCAAAAGTTGAAGCAGTGAAGGATTGGCCCAGGCCAACATCTGTGAAGGAAGTCAGAAGTTTCTTGGGATTAGCTGGATACTACAGGAGATTCATCCAAGGTTATTCTCAGATTGCAGTTCCTTTGACAGGTTTGACCCGAAAGAGTGTGGCGTTTGTATGGACAGATAAGTGCGAGGAGAGTTTCCTTGAGTTAAAGGAAAGGTTAACTACTGCACCTATCTTAGCTTTGCCGCAAGCTGGGAAGGATTATGATATCTTCAGTGATGCGTCTCTCAGAGGTTTGGGATGTGTCTTGATGCAAGAAGGCAAGGTTATTGCTTATGGTTCGAGGCAATTGCGTCCGCATGAGATGAATTATCCGACGCATGACTTGGAGCTAGCAGCTATCATTTATGCCTTGAAGCTGTGGAGGCATTATGTTTATGGTGAGAAGGTTAATATGTACACCGACCACAAGAGCCTGAAGTACATTTATCAGCAGAAGGATCTTAATCTTCGGCAGAGAAGGTGGTTGGAGGTATTGGAAGACATTCATCCCGATATCAAGTATCATTCGGGCAAGGCGAATGTGGTGGCTGATGGACTTAGCATGAAGAGTAGTTTATCAAGTTTGATCACTACTCGCAGCGAGTTAGCAGCAGAGATCGATCAGGCAGGTATCGAGGTGGTACTGCAAGGTTTAGGGGCATCTTTGGCTCAGTTGAGGCTGCAGCCGTCCTTGATAGAGAGGATTGTGGAAGGTCAGAGATCAAATTCAGAGATTCAGAAGATGTTGCAATAGGTTTCAGAAGGCAAGCTATCGGAGTTTCGTGTCCAAGATGGAGTTCTTTGGTTGGGTGAGAGATTGTGTGTTCCAGATAATGCAGATTTGAGAGAGAGTATCTTACAGGAAGCACACAGTACATTGTTGTCAGTTCATCCAGGAGGCATGAAGATGTACAGGGACATCAAACAGCACTTTTGGTGGTCTGGTATGAAGCGGGATGTAGCAGATTTTGTGGCAAGGTGTCTGACTTGTCAGCAGATCAAAGCAGAAAATCAGAGACCTGGAGGTTTGTTACAGCCGTTGCCAATTCCGGAGTGGAAGTGGGAGAATATCAGTATGGATTTCATTACAGGTTTGCCGAGGAGTTCGAAGGGCAATGACTCGATTTGGGTAGTTGTGGACCGTTTGACTAAGTCGGCTCATTTTCTAGCCATGAAGATTACTTGGTCGATGGAGAAATTGGCAGAGTTGTACATTGGGGAAATTGTGAGACTTCATGGAGTTCCTGTGTCGATTGTTTCCGACAGAGATGCAAGGTTTACTTCAAGGTTTTGGAAGAGCCTACAAGCAGCTTTAGGCACCAGAACTGATTTCTGTACCGCGTTTCATCCACAGACCGATGGTCAGACTGAGAGGGTGAATCGAGTGCTGGAAGATATGTTGAGAGCTTGTGTTATGGATTTTGGTGGTAGTTGGGAGAGATACTTGGCATTGGTTGAGTTTGCTTATAACAACAGTTACCATGCAAGTATTGGGATGGCACCGTATGAGGCTTTGTACGGGAGGAGGTGCAGGACACCTGTTTGTTGGTATGAGGTTGGCGAGAGGCAGATGTATGGTCCTAAGATCGTACAGCAGACATCAGAGCAGATTGAGCTGATTCGCAAGAGGTTGGTCGAGGCTCAGAGTCGGCAGAAGAGTTATGCTGATACTCGACGAAGAGACTTGGAGTTTGAGGTTGGGGATGCAGTTTTTCTCAAGGTTTCTCCGACCAAGGGAGTGATCAGGTTTGGTAAGAGAGGCAAGTTGGTGCCAAGGTATATTGGTCCATACAGGATCATGGAGCGGATTGGCAAGACCGCATATAGATTGAAGCTTCCAGAGGAGTTGGCACAGGTGTATGACATATTTCATGTGTCATTGTTGAGGAAGTATGTGCCAGATCAGAATCATCAGTTGGTAGAGATTCCTGAAGGATTACAGGTGAACTTGAGTTACAAGGAACGGCCTGTTGAGATCGTTGACCGTAGAGAGAAAGTTCTCAGGCGCAAGGTGATACCTATGGTCAAGGTGTTGTGGAGGAATCAGCAGTTCGAGGAGGCTACTTGGGAGCCAGAAGACCGCATGCAGAAGGATTTTCCTGAACTTTTTGCATGAGTGTATTTCTGTTAAATGATTGTAATTCTTTGAATGATAGTACTTTGAATTGAGTTGTATTTCTTCTATTTTGATTGAGTTGTCTTATATAATTGTTTGAATTATGTTTCCATTATTGAGATGTTGATTCTTTGATGATATGTTGTTTTCATTAGTCGCAGTTCTGAGGACAGAACTCTTCTAAGAAGAGAGTGATGTAGAACCCCGTATTTTCAAATATTATTTTTTTATATTTGAAAATGTATTTAAATTGATTTTTGGGGATTTAATTAATATTTTCTAAAATGATTTATCTTTTTACACGTGCAAATGACCTTTGAGAAGTTTGAAAGTTAAATTTTCTTTATGAAAAATCATCATTTAATATTTGGGAATTATTTAGTATTTTTCTAGATTTTTCTGAAATTAATTGGAACTATTTGCAATTTTTGGGAAAAGAATGACCTTTTTGCAAAATTGACATTTTTAAATGTTAAAGTGCAAAATGTATATTCTGGACGTTTGGATCAGTATTGGCTGAAATTTAGAAGTATATTTTCTTTTAAATCCTAATTTAAATGAATTTTGATTAAATTTCCAAGACTATACCTATATATGTGAAGTTGTATTTTGGAAGGATTATTTTGCAAAATTGATGGGAAACCCTAATATTCAATCCCGGATATTTAAGAGATTTTTCTCCAGCAGTCATTGTTGACAATATATAGAATTTGGAGATCTTGTTTCGGTGGAGAAAGGCGATTTTGGATCTAGCAAAGAGGAAAGCTTTTTCGTGGTTTCTTCTAAAATTCGAATGTGAGTGACTTGGTTTTGTTTTGTTTTGATTTTGTGAGTGACATTGTGTGTTTTTTTTGTTTGTGAATGGCATAAATTATCTTGTTGTTGATCTATGTATGCGAGTGGTAATGGTGCTAGATTGGATGTTGTGAATGATATAGATCCTGAAATTTGGTATGATTCATGTGAATAATGATTATTGCTTATACCATGTTGTGAAATCTAAGATTGATTAGTAGATCTTTGTTTATGAATCCGTATTATTAAGATTTGAGAGTGGTTTTGATCGGATGATGAACACCTGGAACTTACATATTGAAAATCAGATTTTAATTTAGAAGTTATGAAAGAACCTAGTCTTGAGAAACCCGAATGAAAGAATTAGAGATCTAGAACATGAGAACTTGGGTTTTGACATATTTGAGGTTTTGAGTAATATATCTTTAAGGGAGATTCTTGAGATTCGTCATTTTGCCTGAATATGAACGATCTTTCATGAATATTGAATCTTTAGAAAATTCCAGACTTGATTTTGTAATCAGACCTAAATTTTGAAATCTGTAGGCCGACAGTCGACTGGCCTACCGTGCAGTCGACTGGTACGAGCCTGACACTGTATTTTTAGAATCTTTGAAAGTTCTGGACAGTCGACCTAGCTCATAGGCAGTCGACTGGTTCGCTGAGGAAATTATTGTGTAAAAATTATTAGTCTTTCTAGACAGTCGACCTATGATTCCTTTAAGTCGACTTGTATACTTAGAATATTTTTGAGAAGTTTATTGGAAATTACCTCGGGTAAGTCGACTGACCTTCTCTTAAGTCGACTGGTATATGACTTAGTTTATTTTTGTAACACCTTGGATAATTGTCCTCTGGACAGTCGACTTACTACAGTATAAGTCGACTGGTACTGAAGGATCTTTGTAAACTTTAGTGCTATTTCGAATGATTGATCTTTCTGATAATTCAGTCTCAACTTGACATTCAGTTCAGTATTTGATTAAGCATTTGACTTTGAGATATTCAGTTAAGTATTTAAATTGAGACATTTAGTTGAGCCACTTTGTTTAGTGGAACTTTGGTTTAGACTTTTGAGTTGAGTCTCTAGAGGTGTGTGACCCTAGTATACCGGTGTTGAGTATATTATTGAGGCCCATTGAGGCATTTCAGTTATTCAGTTTTGATTATTAGACCGGTAGGGTACACCACTCTAGGAGATTCATTGAGTAATTAAATAACCCACAAATAATAAGGACAGGCACTAGTGGTGATATGATGAACGGGAACATGAGTTATGCACCTCTGTATGGCTTTAGATGTGGGATTTAATCTCCGGAATTATCCAAGTAACTTTCTTGAGATGTGGGATGATCTCCGGAATTATCCAGGTAAATTACCTGAGATGTGGGATCTATCTCCGGAATTATCCAAGAGGTTTGCTTGAGATGTGGGATTGATCTCCGGAATTATCAAAGTCGAGGCGACGCACATGTGGTATTCATGTGGTGATGTGCCTATGTTTAGATGTGGGATGGTCTCCAGAATTATCCAGGTAAAATGCCTGAGATGTGGGATCTATCTCCGGAATTATCAAGCATGGACTAATTCTCACAGTTTATCTTTATCTCGTAGTAGTCATCGTGATAGGATTAGTTGCATAGCGGGGGATTGAACCCTATGAAGTGAAGACGTTAAGGGCTTGCACCGAACCTATGTAGAATGGGATGCATAGACTTCGACAAGTATGCATTAGAGAGTCCACATATAGAATTTGTGTTTTCTTGACTTAGTATTATGCATGTGGTTTTCTCGGTTTTCTACACTTAACACTTGGTTAGTATCACTTGTTGTTACATTTCTTGCTATCTCATATTTCATGGATCTTGGTTCACTTTATGTTACTTATGAATTCTTGCTTAATGATTATTTATGTTGATTGTTGTCACTCACACCATTTATGGCTGACCCCTTTAGTTTGGGGGTTAGGGATTCTCTCTAGCCTCACATGTTGCAGGTTAATGCTTAGAGTTGGAGATGGAATGCTTAAGTTGGTTTTGAAATATATTTGACTCATAAGGGATTTGTGTAAATTTGTAATAGCAGTGTTGAGACAAATTTGTATTGTAAATAAAGAAATTATGAGTTGAGTTTGTTTGAATTCCGCTGTGATTTGTAAAAGATTTGTTGTAATAAAAGTTGAAAATTTTAGTGGTGTTGGTTATATTTAATATTGCATTGAAGTGGATCACTGGGATTGTGCCACGTATTTTCTAAGATATCTTATTAGAAATTCGGGGCGCTACAACTCTAGCTATCCTCCCTCTTGCCCCTGTGGCCGCAGCTATAGCCCAAAAAGAGATAAGATGCATGATGTGAGTCAGGTTTCCAGAAATACTATTACATGAAGCACGAAAATAAAAATTATTTCTGTCTAGCCATAACCCCCAGGTTGTAGCCGCTATTGCAATATACCATGCCTCCTTCATATTATGACGAATCGTTGCGAATTTGGGGCTAATCCACAAATCCTGATATACGCAGGGGTAGTCGCCTGATCCTAGGGCTCGGAGTACCTCAACCATAATTGCCTTACTTCTAGGGCAGTGTATGAAGAGGTGATTTAGATCTTCCACATGACCGTCACAGAAACCACAGTTGGTCGCTATCTGTGGTTGTCGTTTGGCAAGGTTTTGCCTCATGAGGATAGCATTATTAAGCACTAGCCATAGAAAAACTCTGACTTTATGGGGAGTTTTCGCCTTCCACAGCACCTGTGCCCAACTGGGTCGGCATCCTCGAAAATGGATCCTATGATATAGAGATCTTACCGAAAAAGCTCCCTTGTTCTCGAGTCCCCAGCGCTTCTGGTCTGGACCTTGCGTGCACCTGGTGCCTTCCCGGGTGATGTGTGCTTGCATGTCGAGCAATTGTAGTTGTAAGTTTGGTGTGAGCGTTCCTCGGAACGTCGGTCTCCAGCTTCCTTTTCCAGCCTTCGGCAACGGACATATTCGGTCGATTCAACCTCTCATGCAAGTCTGGGAACGTTTCCTTCAGGGTGTGGACTCCACACCATCGATCCCACCAGAATCTGGTGGACCGACCATTGCCTATAGTCGACGAAACTACCGAATTGAAGGGGCCACTAGCCTTTGCAATTCCTTTCCAGAGTCGGAAAACTTTAGCCCCTACTCGGAAACCAAGGTTTCTCGTGCCTTTCCCCCCTAGATAAGGTTGAATGAAGTCCTGCCAGCCTTCCCCGCTGTTGTGGAATACCTTCCACCACCATTTCCCCAGCAGGGCAAGGTTCATATCCCTGAGATCAATGTAACGCCCCAAATTTTTTTTTTTTTGACTCCAAACTCAAATCTTTCAATTTCTATATCACTTTAATCATAAACTAAGAAAGTTAATTTTCAGGAAAAATTTTGACAGAGTCTCCCCTGTAAATTTCGCCCCGAAACACAAAAAGCTTACGGAATTCTGCTCAAAATTCCGTCGCTCACAATCCACATAAAATTTTCATGGGCTCCCCAGGCCAAAATGAGCAGATACACACAAGCAATATAATATAATGCTCTGGGGGCCAAACTCATAACGAATTATCAAATATCAAATAAAAACCATAAATTTCTTTGAAAACGAAGTAAAATTTTTAGAAAAACCTTTGTAAAACCTACCACAGAGCCCGGTACACCACAACGAGGTGGGTACGGGTCACAAACATACCATACCACATCGTACTATACTTACCATCATCATCTACAAGCTTGTACATTCAAATTACAATTTAAACCATAGATTCTACTATTCACTTCACTAAATTTATACATAAAATTTAATGTGAATAATTTCACTCTACAAAATCTACGTCTCACCTCTGCACTGCTGAGGACCTGAAACAGTAGGGGATTTAGGGTAGTCCTCGGACTCCCCTAACCCCCAAACACTAAGGGGTTAGCCATTTCCGGTGTGAGTATAATTTAAAAATCTACAAATAAATTAAATTGTATAACGAAAATAACTTTAAACTTACAAACATCGAGTAAGAAGATACATCTTGAACCTCTGAACTTTAAAACATCATAAATACGGCTTTATATTCAATTACTCTTCAAATCTGTATCAAATTATAAAATTACCCATACTCACACATTCCACTATATATTTCACATCAAACTCATATCTATCCTTACTTTATATTCGCACAATACGAATTTCCATTCAATCCATTCCTTTTCAATTTGAATCCCCTACACAAATACTTATCACTTCATAATTCCTACTACCTCATCGTTTCTTTATTTCCATAAATACTCCCATAAAGTCCCTAACTCTTTTCTTCATACTTTTATAACTACGCACTTCATTTTCCATTCATTTACATCTACGAACTCACAACTCATATTCTTAAATACTCATTTTCATTCATAAACCCTTTCTTTCTCAATTTCATATTTCATAACACCGCGTTCATTTATTTCTTATAACCCATATCATCACGTATGCATATATCCACATAATACCACATTAATTCTAGTCTTATGACAAAATATAACACTTCATTACCCATTGCAATTCACTCACATTTCATCACATCATGCACATATCACTTATTAAATACTCATTCTTATCACATCAAAAATATGTTTTATAACTCATTCTCATCCCGTTATATCATTTAGCTATTATTCAAGCTAATTAATGACCAACTCAATAATATATCACACCCCAAAGCCGATAGCTTGGGTAATAATCACCACACCCCAAACGCATAGTCTGGGTAATATCACATCACATCTCAAGAGTTATTAATTCACTTCAATCATTATTCATCTTCACTTATTTAATTCTTCATTTCCATCAATCATAGCCCTATCATGCCCACTCACCCTGCGAATTATGCCAAGGCAGGTAGTTCCCACCATTTCCACAGAAACAGCGGGCAGGTAGTTCCTTGACACAATTCCAAGGTGGAACCACTCATATCATACTGTATTTTACTTAAATCTTCATTCACAACTCATAATAATGCTTACTTTAACTTTTCATTCTCGTATTATATCTCACCTTACCTTTCATTCATGATTGCATAACTCCTCTTCTTTATTTCTAACATTCATTCACATACATACTCTATATACTATTCATTTCTTTTCTTTACATTCTCACTCTCCTCTATTCATGTTCATTCATTTGCCAATATCGCATCATAAGTATAGCCACATGTATATATATCTCCCCCGTAGTATATTCATATCTCCCATAATATAAATAATCTCCGTAAAAAATCATTTCATCCGTATCTTTACATATACATATATTCTTTCAATACACATACACCTTTATAATTTCTCATTTTCAGTGCCCACACAACTGACCTCCTCGTACAACACAGGGATCTCTGTGCCTCCCATCCCGTACATTTCAATCCCGCTAACCCACCACATCACCCAGATCCAGGTGTCCTAAGCATCTATCATTTGTGGGCTGGATTGAAAGTATGGTTGCGCGCTTGTCCAACCAAAAGTAAAGCCAGAAGGCTAGTCAAAAACAAAATATAACACGCGGACCGATGCTCACACAGAGTCTTACACGTCCGAGGCTACGTCTTCCTCCTAGCCGAACTAGCGAGGGAAACTCCTGATCCCCAAATATAATTTGGGGCAATATATAACTCCTGATCCCCAAATATAAAATTTGGGACAATATTAATATATATATAACTGTTCCCCAAATATAATTTAGGGCAATATATAACTCCTGTTCCCGGGTGTATCCCGGGCCTGTGGGGTCTAGCCCAAACCCTTGGGAGATTGTGCGGCACTGCAATATTTAATTCTCCTTTATGTACATATACATATCTTCTTTATTATATACTCCTTTACAATATAACTCCTGTTCCCCAAATATAAAATTTGGGGCAATTTTAATACATATATAACTCCTGTTCCCCAAATATAATTTGGGGCAATATATAACTCCTTTATAATATGACTCCTTTATAATATCTCCTTTATAATAACTCCTTTAATATAATAACTCCTTTAATATAACTCCTTTATAAAATATCTCCATATATTCATTTATAATATATCTCCTTTATAATATTTCTCCATATATATATATAAATATATCTCCTGTATAACATAACTCCTTTATAATATATCACTGTATATCTCTTTTACAGTATAACTCCTCTATAAAATAACTCATTTACAATATAAATCCTCTATAGTCTAATTTCACCGTTATAACATAACATGAAAGCATATACTCCATTAAATTCATAAGCATACGCATACCATTAATCTCATCGATTATCGTATAAATTCTCAGTTATCACCCACACGGCACACACACATCACGCAAGTTTTCACATCACTTTATCACACCAAACTTTCAATTTATCGCACACCTATTACACACACCACAGCATTCACTTCGTCCTATCATCGCATCACAATGTCATATCGTACACACCATACTTTCCATCACGTCACCTCGGATACATACACACACATATATCTATATCAGTATAACTCCTCAAATTTAAATCTCACTACCCCGTGGCCTATATATGCTTACAAGCATCAACACACTCTCATACATAATTTACCCCGTATCATACGTATAAATTTCTTTATTCAATACACCTTACACATCACACACGACAACCTTAATTTAGAGCTTTCATGGCACATTAACTACATTAAATAAAAGCGGTCATACTCACCTGAGGAAATACGAAGATCAGCTGTACAAGCGCCCTGCTATTTCCCAAACTCGCTTTCACTTCCTATTACCAAATTTTAACAATAAATAAGGTTAAAGATATCCAAATCACTCATAGATAATAATTAAAATAATTTAAATCTCTCACAGCTATTTCACCAAACGCCTGGCGTGAATAATATGTCTACACACATTCTCAATTATTTTGATTGAGTTCTAAACCAATAAAATTTTTCCTAAATTCGTATTAATTATCCCACAATATTTTACAACCACCAATACAAATTCTAAGGCAAGCAAAATTGAATTGCCCATCCTATTTTGGAAAATCCCAAACTCGTGGTTATGTCGAATTGGGAAATCTATGCTCATATTATGAGAAGCAAAATCTATCGCCCCTAACATTTTCTACAAGCTCTAACTATCCTCCTACATCGATTATTATTGAAATAAATGAAAAGCACAAAATCTAAAATACAAATATAAGATTGGGTATACCTTTCCGAAGTCCTCTCCAAAAATCGACGCTACCACGTTGTAGAGAACCCTTCCATTAGTCATCCCCTCAAATTAATTGAAAAACTATGGAGTATATGGATGGATTGGGCGGAGAGAGAGAGAGAGGCCGAATGGGTTTCGGTGGGGGGTTTTGCTTTCGATCGGGATGAGGACCAGGAAGGAAAGAAGGAATGAAGAAGAGAATGGGGAGGGGTTTTTTTAAAAAAAAAGGTTATAATATAAATAGAGTAAAGGAATATTTACAAATAGACCCCCAGACCTCCAAAATATTTTAAATAAACCCCATCACTACTTTTAACAATACAAAATATATTAAAACATCCCATAATAATCCTCAAAATTCATAAAACAAAATTAAACAATACTTTTCCATATAAAACTCGACTCATACTTCAATATACCATCTACACCAATCCAATAAATATTCATACCAATATCCATTTTTAAAAATAAAATATATCAAAAATAATTTTTCACCACTCCAAATATATAAAAACAAGTATTTCCGGTATTTTAAAAATTCGAGGTGTTACAATGAATGATGCCTAGCCCTCCATGCTTCTTCTTCATGCAAGCGATACTCCATTTGATGAGGTGGTAACCTCCTTTGTCCGGGTCTGCCCCATTCCACAGGAATCGTTTTCGAATCCGGTCAATTCTCTAGATCACCCATCTAGGAAGTTCGAAGAATGACATGTAGCAGATTGGCAGGTTAGACAAAACGGAGTTGATGAGTACCACTCTGCCCCCGAGAGACAACGATTTACCTTTCCAACCTGACAGTCTGTCCTCCACCCTGTCAATGATAGGCAACCAGTCTGCTTTACATAGTTTCCCTGGTCTGAGTGGTAGCCCTAGGTATTTGATAGGGAAGTCACTCGTCGAACAGTTCAAGATAGCGGCGTGTTCCCCTGCTTCCTCCTCGGAAAGGGAAATAGGAGTCAGCGCACTCTTGTGAAAATTAATCCTAAGGCCTGACCAGGCTTCAAAACAGTATAGGGTCCCTTTAAAGCAGAAAGATTCTCGATTAGACCCATTCCCAAAGAGTAGGCTGTCATCTGCGTATTGCAGGATCGTACACCCTTTAGAAGATGCAGAGCTGGCCACTGGCGCTATCCATCCTTTTTCCTGGCAATTCTCCAGCATAACTCTCAACACATCCGCTACAAGAGTAAACAGGAGAGGTGATAGGGGGTCCCCTTGTCTGAGACCCTTCCTGCAAAGGAACGACTGCCCCGACCTACCATTCACTGATATGGCCGTTTTGCTAGACTGTAAATACTGCCTGATCCAGCAGATCCATTTATTCCCGAAGTTCCTGCCCCTGAGAGCTTCTAGTAGGCACTCCCAATCGACCGAGTCATAAGCTTTCGCAAAGTCTAGCTTAAGCAGAAAGCTCTTAGAATTGGTAGTATGACAGCGATGGATAACCTGCTCCGCTGTTGCCACACAATCTAGGATATTTCTGTCCTTAATGAAGCCCGTTTTAGCTTTGTTGATAAGGCCATCCATAATACTCCCCAATCGGATCGCTAGGACTTTGGTAATAATCTTCGCCGAACAATTTATGAGACTGAACGGCCTAAAATCGCCCACTTTAGACGCTTCTTCCCGTTTGGGAATCAGGACTATATCCGCAAAGTTAAACATACCCAATCTGAGGTTGTTGTTAAAAAAGTCATCCATCAATGCCATATAGTCCCCTTTAATTTTGTCCCAGAAGATTTGGTAGAACATCATTGGGAAGCCATCTGGTCCTGACGACTTGTCTGCTCCCATGTGACTGATAGCCTTTTTAACTTCCTCCTCTGAGAACGGAGACTCCAGGCAGGAGAGCGAGGGAGCTGCCTCGGTCTGATAAGTCTGCCAGAAGTCATTCCTGAGTGGAACACAGAAGTCAATCTTCTTTCCCAATAGGTCCTTGTAATATCCTTGGAAGGCGGTGGAAATCACCTGTTCATCTTGCACCATCCCCATGCTAGTTTCTAAGGATAAGATGAGATTGGACCTGCGCCTTGCACTTGCCACTCGGTGGAAGAAGGCCGTGTTCGCGTCTCCCTCTTTGAGCCACGAAATTCTAGATCTTTGTTGCCATTTAATTTCTTCCATCTTATAGAGATAGGCAATATTGTCACGGAGCTCCAGAAGTCTATTTCTTTCCTCCCGTGACAAATCTCTCGCTTCCTCCACTCTTTCAAGTTCATCAATTCCTTCTAACAAGGAATCTTTTGCGCGCCAGATGGTCGAGAACCTCGATCGGTTCCATTTTCGAAGCCGCTTTCTTAATCTGCGAATTTTTTCACACCATCGACTCGCAGCGTCTGAGCCAGTCACTGGGAGCGCCCAGTTTTCCATCACCAGGTGGTGAAAACCCTGGATCTCCAGCCAGGCCTTCTCAAATCGGAATTTTCTATATCTTTTGGTTTCCTGAACCCCAATGTCAAGAAGGATAGGCGAATGGTCTGATGTTGGTTTAGGGATCGACCTAGCAGATGCGAAGGGGAACTGAGCCTTCCAATCCATTGATACGAGAATCCTGTCCAATTTTGCCATAATCGGGGTTGACTGCATGTTAGACCACGTAAATAATCTATCATTGATAGGGATATCTATCAACTCAAGCTCAGTAATCACTCTATTGAATTCTGCTCTGTGCCTGTCACTGGAACCTCTACCCTTGTGTTCGAACGCAAAACGAGTAACATTGAAGTCCCCCCGACAATCCAGGCCCCCGGCCAACGAAGACGGATATTGATCAATTCTTGCCAAAAGGCGTCACGCTCTGAATCCACGTTCGGCCCGTAGACCACTGTGATAGTCTGCATATACTTATCCGATCGTCGTTCCAGGCGAGCCGTCAGGGAGAATGAGCCATAATAGACCTCTGAACAAGTAAGCAGGTTCGAGTTGAAACCAATGGCAATTCCCCCTGAGGCTCCCGCGGATGGGCGAAACACCCATTCCTTAATTCTATTCCCCCCAATCCTCTTGAGTTTGGTCCCAAGCATAAGTTTGGTTTTCTGGAGCCTAACCACTTCCGCCTTGGACTTTGTGATAACATCCCTAACCATGTCCCTTTTACCCTTATCTCCCAGACCCCGGACGTTACAAAATAGCGTATTCATTGGGAAAACATGTCCGAGGTGACAGTGAGAGAGTGGCTCGAGCGACTCACGCCCTCAGAGACCGATATCTCTTTAGAGTTGGAACCTACTTCCTTATGGGCACTAGGATTAGCTCTCTCAGTTTCCCAACCCCTCATTTTGTTAAGAAGAAATGCGTTTCGTTCTTTATCACAGACTTCCAAACCACAGGTAAGAGATAAAAGAAAAACTTCAGAGTCCGATATGAAATTTAAAATATTAGCAAGAAAAGTTTTTGTACCTCCATTGACGTGTTTAGCCGCTTTGGCGGTCGTAGCTCTCTCCAGAAAGTCATCCAAGGATTCCGCATGAGCCCTCTTAGGTGAGCGGTGAACTCTGCACCCAACTGACCTCTGAGACAACCCTGTGCTTCCTCTGGGAGCTGTCTCTGGCAGTGTGGCTAGAACCAAATCTGGCGAACCCCCCCTTTGTGTATCCACAACGAATTCTAAATCCTCTGAATCATCGTCTGTAAGAGTGAAGTCAACGTCCAGGTTCAAACGCCCTTCTGGGTCTTCCTCACTATCAGCTTGCTGACATTGAAGTAGAAGGTTGGACTCTGTCGTTGTGGACTCCTCCAAGAGCCCTGCCATCGCCGTCGGCCCAACCGTATCAGCTTTGTTTTCAATGGTGGACCCCTCTATGGGCCCACACTCCGTATACTTGGACAAGACAGTTGAATCACAAGCAGTATACTCAAGAAAAAGCTTCTTGGACCCCTCTATGGGCCCATAGACTTCTGTGGGACTCACGAAGGAACCACCCGCATAGGATCTCAAATCCCGAGTTATAACCGACTTAATTACGTTGTTCCGGCGGCACACCAGACCGCCAATCTCGATACACTCGCCATACAGCTGTTCAGAGGGGGCGGTATGTTTACCCCCTCTGCCAGCTGGCTGCTCTTGATAGGTTGGCTCAACGGTGGGCTCAGCATTCGAAGTAAACACAGCTTGCATCGAGAGCTCCTGAGCTTTGGCCATACTCGCTTCCTCATTGTCTTCTTCCCCCTTTTGACTCACCTCTAACACATCCAGAGCCTTTCGCTCTACCTCTCTGTCTTCTTTCCCATTTTTACCCACCCCCATCGAGCCAGCTGCACTGTCTTCTTTCCCAAAACCGCCATCTGCTAAAGGCAGGTCTTTCTCACCCACTACCTCAGCGCCTGCTCCCTGCTCCTTCGAGTTCTTGATGCTGCGTTGTGGCAGGTCTGCACTCGACGGTTTCCTCAGATCTGTTACTGAGCTCTGTTGTACCTGCTCCTCCGAAGCTGCTTTTTCTTTAGTTGGTGTGAACCATCACTTTGTGACCCACTCCTTCGTCGACAGCCGATTTTCGCCTGCCACCTTCCCCAAATTGGTGGGCTCACCCACCAACCCCCGATTCAAAGCCTGCATGTCCTTGCAGACTAAAGTGAAGCCGTTAACGTGGTCTGAGGTACCTGTCCCCCCCTCTGAGCCTCTGCACACCCGTCCGCAGTAGGGTCGACGAAAGGGCCACCGTTCGGTTCAACGAGTCGGAGGTTATAAGGGGCTTTTGACCGTTGGGTTTAACGGGACGGCCCCTGTCTCGAGCTGCTCCGTTCTTTGGGTCGTGCTCTTTCTGAATCTGCTCCACCATTGAGAGTTGGTGTCCCTTCATCGCCGCCTTGATAATTTCACGGTGAGCTCTCTCCACTTCGTGGGACCCATCGATAGTGAGGCATTCATTGGGTGTTAGCGCTTGTTTGTAAGATCTGGAGTCTCTGAGAGAAGAGGAAGGTATCGGTGGGGTGATTGACGATGGCGCTTTAGCTGTTTCTTCTCTCTTATCAAGCACAAATCTAACCAGATAGGAGCCCTCGAAGGAGAACACCTTGGCAAATCTCGGCATCAAGGAGATGTCAGTGCTCCTGATGATCACCCTTGCCGATACCAGCTCCGATCGGCGCACCGTCTTCTCGTCTAGCTCCTCACCACCCCGAAGTCAGCCACAATTTCTTGTATGGCTTCCTTCTTCCAAAAATGAAGTGGAAGATTATGAATCCAGATGGAGAATCTCTCGCCTTGGGGGAGTTCCGCACCGAATGTTGGTGACCAGGTGCTAAATTCGACTTGGAAGTGGCCAAAATCGATGGTACCCATGCTAACTACCTCAGTAACTTTAGCCGGTGAAGGGAAGGAAACAAGAAACTGCATATGACATAATTTTTTCGCGACCCAATCCTTATCAGCTTTCATTGGCCACTTCTGAGAGAGCGCGTCCATCAGGTGTACCTCCAATGGTCTACCCTGTTTGATTTTGGCCACCGCGCACCATAGCCTAAGCCATTGCTTTTCGCTCCTGATCACTTCCAGGCTCTTAGCCAATCTGATAATGGTGGGACTGTCCGGTGATCTACCCCAGCTCACCGCACGCTCCTCATCGCTATGGGTGTCGACTACATTCGTGCATACGTAAGAAAAGTGACCCCACTTCATACACTTAAGACACCTTACCTCTTTGGTGCATTCACTCCGAAAGTGGCCCAAATCCCCACATTTGAAGCACGGGGCTGGCTTCTTCTTGCCTTTCCTCGCCTTCTTCTTGCGGTCGTTTTGATCCTGGTTGAGGTTTGCAGCTGAACTCAGAGACTTAGAATTCTTTTCACCCACCTTAATCCATTGCCCCTCCTTCTCCTCCTCCCCAGTGATGCCATCCTCTGGGAACCCACCTCGCGCAACCCTCCATGGGCTCGTTCGGCGTAAGCTTCAGGCGCATGGGTCACAGGGGTTGATGGAGCAGCGAGATTGGAAGTGATGGGATTGGGGTATGTGGTCGCGTTATTGCACTTGGATTCAGTAGTGTGGAGTTGGTGTGGGAGGTTAGATGGAACTTGCTGATGAAGTGGCCCACTTGGTAATGGTGGGGAGATAGAGTATTGCCGATGATGACGAACACTGAGGTAATGCTTCTTCTGGAGATAGTCATTTTGATGATAGCTTGCTTCTTTGCGTTTGTGGGAAGTGTGTGATGTGTCTCTCTGCCTTGTGAATCTTTCCCTTGCAAACTTTTCTTTGAGGTACTCCCTGTGTTGCACTTCACCGTAGTACTGTCGCTGTGGGGTGTGATGTCGGCCCGGAGGTGGGGTTCTCTTACGCCGTGGCTGGCCTGTAGGGGGACCCTCTCTTTGGGCCCGTCCCCTCGATCGCCAGTCAGAAACGGGGCGATGATGAATCGAGTCTCCCCCTTCTGGCCTTGGCTGTGCATTTCGATGTGCCCGCCGAGGGGAGGAGACGTTTCTGAGCCCCGCGGGCTTGCCCTCGTCGCCGCCGCTGTGAAGTGCAACCTTAGGAATAGGGTTTGTTCGCTTCTCTGTGTAGGCAGCAGAAGCTGAGAAAGGGTTTGTTGGCTTCTCTGTGTAGGCAGCAGAAGCAGAGTCTTTACTGATAGAAAGTGGAAGTGTAGTAATGTCGGATTTTGGTGGTGGGTTTGTTGTTGCTATCGTGGCGTGGCGGGCCCTCTCATTGGGTCCGCAGCCACTTAGCTCGAGTTCTGAAAGCATCAGGGATGAGGTCAAAAGGGTCCGAAGAGGAGAGGAAAGAAGAGAGGGGAAACTGGGGGGGGGGGGGGGGGGGGGGGGGGGGGGGGGGGGGGGGGCGGCAAAGCTGTTGAAGATGGGAGCAAGGAAGTAGAATGGTGATGGGTCTTTCTCTATGAAGCTGAGAGAGAAAGGGCACAAGAGGTGACGAGAGGGAAACCTTGGGAGAGCGTCGGTCTAGATGATCGGAGTTGAGGAGAAGGGAGAGAAAGGACGGTAGTTGGTAGGAGCTCCTTCATTTTTTTCAACTTTGAGTACTTTCTTTCATTGAGAGTTAATCTGAAAGCTAGCTCTTTTTTTCAACACAATGTTTTAATCTTATCTTTTAGTTAGAAGTGGACTCTAATATATTTATAATATATGTTTGGAATAAAAACTCATGTATGCCTAGCATTTTCCAGTTGTAAAACTTCTCACTTAATTAAATGATCAATCACGGAATTAATTAAGGGTGCCTCTCTTTCCAGTATGGACAGTTACGGCATAGCCGATTGCAAATTAAAAATAATTTTTTTATAAAAAAAAGAGTAAAAAGAACAAAAACCTTATAAATTGAAGCACATTCGTTATGTATCTTTTCCTTTCCTTTTGTAAGCACGCATGGGATGATAAACTTTGTCTTTAATAACTTCCAATTATTCTTTGTATTCATACCATATAATATTAATATTAAATACATTTAATGGAAATTAATGTAATATTCTGACGCGCACGACTTTGCTCTCACAGTTGCTTGACCAAACAAAAGACATGCACGACCGTACGAAAATTAAATAATAACCAATTTATAAATTATAAAAATAAAAAATGACGCTTTATTGCCGGCACATGTTCATGTCGACCCTCCACAGGTGTGATCTATATAATAAATTACAAAAAAAGCTATTAAGTGGCTCTCATTCAATTATTTATAAAATCAATGGCCTAAATTAATTTTTACAAAACATATTTTTCCGTCCAAAATTTTAAATTCCAAAATTAAATTTTTTTCCCCAAAACTAAAAAACTCATTACTTTATTATTATCTCTCTTCTCTCCTCACTTTTGCATATTTCTCTCTTTCTCTCTCTCTTTCTCCCTCTCTCTCTCCCTCTCTCTTATTGTTTCTTTATTTACTTATAAATTTAAATTTTAAGATTTCAGGTTTGTAAAATTTTTAGAATTTTTATATTTTTTTAATTGCACATGTTATATTGAAAATAGCAAATATCTCTTCAACAGTTAAATTTCATCATTTTTTACAGTTAAAGTTCTAAGAAATTGAATTTTACACCTTCATTTATAATTATTTTTCAACATATACTAATAGAAACATGGACTTTTATTTACAACTAATTATTATCATACTATTCAAATTTAAACTATATAATTATTGTTTTACTGTTTACAGGGTTTTTTCTATATTGTATCGTTCTGAAGACGTGCTGTAGGCACGTGCCGACATGTAAATCTAGTACTCATACAAAGCTTCACAATTCGACTGATCTTTAGAAATAGAAAACTTACAATTAATTCTCCATAATATTTGACTTCACCCACTAACTTTTTAAAAAAATAATAATTATTATACATTTAATCTTGTAGAAACTGAATCGGACGTTGAACCAGATAAATTGTCGTTTTGCTTTTTTTTTTTTTTTCCATTTCTATTTTACTTAGCTTTCTAGCTTGTTTTGTTAACGTCAGAAAGCTTGTTTTGCTAACGTCTTATTAAAAAAAAACATAATGACTGTATTTAATATTTTTTAAAAAAATAAAATTATTGTCGATCAAAGTTTAATTTTACTTTGAGTGGGAAATTGTTGTGACATCCGTGTTGTGAAACCTATGGCTAGACCGCAACGATTTTTGTTTCAATAGTGTCCGTCAATCTCTTTCCTCGTTGATACAAAAAATTCACATTTGTCGTTATGAATGGACAGGTCTCAACAGATCCAGGAAGAAGATGCGCTCAGGAGATGGGGCAGAGTAGCCTGCAGGCAGGGGGATTGTTCACTTTGGGCAGTGGGTTCCCAGACGTGGGTCGGATGTATTAGATGCTTTACTACTATATTGTATTTTGGTTGATGTATTTTTTTTCTTGTTCGGGTTGTTTTGCCCGGATTAGATGCTTTTGGGTCTTAGTCGCCTGCGGGCTTGATGTATTTCCTATTTCTGTTTCATTAAGTACTTTTAATGAAGCGATGACTTCGGTCATCTTTTATAATAAAAAAAAAAAGTTTAATTTTAGTTTCCATAAATTTTCTTTTAAGATAATCAAATTAAATTGGTCAGTTAATATGAACTCGATCGGTACGTACTGACAGTTCACTGCTGAACCAATTCGCTTCATCTAGCTTAGCTTTCTCAAATTTTCATTGGAGCAGATCGTACATGAGCGCAAATCATGAAGAGATCTAACGTCCCTTTACAACCAAGATCTGCAAAAATCATATGCTATTGTGAGTGTATAATACATTTTCCCAACTATATTAACTGTCTCTATCCCCCAATAAATGCGGTGATCGAAGTGTTGTTTTCTCGGTTCCTATAATCCTATTATTAAGTTAACAATAAGGAGAAAAATCTACCTTGAATATAATATATAATCACCACAAATAAATACGTACTCCAACTTCTCATCCTACTAGCTAAGTTGATTTTCTCATGGCGTCCTCGGCCACCTCTTGTCGCTTTAAGATGAGAGCCACGAGCATCATGTTCTTGATCGTTTTGCTTCTCTTGATCATCTTGCCTTGTTTCGAGGCAAGGCAGCTCATTATGAATATCAATGAAGGAGGGGATCAATTTGAAGAGTTGCTTCTAAAGCATGGGATTCTTGATCTGAGTATGAAGCCTAGGGGAATGAGGGTTCCGCCGTCTGCGCCCAGCCGGGGGACTGACCGGTTTTTGGGGCCCGTCGACCAGGAGGAGGAGTCCGTGCCCAGCCCGGGCGTAGGGCATTAGGTCATGATCATCTTCCTTCTAGGTTAATTATTAATCATTTTCTTGTGCATGGAGTACTTTATGAGGGGTATAATATAAACATATATATACTGTAATTTTGTAGGCTAAGTGAGATTATACATTTATTCATTAACTTATGATATTATAGATCCAGATTTGTGTAATTCTCTTCCCTTTTTTTTTCTTCTTTTTTTTCCTTCTCTATTTAATTATAGATGTAATACTGAGAATTGGAGTGATGGATTATATGTATATATGTTGGGTTTTTATTAAATAAAGATTCTACACTTATTTGTATGCATGGTTTAGGGTTTTGATGAATAACATGTATGATGGATTAACATATATGATTGTATTGTCATAACTTGAAGATTGAATTTTTGTATTGCATTTTCAGAAGAAGAAAAACAGACAGTATGCAGATGAGCTTAAAGTTGATCATGTCTGTTTTAGAATTTCTTTGGAATATTTTATTTGTTTGTTCTGTAATAATTTATGAATTAATTTATCTAAAGAATGAATGAATGTATTAGGCCGAAAAATTAAGTTTGAATAATTTACTCAAACAAGCCGAAAATTGAACAAAACCAGCCAAACATAAAAAACCATTAAAAGAAATTTCTGAAATTCAGACTTACGAATTTCAAATCACCAAATTAGCGAAGAAACTAATTTAAAACCACCGCGATTTCAAATCAAAACTGTCCCCCCTCTTCAACTTTCAGTGCTGCAATTTACATTTTCCAGTCACCGATCAAATTAAGTACCGATTATGAAGTTCAAGCATCTAAGATCGTTGCATTGCAATTCATGTGTACGTAGTCTTGCATTAAAATTCTATTGAAATTCGAACTTTCTACAGATAAGCTACAAAATGCTGGGAGTGAAGTGGCATGAAAAAGACTTGTATTGCAGGTAAGGTTGATCGATGCAACAAATCAAGTTAATTAATTGCCGTCCATTACGTAAGTAGTTGTTGGTTCCCGGGATAGTTACCAATTACCATCATTGACAATCATAAAGGTTTAATTATATATCTTTAATTTAACCATCTTTTTCAACCTACATGGAGTGTTTGATTATGATTATTTGAAATTTTCCTTGTGAAATCACCTTAATAACTACACTTAATGACGATAACCACTTGCATGCCCGGCTTGAATATATATAAACCCTAACATGAAATCATTTAAGTTTAGTTAGAATCAATTTGTCAATTTAACATAGGGTTAAATGCATGAAAGCCGCTAGCGTTTGTCTCTGGTTTAAGAATCCCTCGTTGCTATTTTTCGTTCACGTAGCTCTTTTCCGTTAACCTTCAATTTAGTATGTTACGTAACAATTTTGCCCCATTGTTCTGTTTAAACTGAGTATAGCAATTTTCTCATTTCACATATCAAATCTGTTTAAACTGCAATAGGTTTCTTAATTTTGGAGCCAAATATATTTGGCGGTTTCGTACATTTTACACTTTTATTTATTATATCAATTAAATACTATAGAACTAGGTATATGAATGTAATCAGATTTGTCTTGCTACCGTTTGCTTGCTTGCGCTGGTTGAATGCTTCTTAAGTCTTTCTGTACTTTGTATGCAATATGAGTGATAATGCACAATCAGAGGAGACAAGTACTCCAAGAGCTAAACTACATGAGTTGCATTTCATTTTCACCTTTTGGATTTTGTTAGTAGCATTTGGTTATGTGCAATGAAATGTTCTTTGAGAATTGTTAAATTTTTGCGAATCAGCGTTGTAGGAGTTAAATCTTTGAAACTTTGGAGAAACACACCTATTTTGGTTAAGTAAGATAGCTAATAAAATATTATTGTAAGTAAATTCTCAGAATTGTGTCGTTCTTAACGACGTTTTCTTAGGTAAAAATCACTAACTCAAAAATAGAAATCAAAATTTTCCATATCATTAATCTAATTCTCAGTTTTCACAGTAACCTTTTAACTATTTCTGGTTATCTCCATAAAAAGTCTTTCATTTGTTACTTTCAAGCCTTTGACATTTATTGTTTCTTTTAAGATGTTGGAAGAAAATAGAACAAAGGAAAGAGATAAGAAAAGCTCTCTATAAAAGAGAATTGACAAATTTTCATCTTAAAGTTCATCAACATATAACTTCCAATAACGTTTCTTCTTGACGTGTCCTAAACAAGGGCATATCGCTAATTGTTTTCAGAAGTAGGACAGAGCGCTAAATATTTTCAAAAAGTGGGGTAGTACGGCAAAATTTTCAGTTTGGTTGGCCACTCTTCCATCTTAATTTGCCAGTGTTAGAAATGAAAATTGGAAATAAACTTGAGTCCAAGAAACAGTAGGAGGAATTGAGGATCCATTGTACATAGTAAAAATCTAGTGCATTTGTTATTCATGGCACTATAATTTTCGAACATGCCATGTAGGTGTACCTTTAGTGTGAAGTGAAGTTTATGAGCAGCCATTAGCCATTGCAACGTGAAAACAAAAATCTACAATTAAATAATAGTGAAATCACATAATATTATACTTACCTACATTAACTGCCATGTCCTATTAGTTAGGCACCAGAAAGAGGCAGACAAACATAAAAAGACCGCAAAAGCATTCTCAGATTATCAGAACGATCATTGAGTACAATAAACTGCAAACTACTACAAATCCTGAATAACTTAACAATGGGTTCATCTAACCAATCATCCGAACTTTCACAATCTTCACAATCGACAAAAAATTACTCATGCACCTGCACGCGCATATGTAACGCAGCTCAATTTACATTTGACTACAGACTTGTGATACAGCTCTGGAATTTAATCTAAACATATATGATTTCGGATAGACTATTACTTTCATGAATGTCAAACAAGTTTTATCTGAAGGTTTGCTCGTCTTCTCCTAGCTCTTCAATCCTGCAACTTTTTGTATGCAGCTTAAAAGCAACAATGGAGGAGCAATCTCAGCGTCAAAGCAAATTGAAGTAGCCGGGCCAGACAATTTCTATTTGGTTTATCTTGATATCATCCCCACAAAAACCTACCATACTATAGACAAAACTTATAATACTCATATATGTCCTGTAGACCACCTTGGTAATAATGAAAACTGTTTAGCGTAACCATAACTCCTTCAGTTGAGCACAACAATCTTGGGTTTCTTACTCGGTTTATCATCTCTCTTATTTTGATGCAAACTCTGATCCTCAGATTTCTCTGAATGGCAAGTGGTAGCAATGTTATCATTTTCATCATCACTGTCATCCTCCGAGTCAGAGCAGCCGCTGTCACTGTTTGTAGAAGTTGAAGATGGCTTAAAGCCGGCCATGGTGGCCTCTGCTGCTGCAACAGCTTGTTGATTATGAAGATCGGCAACGCCTAAAAGCAATTCCTGAGAATACATTACAAATATTAATATTTTCAGAAATTTTATAAGAATGAAAAATATCTTGATTGTTAATTGACTTACGTACCATCTCAATGTGTTCTTGTTCATTTCCATCAAGCACTTCAATATCATAATTAGATCGAGAACTACCCTGCATATACAGAGCCATTATTTTACTTACATAAAGTATAATAATCTTATTCTCTATAAATAATGATTTATAGTACCTGCGCATCGAGCTCCAACTTTTTGTTTGCTTCGGCCATGACTCCTAGAAAGTCCTTAAGTTTTCCAAGAACTACATAATTGATTTTAAAAAATCAGGAATCAAAGAGGAAAAACCAATATAAACAAGTATGAAGTTGCATGTAACTCGCACAAAGAGAAAAACCTACTTCAACATTTCAATGAGTATAAAAGGTCAAAGACTGACTATTGCAAGCTACTAAACCTATAAACATATGAGTATAAGTACCAAACTAAGCAAGCGAAACTCCTGTCTGTTTTAACTGATCACATCATCCGACAGAAGGTGAGGGCATCTAGAATGTGTGCAACTCTTCTCTATTCACCTCCCATCAGTATAGATTCACCCACTATTGAATAATCATCACAAGATGCAAGTGATGATGATCAATGTTGTCAATATGAGCAAATCCACGAAAGATTTAATGAGCAATAACATTTACATCAAAGATACTCTCTGGATGTGCAAAAATGTTTACCAGACAGTCTCTGCAAATGCACTGCACATGCAAATGCACTGCACATAGAAATCTGCTTACGAACTCTTGATACAACTTACGACAAAGTGGAAATCATACTATCTGAGGGGCTAAACATGAAGGCATGCAACTATTAGTAAAATACCTATAACTGAAGGATAAAATATACAAATTTAAGAAATGGAACATAGACGAGACTCAAACAAACTTAAAGACAACTAAGACTAATGATAACTAAAAACAAAGGGAGTTGAAATCTCCAGCGCACATAGAAGGGTGCTCGCATATGGCTTTGAAGATGAATCTTAAGACAATTATGAATTATGTTGCAGGTAAAGAAAAGTTGCTCCAACTACCAAGGGATTAAAATTAATGAGTCATACGATGAAAATTTGGGAGAGAGCGATCGAACATAGACTGAGACTAGAAACTACAGTGTCTGTCACAGTATCTGTTACAGATGCTTTCTTCCTCACTCGTCACGAGAGATAGCTCGAACAGCTTCTTTCTCTCTCCTGAAAAGCCGTAGATCTCAAAATCTTTTATTTCATAACCTGCTCCTTGGAACAACATACGCGTCTTTCAGTGGCGTGAGTTGATTGAGATGCGGTAGTTCGAGACAGAAAGAGAGTTTGAATTTATGTCTAGGAGATCAACAATTGAAGTAATTTATGTACTGAGGAGAGTTATGGAAAAATATAGGAAGAATAAGAAATATCGACATATAGTGTTTATAGATCTAGAAAAGACATATGATAAAGTCCCCAGAAACATAGTAGGGTAGATGTTAAATAATAAAAATATAACTATTCGGTATATTGAGGTAATTAAGGATATGTATGAAAGGGCAAATACCACAGTTAGAACAATCACATGAGAGACTAGTAATTTTCTTTCCTATTACAGTAGGTTTACACCAAGGTTCGGCTTTAAGCCCTACTTCTTTGCTTTGGTTATGGATGAACTGACGCGAAAATTACAAGATGAGGTTCCTTGATGTATGTTTTTTGCCGATAACATCGTCTTAGTGGACAAGACTAGAGCATGAGTTAATGTTAAATTAGAATTGTGGAGATAAACTTTGAAAGCTAGAGGTTTTAGAATAAGCAGAACTAAAATAGATTATATGGAGTGTAATTTTAGTGATATTCAGAACACAATTGAGAAAGTAGGGAAGCTTGATAATCAAGAGATACCTAAGAGAGACCGTTTCCAATATTTATGCTCAATTATACAAAGAGATTGAGAGATTTATGAAGATGTTATATATAGGATCCAAGCAGAGTGGCTTAAGTGGAGAAGTGTACGTGGTATTTTGCGTAACAAACGTATACCTTTGAAGTTGAAAAAAATAATTTATAGAACGACTGTTAGACCATCAATGACGTATGGAAAAAGTGTTGGGCAACAAATAAAACAACATGTCCAAAAAATGAGTATAGCGGAGATAAGGATGCTAAGATAAATGTGTGATAAAACCAAGAAGGATAGAATTAGAAACGAGCATATAAAAACATGCTAAAGGTAGCTCATATCCGCTCATATCCAAGATAAATTAAGAGAGAATCGCCTCGGCGATTTGAACATGTCACGCGTAGACCTAGTAGTGCCCCCGTTAGAAAGAGTGATTTGATAAGTATTGAGGTTAGAGCTGAAAATCGGGGAAGACCTAAACTTAGTTGGGGGGAAACAATGAGAAAAAATATGATAGTTTGTTGCCTTACAGAATAAACCGAGCAGAATGGAAAAACCAGGATTCATGTAGGCGACCCAACTAGTTGGGGAAAAGGCTTTGTTGTTGCACGTAAAGAAAAGCAACACAACAGTGGAGGTTTAAGAGAAAAAGTAAGATAACAGTGCAATTAAAGGAAACTAAATTTGTGCTATGGTGCTAAAGTAGGATAAGCAGGAAACTAAATTGGTGCTATGGTGCTATAGTAGGATAAGCAGGTAGCTATACACATGTACACTGCACATATTTAGGTATTTGTGTGAGGCCACTCAATCGCAAACCTTCACGGGTTCTTCTCAAGTTAGAGAATTAGAGATAACACGCATATGACAATAAATTATGTCTTTCACCTTATACAATATCTTATTTAACTACTTCCATACTCTCCTACTAGTTTCTGCACTTACCTCCCGTGCCTAGTCATGGTCAACATCCTCACTCAAAAACCAACCTGCAATTTTGACCAAATGTGCTAAAGATTTTTTGCCCAACTGAATGTCATACTAGTTGTGGATCCCTATTTCGAATATGTTCAATGCAAGTATGCAACTTTCTTACACTTGATAAACTCCAAATATATACAACTTAGCAAACAAACATCAATGTTGAGCAACATTTACAAATAAGTGCTCTTGGAACAACTAAGTAGAAATTGCAAGTCCCCAAGCCTATATTTCAATCATTGGATTTAAAATCTTGACACAATCATATATCTCAAAAAGAACCTCTAAATAATAGTATTAGGCTTGTCCTTTAAATTTGAACCTCAAACACATCCATATTATCTTCATAGAACTGCAAAACAAATATATTCGGATTGTATTGAGTTGATCCTCGTTCTATTCTACAGTTTCTATTCACATGATCAATGAGCAATTCTAAAATTTGATTTGATCATCCTATTGCAATAATAGATTGTACTATATGTAACACCCGCTCCCTGAATCCAATTATCGAATTTCGGCTGAAGGATTTAAATATATGATTAGTACATCCAACTCCAGCTCCAATAATTGGATTGGCGCCTTGAACATTATAGAACTAACCATATAACTCTTGACAACTTTCAGCATTGTTAAACATCTCAACCATACCAAACCCTGAGAATCACCGCGACATTCAAGCTACAATCTCTTACTATCACCCAATTTTGATTTGATCATCCTATTCACACATTTTATCACAAGAACCAAACCCATCAAAATTTCATTCAACAAAACAAACTAATTGCTCCATAAGCTCAGTTTAACATGATACCTCCACAGTTTGAATCACAAAGCTCCTAACTTTCTATTATACAAAGAATCTGCACTACTAAACTGATACAAAACAACAATGAATCAAAACAATTAGCAAAGTTTAGTGTTGATACCTTGGCTCTTAGGAACTTCAGTTGTAAAAGGCCTTCCCTTCTCAATCCCAGTCGAACTCAGCTTCTTATGCTGCAACTTAGGCGCAGAGCCATTGATTCCCAAATCAAGTTTCTCTGATATTCAAAACAAAAATTAGGGTTTTGATGCAAACAACAGGTGAGTATAAGTTACTACCAGAATTTAAGAATCTTACCCAAAATTGAAGGTTTTTGAGTGGAATATAGTAGTTCTTTGCTGGTTCCCGCCATTACTGTGATTGAAGTTTTTGTGAATTGAAGAGAGGAGAAGGGATTTTTGAAACCCTAGAAATCAGAGGAGGAATAGAAGGGACTTCAAGGGAGTTTGTCTTGTCCGATCGGGTCGGGTTTGATCAAAGCCTACCCGAATGCAACTTTAGAACATGGGCAAGGTCCAATGGGCTGCTTTGTGATAATACAAATACTAGTATCATGCACGTACGATGCACGTGGAGAGGAATGAAAAGGACCAAAAAAAATTATAATGAACGTGCGATGCACGTGGAGGGGAATGAAAAGGGAAAAAAATACCAACACGTGCGATGCACGTGGAGGGGAATGAAAAGGACAAAAACAAACTATAATGCACGTGCGATGCACGTGGAGGGGAATGAAAAGTAAAAAAAAAAATACCAACACGTGCGCTGCACGTGTTGACAAAATGACACTAAGCCCTTTTCCCATTATAATAGTAGAGATAGGTCTACTTGTGGGTTAGAGCATCCACAGTCGTTCAATGGAAAAAATGGCAAAATGCATATTTTAGCAATGCATTTCTTTGAAATGCTGCAGTCGTTGAAAGATAAAAAATGCATAAATTTATTTAAAAAATAACTGACGAAATATGTTAATAAAAAAATAATTTATACAGGCCGAAAGTTAAAAAATATTAATAAAAAATACGGGATGAAACATGATGTTTCGTCCCAAAGGAAATTAAAATAAATAAATAAATAAATAAAAGGAATCGGACAAAACATGATGTTTATTCCCACATATGAGAATAAACATCATGTTTATTCCCACATATTTTATTTGGTTTTTATATTTTTTTTTAATTCGGGCGAAACATCATGTTTCGTCCGATCAATTAACAATATAATTAAATAATCCAGACAAAACATGATGTTTCGTTAGCTATAATATGCATTTTGCTATTTCGAATACTATTTCTCCCTTTCTACTGTACACAGATTGCTAAAAAATGGCAAAATACATCACGACTGTGTGCGCTACAGTACCAAAAAATGGCAAAAACGGCAAATAAGCAAACGACTGTGGATGCTCTTGGGCTAATCATAACCCAACGATAGTCCAAGTCCATAATTATATCATCTCTAATCTCTAATCGCTAATCTCTATCTCTACTATTTTAATGGGAGAGTTTGTCATCAAACAAATTTCATTTGTAAACAAACGAACACGTGCATTGTAACTCAATAAATATGTGCAATGCACATGCATAACTAATATAAAGGAGATCTTAGGTTCAATGTCACTAATATAAATGAGGTCTTAGGTTCAAAGTCAGACAACGCCGTAATATTTTTTTTAATATATTTAGGTAGTGTTTGGCCCAGCTTAAAATTAGCTTAGGGCCAAACGTATATTTTGAAAAGCTCTACAAAAAGAGAAGTAGCTTTTTTTTATGAAGAAAAAGGAGCTCTAAAAGAAGCCCTCCATATCTACTTCTAGCTTCTAACTTCTAACTTCTAGATTAAAACCAACAAAGAAAAAAACAGATCAAAACCCAACTCTCCCCTTCTTCTTCCTCCATCGTCAACAGATCAGAACCCAAATCTCCCCTTCTTCTTCCTCCATCGTCAACAGATCAAAACCCAAATCTTCCCTTCTTCTTCCTCCATTGTCAACAGATCAGAACCCAACCCGTCGATCGCCTCGCTCCTTCCCCTCACCATTGCCCCCGCCTTCGCTCGTCTTCCGCTCGTCGCGTCGCCTCGCCCGCCATCCGAGCACCGTCGACGTCGCCACCATCTTCATCTCATCACCCCAAACCGAATCAAACCGATCGCCTCGCATTTCCCATCGTCTTCCTCTCATGATGGTGGAGATTAGGGTTTAGGTGAAGATGACATCGGGATTAGGGATTTGGTGAAGATGGTGGAGATTAGGGATTAGGGATTTGGTGAAGATGATGTATAAAAGTAGCTTTTAATTGATATATGCCAAACAACTTCTAGCTTAAAAGTAGCTTTAAAGTTAAAAAAAAAACTGACTATCCAAACAGCTTTAGCTTTTAATTTCAAAGCTGTACTTTCTAGCTTCTCCTTCTGAAGTAGCTTTAAAGCTAAAAAAAGTTAGGTCAAACGCACCCTTATAAAGACATGCATCACACGTATAATTGCTAGTATTAGAGCATCCACAGTCGTTTGCTTATTTGCCATTTTTTTTTTACTGTAGCACACACAGTCATGAGCTATTTTGCCATTTTTTTGCAATTCGGCTACAGTAGAAAGGGAAAAGCAGCATTCGAAATAGCAGAATGCATATTTTAGCTGAGAAAACATCATGTTTCGTATGGATTATTTAATTATATTTTTAATTGGTCAAAACAAATTTAAGTATATTTAATTATATTTTTAATTATATTTTAATTATAATTAATTATATTTTAATTATAATTAATTATATTTTTAATTATATTTTTACGTCTGGGAAAAGTAAAAAAAATTAAAAACCAAATAAAATAACCGGTTAAATGAATTTAAGGGTGGGAATGAACATCATGTTTCATCCCAATCCAATTTATTTTTTAAAAAATAATTTTTAAAATTAATTTTGTAAATTTTTTAATTGTTTTTGCAATTTTTTAAATTGATTTTGCAAATTATTAAATTGTTTTTGCAAATATGTTTTACAAACTATTTTTTTAAAAAAAAATGCAATTTTTTTGCAAAAAAAAAAGGGGACGAAACAGGTTATTTTGAAATTTTTTTTCTTCTCTTTGGGACGAAACATCATGTTCCGTCCCGTATTTTTTATTAATATTTTCTAAGTTTCGACCTGTATAAATTATTTTTTAATGATCTGTTTCTTTTTTAACGAACTTATGCATTTTTTTGCCATTCGACAACTACAGCGTTTCGTCGAAATAGATTGTTAAAATATGCATTTTGCCATTTTTTACATTGAACGACTGTGGATGCTCTTAGAATAGGAGAGTTGGGATTGTCATTTGTAGACAACCTATAATTTGTAGACATGCATTCCACCATTTAATCTCAACCAATTACTTTTAAGTGGGAGTTATATTAACTGTTCATTTACTCAATTGTTTGTAGTTACCATAACACCTTCAAAGTTTAAATTTATTTACGACATAATTATTTATAAAGTGTCACTATGGGTAATTTGTAAAGAGTATGTATCAGTAAAAGGAGGTCTCGGATTCGAGGCCAGATTACTTTTTATTATTTATTATCTAAAAAAAAAAATATTAGACCGTTCATCGCATGTGTTGATTACTAGTTGGTTTACAAGGGAAGCCATGATATCTGAAGTCATATCGAGAAATGTGATAAATCTAGTAAATGTGTTAAATCTGCATAACTCTATTTCTAGAAGCATCATAGTCGTTAGAGCTATGTTATGCATATATGCATAATATAAAATAGCTTTTCGATCGTTTCCTACAGTGGTAAAAGTTTTTTTTTAATGCACAAATTTAATATAAAAATGGACATCCGTTAGAAAATTTTTAAATTTTAATGATTTTTTAAAGGAGGAGCGAAAATTTTAATAATATTTTAAATGGAACGAAACATGATGTTTCTTTATAAAAAAATTTGGGCCCCATTATTTTGCAAATTACAAAATAACTGGATGTTTCATCCGGGTTTAATGGGTCTTTGTTTTTTTGTTTTTTTTTTCTTATTGCTTTAAATGACTCATTTACCCTGCTTCTTCTTCCATATATTTGGATGAAGAGTTGAGCTCTTAATCTTCGAACCCAATAGCTCAACCTCTTCCATATTTCATCTATCTTAAACCTCTCTTCATCCAATTTGTTTTGTTCTTAATAATTTGATTGTTTTCCCAAAAAAAAATGTATATCGGTTTATATTAGTCAATGTCTCCAATAAAAAGATTTATCGGCCAGATGAAATCAAAGCATCAACAACCAATGCCAGCTCAAGCATAAACAAACATCCAAATAGAAGCGTAGTTGCAGAATGTAGTCTACACCGACCAATCAAATTGGAAACTTGTTGTAGATGATTACAATCATTTATGTAAACATATTACTGTCTATCCTGAATGTGGATTTTGTAAATTTATGGGAAACTGGAGGGAGCCAATTAAAATGTATAGACAATACTGCAACCGTGTCCCAATTAGTAATTTGAATGTAAGAACAAATACAGGTACAGTAGAAAAAATAGTCATTGCTACATTCAAGATAATAAAGCAGGAGACAAAATCATGAAATTTAATTTTTCTTATTACACTGAATAAAGCGTCCAAGTAATGACGACGTAATGAAAGTTGTTTACCCCCTATTATAGCCTCATTTTTTGCATTATTTCATTCTGACTATACATGAAATAATAACGTTGACTATCTGATAAATTGCTAAAGTCAATAATCATAATGCGAACTTCCTCCATTCATTCTTTCGATTCATGGTCTTTATGTTTAATGGCAAGCTTCAATTCGGTGGCCGAATTTCTTCTATTTTGGCTTTCTTTGTACATAGCGTTGAAACTTTTGGTTTCTTGTACTATTTGAGAATAACCTGATGATTCGGCCATCCTTTTTCCTTTTCTCTTCTGTGTTTTTTTCTACCTGGTGGTCGGGTTAGGGGGGAGTCCATTCCATGTCAACCGGTATGTCTGAATCCGAATTGTTTATTGAGGGTGAATTTTGGCTACTGGCTTCTAACTCATGACTCGATCGAGGACTTGTGTAGTACGCAGGGAAAATTTCAATTGATCATTTAGTATATCAAGACATTCTTCAAACTTGAAAGCTTTTCCGGATATTTGCATATATTCGACTTTCGTGTCGCGCATCTATGACAATATTTAAAATACGAACGTTATTATTAAAAAAAATAATGGTAAAGGAACAAATATCTGATAATTTGTACATACCTTATCGACCACGGTAGTTCCATTAGCCGCTTTAATTGTTACACTAGTCAACTTTGCAATAAACAGGGCCACCTCTTTAGAAATTAAATTGAACCGACTTGTAAGAGAGCTTACTGTTCGGTCGGTCTGAGTCCCTAATAATGCCGTAAAAGTATACAAAATTCGCTTTCAAAACTGTGCACCAGATTGATCAGTGCCGACCAAGGGATCTTGCGTTATAAATGGTTGGATGAGAGTAGGGGTAAAATTGTCATTTGCAATTTTTTTTTAAAAAATGATTGGTTTCGTCCCATCTAAAAAGTGATTGGAGGAAACATGATGTTTCGTCCAACTCATTTTTTTTCTCTTTGGTATAATTATTTATTTATTTTAAACTCTCATTTTCATCGTCCGATGATTTTTTAAAATATTTTTAAAATGCAAACGAAACATGTTGTTTTCTCTCTTGTAATATGCAAATAGCTATATCCATATGCATATTTGCCTATTTACTGTAGCCAAAATGGTAAAAAATGCATTTTTGCCTAACGACTACAGAGCATTTTTTGGGAAATTATGCATTTTATGCATAAATGCCTAACGACTGTGGATGCTCTGAACAAGGCCTAAAAGTTTGGACATATATAAAGTAATAAAAGAAAAATATGAACGATCATGCGCTATTGTTTTAAGTAAAATCAGAAGTTAAATTTATACCTCTAGATTTCAGGATCGATGACGGAGAGTTTTTGTCTATAATTCTAACTGAAATAACTTTTATTGGGGGGGGGGGGGGGGGGGGGGGGGTCCATATTGACCCTCCACTATTAATGGAGTATTCAAACTATTAATGTCTACATTACACTTGAATCTATATAATAAAATACAAAAAAAGCTATGAAGTGGCTCTCATTCAATATGGTTGAAATCAATGGTCCATATCTAACCTCACAAAATATATTTTCCGCCCAAAAGTTTTTCCCCAAAACTCAATTTCAAATCTTCCCAAAACAACCCATTTATTTATTTATTTATTTCTCTCTCTCTCTCCCTTTCTCTATTTACTCAGAAATTTATATTTTCAGATTTCAGGTTTGTAATTTTTCGGATTTTTTGTGCATTTTTTTATTGCTCAAAGTTCTAAGAAGTTGAATTTTACACCTCCATTTATAATATTTTTCAACATATACCAATGGAAACATGAACTTTTATTTACAACTAATTATTGTTTTACTATTTAAACTTGAGCTACATAATTGTTGTTTTACCGTTTACAATACTTTCATATGTTGTGTTGTTTTGAAAACGTGCCATAGGCACATGCCCACGGGCAAATCTAGTACCTTTATATATTTACTTGGCAAGCATAGATATTTAGATAAAATATTTCTATTTGCTAAGTAGTTGCATGTATAATGCTTATTACTAATAAGCAATTGTTCGCTAACATCGTATTCCTTCAATTATATAGAACTAGTAATATGCACGTGCAATGCACATTCTAATTAATTATATATATAGTAAATATTGAGATGTAATCTGAGCTCGAATCTAAGACATCCCTTTACTCATCACATACTCTTTACAAATTATTCTTAGTGGCACAAACTTTTATTTTATATAAGTGACACTTTTGTAAATAATTATGCCGTAAATAATTTTGATCTTTGAGGGTATTATGGTAACTAACAACAGTTGAGTAAATGAATGGTTAATATAACTCACACTTTAAAATGAATGGTTGAGATTAGATGGTTGAATATCTACAAATGACAACCCCAACTCTTCCATTATCCCTAACTAGTATAATGTGCGTGTGATGCATGTCTAAAAAAAGTGAAGTCATCAAATTAAATGAATATATATTGAATAAGAAGAAGAAAAAAATTTATATTTGAATGTTTTGGGCTACACATGCAGTGCACATTATATTTGTTGGATATAGTTTGGACGTGTATTATACGTGTTTATATAGTTACAAAGTTAGGGTTTGTTTGTTACAAACCCCAACTCTCATATTAAAATAGTAGAGATATTATAATGGAATAGTTGGGGTTGTCATTTGTAGGCATTCAACCATCTAATCTCTAATATTATAATGGGAGAGTTGTCATTTGTAGACAACTTGTGATTTGTATGCATTCAACCTTAATTAAATCTATACCACACAATTAGAAATATGTGATTTGTATGCATTCAACCTCAATTAAATCTACACCACACAATTATATTAGATCTAACCTCAAATCTCTCAATTAAATTTACACAACACAATTAGATCTAACCCTAACCTAACTAATTCTAAACCACTCATCCTAATCTCACCCAAACCTAATTAAACTCCAATTAATTATTTAAATAAATAAAAAAACCCACCCTCATCTCCATCTCTCCCGAAACTCCCTCTTCTCCGCAAGAAAAACTCAGATCGATCGCGCATCCTATTTATCTATATTTTTGTAGGCGTGCATCACACGTACATTATACTAGTTTATTTTTAAGTAAGGGTTATATTAATCATTCATTTACTCAACTGTTGCTAGTTACCATAATACTCTAAAAGTTTAAATTTATTTACGATATAATTATTTACAAAAGTGTCACTTATATAAAAAATAAATAAAAATTGTGCCACTAAAGATAATTTGTAAAGAATATGTAATGAGTAAATGGAGGTATCAGGTTCGAAGCCAAATTACGTCTTATTATTTATTTTTAAGTGGAAGTTATATTAATCATTCATTTACTCAATTGTTGTTAGTTACCATAATACCCTCAAAGTTTGAATTTATTTACGACATAATTATTTATAAAAGTGTCACTTATATAAAAAAAAGTTTGTTCCACTAGAAGTAATTTGTAAAGAGTATGTGATGAGTAAAGAGATGTCTCAGGTTTGAAGCCAGATTACGTCTTATTATTACTATATATATAAAAAAAATAGAATGTGCATCACACGTGCAGTTACTAGTAATATTAGAGATAGAAGAGCAGTATAAAGTTTTCAACAATGATACACTTAATTTTGTGTGCACGATACAATCTTCACTGTATACTGCTAATTCGCGATAAAAGATGGTCTATGCTCGATCAATTTGAGCTCAAAGTTAGTGATAATAACATTTCGTTTCCTTTTTCCTTCGTTTTCTTCTCTTTCTTGCAATATAACCAACTACAGAATTTGACATATTTAGTAAATTTTTTTGCTAACTTACGACAGAAAACATATACAAATACCTCAAGAAAGAACGAGTTACTTTTCGACTTGTGGACGTAACATAAGAATGATCATCTAAATCACACACAATTGTCCATCTTTAATTTATATATAATGCATGTGCAGGAAAAATGAAAGTAACTTAGATTATCTACAAAATATTTTGTTAGTTACTCAATGATGCAGCTATTTTTCGATGTAGGGGCAACAGATAATGAGTTATTCGATTTGAAGAGAAATCACATATCTCAATCGCTGATATGATCCTGATGAGAGGCGCTAGTATGTGGTGGTGATGTGGATCTGGTGGGTTACTGGCAACCGAATATCTGCAAAAGGTCTAAGACACCGAGAGTATTCTCGATGACAGGCCCTCTAACGATCAAGTCACTAAACCGGAGTTTAAGGTGGAGATTATGTGGTAATTTTGTGATACTTGATAATAGTGGTAGGGGCCATGTATTTATAGGTATGAGAAAAAATGTTATGAAAAGATTTCCAGCTGCCTAATTAGATTCCGTTGATTAGGGAGCAAATTTTAGTTAAGAGAAATAGTGCGCTTCCAAAGCATCCTCATCACATAATCCATCCATTGGTCACTTAAGGCACTAGAAAGAGGCCCCAACCCCGCTGATCGAGTCTGAGTCTCACGACCATGGGCACACGGCACCCTCTCGGAGGAAGCCACGCTTAGCGACCCAACTACTCTACTCGGGGCACCCCTCGGATTCCTCGACATTGCTCATGGAACACCTTCCATTGATTATAATCGTCACGAAAGCATGAGGTACTCTGCGTTCGTTGTCCTTCAAGTAATATCTTCAACTGATAAATCTCCACCTCCTTCTCGATGAGCATATCCTAGATGCGAGCATCCTTAACCAGAATATTCCACCGAATCTTATGAGTGCAAAGCAACCTGGGTGAGCCTCAGCCTAGCAATTAGGATGAGTATCCTTCAAGTCGGCAAGCTCTGTATAAGATCATTCTTTAGTTGGTTCCTCTCGGTTGTGGCCGCGAGTAATGCGCAACATAGACAACCAATCTCGACATCTCGAGAATCTCCTTTAGTGTACAACAGAGAAGAATGGTGAGTTACTACAATGTTAGTAAATACAAAAGTCTTGCCTTCAATGTTATGAAGACTCAGGAGATATAATCAAACAAATTAAAAGTTCATGCTCACAAAGAGAATACTCAAATGTTGAAAGCCAAAACATTTTTTTTTTCATTAACTAAGGGTGAAGATACATGAGCAGTGTCCAGTTCGCTATTAGACAAGTTACAAAATTGAAATAAGAAGAATGGAGACGGAGGGGAATGATCAAGAGTTCACCTCATTCGATGGAGTCACATGAGTGGAAGTCTTAACTACTTCCTTACCCTTATCCCCTGCGCCTTTCTTTAGACCCTCCTCTTCGACCGCGGGCTCTTTCGCAACTTCCTCCCTTTCCTCCTCACCCTCTGATTTATCCACGCCCAACTCCTCACCTGACTTAAGGCATATGTGGTATCCCTTCCCCTCAAAGCCGAGGACATGCTCAACCACGTTGCTGATGGCCTTGGCATAGACCTTCTTTATATTCGCGAAGATATGACCACCGCTGCATCCTTTTCCTTCGCCACATCTTCCCTCGCCCTCTTCTGCTTGGCCCCAAAATTAGCGATCTGAGCAAGAAGAGTCTCCTCCTGGCTCTCCACCTCCTCAAGCTTCTTCGCAGCCTTCCTCCCCTCCAACTCAGCCTGATAGGCATTATCTCCGCCCTTGACCTGAGCCATCACATTATTAAGGTGGCAAGTCATCTGAAAAATGAAAAGCAGCTTCAGGACTTAGAAATGCAAGGAGGAATGCAAATGATACACTACAAGGAAGGAAACATACCGTTGCGTTGGCTCGAGAAAGCTCGGCGAAGCTCGACGAAGAAAGAGTCAATCGATTCATTGGCTAGCCTCTTCCAATCTCGTGGGGTCGAAAGATTCTTCACCACCTTGAGACAGCTCGCTTACTCATCGAGGAAGTCGTCAAGCCGTTTAACGACTCAATCAGGTACATATACACTTTTCTCCTTAAGTTTGCATCGACTACCAAAGGAGGTCAATCGCCAGCAAGGATCGCGCTCAGGGAAGGCCCCCCTGCAGTGGGGATCATCAACCCCTCCGAAGGCGATTCTAAAGCCACCACCGGGGCAGAGGCCAAATAGCTGATGACCGCCTTTGCGGATGCCGACGTCTGTGGTCTCTCCCTCTTCTTACCCCCCAACTCCTTGGTGAGCAAGCCAGCCTTGGCTGCCATAATAGCTTTGAAGTCCATACTTTTCGTTTATGTGCACTAAAAAAAGGATGGAGCAAGAAGAGATATGAAACGAAGTCAAAAACAAAATACAAAGTACCTGACACAAATAAAACTAAAAAGACATACCCCCCCTCCTCTCTCTCAAAGAGGATCTCCTCCGTCACTATCCTTTCACCTAAAGGTCTTACACTTGAGAAGCGTTACTCAAACCCTTCTCCTCCTTGTTCACTTATGAGTCATCCTTCACTTTATCAAAGCCCCCCCCCCCCAAAAAAAACCTTGTGGAAAATCCCCACGGCTCTGTAATTCGAATGATAAAATACTTGATCTTCAAATACTTTATTGAGTCGGAATTCTCAATTAATCTCATCTCTTGACAGGGATAAACATAGAACTGGTTGCCCATACTATTCTGCTGATGGATTCTGAAATGCCTCCTCCAAATGTTTTAACTCGAGTTGATCTACATACATTGCAAGATGTCGCCGATCAGGTGTTTTCACATGTTCAACATATATTGCACCGGACTTAGCTTATACCAATTTAGCACATCCTTCATGAATTGGTGCATGAGTAGGCACACCCATCGTGAAAAGCGTCGAGGGGGAAGACGCATAATTTGCCCGTCATCACAGAAAATGCCCTGACTCTATCAGAAGATTATCCGCAGTAAGAATTGTCTTGATGTGATTGACTTCATTGGTAGGATGGTAATTTGGTTCGTTGTATCGAAGACTGAACTGCACAAGATCCCCTAAGTCTTTAAGGTACCAGTGAATGAGGCAAAGGGTGAGAGGAGGATGTTGCCAATAGAAGAGGTTCCCTATGGACTCTCTATTCTTCTCGACTATCTCTTCAACTATAACCAAAGACCCCAATACTTACTTCTTTCCCATTCTCCTTCCTCGAGGGTCAGGCCCGGAGCTCGTCACGATCAGTATAGGAGGCAAAGATACTCGCAGAAACCCTAGACATGACCTACAAATAATAAGAAAGTTATTTGGCTAAACGACGACAAACATCGACGGAAAAAATATCCTAGAGAGAGAAAGATTACATATGAGGGAGAAAGTCTTAAAGAAAATAATAGTGAGTAAACAGAAATGAAAGAAATAGCCTCGTCATTTGTGCCTACTAATTAGAATTGTTCGATCTGCTCAAATTTTCGTGCCCACCTTCTTGGCGCACATAACGACAAAGTGTTGACGTCAACAAAGTCCTCGGCATAAAATGACAAGAACATAATGGCCGAGGAGCTCAACACTTTTGTTTGATATATACCATTTAACTGCCTCAATTTTGCGCTTTGGTTATCCAACAATTCGATCTGCTCCAATTTTTGTGCCATCCTCCTCGGCGCACATGACGACAAAATGCTGACGTCAGTGAGTTCCTCGGTGCACAATTTTCAACGTTCTAATCGCCTCAATGTTTGCGCATGTCTGATCCAACTATCTGGGCGCTTCAATTTTTGCACCCTCTTTTGATTTTTAATTAAAATTAAAATTAATATTTATGAATTTTAAAAAAATTAATTAAAATTACAAAAAGTAATTAAAATATTGGGAAAATAAATTAAAATTATAAAAATTAATTATAATTTTGGAAAATTAATTATGAATTTAAAAATATTAAAAACTTATAAATTAATTCTAAATTCAAAAAATTTAATTAAAAATTATGAAAAATAATTGCAAAATTGGGGGGAAATAACTATAAATTATAGAAATCCGAAAAAATAAATTGGAAGTCATGGAAAACAGATATTGCCTAAAAAAGCTCAAAACAAAATTTTAGGCATCCCTGAAGGTCATACAAGCTCTCCCCATCGACCTAAAAAAAACGAACTACTTCTTGAAGGCTGTGATACCCAATGCTCAGGAGTGAGGGGCATGTGATATGAGTAAAATCAGATCCATACAATCTCAGTGTGCATCTTAAAGCTTCTTAGGGGCAATTCTGTAATTCTGCAACTAAACAACTTCGTTTCAGGCCCATAGGCTATACTAAACCCAATTAAGGCTTACTAATAGCCCAAGTAAGAGGGATTTCCTATTAATTATGGCTGTTAGTCAAATCCCCTATCTAAAACATGATTATTAACTGATGTTTTGGCGGTGGGTTGTGCTGCTCACCAAGTGTTGGCCTGTATTCTGGTTTCCCAGGTCTTTTTTGGGTGTTGTTGCTCTCTCCGTCGTGCTATTTCGTTCTCTTTCCCTGTAGTGTTGATATAGCATTCTTTTTATTGGGGTTTGATCGTATTATCCTCCCCCTCACTGATGTTTTGTTTGTGCCGCTCCGAGCACCTTTTTTGTAATACCTGATTATAATGACTATGACTTTCTTCTTCTGGCTTTGGACTTTGGTCTGTTGCGGTGCTGGTTGTTTAATGCTGTAACGGCTTTTTGTTTGTTGCTTGTGCGCATGTTACTACGGGTTGGCCCTGGGTGATGCGTTTGGTGTTTCTTTGTGTTTTGGTGCGTAAATTTTTCCTAGCGGGTGTGTGCCGTTAGAGGTTGGGAATGAGGCCTTTTTTAGCCCTCACTGTCCCCTTTATCTATCATTTTGGTGGGTCTTAGCATTTTCTTTTCCTCTACTCTTTTTTGGATGCATCCTTTTTCTCCGCGCTGTGCTGGTGCTGGTGCTGTTGAGTATAGGGGAGAGATTTTTCTACTTTCTTCCCCTTTTATTTGGTTCGAGTCCCTTACCGATTGGTTCTGGGGACCTCGACTCGTTTAGAGTGTCTTTTTCTCCTCAGGTGCTGTCTCTCGATGCGGTATTCTTTCCTGGTGTTATTTTCGGTGTGTTGTTCTGTTTTGGCTGGCGCCGCTTTCGAGCGTCGGTGCAGTGATGCATCTTGCCTTGTAGTTGGGCTTCGCGTCTGACTCTCGGTGGAGGCGGCTTTCGGGGACATCCGCCTCGGCTTCAGGCATGTTTTGGTTTTGCCTGCGTTGCGGCTTCCCGGCTTCCTTGTCGTTGAGGAGTATTAGTCTGCCTCTTTTGTTTTTCCTGTATTGAGAGTTGCAAGGGTGTTTATAGTGTTGTTTTGTTTCGTGGTTGTTTTTTACTGCTTGCGGCAGTTTTACCGCTCGTAGAACTCCTTTGTATTGTATCTCTTGATTAATCAATATATTGTTTGGGCTGGAGTCGAAGACTCTCCGCTAAGTTCAAAAAAAAAGGAAAAAAACATGATTATTAACTGATTTTATCTTTTCGCTATGAGAATCTTTAATCAAATATGAAAAGATATACTTTTCGGTTATTTCTTATACAACTAACTCATAGCTGATGAATACTCCCCCTCCCCCCTCTCTCTTTCATTTAGTCATAGATAATAGATATTTCTCCAAAAAAAATCATAATATCCTATATGGGTTGCTAACTTGAGCGTCGGGGGGTCTTTCACTGGAGCCACCTTTGGTCAGACTTTTTGCAGGTTCGCTAGACATTTCAAGACGTCCAGATTTAGATCTAGACATTCTCAGCCATACAGATCCAGATCAAGGTGTTTTTAGCCATTCTGATTTATATCTTGATCAATGGTCTAAATAATTGTTTTTCTCCTAAAAAAGAACTCATCATCGAATTGCTCCCACACCAGAAAAATTCAAGAGGTATAAAAAGGTAAATAGCACATAACCCGCATAAACTATTGGTAAAACGCAAGATGGCCCCTCAACTATTTTTCACCCCCCCCTCCCCCCCCCCCCCCTCCCACACACACACACACGGGCGCACGCGCACACACGCACACACCAAAGTTCCACTTTTAAATATTTTTGTAATTAATACAAAAACTTTTTTTTTTGGGAAAAGCGATTATTTCCGGCTCTCATCTTCGCCTTTCCTCCACCAGATCCGGCCACCCTTCCCATCCTTCCCCCATACTCCCTTCTTTATTTTTGTTCAGCTCTTCCATCTCTCCAGACCCATATCCCCAGTTTCCCACTCCTCCCTTTCCTTGGCGAGCTGTTTTCTTCCCCCCCCCCCCCCCGGTGTTTCGATTCGAGTTCCCCGTTGCTTCCAGGGTTTGTGCCGCGTCCAGGTACCCGCTCAGCATAGCGTTGGAGCTCCCTTGCTCTCTTTCTTTCCTCAGCAGTTCGAGGACCCCCCAAGGTTGCGTTTCCTCTTGCGCCTCTTCTCCGTCCGCTCGCCGGAGATCCCCTTCTCGGTGAGTTTCCTGCCAGTGACGATCCTCCCCGCAGCTTTCTAGGCTTCCCTTTTAACCGCTCACTGTGAGTTTTCGAATGCTTTAGTCGTTAGCTGTAGATTCTGGTAGAATTGTTTCTAGAGCGTGTCGGTGGGTGTCGGTGGGGCTTTACTTTTGCATTGCGGCATCTACTGAGCGCTGTGTCGGTTCCCCTGAGCTGAGGTACTTTCGGATTGACCGATTGTTTTTTCTGGCATTGCGCTCCCTTTTCCCTAGGGATCGATACAGTCAGTGGTACATTCAGCTCCTTACTGTGTACTGACCAAGAGCTTGTTCAAGTTCGGTCGTTCTGTTTATCCTCTCCGATTCCATTTTACCTCCATTGTTTTTTTCCCTATTTGGACGGTGTTGTTGCCCCTCTTTGAGTGGCACTGTTTTGTGTTTTGGTAGTGCTGTTTTTGGTGGGATCGGATATGTACTGTAAGTGGTACTATTGTCCAATACCTTTCCTCTGTTGGTGCTTTGCTTTAAGCCTTTCTTGGGTTGGCTTCAACCATGATTCTCATCGAATCCGAAGCTAGCTCTTACAGTCCAGAAACGACTCAAGATTTGAAGTGGGACTTATCTTCTCCTTCTTTGGATAATGTTTATCACCCTCGGTGCTCTCCCATTTTCTCTATCTCCCCTTCTCCTCGTAGGCCCGACCCTCATCGGGTCTGCTTCAGGTGCCTCCTTCTTGGACATTTTAAACATGAGTGTGTGAATAAAATGAAGTGTATTTTCTGTGATAAGTTTGGTCACTCTCACAGTCGATGCTTCTCCCTTCAAAAACTTCTTGGCTTTCCCAGAGGTCATCCCTTACCGGCCAAACTCCTCCTCTTTCTTAACTACCCCCTCTTAAAGCGCAAGCTTTATGTTTGCTTGGCTATAAAGTTCAGATTTGATACTGGAAAGGACCTCGACTCCTCTGTTGTTGTTTCTCTGCCAGCTACGAACTTCTCTACCTCTATCTTTCCTGATCGTGATTCTCTTGCTACTCTTCAACCTCCTAATATTGCTAAAATTTTTAAGGATCGTAAAGTTTATACAAAACTTGTCTCCTACTCTCGTTTGGGTTCTTACACGGCTTGTCCCCGTTCTAACTCAGTGGCTCCTTCGTTGAGCTGGAATCTGGATAAAAATTCTGACTTGTTTAAAACCTATTTCTCTTCTCATTCCTGGTCTCGTTGTGCGAGGGGGCACGCTCCGCATTGGCGCATTTCTGACCCCCAAGTACATCCTGACAGGTCTATTGCTAATTTTAAGGCCCCTTCTTTTTGTTATAACTCTCCTTGTGCTTTGAAGATTTCTTCTCCCAAATGTTATACATTCTCTTTTCATTATCCAGGATACTTATTCTCTTGGTATCAACATTTCGGGGTTCAATCGTGGCTCAATCAGCTCCTGATGGAGATTAAACATTTCCTGCACTCCCTTTCCCTTAAGTCTTCTCTGAGTCTTGATGACTCTTCTTTCCCCCGTTGTGCCGACATTACCAATTCCATCCCAATAGCCTCAACGGTCACTCCCAGTATTCTCTTTACCTCTTCGTGCCCTATCAAAGTCGAAGCTTCATCTTCTGACTATGCGGCCATTTCGCCCCATTCGGTGAAGGTTGCCCCTCCCCCCGTCAAGCGGAGTTACAATAAGAAAGTCTTTAATCATTTGCAGATTTGAGTGAGTGCTCGTATTCTTGCGAGGAAAGCAGCTTCTGTGTCAGCTCTTCAGCTTGTGCACAGTTGAGTCTTGGCTTCTCCTTGACATCCTTGGTGTAGGCAGTGCGTTGCCTCCGTTGTGCCGCTAGAGTTCCATTGGACTGTTAGTGGAGTTGGATGTCTTCGTGTGGGGAGGGTTGGCCTCCAGTTTCATGGCTCAGTCGCTTAGGTCCTGATCCTTACTCGGGTGCGACAAGTTGGTTTGGCTCCATCATTTGCTTGTTTTTTCCTGGCCGATTGCTCCGCCTCCTTCTTTCGGTGTGGTGCTTCTGTTGTTGTGTAGACCTCTGTTTTGCTGACTATTCAGCCGTTTTTAACTGTTTTTATTGATTAATATATTGTTTGATAGCTGGAGCCGTTTGACTCTATCCGATATATCAAAAAAATATTTTTGTAATTAAGGGGTAGAATAAAATTTAACAAAATACTATCATCTTCTTCCTCTCTTACTCCACCTCATCTCCTCCCTCCCCGGCTTCCACTCCCCCTCTGCTGCTGCCTCTGCACCTTACTCATCCCCATCCTCCTCTTTACCTCCAGCTTATAATTCTCTAAATTAATCTTCCCCAAAATTTGAACTAAATCCAAATCCAAATCCAAACTCAAATATTATTCACATCTCCTCCTCCCCTACCACCACGACTAGGGATGTAAATGAACAGAGCTATTCGCGAGTAGCTTGGCTCGAATCGAGATTGGAAATCGGGCTCATGAACAAACTCGGCTCGTCAGACTCGCAAACGGTTCGTTAATGAGCTCGATAAGGGCTCACAAACTAGTAGGCTCGTTTAGAACGTGGATAGGAGTGGGCTGTGGCATGTGGGCCTATGTTTATTTTTAGGGCCATATTTATCAACTCAACTCGCACTCCCAAATCCAGTAACCCATTCCCCCACATTCTTCTCAGTTCTCACTTCTCCCGAATCTCATCAAATCCTAATCGCCCTTGGCGGCCCCTCTTCCTCATCCTCCAAACCCTAATCGCCTACCTCTTCGACCGCGATCTCCCTCCCTAATGTCGCCGTGACGACATCATCGGTGACGACGCAGCAGTAGGAGCAGCAGCGGCTCGTGGTCGGGTACGCGCTCACGTCCCAGAAGGTCAAGAGCTTCTTACAAGTTGCAACCCAAGCTCCAAGGACTTGCTCGGTAAATTTTTTAATTTTTAATTTTTTTTATATTTTTAAGTGCAAATTTGATGCAATTTTTGTCTGATCTGAGCCTCTGACTACTGGTGTTTGATTTGATGCAATTTTATTATCGTCTATTTTTGGAATGTAGTGACAATTTTGGGAATTTTCTGGCTGAATTTGTTAGTGTGGTGTTGTTTTGCAATTATTTGATGCATGCATGCTCAAACTGAGTAAATTTATTTTGGCTGAGCAATTGAAACAACATGAATTTGATGTGTAACTTGTATACACACACACAGAGTTTGGGATGAACATTCATCCTGTTAAACGAACTTTAAAATGACTGACCTGTGAATTATTTTGTGTGTTCATTTGATGTTTCAATTGCCGCTACATCCCACCAATTGCCTTTGGATTCTTACTGCAAGTGCTTAGTTTTTGTGAGTGAGGTTTGAGACGTGCTCCGAGTGTTACTTTGCATATGTATAGATACTATGGAGGAACATGTAACTTTTCTATCTTTGAGTCATGACAACATGAGAGTTAAACAGATGTGTTTATCCCCTTGTGATTGTACTCTAAATTTCCCTGCTAAATTAGTTGGATAACTGAAGATTTTACTTGATGTAAATATGCTAGTAAGATAAGTTTAAGCATCATGCATTTTTGTTTCTCCATATGGTCTTGTACAATCTTATAATTTGATGTCCTCCAATTTATCTATTTGGTTTGTTTTGGGTACCATAATGAGTGTGTCTCACGTATAATGAATCACTATATATTTAATTTAATGACTAAATTCAATACCCTTTTGTGTGATTATAACTTATATTAATTTGTTATATTCAATTAGTGATTAATGTACCATTTTAATTGAATTGTAGATATGGCGGATGCTGATACTTTTGATGTGAATTCAACATCGGTTGAAGGTGCTCCTACTGCTCATTGTGTGTAGTGTCGAGTTGTATGTCATGCACATGTTGGTCTTAAAAGAGGGACGAATGATAATAAAGTCATTTTTGTGATCATCGATTTTCTCTATTGGAGTTTGCTTTACTTGATTCTTAAAGAAAAAAATACATGTTTAAATATCGAGAAAGTTGTACGTACGAAATAAGTGTTTGGTCAAAAATGATTTTTTAATAAGAGTGCATAATACCTGTCTATCAAAAAATACAGTTGTAAGTGACTTCTTGTTATTGAAATATATCTCTCTTTAACAAATAACTGAGTTTTTAGAAAAAAAGAGACATTTTGACATGATAATAAGCGTTTGATAAGTGGTGATTATAATAGAAGATTCTTAGCACACACTCGATAATTATTGATTAAAAACTCTTCTTTAATTTGTTATTTGTATTTGATGAAAGAAAAGATAAAGGCGTCTATTATGTGAAAAATAGGACCTTTATACGCAAATTATTTGTAAAAAACACGTTTCATAGAAATGAAAGAGAGAGTAGTATGATCATAAAGTTGACTATATTATTACTCGTGATTTTTTAGACACTATGTGCAATAATTATTTATTGTGTAGGGTTCTTGTTTGAATACGGAGATGAGTGGAGGTAATTTGTTTACATGTAGGTATCTAAACATTGGTCTGTTTGGATCATGCTTTGGAGGTACAGTACTTCCATTATTTTCACTTCAACGTCAAAATAAAATATAGGTTATGGTAGGTATCTAAACTCCAATCCAATCAAATTTATTCTTTTAAGCCAAAATGGAGGTACATGTATGCAACCTGTATGTTGCATACTTGCAAACCTTTACCTTCACTTAAAAATTACATATAGGTTTTATAACTAGGTTGTAATTGAGCTTCGAGAAATGATAAAACATTGACGAGAAATGATAGTATGATACTTCAAAGTGCAACTCCATTTGCAACTCTATATGATTGGTCCACTTGGAAATAGTAAGTGATCTCAACTAACTATACTTTTATTTTTTCCTTGAAAAAATCATGCATTGACCAATCATGTAAAAGAGTTACAAACATAGTTGCATTTGAAGTGGCATGCTCATTTGTCAACCTTGACTATTGTCAAACATCACCTCATTTACAGCCTAGCTATAAACCGAGATCCAGTTGCAATAAATTTGAATATTGTCAAAAACCACATAAACCACTTTACAACCATAAAGTTGCACACACTGGACCAATGCGCTGGACATCAATTTGCAACTTAGTTTTACCTCTTTCAATCAGAACGAAGGTTTGATTAGCAAATAGAACTTCAGAAAGGAGGCAACCCCAAACTTGTTGCTAGCAATGCATCGTGCCCTAGTTGTCCGCCTATCTTCTTCTTCCACATTCGTCTCTTTTGCTAGCAAACTCTCATCTAGTAGCTGGTTCTACTCACCCACTGCCGCCTCTCAACCCCAAGAAGACTCCGGCCTCTATGGCATCCCACTCCTTAGAACCGCAAAAGGATTCCGAAGACTCGTCGATGAGGCTATTCAAAGGTAATAATAATATTAATAATAAGTTCCTTTTATCTCTCCCATCTTCTTCGTCTAGAAGATTATAGAAATTAGTATGAGGACGAAATTGATTCCTTCTTCTATGCTCTTCAGGTCAACAGAGCTCGTCTCCTATGCATCCCAGCTCCCTCCCTCTGCCGACGTCATCCGTACTATGGACGACATTTCCAACACTGTACGGTCTTCTCTTATTTTCTCTTCTATGCCATTTATTCATTCCCCTTTATATTGGAATGTTGAATTTGATTTTATTTATTTATTAAAGGTTTGTTGTGTCATAGATGCTGCAGAGCTATGCAGGCAGACACATCCTGACAAGTAATTGCTCGGTTGTTTAGAAAAAGATTAATATTGATTGATGGGTTATTGGTGAATTTTGTACAATTGAGATGTTTTGTGTATGGTAGGGAGTATGTAGAGGAGGCAAATGCAGCGACCATGAGGATATACGATCATTTGCATGTGAGTTGTTTCATCTTATATTTATATGTATATACAATGGTTTACTTATGTGGATAGTGAATTGTCATGTATTCATGTTATAAAATGACGATTAGATCAAACAAGGAAAGAAGTCTTGTCCCAAAAGTAGGATTTTCTATCGTTAGATGTGAATTTTTAAAGAACAGAAGAATATATCCCAAGGTCTTAGCAAATAGCTGTTGGAGAACTGTAAATTGCAATGATGTGAAACTTTCAGGCCTATATTTATTTGGTTTTCTTTTCTAAAGAAGATGGTGTAATAGACTAATAGGTAAACTTTTATGAAATATAAACTAGATAAACTACCTAAATTTTTTATTGTCATGCAAGAATCCTAGGTTTAAATCTTTGCAGATGAAGAGGCAACCTGTAAGATTCTGTGCGTGGCACATTACTCCTCAACGTTAAAGCTTTCTAGTGGTTGTTTAAATATTTCTTTCTCTATCCATACAAAACAATCCGATGTGCCAACAAAGCCCACCACTTGTGCACAACGAGAGGAAGGAAAAAGGTGGGGGATTGGGGTGAGAAGGAAGACAGGCCCAGGGGAGAAGAAAAAGAAGAAACAGGAAAGGCGACAGAAAGAAGTCTAGGTCAGTTAAAAAAAGGGAAAAGCATCGTCTCCCAGCTTAAGTTTATAAACTTTAATAAAATATTAGGTTATAAACTTTAATAAAATATTAGGATTTGCTTTTTAAAGGCCATCTAACCTTTTGTAAAAATGATAAGTATCTTGAAAAATTGGAAGATACAAGGGACACATATGAAAGAGAAGGTTTCTCTCTATTTTTAATCACTTTAATGTGCACAGTAGACTAACATAATTAAGATTTAAGATCATATTCAATATCGAAATCTGTACATCCAGATTATAGAACTCCATTGATTTCCTTTGAAATCTAATATACTCACAATTGGTAACACAATTAACATGAATATCACCGATTGTTGTAAATTTATGTGGGAGCTTCTTGCAGTTTTTAGACTCTCTTAGTTAATCTACAATTTAGTTGTTCTGATTTGCAGTTTTTGAATACCAATCATAATTTGTACAATGCGGTTATGAAAGCTGAGCGGGAAGGTTCCCTGCAATCAGAAGCTTATAGGGCAGCCCATGCCTTACGCACTGACTTTGAAAAGGGAGGTATCCATCTTTCTGCAGGTGTGTATCTATATGACTATTATTGATGTGTCTGTATTGTTTATATATCTGATTCTTGCATTTGATGTAACAGAAAAGATGGATAGAGTCAACCAATTAAATACCGAGATTGTTCATCTGGGTCGTCAGTATGTATCAAGCATTTACCCCGCTTAATTTATTATATCAAATATTTTTAATGCATGTCCTTTTGTTAATCTTCCTAACGTGCACTTGCTTTATATATTTGCATGTATAACATGTTGCATGATGCATTAACTTTATCCTTTTTTAGTGCTCTGGATGACGAACCTTGCTTGATATATGAGATTACCTATTGGTTTAGACCACATATACCCATCTGTTTGTTTTTGTTGTTTATCATGAATGCTCATATATATACTTTTATAAGTGAAACAAGTGGCAAACTGTTTTACTTATCTCCTTTCAGATGCATAATCCATACCATTCAAAGTGTTCTACATGTCATAGAACATATGAGGATGAAACGTAACAAACTTTTGACATGTTTTGTCTATGTATTAAGTGGTCTAGTTTGTTCATTTCCTGGACATCCGTATATTTTGTAGCCATTTGTTGCATTGACAAAACATGTTCAAACTTAGTGACATTTCATAGTCCTGTGTTTTATGACATGTTAATGACTATGACATTTTAATGACTTTGAACGGTGTGGATCATGGATTTAAGGGGAGGAGAAATGTGAATACGTTTTCTTTTATTTCACTTCCACATAGTTGATCACGACCCTAATGTGTGTGTGTGTGTATGATTCATGTTCATAGGATTTGACAAAGTTTTATGTTGGATGTCAACTACCTAACGTAATTAGAACAACCACATGAGAGATAAGTGATTTTCCTATTACAGAAGGTTTACATCAAGGTTCGGCTTTAAGCTCCTATCTCTTTGCTTTGGTTATGGATGAATTGACGCGAGGAATACAAGATAAGGTGCCTTGGTGTGTGCGTTTTGCCAATGATGTCGTAGTGGACAAGATTAGAGCAGGAATCAATGCTAAATTAGAATTGTGGAGAGAAACTTTGGAAGCTAGAGCATTTAGAATAAGTAGAATTAAAGCAGAGTATATGAAGTGTAATTTTAGTGATATTTGAAACACAAGTGAGCAAGTAGTTGTAACACCCCTAATTTTTTTTTTTTTTTTTTTGAAAACTAAGTCTCCAAATGCAATTCCTCCAATTTCTATATCACTTTAATCATAAACTAAGAAAGTTATATATCAAGAAAAATTTTGACAGTCTCCCCTGTAAATTTTTGCCCCGAAACACAAAAAGCTTACGGAATTCTGCTCAAAATTCCGTAGCTCACAAAATACACAATAATTTCATGGGCTCCCCAGGCCAAAATGAGCAGAAACATACAGGCAATAATATATATTGCTCTGGGGGCCAAACTCATAACGAATTATCAATTATCAAATAAAAACCATAAATTTCTTTGAAAACGAGGTAAAATTTTAGAAAAACCTTTGTAAAACTTACCACAGAGCCCGGTACACCACAACGAGGTGGGTACAGGTCACAAACCTACCATACCACATCGTACTATACTTACCATCATCATATACGTGCTTATACATCCATAATACAATTTAAACTATAAATTTTACTATTCACATTACTACACTTATACATCGAATTTAATATAAAAGACTTTACTCAACAAAATCTGTGCCTCACCTCTGCTCTGCTGAGGACCTGTAACAGTAGGGGATTTAGGGTAGTCTAGGGACTCCCTAACCCCCCAAATACTAAGGGGTTAGCCATTTCTGGAGTGAGTATAATTATTAATCTAATGACAAATTAAAATAGTATAAAGAAAATAATTTAAACTTACAAATACCACGATAAGATAATGCTACCCAAATCCTGAACACAACAACATCATCGATACGACGATATATCAAATACTTTGCCAATCCTGCATTCAACTGTTCAATTATCCATAACTTCCCACATTTCATAATATACTTCACCTCAACCTCGTATATATATAATATACTTCACCTCGACCTCGTATATATATAATATACTTCACCTCAACCTCGTATATATATATTCTTATTTTACACCCGCATAATACGAATACACATGCAATCCATTACTTTTCAATTTATCTTCTCTAACCCAAATATTCATTCTTCCACAAGTATCGTCATAATAGCATTATATGAATATAACTACATAATGTTATTACTCCTTTCATTAATAACCCTTTATGGGAATACAACTCATAATACAACATACACTTTTAATAACCATTTTCATAACCAGTCTCATAATACGGGTATTTATTTTAATAAATACAACAAGTATCACTTCTTTCCTATATGCTTCTATTCTCATAATGCCACATTCATTCAAGTCTCATAACGTAAATATAACATCTTAATGCTTATTGCAATGCTCTCACATTTCATCACATCATTAACACATCATTAATAGAATACTTATACTGGTTACATCAAAACTATATTTTATAACTCATTCACATCTCATTACTCCACTTAGTAATTCTCATTCTTATAAGGATTATATTTCTTATTATCATTTTCACTTAATCCCCAAACACAATTTGGGGCCACAACATATCACACCCCATAGCCGATAGATTGGGTAATAATCAATGCACCTTAAACACACAGTTTGGGTAATATCACATCACGTCTCAAGCCGATAGCTTGGTTATTTATTTCACTTCAATCACTTATCATCTTCACTTTATTTCTCATTTCTATCAATCATTACCACTATTATATCCACTCACCCTGCGAATTATGCCAAGGCAAGTAGTTCCCACAATTTCCACACAAATTGCGGGCGGGTAGTTCCTTGACACAATTCCAAGGTACAACTCATATCAATCTGTATTTACTTTAATGATCACACACATAATGCAATTACTTTGTGTTATTCATGATAAGACATCTCTTTTATTATTTTATCTTAAATTAATCACAAGACTTCTTTTCATACACTAACTCATAGCACGTTCACTTTCACATTTACTTCATTCACAACAACTCTCTATCCCACACACAGTTCACATTTCACTATCCACTTTCTTTTCCACACGCAATTCACATTTTACTAGCCACTTTCTTTTCCACGCACGATTCACAATTTACTATCCACTTTCTTTACTACCACATTTATTATTAACACTTACTTATTTTATTAGTTTGTCGACCAGTGAGCCACAGTATCCCAACATACTGAAAGCCGACAGCCCAGTAAACACGCGGCCCGATGCTCACACAGAGTCTTACTCGTCCGAGGCTACGTCTTCCTCCTAGCCGAACTAGCGAGGGAACACCACACTCAGGTCCCACCTGAGGTATCATATCTCTCTCCGGTCTATCCGGAGGTATCTGCTCTCCAGGTCTGTCCTGGGGTATCAACTCTCTCTCAGGTCCCACCTGAGGTATCATATCTCTCTCCGGTCTATCCGGAGGTATCTGCTCTCCCAGGTCCCACCTGGGGTATCATCGAGGGAAACCGGGCCTCAAGCCGATAGCTTGGACGATAAAAACCACTTACCCCAAACATAGTTTGGGTCCACTTACCCCAAGCCGGTCCTTGGGTGTTAGGAGGTCTAGCCCAAACCCCCAGGATTGCTGTAGGTACTGGTCAACAAAGCCATCTGTTATTAACATTAATCATTGCATCTTTCCATTTTACTTTATCAACATAAAGCATCACAGCTTTTAATTCAACAATAGTCACATCCTTAACTTTAATCACAAGAATAATAACATATTTTATTTATTCTTTATTCTCAACTCATAATACACATACTTCATTATTTCATTTCAGCTTATACCAAACACTTCTCTTTCTCATTCACATTTCATATCATATTCATTTTACTCTGTCTATCCTAGAGTATCAATTCTCTCTCAGATCTACCCTGAGGTATCATATCTCTCTCCGGTCCCACCGGAGGTATCTACTCTCCCAGGTCTACCCCGGGGTATCATCTCTCTCTCAGGTCTACCCTGAGGTATCATATCTCTCTCCAGTCCCACCGGAGGTATCTACTCTCCCAGGTCTACCCTGGGGTATCATCTCTCTCTCAGGTCTACCCTGAGGTATCATATCTCTCTCCGGTCCCACCGGAGGTATCTATTCAAGTCAACCGAAATTATTGTTATTAACATTTACTTTTCATATTAACATCACCCTTTAACATCATAACATCTCATCTTTTATTTACTTATTCGCATAAACAATGATCACCAACTCACTTACCCCTTTCAATGCATCACACAAAAGAAATATCAATGCCATTAATATATAAAATTATCACATCATAGTATTGCACATCACAACTACACTGTATTATTTATTTTATCATTGCCCCATACGTCATGCGTATATCATATCATTTATTATCTCAATATCACAGGTTTGCATAGGCCCAGTATATTAGCACACCACAACATCATATATATAAATACACCCATTACGTTACCATCACCCTGGATATTCCAAATCACAACAATTCACAATAAACCAACATCTTATATAAATATAACTCGTCCCCGTATATATATATCACTAATCCATCATCTATAAGTTTATATCAATACCCAAGACGAGTATTTATTCGTCATATCGCATATCAACACCGAGCACTAATTTCCCTTTTACACACACGCCTTATTCCGGGATTTATATCAAACATTCAGATTACGCTAAAATTTTCTTAAAACAACAGAAATATAAATATTTTCATACTCACCTCATAGCTCGGGAAGCCTCGAAGCATCACTTCTCCATCCGGCACCCAAAGCCGTTAACATTTCCTATTATCACGTTTCAAAGCAATTAAGGCTCACAATATCCAAATCAACCACAGAAAATAATAACACTATTTCTAATATCACTCAGGCGTTTTATCGAACGTCTGGGATGCACACGTGCATCGCACGTAATATTTAAATTTCTACGGGATGTTTTATCCCCAAACAATTACTAAAATCACCCCCAACTTTTTCTAATAGCTCTACTAAAATTCTACTACTGTGAAGAAGATAATTCTCACATAAAATTTTCTTTTACAAACCCAAAACCCTAATTTATTAACAACTCACAACCTCTCTAATAATTTACTAATCTCTTGCCTTTACAATGCCCAACACCTCCTAATCTCCCTACCATAACTAGTCTACTCAAAATAAATTAACCACACTAAATTTTATACAAAAATAAAATCTAGGGTTTACCTTTTTGAAATCCTTTCGAAAAACGGACTCCGCCACGAGCTAGAGCACCCTTCAATTAGCATACCCTCCGAATTAATTTGAAGATGTCAAAGAAATTAGAAGGATTCGAGCGGGGAAGGGATCGGGCGATTGGGTTCGTTCGGTCGGGGAAAAAGAACAGGAAGAAAGAAGAAAGAAGGAATCGGGATTGAGGATGGGGTTATAAGAAAATAATTTCCAAACTGATCCACTGTGGAAAATATTTACCAAACTGGTCCACTTTCGAAAATATTTACCAAAGTTAGTCCATAATTGGTCCACTTTCGAAAATATTTGGGTTGAGGACAAATTACACTAAGGTGTTCTCCCATTATAGTAGTAGAGATAAAATTTTAATAATAATAATATTTTTTATAAATGGATATTTACAAATAGACCCCTAGACCTCCAAAATATTTCAAGTAAACCCCAACTCTTTTCTTTAATAGCACCAACAATACAAAATACATTGCAATTATCTCGCAATAATCCTTCAAAATTATAAAATAAAATAAACAATATTTATTCACATAAAATCTCAACTCATGGCTTCAATATATATCAATAATACCAATCTACCATAAATATCCATACCGATATCAATATTTAAATAAAATATATCAAAAATAATTTTCACCACTCAAAATATATAAAAACAAGTATTTTCGGTATTTTACAAATTCGAGGTGTTACATTCTACACACCTCAAAAGAAGCTCGTCCTCGAGCTACCGAGATAGAAAACAAACTGTTCAAACAATTCCGGATACGTTCTCCTCACTAACTTCTCAGATTCCCAAATATATTCATTAAAATAACACACCACTGAACTTTCAGTGACTGAGCAACTTGAAATCTTGATCACGGCTAGTCTGCATAACTTTCTTGTCAACTACACACCTCAAAAGAGGCTTATCCATTAATCTCATCCAAAATGAGGTCATGCACCTTCTACAACTAGCAAAAATTTCGAATCCTAATTCGACGGATCAACTGTAGAATAAACAACCATACTAATAAACTGCCCACATGCGTGGCCATGTCGCTCTCTGCTACTAAGGAAAAATCAACTTAACCAGGTAATTCTAGTACCGTCCACTCTTGGGACACAATAAATACCAATATTCTTCTTCTACTTCAGACATCTGTCACCCTATTCTTAATAGTCTCCTTATTCAACTCCCGATATTCAATACTCAACCTCAGGGAACCATCATCTCATATATCAAGGAGTTTACCAACCACCTCTTTAATCTTCACCTTGGGTATTACCACCAACCCAATGGACATACTTTCATCGTCCAAGGCATTACATTCCATCAGAAACCGGGTTTTATCGGGCTTTCTCACCCGAACCCTCCTTGCATCACACTTCAACCATACATATAGCCTTCACTACTAACCCATCTCCCGGCAAAGTATAATGACCACAACAACACATCACCTCACAATCTATAGGATATACACCTATATGTCATACACAAGATTCTAAGAAAATAACCACACTGGGCATACAGCAACCCATATAACAGAACTCTCTAATGATGTACAATTTCTCGCCTGGGGCTTCTAAGGAAAACATAACAATGTCATCATGCAAAACACACGCATGGACCATAAGGGATAACACTGACCCAAAGTCAGATAAAATAATAGCGATCACTTCACTCAATAGCTAAATCCATACTTAGCAAAATGCTATCAAAGCATAAAACAAACTTCACACAAACATCACCTTCTCTACTTAGCGTGATGAAACCCATACTCACAAGTCAAGATCACTAGAAATGGGTATAACATCCCTAGTTAACCTAGGCCCTAGAAATGGATGTAACACCTCGAATTTGTAAAATACCGAAAATACTTGTTTTCATATATTTTGAGTGGTGAAAATTATTTTTGATATATTTTATTTAAATATTGATATCGGTATGGATATTTATGGTAGATTGGTATTATTGATATATATTGAAGCCATGAGTTGAGATTTTATGTGAATAAATATTGTTTATTTTATTTTATAATTTTGAAGGATTATTGCGAGATAATTGCAATGTATTTTGTATTGTTGGTGCTATTAAAGAAAAGAGTTGGGGTTTACTTGAAATATTTTGGAGGTCTAGGGGTCTATTTGTAAATATCCATTTATAAAAAATATTATTATTATTAAAATTTTATCTCTACTACTATAATGGGAGAACACCTTAGTGTAATTTGTCCTCAACCCAAATATTTTCGAAAGTGGACCAGTTATGGACTAACTTTGGTAAATATTTTCGAAAGTGGACCAGTTTGGTAAATATTTTCCACAGTGGATCAGTTTGGAAATTATTTTCTTATAACCCCCATCCCCAATCCCGATTCCTTCTTTCTTCTTTCTTCCTGTTCTTTTTCCCCGACCGAACGAACCCAATCGCCCGATCCCTTCCCCGCTCGAATCCTTCTAATTTCTTTGACATCTTCAAATTAATTCGGAGGGTATGCTAATTGAAGGATGCTCTAGCTCGGGGCGGAGTCCGTTTTTCGAAAAGGTAAACCCTAGATTTTATTTTTGTATAAAATTTAGTGTGGTTAATTTATTTTGAGTAGACTAGTTATGGTAGGGAGATTAGGAGGTGTTGGGCATTGTAAAGGCAAGAGATTAGTAAATTATTAGAGAGGTTGTGAGTTGTTAATAAATTAGGGTTTTGGGTTTGTAAAAGAAAATTTTATGTGTGAGAATTATCTTTTTCACAGTAGTAGAATTTTAGTAGAGCTATTAGAAAAAGTTGGGGGTGATTTTAGTAATTGTTTGGGGATAAAACATCCCGTAGAAATTTAAATATTACGTGCGATGCACGTGTGCATCCCAGACGTTCGATAAAACGCCTGAGTGATATTAGAAATAGTGTTATTATTTTCTGTGGTTGATTTGGATATTGTGAGCCTTAATTGCTTTGAAACGTGATAATAGGAAATGTTAACGGCTTTGGGTGCCGGATGGAGAAGTGATGCTTCGAGGCTTCCCGAGCTATGAGGTGAGTATGAAAATATTTATATTTCTGTTGTTTTAAGAAAATTTTAGCGTAATCTGAATGTTTGATATAAATCCCGGAATAAGGCGTGTGTAAAAGGGAAATTAGTGCTCGGTGTTGATATGCGATATGACGAATAAATACTCGTCTTGGGTATTGATATAAACTTATAGATGATGGATTAGTGATATATATATACGGGGACGAGTTATATTTATATAAGATGTTGGTTTATTGTGAATTGTTGTGATTTGGAATATCCAGGGTAATGGTAACGTAATGGGTGTATTTAGATATATGATGTTGTGGTGTGCTAATATACTGGGCCTATGTAAACCTGTGATATTGAGATAATAAATGGTATGATATACGCATGACGTATGGGGCAATGATAAAATAAATAATACAGTGTAGTTGTGATGTGCAATACTATGATGTGATAATTTTATATATTAATGGCAATGATATTTCTTTTGTGTGATGCATTGAAAGGGGTAAGTGAGTTGGTGATCATTGTTTATGCGAATAAGTAAATAAAAGATGAGATGTTATGATGTTAAAGGGTGATGTTAATATGAAAAGTAAATGTTAATAACAATAATTTCGGTTGACTTGAATAGATACCTCCGGTGGGACCGGAGAGAGATATGATACCTCAGGGTAGACCTGAGAGAGAGATGATACCCCAGGGTAGACCTGGGAGAGTAGATACCTCCGGTGGGACCGGAGAGAGATATGATACCTCAGGGTAGACCTGAGAGAGATGATACCCCAGGGTAGACCTGGGAGAGTAGATACCTCCGGTGGGACCGGAGAGAGATATGATACCTCAGGGTAGACCTGAGAGAGAGATGATACCCCAGGGTAGACCTGGGAGAGTAGATACCTCCGGTGGGACCGGAGAGAGATATGATACCTCAGGGTAGACCTGAGAGAGAATTGATACTCTAGGATAGACCTAGAGTAAAATGAATATGATATGAAATGTGAATGAGAAAGAGAAGTGTTTGGTATAAGCTGAAATGAAATAATGAAGTAAGTGTATTATGAGTTGAGAATAAAGAATAAATAAAATGTGTTATTATTCTTGTGATTAAAGTTAAGGATGTGACTATTGTTGAATTAAAAGCTGTGATGTTTTATGTTGATAAAGTAAAATGGAAAGATGCAATGATTAATGTTAATAACAGATGACTTTGTTGACCAGTACCTACAGCAATCCTGGGGGTTTGGGCTAGACCTCCTAACACCCAAGGACCGGCTTGGGGTAAGTGGACCCAAACTATGTTTGGGGTAAGTGGTTTTTATCGCCCAAGCTATCGGCTTGAGGCCCGGTTTCCCTCGATGATACCCCAGGTGGGACCTGGGAGAGCAGATACCTCCGGATAGACCGGAGAGAGATATGATACCTCAGGTGGGACCTGAGAGAGAGTTGATACCCCAGGACAGACCTGGGAGAGCAGATACCTCCGGATAGACCGGAGAGAGATATGATACCTCAGGTGGGACCTGAGAGAGAATTGATACCCCAGGACAGACCTGGGAGAGCAGATACCTCCGGATATACCGGAGAGAGATATGATACCTCAGGTGGGACCTGAGTGTGGTGTTCCCTCGCTAGTTCGGCTAGGAGGAAGACGTAGCCTCGGACGAGTAAGACTCTGTGTGAGCATCGGGCCGCGTGTTTACTGGGCTGTCGGCTTTCAGTATGTTGGGATACTGTGGCTCACTGGTCGACAAACTAATAAAATAAATAAGTGTTAATAATAAATGTGGTAGTAAAGAAAGTGGATAGTAAATTGTGAATCGTGCGTGGAAAAGAAAGTGGCTAGTAAATGTGAATTGCGTGTGGAAAAGAAAGTGGATAGTGAAATGTGAACTGTGTGTGGGATAGAGAGTTGTTGTGAATGAAGTAAATGTAAAAGTGAACGTGCTATGAGTTAGTGTATGAAAAGAAGTCTTGTGATTAATTTAAGATAAAAATAATAAAAGAGATGTCTTATCATGAATAACACAAAGTAATTGCATTATGTGTGTGATCATTAAAGTAAATACAGATTGATATGAGTTGTACCTTGGAATTGTGTCAAGGAACTACCCGCCCGCAATTTGTGTGGAAATTGTGGGAACTACTTGCCTTGGCATAATTCGCAGGGTGAGTGGATATAATAGTGGTAATGATTGATAGAAATGAGAAATAAAGTGAAGATGATAAGTGATTGAAGTGAAATAAATAACCAAGCTATCGGCTTGAGACGTGATGTGATATTACCCAAACTGTGTGTTTAAGGTGCATTGATTATTACCCAATCTATCGGCTATGGGGTGTGATATGTTGTGGCCCCAAATTGTGTTTGGGGATTAAGTGAAAATGATAATAAGAAATATAATCCTTATAAGAATGAGAATTACTAAGTGGAGTAATGAGATGTGAATGAGTTATAAAATATAATTTTGATGTAACCAGTATAAGTATTCTATTAATGATGTGTTAATGATGTGATGAAATGTGAGAGCATTGCAATAAGCATTAAGATGTTATATTTACGTTATGAGACTTGAATGAATGTGGCATTATGAGAATAGAAGCATATAGGAAAGAAGTGATACTTGTTGTATTTATTAAAATAAATACCCGTATTATGAGACTGGTTATGAAAATGGTTATTAAAAGTGTATGTTGTATTATGAGTTGTATTCCCATAAAGGGTTATTAATGAAAGGAGTAATAACATTATGTAGTTATATTCATATAATGCTATTATGACGATACTTGTGGAAGAATGAATATTTGGGTTAGAGAAGATAAATTGAAAAGTAATGGATTGCATGTGTATTCGTATTATGCGGGTGTAAAATAAGAATATATATATACGAGGTTGAGGTGAAGTATATTATATATATACGAGGTCGAGGTGAAGTATATTATATATATACGAGGTTGAGGTGAAGTATATTATGAAATGTGGGAAGTTATGGATAATTGAACAGTTGAATGCAGGATTGGCAAAGTATTTGATATATCGTCGTATCGATGATGTTGTTGTGTTCAGGATTTGGGTAGCATTATCTTATCGTGGTATTTGTAAGTTTAAATTATTTTCTTTATACTATTTTAATTTGTCATTAGATTAATAATTATACTCACTCCAGAAATGGCTAACCCCTTAGTATTTGGGGGGTTAGGGAGTCCCTAGACTACCCTAAATCCCCTACTGTTACAGGTCCTCAGCAGAGCAGAGGTGAGGCACAGATTTTGTTGAGTAAAGTCTTTTATATTAAATTCGATGTATAAGTGTAGTAATGTGAATAGTAGAATTTATAGTTTAAATTGTATTATGGATGTATAAGCACGTATATGATGATGGTAAGTATAGTACGATGTGGTATGGTAGGTTTGTGACCTGTACCCACCTCGTTGTGGTGTACCGGGCTCTGTGGTAAGTTTTACAAAGGTTTTTCTAAAATTTTACCTCGTTTTCATAGAAATTTATGGTTTTTATTTGATAATTGATAATTCGTTATGAGTTTGGCCCCCAGAGCAATATATATTATTGCCTGTATGTTTCTGCTCATTTTGGCCTGGGGAGCCCATGAAATTATTGTGTATTTTGTGAGCTACGGAATTTTGAGCAGAATTCCGTAAGCTTTTTGTGTTTCGGGGCAAAAATTTACAGGGGAGACTTTGTCAAAATTTTTCTTGAAATATAACTTTCTTAGTTTATGATTAAAGTGATATAGAAATTGGAGGAATTGCATTTGGAGACTTAGTTTTCAAAAAAAAAAAAAAAAAAAAAATTTGGGGTGTTACAGTAGTGAAACTTGATGGTCAAGAGATACCTAAGAGAAATCGTTTCCGATATTTAGGCTCGATTATACGAAGAGATGGGGAGATTTGTGAAGATGTTATACACAGGATCCAAGCATGGTGGCTTAAATGGAGAAACGCTAGTGGTGTTTTGTGTGACAAACGTATACCTTTGAAGTTATTTTTTATTATAGGATGATTGTTAGACCAGCAATGATGTATGGAGCAGTGTTGGGCAACAAACAAACAATATATCCAAAAAATGAGTGTAGCTGAGATGAGGATGCTAAGATAGATGTGTGGTAAAACTACGTAGGATAAAGTTAGAATCGACCATATACGAGACATGGTAAATGTAGCTTCTATCCAAAATAAATTAAGAGAGAAATCGCCTTAGGTGGTTTGGATATGTCACACGTAGACCTAGGAGTGTCCCCATTAGAAATAGTGATTTGATAAGTATTGAGGGTCGAGTTAGGGGTAGGGAAAGACCTAAACTTACTTGGGTGGAAACAGTGAGAAAATATATGATAGCTTGTGGCCTTACAGAAGATATTACGCTAAACCGAACAGAATGGAAAACCATGATTCAAACTAGTTGGGAAAAGGGCTATGTTGTTGTTTATATATATATATATATATATATATATATATATATATATTGATATGATCATGTGAGAACTCCTTCGGTGAGAACCAAGTGTGAACTTTTTTTTGAGATATAAATTGAAAAATCTGAACCGTTCATTTTGATCTACACATCTAAATTAGTCTACGAATGAGAAATCAAGTCATTTGAGTTTTATTTGTCCATACATTTAAGTGTTACAAATTGTATGGCTGAATATTGTTATTTTTTATAATGACGTGATGGATGGACAAATGAACTTCAAATAAATTGATTTTTACATATTTAGACTAATTTTGTCATTCTAAACAATGTGAACGGATCAGATCATCCATGTGTGTGATGGCTATGTAAAAAGTTCATACGAAGCTTATCGTGGGAACTAGTTCTCACATGATCACTCCCATATATATATATATATGTGAAAGATGGCTTTATATGTTCTTACTATCTTTGTGGAGCTTGCGTGGACACTACTTTCCACTAATTGTCATGATAGAAGCGAAGGTCAATCTTATCGTTAAAGATTTGGCTTCATTGGTAAATTTGTGGATGGTGGTACAACAACGAAGTAAAACCGATGAGGATTTTAACCCCTTCATAGAGAATTTTGGCAATTTATGCTTATGCTTTCTTAGTGAAGCATGTGGTATATGCATGAGCACTGTCAAGCGTGGATACATGAAGGGGTATAGTAAGGCATGACACATTTGGGGACACATGATCTTTTGCCAAAACATAGGCTATGGCCTACGGGTATGTTAAATATAATATCTTTATCTTGTATCTATAAATTAAAGTTAAATATCTTGTTAAATCTTTAAAAGTTAGAGCAGCTATAAGATTGATAAAAATGAACAATGATAATAACAATTTTGAAGACAAAAATGTGAGTCTAAAAGAGAATTTTAACTCTTACAATCAAATTTAGTACAATTCAGCAACGAATAAATTTCTTTATGTGGTAACAACCAATAAAACAAGAGTATCGATACATGGTGTGGATGCACGTTTTGGATATATGCATTAATTTTCACAAAATTAGATACAAGTATTTTCTGATACATGGACAGAAGGAATTTTTAAATGATAAATATGAAAAATGTTATGTTCTCAATTGTTAAAAATATCGATTTGGATATTTGTGTGTCCTATGGAAGCTTTTTGAAATTTCACTCAAGCCCAGTGAATATCTGGACGTAACTGAGTGTATCAAATATTTGTTATATACATTTATAAGTTGGGCACTTGCTAAGGTACACAGTTACACACCCAAGAATACCGACACCCATTACGTACCCAAAATAGTATGTCGGTCTTAGGCCGAGATTGCTTGTGCTTTTTACTAGCATGTGCAAAATTGCAAAACAGTGAAATATTTGATAAAACAATTTGAAGATAACTTGTCAGTTTGATGATAAAATTGGTTAACGTGCATCAAAATAATTTGATGTAATAATTTGCTTACACGCTAGTTACTATATGTTGGAGATTAGAGTTGGAGTTCATTCTTTTAATTTTCTTTGGACATGTTTCTTGAGAAATGTTAAAGTAGTCTTAATTTTAGTCCCATATTCAGTTATAATATGGGACTAATTAATTCTTTTAATTTTCTTTGGACATCTGAAATAAACTTAGAATTAATTCTTAGACTCCTATATATAGGAGGCTGTGTATTCAGTTATAATCATCTCAATAAAAGTATTCCTTTCAGTCTCTATACATTAACATGGTATCAGAGCCTACCAAAAATTAGGGTTTCCTCTCTCTTATCTTTCTTAAAAAAAAACTATTGTTCATCTTCCCCCCCCCTTTCGAAACCCTAATCCTAATATGTCCAAATCAACCCAACCCTCATCTCCTCCTCTTCCTCCCGCCGCCACCAAAATCCCTCATCCTACCGCCGTCGACCACCTCATCTTCCCTCCCGACGATCACGATGCTCCCAATCTCGCCCCCCCGCCAATTGCTGCTGCTATTCCTCTCCTCCCGATCCCGTCGACTCCCGATGCCTGCCACCCTATCCCTGACCCTCGTCGGCTGCCACCCACTGCACCTGCTCATCTCTTGCCGCCTCCCGCCGCCCTCTTGCTCCTCCCCCGTCGAGTCCCTGTCACCTAACCAACCCTCTCTCTATCTTCCTGTTAAAAAAAGGAACAAAAGTAAAAAAAGAAAAAAAAAAGAAAAAAAAGAACAAAAGGAAAAAGAATGAAAAAAAAGAAAGAAAAAAGGAAAAATTCCAATGTTCTCGTGATGCATGCTGTTCTGTAATGCGTGCCACCTTTTGATGCCTTCTTCACTCATCAATTTTGCCTATTTTCTCCTTCAGATCTAATCTAAATCTGCTTCTATGGCGACCTCCATTAATACTACGGTGATCCCTCTTCCTCCTCCAATGGCGACCTCTTCTCCAATGGTGGATCCTTATCCTTCCACTACTGCTCCAAATTAGTCAACCTCCTCCCGATCTATCATTTATGCTGAAGAGTATCTGGACTTCCGCAGCATGCTGTCCCTTCCTTCTGGTAACTCTGTTCACTCGGGTAATGCTTGTCATGTTTCCTCACATCAATGGATAATTGATTCAGGTGCTTCTAAACATGACCCCTTTACCGCTTTCTCCATACTCTTTGCTTTCAAATTATCATGTGTGTATTGCTGATGACTTACCTGCCTCTATTGAAGGGATGGAAGATATCTCTTTTAGACATCTTAAATCGGTTTTGCGTATTCCTAATTTTTCAAATAGCTTATTATGAGTTCCTAAATTTTGCAAAGATTTAAACTGTTCAGTTTCATTTTTTTCTTCTCATTGTGTGTTTTACGATACTACGATGAGGAAGGTGATTGGCTCCAGTCATGAACAACATGGGTTATATATCCTGGATTCTCCAATCTTGGCTTTTAATTCTTCTGTTGATTTTGAATTGTGGCACCGACGACTGAGACATCCTTCCTCTGCGACTCTCAAGCACTTAGTTTTAGGTTGTGAGCCTTCATTTAAAGTATCATGTGAATCGTGTGAGTTAGGTAAACATCTTAAAGTTTCCTACCCAGGACGCATCAATAAATGTAGTGAACATTTATTTCATTTAGTGCATTCTGATGTTTGGGGTCTTATTGGTTGTCCCACATTTAATATCTTTCGTTATTTTGTTACATTTATTGATGATTTCTCTCGAATGATGTGATTGTTTCTTTTGAAAGATGGTTCTGAAGTATTTGATGTTTTTCAAGAATTTTTCTTCGAGATACAAACATAATTTGACACAACTCTTAAATGTTCGTTTTGATAGTGCTAAGGAATACCGAGTTCTCATTTTTAATATTTTTTTTGTTCAACATGGAATTATTCACCAAACTTTTTGCGCCTACACTCCTCAACAAAATGGAGTTGCAGAATGCAAAAATTGACATTTACTTAGCACTGCTCGCTCTCTGATATTTGAAATGAAGGTCCCCAAGTTTTTGGAGTTTTGCAGTTCTCACTACATGTTTTCTTATTAATCGAATGCCTACTCCCATTCTTCAAAATCAATCCCCATTCAACTTGGTATTTCCATCCGAAAATTCATTTTCCATTCCACGTGTTTTGGGTTGAACTTGTTTTGTTCAAAATCTCCATCCAGGTATTGATAAACTTGACCCGCGTGCTCCTAAATGTGTATTTTTTGGGTATTCATGTTTTTCGAAAGGTTATCTTTGCTATTGCCCTTCACGAAAAAAATATTTACCTCAACGATTTTTTTTGAACATAAACCTTTTTTTGAACATATTTCTTCACCCAATCCTGATTTACCGAGGGCTGTTGTAGAGAGTCTCTATTTCCCATCACCACCACCAACGATAACACCATCCCCACCATTGCCTCCGCCACCTCAGATTTATGTCAGAAGATGTAAGACTCGTTCAGACTCGGCCATCCAAGATGTACCCTCTGCTGTTCAACCAGTGCCAAACACTTCTATCGGTAATATTTTTAACACAGATGATTTACCTATTGCTCATCGTAAGGCTAAACGTTTTTGTGCTCATTATTCTATTGCCCAGTTTGTTTCTTTTTTAAACTGAACAGATCTTTTGAAGCCTTTATATCTTCCTTGGATCCCATCTTTATTCCTAACAATGTTCAGGAAGCACTCACGCACCCTGGTTGGACGACAACCATGAATGAGGAAATGCATGCTCTTTAGCATAACGGTACTTGGCAGTTGGTTCGACTTCCTGTGGGTGGTAAGACAGTTGGTTGTAAATGGGTATTCACTGTCAAACATAATCCTGATGGCACAGTTGACCGCCTCAAAGCTTGCTTTGTTGCTATAGATTATTCATAAATTTGGGGTCAACTATGCCGAGACATTTTTTCCGGTAGCCAAACTCATTTCTGTCCGTATTCTTTTCTCTCTTGCCTTCAATTGTTCTTGGCCATTTCATCAGCTTGATGTCAAGAATACATTTCTCAATGGAGACTTGAAAGAGGTGATGTATATGTAGCAACCTCCTGATTTTGAGCGATAGGGGGAGCATCTTGTGTGTTTGCTCAAAAAGTTTCTTTATGGCCTTAAACAGTCTTCACGAGCTTGATTTGAGAAGTTCGGCAAAACTTTGTGCTCTTATGGGTTCTCAAGAAGTAAGGCAGACCATTCTCTCTTCACAAAGAAAAGGAAGCACAAACATTGTTATTCTTGTTTGTCTATGTTGATGATATCATTATCACATGCATTGATTCCCAAGGTATTGCAGACATCAAGTATCAGTTAGCTCAAACCTTTCAAACAAAGGATCTTGGTCCGCTTCGATATTTTCTTGACATTGAGTTTGCACGCACAAAAAATGATATCTTTCTTTCTCAAGGAAAATATGTCTCTGATATTCTTACTGAGACAAGAATGTTGGGATGTTGCCCCAGTGACATACCTATGGATCCCAATATTAAGCGGTCCTTCTTCTCCAATGGTGCATTGTTCTCTGATCGAGGACGATATCGCAGGCTAGTTGGCAAACTCATATATCTTTCTACCAGGCTAGATATTGCCTTTGCAGTTAGTCGAGTCAGTCAGTTTATGCATGCACCGACTATCAATCATTGGGAAGTTGTGGTTCACATTATTCGCTATCTTAAAAAAGTTCCAGGGCAAGGACTTCTCTTCAGACTTGGTGAATCTCTTTCTTTACGAGGATATTTTGATGTTGACTCGGCAGGGTCAATTGATGATAGGCGATCTACTAGTGGATACTTTATGTTCTTTGGAGAAAATTTGGTATCTTGGAAGAGCAAGAAGCAACCTGTTGTAGTTAAATCAAGTGCAGAATCTAAATATCGAGCCATTGGGCATTTGGTTTCTGAAGTTTTATGACTCAAATCTCTCATTCGAGACTTGGCAATTCTACTCTAGTATCTTCTCCAGTTTCACTGTATTGTGATAACCAAGCTGCTATACATATTTCTGAAAATCCAGTGTTTCATGAGCGCACAAAACACATCGAGGTCGATTGTCATTTCGTTCGTGATGAGTTGGAGAAGAAAGTGACCTCATTTTCATATGTTCGGTCTGGTGAACAACTTACTGATATCCTCACTAAAGCATTACCTCCTAAGCTATTTCAAACTTTTTTAAGCAAGCTTGGCGTCGATAATATCTGCGCACCAGCTCGAGGGGAAGTGTTGGAGTAGTCTTAATTTTAGTCTCACATATGAAATAAACTTAGAATTAGTCCTTATACTCTCCTATATATAAGAGACAATGTATTCAGTTATTACGATCTCAATAAAAGTATTCCTTTCATTGTCTATACATTAACAAGAAAGAAGAAAAGCCCTGTTTCATTTGGGAGATACTCATGTCTGATGGCATGCAAGTTTTTTGAATTTGGGGCTTTAAAGAGCAATACTAGAGTGAATTTGAGATCTAGAACTAGATCTTTCTTCTTGAAATATATGGACTTAGTTCTCTTTATTTAATGGATGATAAAAGAAGGAATTTGGCGTATAATGTTGACATCATATTAAGAGATGTAATTCGTTTATAAATAAAGTGTAAAAGTTTCATAAAGATTCTGGCGAAAACTGAAACATGCATGCTGTTTATTTAAGTTAGAGACCTGGGAGGATAATAGTCCTTATACTCTCCTATATATAAGAGACACTGTATTCAGTTATTATGATCTCAATAAAAGTATTCCTTTATTGTCTATACATTAACAAGAAAGAAGAAAAACCCTGTTTCATTTGGGAGATACTCATGTCTGATGGCATGCAAGTTTTTTGAATTTGGGGGTTTAAAGAGCAATACTAGAGTGAATTTGAGATCTAGAACTAGATCTTTCTTCTTGAAATATATGGACTTAGTTCTCTTTATTTAATGGATGATAAAAGAAGGAATTTGGTGTATAATGTTGACATCATATTAAGAGGTGTAATTCATTTATAAATAAAGTCTAAAAGTTTCATAAAGATTCTAGCGAAAACTGAAACATGCATGCTGTTTATTTAAGTTAGAGACCCGGGAGGATAATAGTCACACATTCCTCTGTATTTATACTTACGAATTTTGTAAGTTGTGAAAGAAAGAGTAGCAACTGTGGTAAAGAGTGGTGAAGTGTATTATCAGCAAACACAGAAACACCAAACGCACCTTGCAAAAGAAGAAGAAACAAATGAATGGTTGAGTTATTCTCATAGGTTGGCCTAATTGGAAATTTGGGAAGAAACGAGTTATTCTGTTTTAGCCTTTTAGGAACTACAATACTACATTATTGGTATAATGGGGGATAATGCGTTAATGTAGCTAACTTATTCAATAAATTTATACAAATTGAGAAAATCATAAAAGTTTGGTAGTATAAATGAGATATATGTAATTTTATTGCCTCTGGTTAAATAAGTTTACGGGGATCAATATGTAACTTATAGGAGAGTAATTGACTATAGCAGGTTTTAAGAAAGAAACAATGTTTCCTCGATTTATCTTAGACACAATACTACATAAGCTGATTTACGTGGTAAGACAATTGATGAAAATATTAAGAGAGAATTTCTATGTACTGTATTCGCAGATTTGGAGAATCTGATTATAGAAGTTTACTGATTATTTGTTAGTTTCTAAAACGGAACATGTGTACAAGTTATTTAGTGTATGATTGTATGCACTTTGTAGTAGTAACTAGCTTGCAAAGAATTGGCAAAGCGATGGGAATATTCCTTATTCCTGTAGGCACAAATCAAAAGTTGCCCTGAAGTTCTGACCTGGTCGTATTGATTATGAGTAACCTGATCGTATTGATCATCAGTACAACTTGCCACTTAAGTCTATGGTAATTTATCCTTTTGCACTAGTATTTCATGAATGAACTTTGAAGGCAGTAGTTAGGATGATATCTATATAGCATGGGTACTTCTATTAAGGAGCCGCCATACAGGGCAGAGGTCTCACTCATGGAGAATTGCTGGACACTCCTCATGCGTGTCTCAAATTTTATAATATATCTTATATGTAGGACACTTCTCGAACATTTTTTGGAACACACAATTAACAATTTCCAAACACATTCATATTTCTTATATTAATTAACCATAGTTACTTGTTTTATGATGTACAGTGTATTATCACTTTCTGAGGAGAATATATCTTTAATTTTGATTATGAGCAACAAAATTGCATTGTTGAACGCCATTTTTGTATAAATTAAGTATAATTGAGATAAAAAGTTATCTTATATAATGTTATAGCCGTGTTTCTTGATCCTAGTTTTTTACAATTTTTGCGTGTCCCATACCTGTAATTGTCCATGCTTAATTGGATGATATACATGGCACACTAGTAGCTCTACAGTGGCTTACAATATTCTGAGACGGAATTCTTAAAGTCGACATGTGGAGGTAATTTGGTTAAAAAAAGGACATGTGGAGAGCTTTAGCATCTGTTGCTGTTTTTTTTCTGTGTGGGAGCAAACAAATGATGTGAATTCTTTTAAAAACAATAAAAAGGACTGACCTTTTAGTTTACGCCGATATTGACTATTTCCAATTGATATTGACTCCTGAATCTAACTCGTTTGAACTGTTGAATCTGATTTGGATGATGACGATTGTTCCGATTGACCTGCAAATGTAGAACATCGGAGTTGACCCTGGCGACACCCTCCGGTGCTCAAGTCAAAACTCAAAAAATAAGAGTTTTTAGTCGCAAAATTCTGATTACCTGGTTCTTGTAGAGGTTATGGGGTATTTATAGTCACTTAGGGGTCAGTTTCAAGATAATGATTCATTTCTACTTCCCAGTGTTTTTGATAGAGTTAGTTATTCTCTTCTTCATGAAGAGAAGAAACTGGTTGGGGAGATAGAGTTAAGACTCTTCTCATGTAAAGAGAGATGATTTTTTAACCGTCTCTTATGGATAATTATGAGTTTAAATGATTTTTAGATAATCATGAACTCATCCGTTTTCAGTTGTTGGACTTGAAAGAGGCCAACCTGACGTTTACTGGCCCGTTTCTAGCTAATTTACCGTTTACCCCTGAGAACATTAAGATTCGTGCCCGATTTGAACGGTCCCGATTTGGTTTTATTTTTACCTATATCAGCATAATTTTGAAATAAGTATAAAATATGCAAACAGTTGAATATGGAAGAACTTTTACGCAATATTTTTGGTATATTGGATTAATCAAATCTTAGAGAATTGTTTATAAAGCATACCTTGCAAGTGGCATTCTGGTGGTCCAGTGGTATAAGATGGTAAGCCTCTAGCTAGTGAGCAAGAGGTCGGGGGTTCAATCCCCGCTTGCATCATCCCTTTATTATGGGATTATTGTGATTTTGTGCGTGTGTGGCTACGGCCTTATTCCAAAAGAAAAAAATTAAAAAATTGAAGGTGTTTGGAATAATCAAAACCATAAAGCATGAACTTCAGCACGATCGAACTGTAAGTTGGATCAAATGAAGTTGAGAGTAAAATGAATAAGGTACATCCTTGTCGTTAAGTTAGAGGTACCTATAGTAAAGGTCAAGGAAAATATGTTTGGATCAAATGAACTGTAAGTTTGAATACATCCTTGTCTTTAAGTTAGAGGTACCTATGGTAAAGGTCAAGGAATTTTTTTTTGAAACAGTTTCCATGTGCAATCTAATCGGACCTGTGACTGTAATTTTTATTGAGCCATTACTGGATTCCCTAAGATCAGTGAACTAAAAGATACCTTGGCTGAGTCAGTAAAAAATTTATCATCGTTTTAAATTTGATTAAAAACATGGTTCTTTATAGAGTTTGATAGATATGAAGGGATGCCTGTAGATGACCCAAAGTTATGTTTTGAAGGTTTGATGTCTTTGTAGCTATGTGATATTCATTTTAATCAACTGCTTTAATGAAAACTATCATGTCATAGTTTTCCCATCAAAATATGATTGATTTTTGTCAGAAAAGCTCCATAGAGAGGTGGACTGGATTTTTACTGGTTCTCTCTGTAAGGTCAACTCCTTAAGTTGGTATCCAGTTATTGTCAGGAATATATTGTCGGGATGGGTTTGCAGAAAAATCTTAGAACTGTAGGTGTGAAGGCTTCATTGTTATGCAGGTTTCTCGTGTGAGGTGCAACACCTAACCATTCAAAATTCTTTGAGACAGCTGAAGGGTCAATAAGGGAAACAGTGATAGATTGATTTACTATTAGGAGTGGTTTTGATTCTAAATAATAAAATAGGGAAGAACTAAAATGAGCACACTTGTGAATCTCTTCTTAGATTCAATGATTGTATGAAATAAGGAGACATGGTGTTATTTTAAGGCAATTCCTTCTTCAATATAATTTGCTTAAATCCTTATGGTAGGACGCTTTTCTTTTCTAATTTCTTGCTGAGTTCCTATTTTTGTAGAAATGGGCTTTTTCTAGACAAATGTTTCTTGTACCAACGTGTTTTCTTTTCTTTATTTCTCTTTTATGTTGTTAAGTTGTAGGCAAGCTTTAAATACTGCCTGTTGAAAGCTCGTCTAAAATGTTAATATTTTCATGCAATAGGTGTACAAGTTATTTATAGCAAGAGTGCAAGACAATGAAATGGTGAATTGATTTTGTTATTTTATTATGATGGGCAATACCGACAGAGAATCTGTACCACTTGATTTTTACGTAACAGTAATGTGGATAAAGAAAAATTCAAATGCTTTGACTATTCCTTCCTCATGTTCAAGATGTTTCCTAGATGGATTTTTTTTTATACCTTCCTAAAAGACCACTTCAGACTACTTTGATGCATTTATTGAAGGTTTCTAAACCATCTACTCCATATGTTTATCACATGTGTGGTCAGTGCGGTGTGTGAATCATGATCAAACAATGCTAACTGTTGATTCAATGACCATTTGGGCCATCTTATGATAAAGCCATTGTCACTATCAATAATGCTGCATATATAGCCACCGAAAAACCAAGTTCTTACCGTCATGAACAGCTGAAGAAATCTTGTTCTCTCTAGGCAATTTTTTGGTACGTAGAGGTCACTGCACAAGGGCTTCATAACATAATAGCTCTCACAATGCTGATGAGTAATTGGTTAGCAGGATATCGTAACCTAATAGCTTACAATCCAAGACTTTAATGAATTAATTATTGCTTTACTTTTTCATGGCATGAAAAAGAGTTGTTGGCTATGCGAGAATTTCTATGGTATGGAACCTGTTTTAACCGCCGCATGCTGTAAATTCACCCAATAAGATCTATACCCTTTCGTTGCTTACAAAGAAGAGAATGGGATGTTGGCATAGAGGTGAGTTGCAGGCTGTTCATGAGGAGGGCGAGATGGCCACATGACCATTTCTGGTATGGATTGGTCAGCGAGATTTTTGATCCCTCTTCCAAAGCTATTAAAGCAACACAAGTGAGGGAAGAACGATTCAGCAAGCGGGAGTGAATATGATAACACTGACATGCTTGGATGTCTGGTAGGTTTACAGTACTAGGTCAGTGGGTCTATTTGAGATCGGAGTGGTTGTATTGCGCAAGGTTGGAAAGCGAAAGACGTGTCACATAGAATTGAAGAGTTCATTTGTAGGGTCTATATTCTGCTCTCTCTTCTGTAATTTTTGCAATCTTGCACAATTTATATCCTTAAATTTTGTCTATATTTCAGTTTGAGTTTTAATTGTGTGCTTTCGTAATTTCGTATATTAGCATCTAAGTTGAGTAGTTAGGAAGTAGGGTATTTGCATTCCATTATCTTACAATATCAGTTTGCTTTTTCCCCCTTGTCCATAATTATAAAGAGCGCAGCCTGAATTACCTTCCATAGCTTAAGCTTGTCTTTTCCATTTTGTCCTCACCAGGTTCAATGAAAATATTGTAACTGACCCAGGTTCTATTGATGTTTATCCTGCCTCCCGCATCCCAAAGCATATGCATCAACATTTTGAGTCCATTTCTCGACCGACATCTTTTACGAAAGAAAGTTTACTGGAATCTGCATTCAAGAAGAAAGAAAAAGGTCTTCGGATTACAACAGACTCCAGTACATTATCTGCAATATTGAAATGTACTTCAGATCCTGAGGTAGCCACTCCTATTATTCGGAAGCGCGTATTGATTATGCATTTTTTACATTTCGCACTTTATACCATGTAAATACTATATACATTATTAATGGTTTCTCCCACCTTATGCTAACGTACTCGGCGCTGGAAGAAACATATTGACCGTTACTTGCCTTAAGCTACAACCTGTGAAAGTATTCGTGGACCTTTATTATCGTGGGAGAACGAATAACCTTAAAGCTTAAACTCATAGGAACATTCCCAACTATATTGGAAGTCCATTATTTTTATCTAATTTAGTAAGAATTAGACATGTTAAATTCCTTGAAAGTTAATTCTTCATAGTTTTGTTAACTGTTAAGTTTTCATAGTATATGTTTTTTTAAAAATAGTTATAGTTTTAATTAGGTATTCAAAATATTAACTTTACAGAAGCATACTACTTGCTCCCTTTAAAATAGTTTTTAGTTTTGCTGCTTTGTACTAATAATCTTGATCTTAATTATGGACAATTCCTCAATATCTTGTTCATTCGCAACTGAACTTTTTATAAATTCTTATATAGGACATCCTTGGAAATATTGCTATATTAATAGTATAAGAGATATAGGTTAAGATTAGTGGCTGTTTACAGATAGAAAGGGCTTTAGTGGATAGAAAGTAAGGGTATTGGTTATAATGATGATTTGGTTGTAAAGAATTGCTAAGAATGGGTTTGTTAGTTAAATTTCAACAAAGTAGATTACACTAGATATCTCTGAAACTGGAAAAACAGCTGGTACCTTGTTACACACCACTCGCACTTTTGTTTTCCTTCACATCAAAGATGCTTTCACTTCAAGTCACACCATTGACACCTCACACATCAAATTCAATAGAAAATAGAAAAAGAAAGGATTAGAAATGTAAAACCAAGAAACAATAGCTGCCTTTGAGATCTCACACTGTTCTTCACGTATATGATGCGTCACACAGAACATGGAGGAAAGTAGACACTCCTTCCATTATATTTAGCTTCTTCTACTTCTTCTTGTTACAACCACTATATCTCCAACAACTTTTAGGAAATTGATTGCTACATTATTTCTACATTTATTTCTGCATACTATTATAGTTTGACTACTATTATTCCATTCACAACTGTTACAAAAACAAAGAGTCAACTATGACACTTAATACACTAAAAAGAGACAAACCATAACATAGTAATAATCACTATAAATGCAATTCTTAAATCAAAATGCTTAACACAATTTTGTTTTAGATTTATGAAATGAGTTCCACATCATTTTTCTTTGTGATTTGGTGAGAAAAGAACATTATTTTGGGACAAAATTATTTGACCTTTCAAAAATTCACTAGATTTTCCGTATTCTTTATTGTCTGAAGTAACTCAAGCTCTTTTGCTATTGTTTTTAACCTTTTAATGTAAGCTCGGGGATTGATGTATTTCCAACACATGCTTTGCTTTGTTTACAATTTCATTACTTGTGAAGAATTTCAAAAAAAATGGGGTGCACATAGAACATCTTAATTGTTACTAAACGTCCTCGACGTTTTGTGTTTATTATTGCTAATTTATATATTTAAGCATCTAATTCCTTCAGGATTTTCTGTTGCTGAAATTTGAGGACATTGTGGATTTCATTCCAGGTTAGAAAGCAGGCATACATAATGGGACATTCTGTTCCACGTGCAAATCTAGCTGTCCTTGACAAGCTTATATGTGCTCGTCACGAACTTGCACAGGTCAATCTCTCATTGAATGCTTTCAAGATTTGAGTGGCATTTTTTGTTCAACTATACTACAACATTTCTTTTTAAATTTTTCATGCTCTGCTTAGATTTAAAATCTGATTGATTCACATCTTCTGGGTTAAAAGCTAATATTAAAAACTTGAAGAAAAAGTAATCTGAAACATGCTACTATAAATCTGAATCATCCTGTGTTCATGAGGTTTAATATATTTATTTGATGTTGCTAATAATCGATACGTCTTTATTTGTTTGGATAGTCTGTGTAAACTCCATTTTTAGAATTTTCTAGATTCATAATATTCCGTAACCATTAATAGTATTTTTTATGTTGACTTAGTGTGGCCTTTCTATTCCCGAAAAAAATAATGGTTGTTGATTATGTTGTCAACGGGGCTATAATCCCCAAGTGCCCTAATGGCTCTAGTGGTAAGCCTCTTTGCTAGTAAGATATCGGGGGTTCGAACCTCTGCCTGCACAATTACCCAATTATGGGATGAGTGTGTGTGTGTGTGTGGGAGAGAGGGAGAGAGAGAGAGCTGGGTGTATGGCTATGGCCTTGTCGCAGAAAAAAAAGATAATAATAATAAAGAATTGGAGTATGATTCAGTGGGCCCCCCCCCTCCCCACCCACCCACACACACACCAAAAAAAAGACAGAAAAAAAACAACCATGAGCCACCCCCAAAATTGTAGTTTTTAGCAATAAGAATCAGTATATGAATAGTCTCTTTCTATGAAGCACGGATACGGGTATGGGGATACGACACGAAACATTTCAAAAAAAAAAAACTACGATACAACACGACAATTAAGAATTAACAACAAATATAATTATAATGATATTAATTTATATTTTTTTCATTTAAACATAACCAAAATTTCATCCAAATTTATTTTATTCAAAGTTTTCAAACACTGAGCATTAGATCCCCCCCCCCCCACCACACACACACACACACACACACAAAACAAAAAAAAACAACCATCATGAACCACCCCCAAAATTGTAGTTTTTAGCAATAAGAATCTGTATATGAATAGTCTCTTTCTATGAAGCACGAATACGGGTACGGGGATACGACACGATATGGTATACCGGGATACGGCAAATTTAAAAAAAAACTAAGATACGATACGACAATTACAAATTAACAACAAATATAATTATAATGATATTAATTTATATTTTTTTCATTTAAATATAACAAAATTTCATCCAAATCTATTTTATTCAAAGTTTTTAAACACTTAGCATTAGAAACCATAATTTATTTCATTCAAACACTAAATAGTGAAGCCTCCAATGACGGGTCATCAATAGAGAGATTTGCTATTTCAAGCATCCCAGCACTATCTTCACCTAAATTATCGAACCCGTCTCCTCCAACATCCCACATTTTAGTAACACCGTCATTGTAGGCTGAGCCCTTCCTTGATAAAAGGCGAAGAATATTATGCACAAACACCAAATCTTCAGCTCTTTGTGGTGTAATCTTATTCATTTTTAAAGAGTGAATAAAGATATATGTGCTCCAATTTCTTTCACAACAAGAGGATGAATAAGGTTGTCCATGTAGTTTCAAAATTATGGATAGGAGAGTCGGTGTGGAAGCTCCATGAATAACCCACCACACCACTTGTTCCATATGAAATCTATCTTTCATAGCATCAATAGCCATGAAGTCTTCCAAGCACATTGAAAAATTAGCATATTCCACATTGATACTTCTTCTAATAGACTCGATTGAAAAGTATTTCTCAAAACTTTTTTTTCTTTCCCTTGTAAGTTCAGCATCTTGGTTGGGAGCAACATGAGTAGGTTCCTCTTGAAGCCATCTGGACTATAATACTTTTAAAAAATGAACGATAACATTTAAAATTCATAATCACAAACTGAGAAGTAAATTTTAATTGAATAATAGCACATAAATACTTACCGAGGATTTAAAGAATGTGCCAAACAATGTAGTAGTGTGCTACTCTTGGTCCATCGCTCCAATAAAATTTTATAAACCACATCACAAACCACATCAAAAAGTCATTTTGCTCATGGAGTTCCTTCCTTCCATGTCAGTAGATAACTGTCTTCACCTTTTCTATCATAGTATCCCACCACTCATAAACCAAGTGAAGACATGGTTTATCGGTGTCAGTCAGCCTAATCATTTCTAATATAAGATTAGTAAAAGCTAGTGTATAATCAATTTCATCCCAAAATAATTCATCAAATATCTTTTGCTTCACTGTTCTTGCTTTTTCCACATCATCCTCTCTATACAAAGATCAATTTGGACTAATAACCATTTGTTTAACCCTTCCTTCACTTCCTTAAATCTTCTAAGCATCACAAGTATAGCAGCAAACTTACAAGTTTAAGAAAAAATATTAGCATAACTTAAAATTGGAAAAGAAAATTAAAACAAAAATCAAGTATAAAAGCAAACCATTGTTTCAGCAATGGAGAGTAACTTTAATTTGTAGTGTTCATTGTACATTGCCAACCTCATACTATGGTTCATAATATAATTTTTTATGAACCATGCATGATTAGCAACTTCTGAAATCCATTTTCTATGTTCATATCAATCATCCGATTCTTTTGGTGAACATATGTTCTTCAACGCATGATTGAGAGTGTGAACCACATGTGGCGTCAAAAAGATGTTGGTTGGCTTCAACAAGTAAACTAGTAGCTGTACAAATTGGTGCTTTGTCAATTATTACTTGAACCACATTTTCATAACTGATTTCTTTAATTGATTCGATAAGAAAATTGGCAATAAAATGCTTATCCTTGTACTCGCCTTCACAATTAATTGCCTTAAAAAACATAGGACCACATTCATAAGTTGCCAAAATATTAATTAGTGGTCTTCTTTGAGTATCAGTGCACCCATCACTACAAACACAGACTCCTTTGTCTTTTCATGTACTCTTGATTAGCTCTAAACAACGCTCCATATGGCTCTTCTCTTGTTGTAGAAGAGTAGTTCTCAATGCACTGTAACTTGGTGGAACGTATCCCGGAAGTGAAGAAGCACGAAGATATGAGTTTCGATAGTGTGGATTTCTTGCAAGATGAAAGGACAGACCACCCGTATAAAAAATTCTTGGAACTTCAGTGTCACATTGATCTCTAGCCTCTTTATTAAAAGCTTTATCAAGGGCTGCACATTTTCTCTTCTTATTCTCAATAGGCATTGGAGGTCAAGAATTATGAGCCGTTGGCATTGGCAAAGAACTGGCATTGGGCAAAAGAATCTGCTTTTGAGTTTTCAATTTCTGCTTGTGATCGTATTCAACTACAATTTTCTTTATCTTTGCATAAATATCATCAGGAATCTTTTTGCAAGGAGCAATCATTTGTCCTGTAATCTTCAACAAATGACACTCGACTCTCGTACCCGAATAATTTCTTTTACAATATCAAATGACGTATGTCCTTCTCATTTTCCTACTTTTCCAGTGACCTTAACATTTTTCCAGTGGAGCATCATTCTCTGCATATTCATCTTCAGCAGTCATAGTTGATGAGCACTAGAATTTGCATCAGCATTTGATTGACCCATTTTTTTGAACATGCATAATGTAAACAATAAAAAAATAAAAAAGTAGACAATTAGTCCATTTGGACCATCTCAGATCAAATAAAAAAAATAATGTGCTTTTAAGTAAGTGCCGCATAGGAAATGAGCTGCCCATAGCTTTGACCTAATTGACTAAAGTTGGGTAGTAATAGTTAATAACAAGTGGTTGTGTTCATCTAAAGTTTAGCATGCGTCATTTATATGCACGTGGAAATGCATGTACAAAATAATTTTGAATGACTTTTTCTGATTTAAATTAGACGTGGAGAAAGTTGTTTAAATGAATATGAAAAAAAAACAACCAACAAAGTAGATGTGGGCCATGTGGCCCATTGGGGGTTTTGAGTTTTCTAGATCCTTCTTCTTATTCTCCATCCCAGGTATTTAAAAACAAAACAAAGCAACATAGACTTTCCAGACCCTTCTGGCCTTCTTCTCCTTCTTCTCTTCCTTGGTCGATATCGGGTCACAAAAAAAAATCAAAATCAAAATCGTCCATCTCAAATCCCCTTTCTAGACACTTCACCCTTCTCTTAAGAGACCTTTGAAGCATGGATACAGCTATAAAGATTTGTTTCCTGTATCGAATTTCATATCCGATACGATACGCGTTCAATACATATGGATACACGTACCATATGGATTCGAAAAACATGATATGTTTTTGAACTGTCCGATATGCGTATCCGAACGTTTTGATACTCAACTCCGAAAGATTGGATACAACTACAACTACAATAAATTTGATGAAAATTAAAGATAAATTAAGAGAGATTAAATGTTTTTTTTAGTTTCAAGAGAAATTAAATATTGAATTTGAAGAGTCAAACACTTGGAATTCTCTTACCTCCTTATAAGATTCTTCAACAACCAACAAGAGCATCAATTCTTCAGTCTTCACCAATCACCAATTCATCATGTATGTTTTCTAACTTTTCTCCTCTATGTTTTTTTTTTGATCTGTGATGGAAGAAGAAGAAGAAGAAGGGTGAAGTGTCTGGAAAGGGGATTTGAGATGGACGATTTTGATTTTCTTCTCTTCTTCCATAAAAAAACCCCAAAACCATAGAGGAGAAAAGTTAGAAAACATACATGATGAAGTGGTGATTGATGAAGACTGAAAAATTGATGCTCTTGTTGGCTGTTGAAGAATCTTATAATGAGGTATGAGAATTCCAAGTGTTTGACTATTCAAATTCAATATTTAATTTCTCATGAAACTAAAAATACATTTAATCTCTCTTAATTTCTCTTTAATTTTCATCAAATTTATTGTAGCTGTAGTTGTATCCATCCTTTCGGATTCGCATATCGAAAGGTTTAGATACGTATATCGGACGGTTCAGAAACGTATCATATTTTTCAAATCCGTATGGTACGCATCCATGTGTATCGAACGCGTATTGTATCGGATAAGAGATTCGATACGGGATACGAATCTCTGTTGCCGTATCCGTGCTTGGTCTCTTTGATCTCCAACGGAAAATATTTGCCCATACATCTTCAATTGTCATGGTAGTGGATTCTTGTCTAAAATCTCAATTTATTACTGTAGAATTTCACTTTGATTAGTTGACTCACGCACGCACGCACACAGAGATCCCCCCCCCCCCCCCCCCCCCCCCCCAAAAAAAAAAAAGGTGTTTAGCAATAATGATCTGTAAATGAATAGAGTTTCTTTGATCTCCAATGAAAAATGTTGTCTATACGTCTTTAGTCTTCATGTTAGTAGATTCCATATTGTCTACAATCTGAACTCACTCCTGTGGAATTTTTCGCTTCTATTAGTTGACTTCCCTGCCTAGAGTTCACTATCTAGCAGGCGCTAGTCATGAAGATGTGACGGATTTTTTTAAAACAACTTTAGACCGAATATCAGTTCTATGCATCACTCTTACACGTGCCACTGTTTTAGAATCTGTTATGTCATTCATGTTGATGTGTCCTTTTGTCTTTTATAGTTTTAAAATGATATTGCCTTTATTGACAATTCGATGCAAAACATATCGTGAGAAAATCCCTATTGCTGCTCTAACACACCATCATCCTATTTATAGTGTCTCCTAACTGGCAAAGGTTTATGGAATTTCCTACTTGACATTTATATATGACTTTTGGTTGCATTTAAGTTTGCATTCTCCTCTACAGAATGTTGGGCCCCAAAAGTAGTGTGCCATATCCTCATAAGTCTTATCAAAATATGATGTGATAGGCAACTGTGTGTTATAGAGAACCTATGCCATAGATATTGAAAGGGAGGGGAAAAATTAAGAGACATGACCTACATTCATTAATCATCTAAGGGAATTCATTAATCATCTCAGGAGGAATTTCTCCTCTCCTTGTAGGTCAAAAGAGCAAGCCGATGAACGGAAGACTCTCGAAAGGTGTCTGCTCGTGGAATAGAAAGAGAGGAAGGAGAAAGGATGGGAATTAAGGAAAACGAAATAAAAAGAATCGTCCATAATCCAGCTTTTATCCCCTAATTAGGGTTACCTTGCTGGAGCTCTTGTAACGGCCCATATACCGATTCCTCCGAATACGTGCGCATACTCCCAAGATCTTTCTTTGAGTACATCACACAAATACAATTATAGATATTCAAAACTTTTATTTACTACACAAATATGTAGACATTATGTAGGCCCACTTCATATACATTAGATATTGTGTTCATAGATTGATTTATGTTATATTTTAGATTTAGTGTAATTTTTCTTTTAACTGCTCCACTATTTGTCCACTTTCTTAATTTCTTTTTAGTTTAATTTGTTTTAAAAATTTGTCTTCATCTATTTGCCGTTAAAGTCCACTACCTCCTGAAGCTCCGAACAAGTTCCAGGCATTTTGAATTGTCCCCAAAAGCTAAGATAATACCTCAGAACTCCGAAACAAGGCAAACTACTTCTCGAAAGCCGAGGAAATCGTCTTTCTGGAGTGGGGTTTATGATAATGGTAAAAATCACTGGAAATCAGAGCCATACAATTCGATCACAGATCTTAAAGCTCATCAAAAGCGACTAGGCCCACTAGGAGTGACATCCAGCCCATTAGGACTGTAAGTCAAATCTTTTATTCCCAACAAGAGAGTTACCGATTCTATATCTTAAAGGGGGGAATGTACAGAAGATAACATATTTATATCGATCTTCTAACTGATTTCCCAGACTTATAAATGCCCTCTCCCTCCCTCAGAAGGCAATCAATCTTTTCTACTATCAAACTATCTTCCGCTTTCTGGTTTTGACCTGAGCGGTAGAGTGTTGCCGGGCCAACTCCGGTGTTACATAATTTTTTGCAGGTCCATCGGCCTTGTCAGCAACTGTCAGATCCTGATCCAGATTCAATCTCAGGAGCTCTAACCATTTTTCATATTTAAATTCTTTCCTTTTTCTAAAGATTTAAAGAACGTAAATTTAAATGCTAAGGTTTTTCATATGCCAATAAGGTTTCTTTTATGGCCTCTTTTTTTTATACAAATACAAATTGGACAGTCGTGTATTTGAGCTGGTAGACTTTAAATGGTCTCATAGATGTAGATTATCCTCTTTGCGTAGTTTTGCCTAGTAGCCAAAGAATTTCCACAGATTGACCTAACAATTGGATCTGGAAGATTCATAGACTCAAGATGATTTTTCTTTTCCGTTAAAATGCTGTTTTATTTAGTGCAATGTCTTAGTTCTTGCATCAGTTTTCAATACTTTCCTTTTTGCTACTCTGATGTTGTAGATGGTCTACCATAGTTCTTGCAGTAAATTAGCATACTGTTATACTTGGGAGTGATACTTCTGTCTCCATTCGTTGTAAAAAAGTGGTTGATATGAAATTAGTTTTATCCAAACATGCAATATGCTCTACCAAATCATGCTATAGTATTCAGTTTTTGTTTGGGCTTATTCTCTTATCAAAATTTCGTGTCATGTTATAAAAAAAATTTGGCTGAACCACAAAAAACTATAAAATTATTAACTGATCAACCAAAAGTGGCACTGTGGTTTTTTTATATAATTATATTTCTTGGCATTTCATGTATTAATTGCATCTATTATATCCTTGATTGATCAGATATTGGGATGTAAATCTTTTGCCGAGTTTGCAACTCGTCCCAACATGGCAGCATCACCAGATGTGGTCATGTCCTTTCTTCTTGATTTGTGCAAGTTGGTTATGCTTAAAGCTGATGAGGTGCGAGGTAGCATGTATTCATGAAATATACTTAATAGTTTTATTTGTGTCTGGGATTCTTTTAACTAAACTGACTTGCATTTACGTGTTTCCATCTTTTTTCTACAGGAGTTTAAGTCCATACAGGATTTCAAAAGGAAAATGTGTAATGGAAAATGTGTTGATCTAGAGCCGTGGGATGAGGCTTACTTCACGGGAATAATGAAATCTTCTGCATATGACTTGGACTCGTCGGTATGTTTACTATAGCTCACCAAGAAGCTTTACGGATGACTCATTATATGTTGAATATATTCGAAGGACTGACTGATTTATTTTGGTGTAAATGTGTGTTGATGAAAGTCATTTAATTTTTAATTTTGTATCATTGTATTCTGGTGTAATTGAGAATTAAATGTACAGATATAAGTTTCTGCTTCTTCCTGTGGCCTTCTTTGTACTCCCCCTTATTCTTTCTTAAGATTGTTTTGATTATCAATTTTATTCTATATATTTGGTTTATGTACTAGTTTGTTTTAACTAAAACAAAACTTAAGGGACCACTTCCCTCTTAAATAGTTCTTTGAGTGAAACAATTATACATTTAGTTTTTAGTCTTTTTTTTTTGACATTTAATTTAGTTGACAACTGCAATATTAATCAATTAGTGTACTGTCATATTGTACCGTCTGTTGGTTACGTGCGATATTTTAGTTTAGGTTTTTGCTCAACTTCATCATCTTATTCCAATTTTATTTCTCTTGTTTCAATAGGCTATAGCTTCGTACTTTTCATTGCCCCAGTGCCTTAAAGGCCTAAAAGTTTTGGTAGAATCTTTGTTTGGGGCAACATTCCATAGCATGCCTTTTGCACCTGGAGAGTCATGGCATCCTGATGTGATAAAATTGTCACTTCATCATCCTGAAGAGGTTAACTTTTTTATTTTATTTTATTTTAATGGTCATTGCGGGTCAATGGTTTATTTATTTACTTTAATTTAAGTGTTTCCTATCGTTATTATTATTATTATCAAAATTACAAGTTCAGATGCTCAGTTATCTATTTTAGAGTGGTCACATTCTGTTTGAGTCTATATATAGAATGTCTATACGCGTTTACACATAAGTACATGAAACATTTATTAGCCGTTAACTATACTTACAGTCTCGGGCTTTCATGTTTTCCTTATGAGGCCAATCCCAATGGTTGTGGATCTGGGCCATGTTGTTGTGCATCCGCCTTATGATCCTTCAACTCAATCAGGATTTTGTCCACTTTTCTCTCCTGGCTCTTCATCTGTGCTTGGTTGCTTGCTCATCAAGTTCAGTTGGCTGCCTTTACCTATAACCCAACAATTGCAACCTCTTCTCCTATGTTATTGTGGTTCTCTTTTTATTTGGATTCTTTGGTGTGTCTGATACTCTGACTCAAGAACAATGCAAATCCTTGTTGTAAATTTATCATGTCGATGCTTTCTTTTAGACATCCTTGAGAGCTGTTTAAGGTTGCTCTTAGTGGTGTGCTACTCAAAAGTTGAGGTAAATTTCCTTACTAATCAACTGCCCTTCTAGGAGACACATACGTCCATGATTTCTTGACCTTTGGGGTTGGTACCAAAACTCGAATGCTAGCATTATGATAATAGTTGGAAACAGAACTTCACTCTTTGGGGCCTTCCTAGTACTGACCTGAAGTCGAGGTTTCACCCAAAATGATTCAGTTATGATCATTTCATTTTTAACGTAGAAAATTGCCAGAAAACACAGTTCTATTGGGTGTCCTTAATCTATTTGAATAGTTGAAATGGAAAGAGATGGGTTTAAGAGGGGGAAGAAGATGAATGAAATGTTAAAACTTACTTTGATCGTCGTTTGTCACCTATGACAAATTCACTTCCTATAGTGATCTGACCACTGTTGCCCTGAATTTGTCGACACCATAACCTATCTATTTGAAACCATTGACTCATTCTAGCCTTAGTGAGATTATTCTCTATTTAATGAGTTGAACACGACTTAGTTGATATTCAAGTTTTACTTATCTGCTTCACGTTTGTGTTTTAAATGAGAAATCTGACAAATATTCAAGTTTTACTCTATCTGCTTCATGTTTGTGTTTTAAATGAGAAATCTGACAAATCTTTTAGATCGGTGAAAGAACTTGAACTGATACCGGTTCAACTTAGGGCAAATTTGTAGTTAACTGTTTAATATTTTGGATGACTATTATTGACAAATATTTTATAGAACACCTAAAAAATCAAATTATTGTCGATGTCGTCGCTTTTATGTTAATTATTTTTAAATTTATCTCCTTATTACCAAGTGTGCCATTTCGTACCCCACACCACAAAATATGAAAACAGTTAACTGAAATTTTAGAAGAAATTTGATGAAAGAGACGACTTGTCTAAACCCAGACTTTTAGATGAAAAATAATTGGAGGCAAAAACTGAAATCTCAGTCTTTGCATGCCATCTCATATTTGTTTTGGGGGGAAGAATTTAATGTTCTCCAAGATGGAAACAATCAAGCGTCCCATATGCGTTTATTCTCTTCTTTTCCGAGATATGTATTATACCTATACTATTATTTCTCATACCATCCACTTGCTTCTTTTCCTTTGTATGCTTCGTTTTGTTGTTACCCTGTTCCCTTTATTGATGCTAACATATTCTTTGGTGTAAACAGGGAGATTTGGGGTTTCTGTATCTTGATCTTTACTCTAGGAAGGACAAGTATCCTGGTTGTGCACATTTTGCCATTAGAGGTGGTCGCCGGTTATCTGGGACAGAGTACCAATTACCTGTATGACCTCAAACTAGCACCACTCCTACCCCAATATATTCTACATTTTATGGTCTTCCTTTTTCGGCCTATAAACTCTTCCAAGTAGTTAGTATAAAAGTAAACAGCAAAAATGACAGCAAAGTTTTTATCTTGAACTTTGGTCTCAGCTAAGTTAATAAAAAATTTGCATAGTTAGGTAACTGAACATATTACCCTGAAATACATATATCTTTAGCATTTCTATGCCTGAAATAAATGTCTGAAAATTCTTTTTGCATTTTGACTTGTTCTATGATATATGAGGCTCCAGTAATTAAAGTATAATTGTTTGGAGAACCTTGAGCTTTTTTTTTTCTGAAATATTTTGTTTGCACAATGTAGACAGAAATAAATTACTTTGACACGTGTTTGTGTAATAGTTTTTAAAAACTGACTTGGTAATTAAAATAATTTTTTTATCTGACACCAGAACTGCCAAATACAAGGCATCGACCAATCTGAGAATCAAACCCATCCTATGTATCTGCTCATTGTCCTTTTCTTTTTATTGTTATTAATGTTGAAAAGTTTTAAGTCATCTTCACAGTATTATATTGTCTGATTCTAAAATTAATGAGATGTCACAGATTGTTGCTTTGGTATGCAACTTCTCAGCTTCACCTGGATCAACATCAAGACTTAATCACTGGGATGTGGAAACCCTTTTCCATGAGTTTGGGCATGCTCTTCATTCCCTTCTTTCAAGAACGGTATATATTATATGCTTTACTTCTATATAAGTATGATATCCCGTCAGCGCTGCATTGATATATATCTTTTAACTTTCCCAGGATTATCAGCACTTCTCAGGTACCAGAGTTGCTCTTGATTTTGCTGAAACTCCTTCTAACCTTTTTGAGTATGTATGCTTTGCTTTTGTGAACATTTCTTTCTATTCTGAACAAATTCTTCTTTAGTATTCATGTGTGAGAACAGAAAATGATATGCTTACCTGATCAAAGTTTGTCACAAGCGTCATACCAGATAACTTATATATTAAAATAACATTTCTTGAACTTGGAATCAGACAGCACAGGTTGTCCTCTCAAAAGACCCAATTATGCATGACTCATGCAGAATTACTATGATTATATGATAGGATTAGCTTTAGAGTCACCAGTTTAGGGGGAGAAGCGTATAAAAAAATGTTCTCATCATATTTTTCTGTTCATTTAAAATAAATAACTTTAGATCAGTGCTGGCTTTAGCATCCCCATCATTTAATCTAGTGTTAGCCACTGGGTGTAATTTTTATGTCAATACCATTCATCAACTTCACTTTTCTTATATGTTGTGCAGGATCAGACAATGTCTCTCTTAAATTTTTCTCCCCCAATGTTCAAAATATTAACATTTCTTTAAATGGAATATTGCTAATTGTTCTGTTTTATAATTTACAACATTGGCTGTACGCATCATTCAGGTACTATGCATGGGATTATCGTGTACTGAGAACTTTTGCTAGACACTACTCAACTGGTGATGTAATACCAGTAAAACTGGTTGATGCTATGAACTCTGCTAGAAATATGTTTGCTGCCACAGATTTACAGCGTCAGGTAAAATTATATCTCTAAAATATTTTAATATGGGCTATTCTGATAGACTAAATCTTTATTGAGTATTCCGTTCCTATTTTGCCGCCTCCTAGCAATTTTCCTTGAGTACTGGCTGACTTTTACTGAATCACATTGCTGGCTTTGTTCCCAGATTTTCCTCTCCATATTTGATCTCAAACTATTTGGAGAACAGTTGTCTTTTCCAAGAGACACACTGTCAATTTTTGCTGACTCGAAAAGGAAATACACTAGCTGGAACCATGTAGAGGGCACACATTGGCACACCCGATTTACCCATCTCATTAATTATGGAGCAGGTATGTAGCATTTCCCTTCTTTTCTCATCAAGCTAGTCATCTTTTCAACTGAGGACAGAACTTCGGTGGTCAGGCTATTACAGCTACCTATATGCAAAGTGCTTCGCCGCAACAATATGGGAGCAGGTTTGCAGAGAAGATCCTTTGTCCCTGAGCACGGGAACAGCTATCAGAACTAAGTTTCTGCAACACGGGGGAGCAAAAGATCCTGTTGATTTGTTAAAAGATTTTGTTGGAAGTGGAATTCTCAGAAGTTGCAATGGTGGAATTGTCCCTGATGTCAGCAGCCTCTGCAGAGAAATCGGCTTGGGTTGACACAACCTTGTTCCATTCTGTGCATGTGCACCACCAAATCAGTGGCAGGTTTCAGCCTTTCAAGTCCAGAGAATTGGGTCACAAAAGAGATTGAAAGCATTGGTTGAAACTCGGGAAAACAGAGACATTTCTAACTACTGTTGGAGGCAACCTGACAGGATGTTGCGTGGGTGAGAAATTAAAGTATCGATGTTTTGCTTACTCGGGAGAAAAATGAGCTTTGAAGGTGGGAGGAGTTTGTTTGCAGTGCCCTGAACCCCACCTTATTCTGCTTGCAATTTTGTCTCAAAACTGTACAAGATGGTAGTTGTCAGTTAGGGCATTGCTTTGGCAGCATGGTCGTAACTGTGATATATTTATTGGAAACATTGTAGCATTGTCATCAAAATTATTGTTCGTATCATAGATTTTTCCGATTTTTTTTTTCCTTTTCAAAATTAAATGTATAATCTTGAGTAGATTGAACGTGATGATGCATCATCTATTGGTTGACTGATTCATTCACATTGCCGTTAACTTTTTCTCTGTGGGAGTAAACAGATGATGTGAATTTTTTTTAGAAACAATAAAAAACTGACATTGTTTTTGACTTTTGTTGGTATTGACCATCTCCAATTGATGCCGACTTCTGAATCTGAATCGTTGATTTTGGTCTTGATGATGACGATCGCTTCGATTGACTTGCAAAAGTCAAAAACACTGGGGTTGACCTTGGTAACAGACTTTTCGATGCTTAAGTTAGAACTCAAGAAAGAATGTGAGAGAGCTTTTGGTAGAAAACACTAATTACATGGATCTTGTGGAGCTCTTGAGGTATTTATGGTCGCTTTGGAGGTCAATTTCAAGATAATCATTTATCAGTTTCAAGATAATCATTTATCTTTACTTTCCGGTGTTTGGATTGAATCTGTTACCTCTTCTTCATGGAGAGCCATGACGTTGTTAAGATTTCATAGAGACCCTAATGACCCTGTCCTGTAAAAGAGTGGTTGAGGAGATTGAGTTAAAATTCTTCTCATGATAAGATATATACTTTTGAACCATCTCTTATGGATAATTATGAGTTTAAATCATATTTAAATAATATGGACTTATTTATATTGGGCTGTTATGACAACTCAATTAGACGATCCGTTTTTGGGTTATTAAGCTTGAAAGAGGCCAAAAATTCATCCACAGACCTGTTTCTATAGGAATTTACTGTTTTACCCCTGAGAGCTTTTCAGATTCGTGTCCGATTTAAACAGTCCCATTTTAAGCCCCCCACCCCCGAAGACTGAGTATCAGCCTTTGAGGAGTAGTTAGCTTGTTTTAATGGTTTACAAAATTTATCGGAGTCTTCGGGGACGTTTGCATCTTGTTCGATGCGTAACAGTGCTATTCTAAGTTTGTAAAATACCCAAAATTATTTTTAGAATTTCCCTAGTTTTTTTGTGATTTTTTCAGATTTCCCCCCAAATTTTAATTATTTTTAAAATTTTTTATTCAATTTCTAAATTTTAATAATTAAAATTTGAATTTTGAATTAAATATTCTAAAATTATAATTATTTTTTCCTAGCATAAAAATATTTTCTGAATCAATAATTTTGTTTAGAAATTTTAAATTAATTATCCGAATTTTAATTATTTTTAAAATTTTTTAAATAATTAACTTCAAAAAAAAAAAAAAAACCTTCATCACATAGATTGAGAAAGATGTGTTTGATGGTGTCCTACAGAGACAAATATTATATGATTTTAAGCAACTAAATCCCGTTAAGGGCAAGTGTAATAAGATGAAAAGACATTAAGTTTAAGATATTTTACTACTTCACCTTACCCTTATAGAATTTTAATTCTGGGAATGTTTATTTTCAGAATTTTACTGTACTTTTTTTTTTTTTAAAGAAAGGTGAATTATGGCCACCATGTTTCATTAATAAGGGATTAACAAAGCAAACTCATAGTACTGAGCCTAATACAAAGTCCTACAATCATAACAAAGGTACATAAACTCCATACCAAACATGGGGGGTGGGACAAAAGGAAACTTGAATAGCCGCAACCTACATGCGTCTAAACCAAATACATCATATCCCCCAACAAACCCTAGGACGGTGGGTATCTATGAGCAGTAGAGGAAGCTGGCTCTCAGTCAATCGTCGGTCCGATCTCGACTTCATCATCATCAAAATTCTGAACCTGGAATACGCTCGCAATCCTCCCCCTGAAACCTGCTGCAGCCACATTAGCCCAAAATGAAATAAAACACATAATGTGAGTCAAATTACAAGAAATATTATTACAAGTTTTGCGAAAGTAAAGATTATTCCTGTCTAGCCAAAGAACCCAGGTCGTTGCGGCTATAGCGACATACCACGCCTCTCTCATAGTCCCTCTCTCAGACACAAATTTTGGACCTACCCACAGATCCACGTATTTACTAGGGTACTGGTTCGTCCCCAGGGCACTGAGTACCTTAACGAGTACCGCTTTGCTCCTAGGACACTGTAGAAATAGGTGGTCTCTATTCTCTAGGGTAGCGTGGCAGAACCCGCATTGGGAGTCCACATTCGGTTGGCGTTTAGTGAGGTTTTTCCGAGTCAAAATCGCATCGTTCAGCACCAGCCATAAGAAAACTTTGATTTTTAGCGGGGCTTTCGTCCTCCAAATAACGCCAGACCATTTTGGGGTACATCCCCTAAAGTGAATGCGGTTATACAGGGAGTGAACGGTGAACTTGCCGTTCTTCTCCAATCCCCAGGATTTTTTATCTGGACCCTGAGAGCAACTAATTCCAGCGTTGGTGATGTAGGTCTGAAGTTCCATTAGTCTAAGCTGAGAGCCCAGGTCGAGTGATTGCTTAAAGGGTGGCTTCCAGGCGCCTCTTTTCCAGGCTGTGACCACCGTGCAGTGTGGTTGTGACGTATGATCATATAAATCGGGGAACATGGCTCTAAGTATGTGATCGCCACACCACTTATCCCACCAGAATCTGGTGAGTCTGCCGTTGCCAAAAACTGACGTCACACAGCTAATGAAGGGATCGTAGGCCTTTTTGAATTATTCTGTGTGACTTCTTTACTTGCCCAAGCTAGATGAAGATCTTGGCTATACCCCTAATAAGTGCATCCACTGTCGTTTTTTTTAAGTTTTCTATTTTTAGCAATTAGGATTTAGCATGGATATAGGAGTGATGCTATCGTTTTTATTAAAAATCCAAAAACGAATTAATAGGATGGATCATATTCCTCCGTCTGACGCAAATTTTAATATTTTTTATTAAAAAATGATTCCTCCGTTTGTAAAATTAGAATTTTTTTCTAAATTACCTCGGACGGAGGATCTTCATCCGTCAAAGGGGTTTTTTTATTAAAAACTTCATAGTCAAAGTCAAAGTAAACTTCATCTGTGTGGGCTGTTTTTTTTTATTTAAAAAAAATTAATAAATTACATATTTGCCCCCCTCTTCACTCACGCCTATTTAAATGCACTCTTTCTTTAGGGGTAAAAGAGTAATTTTAAAAAAATTAACAAAAGATGAGAGACGGATGATCTCTCACCATCCTATATACTTAATTTTTTATCCCAGAAATTAGAAAAGATGAGAGACAGAGCTTCTTCATCCTTCTCTCATCTTTTTTTCCCCAAATTTAACGACGGAAGGAGATTCATCTTCCGTTCGTCCAAATTATTTTCTCAAACGGATGAAGATCATCCGTCTTCTACATATAACATTTCTTTATCTCCGCTTCTAAGTTTAGCGAAGCACTGTTCACTCTTATTCTAATAAATGAGTTTTTAGCAAATGACTGTAAGAGAATTTTCTAAATCGATTGCTATTTTTTGGGTTTTTTGAAAACAACAGTGAATGCTCTAATACACATATATTCTTACACAACATCACACCCTGTTCATCGGTAACAGTTCATCGGAGCATTCGAAGAAAGACGGCCGTCAAAACTGTCACAAGTGTGCTAGACCGGGGCATTCCATTAGTAAGTGAAAATCCGTCTGGTTCTGTTACGTGTGTAGGTGTTCAGATCATATCTCGACCAACTGTCCTGACCGTATATTCGTCTCCGTCTCCAACTCGAAAGGCTCAAAGAAATCGGTAGCTCCAACGTCAGAGGGGAGTAAAATCCAAGAGAGTGCGGTAGGGGATAGGCATGCCATTCACGCCTCTATCACTCCCACACCATTAATGGCGGACTTTGAAAGGCACTTCAACGGGGGTATCTTGATTAAGGCACAAATGGGAAACCCATCGGCGGCAGACATTTCCGACTTGTTAATCGCAGCGCTTGTTACTACTCCGACTCCGACATGGGTCATTCAAGAGATCGCGGTTAATGTGTTCTTCGCGCATTGCAATGACGACAAACTGGAAAAGGAGACTATCAGAGTGTAAGGGTTGGAAGGGAAAGACGCCTTTGGGTTAGAGTTCTTTGTAACCTTCAGCTGGTGGTCGCGAGAGTTTGGCTCGTTAAAGGAAACTAATTTTCCGCCAGTATGGATTAGATTGTATAATTGCCATTCCATTGTTGGGTTCATTCTGCTTTTCAAAATATCGTTCGAAGTTTTGGTATGCTCATAAAGATTGATAGGCAGACACTCACCCACTCTGCACGAAAATTCGCGAGAATTCGAATCGGGGCTGGAAACAAGAACGACATTCTCTTTAAGATCATCACTGATTTTGAAAACGTTATTTACGATGTTAAGGTGATAGTTGAGGTGCAAAAGAATGTTTCTTTTCGTGGGTGGCGGAAAGAGTTCGGTCATGCAGTGTGGAAGAGGGACGTGAGCTTGAAGACGACACAGCTCCTTTAGACGCAAGGAAAATTGATCATGTTTCACCGATATTGGTCAATCAAACATCACAACCGCTCATCACTAAGCGCCAACTCCAATTGTCTCCTTTTTCAAACAAGATCCAATCCAGGCCTTCTATTCTACCTAACTCTCCTGATGAAAACATGGACAGTTGTAAAGTTGTGTATCCAACGTGCAAAGAGAGACATCAGAGGTCTTTACTGTGGAAACGTGTGGGGAGTTCGAGCTGCAAAGATGATGGGACAGCATTCGGCGAGGGGATTGATGGGACGAGGACAACTGTCAAAGCTGGTATACTGAAAAGTACTTCAAACGTGGGGCTCGAGGCTAGTAAGGAGATGGGTTTACCGATGGAGGAGTGGATGCATTTCTTGCAGTCTGATATAGAAGTCTCGGTAAAAGCAGCACTTTCTGCTTTATTACTAAGCAGAGGGCAGATGGGGTATGGGCCTCAGCCCATGGGCCAGGAGGGAACCGGGGAACAGGTCGTTGTAACCAGTGGAGGGGTAAAACAGTGTAACGGAATTGGTAACGTCATACAGGAAAATTCGAATATGCTTCAGATCGAGCCAATTCAGCACGATTCTGAGTCAGAAAATGGAGAAGGAGTTATTGGAGCGTTACATGGTCTGCAGGAGGACAATGTGATTTCAGCTATGGAAACAGAATGTAAGGATGAAGATGTAAGAGGAAGTGTGGGTAGTAACAATACCAAAAAGTTTACGGAATACCAGAGGAAAGGAAAAAAGATAGATGGACAGCGGTGGAATGCTAGAACTGGGAAAGAATGGGCTACCATCGAGGGGGCAAAAAGCGTCGGAGACAGACACGACTGGGGAAGGTACCTCTACTAATAATTATTCAGTTCTCAACTCATTAAATGATGATTCACTTATTTATTTTGCTAGTCTTTGCAGTATAGCCATGGGTTCTTCTAGGACTGAACAATTAATTAATGTAGCTCTCATTAGAGAGGATTCTAGAGTTCCTTCCGCTTAGCTTCGTGGGTGATGGGAGTCGGAGGGAGAGGGTAGGAGATCTAAATAGTCTTTTATGGTATACATCTTTTGGAATGTAAGGGGGATGCGTCAAATTTTTTTAAAAAAAACGCTAGGAGTTACTATTAACAAAATTAGTCCCATTATCTGCGGTTTTCAAGAAACGAAAATAGAAGCACCCACCAAGGAGGATTTCACTTGCCTCAGAGGGCTAGTAGATTTCGACTGGAGGTACAAACCAGCGGTAGGATATTCGGGAGGCATCACGGTGGGAGCAAACTCGAGACTATTTGAGATCGTAGACTACTGCATAGGAGTATTTACGGTTTCGATTAGAATCAGAAGAAGATGTGACGACTAGTTACAGACGATTACCAACGTGTATGGTCCTTATGACTCTAGAATGCGCAAAGAGCTTTGGAAGGAACTTAGAGACATCAGGAACAAATGGGACGGAGCTTGGATAGTAGGAGGTGATTTCAACATCACCAGATCTCGAGACGAACATAAAGGGAGAGGTCACAACTCTAACGATCAGGATTCGTTCAATGCGGCAATAGACGATTTAGAGTTACTGGAATTAGAAATGACTGATAGAAAATTCACCTGGTCGAACATGCAACGTAACCGATCATGGCAAAGCTAGATAGAGTTTTGGTGTCCAACGACTGGGAGGAGGCATTCCCATTGGCAAAAGTCAAATCCGCAATGAGATTTACGTCAGATCATCTGCCATTGGTTATAGACTGTAGGTAGGGAGGGAGGGACAAGCCTTTCTTCTTTAGATTCGAGAAAGCATGGACCGTATGTGAGGAGACTAGACAAGTAATTACCGATTCCTGGTTCACCAACACCAATGAGGTATCAGCAGTGGGAATCTGGGTGGAGAAGACGAGGCGCCTACGTAGGAGATTAAAAGGGTGGGCTAGACATAAAATGGGAGGGATCAACCTCACAAGGGAGACGATAGGCAAAAGAATCGTAGTACTAGAGACCTTTCAAGAATCAAGAGATCTTTGGGAGCAAGAAAAAGATGAACTACTTAGTCTAAGATTGGAGGTTCTAAGGATAGGGACCATGGAAGAGATGTACTGGAGACAGAGATCAAGGATCCAATGGCTAACGGAGGGGGATGCAAACTCAAAATATTTTCATAAGGTGGCAAACGGAAGAAGAAGACAGAACCATATTACAGGCCTATCGGTGGACGGTTCTTGGACTAAACGAAGGGCGCATCAGAGAGCACCTAGACAAGGAATTTCACGAATTACTAGGCCGTAAATCTAAGGGTAGATGCAAGTGCGTGTCGGATATGTGGAGTTCATCTAAATTGGACGGAAGCGAAGGTATCGAAACGAGATTCTCAAAACTAGAAGTTTTTGATGCTATCAAGAACCTCAACCAGGACAAGGCACCAAGACTGGACGGTCTGCCTATTTTCTTCTATAAGACATATTGACATATCATCAAGGATGATTTAATGAACATCTTTCACGAGCTTTATGACGGGACGACAAAGCTGGAAAGAATAAACTACGCCACAATTATTCTGGTGCCCAAGAAAAGTCAAGTTTCCTCCTATGAGGATCTCAGACCAATCAGCTTGCTTAATGGGTCGTTCAAAATTATTACGAAAGTATTGGATCAGAGATTGGAACTGCATATGAATAATGTTGTTGCTCCATCGCAAAGTGGATTCATTCGTGGAAGAAACATTATGGATACTATAGCATCAGCCTACGAAATTATTTTCAGGGGCAGCAGAGCCAAAGCGAATGGATTTCTTCTGAAATTGGACTTCCAGAAAGCTTATGATTCCGTACACTGGGAATGTATTGACGAAGTTATGGATCTCAAAGGATTTGGAACGAAATGGAGGATGTGGATAAAAAAGTGTGTGCAAGGCGGAAAATCGTCCGTTCAAGTTAATGGGCGGCAAGGTAGAGAGATTATTTGTAAAAGAGTCCTAAGGCAAGGAGATCCCCTTTCATCTCTCCTATTTGCTTTAGTGGTGGACGGGCTGATGGAAATGATTAGGAGGGCTCAAGAACAAGACATTATCAAAGGGGTAGAGATTAGAGGAATTGTACAGCTGATGTCGATTATTCAATATGCGAACGACACACTGCTTTTCGGAAAGGCTATAGATGAAGAAGTTGTTGCTATAATGGTAGCTCTGATGAGTTTCCAAGGATGGTCGGGCCTGAAGGTTAATCTAAATAAAACAAGCATCATCCCAATTAGCGATCAGTTATCAACACCTGTCAGCAACATAATGGATATTTTACAATGCGGGCAGAGCGAGTTCCCATTAATTTACCTAGGGACCCCCATTAGACCGGGCAATCTTCTTAAGGAGGATTGGACGTTCCTAATTGAAAAGATTTCAAAGAAACTGGCAGGATGGAAGAACCGCTTCCTTTCTTTGGGAGGAAGGATTATTCTGTTAAACTCGATTCTTAGCGCGATTCCGACGTATCTGATGTCATTGTGCGAACTGCCAAAGTGGGTAATACAAAAGATTGACAAGCTTAGAAGAAGATTCCTTTGGAAAGGAACGGATGAGGGAAACAAGAGACTACACCTGGTAAAGTGGAGAAGAGTCCGAAAGAGAAGGGAATTTGGGGGATTGGGTATCATGAACCTCTAGGATATGAATAGAGCGCTGCATAGCAAGTGGTGGTGGAAAATTGTTAACAAGCACAAGAGCTGGTGGAGCTCGTCTTTCAATCTTTTCCGCAGGAGAAGAAAATTTAGGTTTGGTGGAAGAAGTGCGTCTGCAAAGGTGTCACTGCTCTGAAAAGGAATTACGAAGCAGGGAGAGGTGTTCTTTACTAATACTACATGTAGAGTAGGGAATGGGAAAAGCACAAGATTTTGGAAGGATAAGTGGTGTGGGGGCACGACACTGTAGAACAGATTCCCACACGCAGCGGCCTCAACACCAAACTTAGAATCCTCGGTGGCAGACGTTCGGAAAAAAGGCAAGCTCAAATTTATAGTTACGGACAGCCTAACCCCGGAGAGTACAGCCGAGTTCGAAGACATGAACTGGTTAATCCAAGCAGAAGGGGACAGGAGAACAATACCGAAGACGAAAGATGGTGGGACAGGGAAGATTCAAAGGTCTACTCGGTGGCGTCCATGTATAAGTGGTTAAATGATGGAGGACCGAGAGGGAAAGAAGAAAGCATCATCTGGGGGGCTCAGACGCCTCTGAAAGTAAAAGTTTTCTGTTGGTTAGTTCATAACGATGTGATCCTCTCGAAAGTTAATCTGAGGAAAAGAAACATGATTATCGACGTTACATGTGGGCAGTGCTTCAACGATGAAGAGGACGTCAATCACATCCTGTTTCTATGTCCGAAGGCTAGACTAACCTGGAAGGTAGTTTGTAGAGGTTTTGGGTGCTCTCAAAATCCAATTTCAACCTCTAAAATTTGGGGGGTCCTAAGAGATGATCATATTAGGCTAGAAGATAGAAGGGCTTGGGACTTAGCTACCGCTGCAACTATGTGGAACCTATGGCTAGACCGAAATGCTTTAATCTTTCGCAATAAATCATACAAATTTTCACCCTCAATGTATAAAATTTCCCTTCTTATTCATGAATGAGCAGGTGCCGTTGAGAACAGGAAGAGGCTGAAGATTAATGAAGGGGAATAGCTAACAAATGCGAGGACGAAAAGGTGTAGACTGCCAGTGCATTTTGGGATAGTTGGACTCTAGATATATATGGAGGCTACTCATGGTGGAGTTGGTTGTACTCTTTGTATCTATATGTTTCTACTTAGACTGTTGATCATCTATTTTGACTTTTGCTACCTACGGGTACTTTGATGTAACGTGATGCTTGAAGCTCACGGGTATTATGTTTATCTGTACTATTTTGTTTCGTTATTGCTCATTAATGGAACGATGATGAGTGTCATCTTTTTATCAAAAAAACATCACACCTTGTTAGCTCCTACTCTCACATGACACTGTTTCATGCACACATAGGAGTATAGGACAATAACACAACAATTTTATTCCTTACACTCTCTAATCAATATCAACACAAATCCCTAACTAATACTCTCTGAACACTTACCCGACCTCTCTAGATCGCTTTCGACTCTTTCGTAACAAACCAAGTTCGTGAACTCTAGATACACATATTTTAGTATCAGTTCGCAGTGCAGATTCTGCATTGAAAAGCAGTTGTAGGATTGACTGTGCTGTCCTGCAACTTTTGGCTCCTGGGTCTTTAGATAACACACTAAGCTTCAATACTAACTTAGAAACACCACGTTTCGAGTTATGGAGCTTAGCATTAGTATAAATACCCGAAATCCGGACCCGACCCGGACCCGACCCGGACCCGGACTCGGCATTGAACCGGAATCGACCCGGCCTATCCGGGTCCGGGTCCTGATCCTAAAATGAGATCCGTTGTACTTTTAGGTCTGGGTTCGGATCCGCTCAAAAGAGACCCGACTCGGACCCGAACCCGGACCCGGACCCCGACCCGTTAAAAAAATCCAAAAAAAATCCAAAAAAAATCAACATAAAAATAAATATTCTATCCTCATCCCTCCCCTCCTTTCTCCTCAATTCTAAATCTCTATCTTCTAAACTCAAAACTCATGTCTTTTTATTCTCTCCTATATTCTAAATCCTCCACTCACCGCCTCTGCTCGCCGGTCACACTCCTGCTCCTACCCGAACGGGTAGGAATATTTTAATAGGACCCGGATCCGGAACCGGACCCGGTCCTTACAGGTCTGGGTTCGGATCCAATTTTTGGACAGATAGGAGACCAGGTCGAGGTTCGGATAGTGAAGGACCTGACCCGACCCGACCCGACCCGATACCAATGCTAAATTGGAGTTCTAGTTGTAGCCTGTGCAAGTTGATCCTTGCGCGTTCTTCACTTAGTTTTCATTCAACACTTAGGATCCTTTCTTTAGGGCATCTCATCTTTTCGGACCGAGATCCTAGAGGTCATCTTAGGGACCCCCATCAACGAGACACTCCACCGCTCTCAATCGCGGTCGGATGTTGGAGCCAGCGCGTCTCGCCGCCTAACCCGCCCGCCAGAACGTGACGAGGACGTCCTACGACACCTACAGGAAATGGAGAATGTGACGAGGAGAATGAGGAGCTAGGGTTTCGAGAACGAGCGCGTGAGAGAGAGAAGGGTAGTGTGAGAGTGAGAGATAGAATGTAGGAGGAGAGCGAGATTTGTAGAAGTGTTATAACTTATAAAACACTTGTATAACCTAAGTCGTTGTTCCACACAACGGTCTAGGTTATACATAAGCCATTGTGTGAAGCAACGACCAAGGTTGGAAGATGGATTTCAAAGTATCTATACCGTTGTTTCCAACAACTGCTTAGGTTAGAATTTGGCCAAAAAACATACAAGCTGATCAGCGGCGAGGGCAAGAGAGTGTGAGCAAAATGCTAAGTGAAGAGTTATTTGGGACGAAATATAAATTTTACCTCTCCGATGTTAAGTGAGATATAAGGTAAGATGAGCGAGATTGCCCCTGGCCGTTGGATCATGATCAAAACGATCCAATGACCCATAGGCCAGTTCACAACGGGTCTATGCAAACAAACCCATTTGCAACTGAGCATTGCTATATATATATATATGGGAAATGCTCCATTAAAAACGCAAATGTCTGTGAAAACGTGAAAAACCACTAATGCATTATAACCTTGGCCGTTGTCTCCAACAACGGCCTAGGGTCGTTTTCACGTTTTCACAGACATTTGCGTTTTCAACTGAGCATTTCCCTATATATATATATATATTTGGCGCAAATATATGATGTAAATTATTTTTAAAATAATAAAAAAGACCGAGACTCTTCACCAATATTGTATTCACAACTGATCTTGAACGCTGAAGTTGACTCGTTTAAAATATTGGATCTGATCTGAATGATGACGATGGCTCTGAATGACCTGCAAAAGTCTAAAACACCGGAGTTGACCCCTGTAACAGACCCTCCGATGCTCAAATTAGAACTCAAAAGAATTTAAAAGTTTTTTTGTGGTAAAATACTGATTACATGGTTCTTATTGAGGTCATGAGATATTTATAGTTGCTTTTGTTGAGGTTTTGAAATATTTATAGTCATTTTGGGGATCAGTTTCAAGATAATCATTTATCTCTATTTCTAGAGTTTCAGATTGAATTAGTTATCTCTTCTTCATAAAGAGATAAGAGTGGTTAAGGTTGAATCAAGCCAATTAGAATAGTATCAATCTATAAAACTTTAACGACCAAAATTGGAGATGCTTTTATGCATTTTTTGTTACGTTTGTCTATAAAAGGTACCTTGCATATTAGGCCAGTATTTTTTTTCTCGAAAAGTCTCCTTTTTGGTGAAATGATTCTAATCTATAGGAATCAAGATTAGGGAAAAATTAAATTTACATTAGGTACCTTCATGAATAAGGGCAAAAAATTATTATCCTCCAATTGCATTTACAAGCTATCGTAATTAACTAAGAAAGTAATACTGTTACATAAAATAAATATACAAATGAAAAATATTTCAAATAGTTTCAAATATGGAAGAAATGAATAAGATAAATGAAAAAGATATTTTTATATTGAAAATCTAAGGAAAAAAGGTACGCTACTTTCTTCTTTCTTGCTTCTAAATTTTAAAAGCTCATTTAATCCTTGTCAATTGGATGAAGAGGTAGGTAATGAAAAGAAGTATGGTAAACACGAGAGAAAACTTACTGCTTAGATTTTTTAGATGAAAAAAAAAGTTGTTGTAGGGTGTTTTTTAGAAGGAAAAAAAACAAACTTACCCAAATATTCATGAAAGAATCTCTAGTGTTGGCTCTAACTTTTTTTAGATCGAAACTATTTTAATTTCTCAATTTTGTATCGGACAGATTGTCAGGGTCGCCGTCGTCATAAGCCATCGTCGGAGTAGCTCTGGAGGTCATCGGCAGGCCATGGATAGCAGTGGGAAGTAACTTGTTGGCTGTAGATGAAATGTACCAGTTGTATCTGCTTTTTACATAGTCTGCACGTATAGTTTGATTTGAATAGGGCGGGGATGGAAAGTGTGCGCTTTGCACGTGTAATTGTTTTGTCGCGTAGTGTAACAAACTTTCCCCTGCGCCTATATAAGCTGTTGTAATAATCGTTCTTTGTCAAGAAATGAAATAACAAACTCTTCTCCTAATCTCTGATCTTCATCTTCCCCAATTCTCTTCTTCTCAACCTCTTCTATCTCCATTAATGGCTAGATCTAGAACTGGTCGAAACCCCGAACCTGACAATCTGGTATCAGAGCCAGCTGGTTCCGATGGCGAGGGGAGGGACGAAGGCAGCACCACTGTGGAAGGAGACGTGACGACTCTTAAGAGTCAGATGGCGGAGGTCTAGCTGCAGAACGGATACTTGACGGAACGAGTAGAGTCCATAGCTGTAAGCATCGGCGAAAGATTCTCAAGCATGGAGAATCAAATTGGAGCTCTGATGACGATGATGCGTCAAACCCAAGCTCGTCTTCCCAATCCACCATTACTGCCTACACCACCACATGTTCCCCATCCGAATCCATAGGATCTCCACAGGGAGGTAATATTTCCCCACTCCATCTCCAATAATTCATCAGTGTTGAGTCATGGTGAGCACATATACAAAACTCCTTTCAAAGTTGATTTCCCAGTGTTTGAAGAAGGTGATCCAACTGAGTGGATCTGCGGAATTGAACAATTTCTTGAATTCTACGAAGTACCAGAGAATAAGAAATTGAAGTATGCTGCGTTGAACCTTCGAGGAAGAGCAGCTCAGTGGTTCCGACGTCATATCAAACCCAAGTTGCCAGACATCACTTGGACAAATTTCCTTGAAGAACTTATAAACAGGTTTGGCCCCACGGTGTTCCATGACTACGAAGAAGTTCTAACTAAATTGGAACAGAAAGGTGAATTAGAAACTTATATCCAAGAATTTGATCGTCTATCGAATTTTGTAAAGGACTGGACAGAGTTCCACTATCTCAGCGCGTTTGTGAGCGGCCTGAGAAGTGAAATTCGATGGGATGTTAAATCCCAAAGACCGAAAAATGTAAATGAGGCTGTGGGCTTGGCGAGAGGTTATGAAGAAAAAACAGCTAGTTTAAAGAAGAACTACAGATCACCATTTGTACACAGACCAGTTTCAACTACCACTCCATCTCTACCAATCACTTCCAAACCTACAAACTACCTTAATCCCTCAACAAACAACACCACTGTGTTTCCCAAAAGGTTGAGCACTCAGGAGTTAAGGGAGAGGAGAGCCAAGGGTCTGTGTTTCAATTGTGACGAAAAATATGTGCAAGGACACATTTGCAAGGGTCAGAAATTCTTCTTCCTGGGAGGGTTAGAAGAAGAAGAAGAGGAAGCCAATTATGAAGCTGTGTGTGCTCAGGAAGTTCAAAACTCTCAATTCACCTCATCCTCCAACCCACAACACCTGCAAACACCTCAATCCTACCTCTCCATCACAGAACAACCCGAAATTTCTCTCCACGCTCTTATTGGATCCCAAGTCTATCCCCAAACTATGAGGGTTAAAGGAAAGATCAATGGAAGGGATGTTAGTATTTTGATTGATACTGGATCAACTCACAATTACTTAGACCCCCAAACAGCTGAGAAAGCTCATCTGGAAGTTGCTAAAGAACCTAGGTACAAGGTTACTGTGGCGAATGGGCAGTGCATGTACAGTGAAGGAAAGGTGATAGATGTCAGTTTTGCAGTCCAAGGAGAAGTTCTTCAAGCAGATCTATTACTCTTACCCTTAGGCCCTGCACAAATGGTTTTAGGAGCACATTGGTTGAGGACTTTGGGTCCAGTACTCATGGATTTTAGCAAAATGACTATGGAGTTTGAATCTGCAGGGAAAAAGAAGGTATTACAAGGCATCGTAGATCCACAGCTGCAATGTATGGAAGTAGAAGAGATGGCCAGATTTGGAAGCTACACATGCCAAGCCTTCTTAATTCAGTTGGAGGAAGTGATAAATGAAGATGTTCAGCTCAATACTTCACTTCAACAGGTTGAGAATGAAGAAGATATTCAATCTATTCTGCAAGCTTACCCAGAGGTATTCGCAGACCAAGTTGGCCTCCCTCCTCAAAGGTCAGTAGACCATCAAATCCCAGAGATAGAAGGAGCCAAACCCGTATGCCTCAGGCCCTACAAACAGCCCTATCATTACAAAGTTGAGATTGAAAGGCAGATCCAAGAAATGCTCTCTTCAGGATTAATTCGTCCAAGCAGCAGTTCCTATGCATCACCCATCATATTAGTGAAGAAATCCGATGGAGGGTGGAGATTATGTGTGGATTATAGAGCTTTGAACAACCAGACCATAAAAGCAAAATTTCCAATCCCCTTAATAGATGATTTGTTGGATGAATTGAATGGTGCCACATATTTCTCAAAGATAGACCTGCGATCTGGTTATTATCAGATCAGAGTCAAGGAGAGTGACATCCCCAAAACAGCATTTCGCACTCATCATGGTCATTTCGAGTTCCTTGTTATGCCTTTTGGGCTAACAAATGCTCCTTCCACCTTTCAGTGCTTGATGAATAAGGTGTTTGAGAAATACTTGCGCAAATTCATATTAGTATTCTTTGATGATATATTAGTCTATAGTCGCAATTGGGAAGATCATTTAACACATTTGGCATTGACTCTGGAGTTGTTGAAAATGCATAAACTGGTTGCCAAACAGAGTAAGTGTAGTTTTGGCCAAAAATCAGTGGGATACTTGGGCCATGTGATAAGTGCGGAAGGTATTGCTGTTGATGTTAACAAGATCAAAGCTGTTGAAGATTGGCCAGAGCCAAAAACGGTGAAGGAATTGAGAGGTTTCCTGGGTTTAACTGGGTATTACCGCAAGTTTGTAAAACACTATGGGAGCATTGCATTTCCCCTCACTCAATTGCTTAAGAAGAATTCTTTTCAATGGTCCGCAGCTGCTTCTCAAGCTTTTGTAGATCTTAAGAAGACCATGACAACTACTCCTGTGCTCAAACCCCCAGACTTCAACAAACCTTTCATTATAGAAACTGATGCGGCAAAACAAGGGATCGGGGATGTTCTGCTTCAAGAGTGCCACCCTATAGCGTATATGAGCAAGGGACTTAAAGGAAAAAATCTGGTGTTATCTACCTATGAGAAGGAGGTGTTAGCAATCCTACATTCTATAAAGCACTGGCGGCAATATCTACTGGGTAACCCTTTCACTATAAGAACTGATCAACAGAGTATCAAGTATATTCTAGATCAACGGATCAATACTGAGATTCAAGAAAAGTGGCTTTGGAAGTTATTGGGATTCAATTTCAAGGTTGAGTATAAGAAAGGAATTGAAAATAAAGTGGCTGATGCACTCTCTAGGAAGAAGGAAGGTCAAGGCACCTATGAGGAGATCACTTTTGTAATCCCACAGTGGGTAGAAGAAATCAAGCTGCTGGTGAGGGAAGATGGATATTATAACAAGGTGCAAGAGAAGATACAAAATAACCAAGTGGATGGGGGTAAGTACCAATTAATGGGAGGAATCTGGTACTACAAGGGGAGAATTCTCATAAGTCCAACGGAAGAATTGAGAAAAACCATCTTCGCAGATCACCATTCATCCAGTATAGGCGGCCACTCTGGGTTTCATAAAACCCTGCATCGAATAAGGAGGGTGTTCACCTGGGAAGGGGTCTCTAGAGATGTCAAGAGGTTCATCAAGGAATGTGTTGTTTGCCAACAAAACAAACATGAGACCATGTTTCCATCGGGACTCTTACAGCCACTACCAGTGCCAGAGCTAATTTGGGAAGAAATTTCTATGGACTTCATAGAAGGGCTGCCGAAGAGTGGGAATAAGAATGTAATCATGGTTGTTGTTGATCGACTCACTAAGTACGCCCATTTTATGGCCTTATCACATCCTTATACTGCTCAGACAGTTGCCCAGGTATTTGTTGATAACATCCATCGCTTACATGGCATGCCAAAGACGATTGTAAGCGATCGGGATCCCATCTTTATCAGTAGATTTTGGAAGGAGTTCTTCAGTATGCAGGGGTGTAAACTTCACCATTCAACGGCCTACCATCCTCAAAGTGATGGACAAACAGAGGTGGTTAACAAGACACTAGAGATGTATCTCCGTTGTTTTTGTGGGCAAAAGCCAATGGAATGGGTTAAATGGCTACCGTGGGCTGAGTTTTGGTATAACACTTCTTGGCACGTGTCCACGGGGATCACACCATTTGAAGCAGTATACGGAAGGCCACCCCCAACTCTTTTACACTATGTGAAGGGGACCTCTGATTTGCCATCGGTAGAAGAAACATTGCTAAGCAGGGATGCGATCCTCAAACTTCTCAGAGATAACATCACTATAGCTCAGGAAAGGATGAAAAAGTTTGCTGATAAGAAGAGGAGGGAAAAGAATTTTGATATTGGGGATTTAGTTCTTCTCAGGTTACAACCGTATCGACAAGTCTCCCTACGCCATCCTTCGCCACAGAAGCTAGCCATGAAGTTCTTCGGACCTTACAGAATTTTAGAAAAAATTGGGACAGTGGCCTATCGTCTAGATTTACCTACTGATGCTTCCATTCATCCCATTTTTCATGTTTCTAAGCTAAAGAAGTTCCATGGTAACCCAGCGTCGGTCTCAACTGCTGAATTCCCCTATTGGTGGGTTCCTGATGTTAGTTCTGATGAGCCAGAGTCTATTTTGGACAGGAGAATGTTCAAGAAACAAAAAAGAGTTGGGTCCAGCTATTGATTAAGTGGAAGAACACCGGAGTGGAGAACGCCTCATGGGTTGATATTGATGAAATAAGGGCGAAATTTCCATCCTTCGAGCTTGGGACAAGCTCGCTGTTAAGGGGGGAGGAATTGTCAGGGTCGCCGTCGTCATAAGCCATCGTCGGAGTAGCTCTGGAGGTCATCGGCAGGCCATGGATAGCAGTGGGAAGTAACTTGTTGGCTGTAGATGAAATGTATCAGTTGTATCTGCTTTTTACATAGTCTGCACGTATAGTTTGATTTGAATAGGGCGGGGATGGAAAGTGTGCGCTTTGCACGTGTAATTGTTTTGTCGCGTAGTGTAACAAACTTTCCCCTGCGCCTATATAAGCTGTTGTAATAATCGTTCTTTGTCAAGAAATGAAATAACAAACTCTTCTCCTAATCTCTGATCTTCATCTTCCCCAATTCTCTTCTTCTCAACCTCTTCTATCTCCATTAATGGCTAGATCTAGAACTGGTCGAAACCCCGAACCTGACACAGATATGATAGTTCGTCCAATACAAAATTTTCTGAGTGAAAGTTGACCCATAGACATGGACTATAGGCCTGATGCATAGGAATTAAAAAAATTAATTGTGAAAGAAAGATGAGGGACGGGAGATGATATCCCTATATTGACTTTTTTGTTTTTTTTTTTTTCAATTTGATCGGACGGGATATGATATTCCGTCGAATCTATTTAATTGTAAAAAAAAAAACTAAATTCGTCGACGGACGAGATATCATATTCTGAAACCTAAATTTTGGCTTTTGCCATTTCTTTTCCCAAACTTGGCAGTCGACTGTTCACCACGCACTCAAAATATGGGTAAATTCCTAACGACTGCAGCTATTTTTTTTAACTAAATTATCCAGTTTTTGATATTTGGCCAACGACTACTGATGCTGTTTGTTTTTGGGGTGTGGATGCAACATATGTGAGTTCTATTTGTTTGTTTAGTGGAAGGATACGGTATTGGCTATACGCCCGACCCTCGGATGGGGAGTCGGCTCGGGGGTAGCAGGAGAAAAGGCAGTAGACGGTGGCTCGGCTCGGATCCAGAGGCTCGGCTCATGTACCTGCACACTGTCTAGGAACACCGGGTTCTAGTTAATTACTGAAGAGTAACAGTAAAGCTAAGGTTTTTAGAGGGAAGCACTACCCTTTAAGTGAGGGAGGGGGTGAGGTATTTATAGGCAGCGGTAAACGGGTCTGAGGCCTAACGGGCCGGGTCAAACCCGTTTGTCTGTGGGCCTGAGCTGGCAGGAGCCCAATTGACTACTGTTGATCTGATTATCCTGTGTGAGCACTTTTTGAGGAGATCTGATGGTCTAGGATGAGCCACACCATTTTACCCTATGTCAACTACAGATGCTCTTATAAAATGTTTCCACATTTGTAATTTTTTTTCAAGTCAAAGAGTTCACAATTAATGAAAATGAACTCATATGTTATTCCAGAAAGCGGCATGAATTTTTTTTTAATAGATGCCACTATTGACACGAACGGCATAGAATAAACCTATGCCGTTTTTGTGCTAAGAACGTTTAATGCAAACGGATCCAAAACTGTGTCAATTTGGTAAATATTTTCAAAGTGGGTCAATTTAGTAAATATTTTTTTAAAAACTGGGCCAGCACGGAAGAAATTCCTTCCAGAGAGCATCTGTAGTCGTTTGCCATATATCCAAAATTTTCAAAATTTGGAAGAAAAAGAACCCCTGTAATCGTTGGCCAAATACCCAAAAAAATGGGTTTCATCGCTACAGTGCTCGGCCATATTTGGCAAACGAAATGGCAATTACCAAAATATGGTCGGATGATGGATTATCTACCAGACGAAAGATTATCTTTCGTAGCTCAGTTTTTTTTTTATCGGACGATAGATAATGTACCGTCCCCACCAATTTTATATAAAAATAAATAAATAAATAAATCATCGGACGGTAGTTAATACACCGTCTCTCACATTTGCGCTAAAGACAAACTCACATTTGTGTTGGGACGGTGTATAATACACCGTCCCTCACATTTAGAGGGTTTTTTTAGTTGTTGTTGTTTTTTAGTGCCAATTTTTTTTTTTAATAAAAATTTTCAGACGAAAGATAATCCATCGTCTGATAAATTTTTAACTTTCGACCACTACAACACACAGCCAAATTTTCTACTTCTATTTGTCAAATACCCAAACAAATGGATCACAACAACTACAGATGCTCTTAAACCTATCCCCCCACCCCACCCCACACAAGTCCAAGGGCATCACAGCAGGCAATCCAACTCATCCGTAACCGCTCACCCCCAGCCGTCCGATCCCACTCCCACCTCATCACGAGGTAGTCACGTGATATCCAACCTGGCACTCCTCCCCGACCTTATTGTCTCTCTCACTTCGTCGTCCCCCTCCCCCCACTCTCTCCTTTCCTTTTTGCCCTCAATAAAATATAATTCTACCAGTTGTCCTTCTCCTTAATTTATTTTATCCTCCCCTTCAAACATATATATTTCCCATTTATCCTCAATCGCAAAATAATAAATTTTAAAACAATTCAAAAAAAAACTTCACTCCTTACCCCCGCAAAATCCCACTCTCTGGATCCGATCCACAAAATTTCCCCCCAAAATTCTAATCTAGGAAACCCTAGATCTCGTTCAAGATGATGTCCAGATCGTACACCAACCTTCTCGATCTCGCCTCCGGCAATTTTCCGGCGATCTCCAACACCGGAATGCGCAACAAGCGCATGACACGTGTCATGACGGTCCCCGGCACGCTCGCCGAGCTCGACGACGACGATCGTGCGAACAGCGTCAACTCCGACGTCCCCTCCTCGATCGCTCAAGATCGGATCATAATCGTGGCGAATCAGCTACCCGTTAAGGCCAAGCGCCGACCCGATAACAGCGCCTGGTCCTTCTCCTGGGACGAAGACTCACTCCTCCTACAGCTAAAAGAAGGATTGCCCGACGACATGGACGTCATCTATGTCGGTTCACTCCGCGTCGACGTGGCTGCAAATGAACAAGATGACGTGGCACAAACGCTTCTTGAAAGGTTCAAGTGCGTGCCGGCTTTTTTACCGTCGGATTTGTTGGAGAAATTTTACCATGGGTTCTGCAAGCAGTTACTGTGGCCGCTTTTTCACTACATGTTGCCGTTTTCGTCTGGCCACGGCGGAAGGTTCGATCGGAGTCTGTGGGAAAGTTACGTTCTTGCGAATAAGTACTTTTCGGAGAGGGTTATCGAAGTTATTAATCCAGAGGATGATTATGTTTGGATCCATGATTATCATCTGATGGTGTTGCCGACGTTTTTGAGACGGAGGTTTAATCGGCTGAGAATGGGGTTCTTTCTGCACACCCCGTTTCCGTCGTCGGAGATTTACAGGAGTTTACCGGTGAGGTTGGAGATTTTGAAGGCTTTGCTGAATTGTGACTTGATTGGGTTCCATACGTTTGATTATGCGCGGCATTTTCTGAGTTGTTGTAGCAGGATGTTGGGAATTGAGTATCAGTCGAAGAGGGGGTATATTGGGTTGGATTACTTTGGGAGGACGGTAGGGATTAAGATTATGCCGGTGGGGATTCATATGGGGCAGATTGAGACGGTGCTGGGGTTGCCGGATAAGGAGTGGAGGGTGAACGAGCTGAAGCGGCAGTTTGAGGGGAAGACGGTTCTGTTGGGTGTGGATGATATGGATATATTTAAGGGGATTAATTTGAAGTTACTCGCATTTGAGCAGATGTTGAAGCTGCATCCGAAGTGGCAGGGGCGGGCAGTTTTGGTTCAGATTGCGAATCCGGCAAGGGGAAGGGGGAGAGATTTGGAGGAGATACAGGCAGAGATTGTTGAGAGCGTTAGGAGGATTAATACGCAGTTTGGGAGTGCGGATTATAGCCCGGTTGTGTTTATTGATAGACCTGTGTCGGCTGTGGAGAAGATTGCGTTTTATACTATTGCAGAGTGTGTTGTGGTCACACCGGTTAGGGATGGGATGAATCTTACCCCGTATGAGTACATTGTATGTCGAAATGGGATAATTGGGTCTGAGGATGGTTCGGAGTTAGCTGGGCCAAGGAAGAGCATGTTGGTGATCTCGGAGTTCATTGGGTGTTCTCCTTCTCTAAGTGGAGCTATTCGTGTGAATCCGTGGAACACTGACTCGACAGCGGAGGCAATGAATGAGGCGATCTCAGTATCGGACTTTGAGAAGACTCTGAGGCATGAGGAGCATTACAAATATGTGAGCACCCATGATGTGGCATACTGGGCCAAGAGCTTCCTGCAGGATTTGGAGAGATGCTGCAAGGATCATTTCAGAAGGAGGTGTTGGGGGATTGGTTTAGGGTTTGGGTTTAGAGTGGTTGCTCTTGATCCGAATTTCAGGAAGCTTAGTTTGGATGCTATTGTGTCGGCATATGAGAGGTCCAAGAACAGGGTGATCTTGCTGGATTACGACGGGACTGTAATGCCGCAGACCTCCATTGACAAGGCCCCAAGTAGAAGAATTGTGACGATCATCAATACCCTTTGCAGGGATAAGAAGAATGTTGTATTTATTGTCAGTGGGAGGGGAAGAGATAGCTTGGGGAAGTGGTTTTCTAACTGCAATAAGCTTGGTATTGCTGCCGAGCATGGCTACTTTACAAGGTAATATGCTCCTTTGACGAATTCATTTTGCATATATTCTTTCACTAATACTGCTATAAGTAGAGAGTTAGGAATTAGTGGGAAAGGAAAAAGACACTAGAGAGTAGAGAATATAGTTTTGTCGACATTAGATGTATATCTTCATATTTGCAGCGATGCTTTCCTTCTCTATTTGTCTGATGACAACTATTGCACTGAGAAAAGGAAAATACATGTATGATTATTATGACAATAGCTAATGGGGGAAGTCTCTGATTATTATGACAATAGGTTATTGTGATAATGGCAATAAAAAGAAACTCCCTTTTTCCCCTCAAATTTATGCAGATACTTGATACACAGCATGGTCTGTTAAAATAGTAACATGGATAACTTTGAAGTTGGAGTTTCACCTAATTTCTGTCAGTGAAACAATACCAGGATCTCCTGTAGAGGTAGAACATAATTAGGTGAACGTGTGAACACACAATGATAATATCAAACTCTTAAACACTTTTCAGAAGTAATGTTTATAATACATTAAGCATAGTAGGTTAGTAACAGAAAGGAATGCACGTCTTGATACTAAAAATATGCACATAATACATTTGCCCTTTTCTTCTGAGTTGGGGGAAATATCCTGAACATTTCTTGCTGATTATAGTTTTTTTTTTCTTTTTTGAAGAAAGATTTTAATATTTGTTGCTACTTGCTAGTGCCTTGTCATTATTGTTTATTTTGATAAAAATGTTCATTTTTCTGGAGACTTCTGTACAAACAGTTTTTTGGATGCACTTGTGAAACACAACTTTCTTTGGAAAGGAAAGAGTTTGAAACAGAAATTTCTGTTGGTGGGTGCATAATAGTCCGTTTGTTGGTAAGACCGTAATAACATATTTCTCTGTGGAAAGTGGGAAACTTGTTCAAATTGATATTAAATCTTGTGATTTCTTATACTAAGTAAATCCAAAGATGCAGTTTTGCGAACAAAAAGTTTTGCCTTTCCTTATGCTTGAAAATCTAAATGCCGTTATATGCTTAACGAGCAAAGGAGTAACTTCATTACTTCATGCATGTGATAACAAGTTTTAAATGATGTTATCAAATTTGTCCCTTGGGAGAATATATAGACTAACTAACAAAATTTTATATTAGAAAGGATTAGGGAATATAGCATAATTCATCTGTTACTTCTTTACATGCAGGTGGAATAAGAATGAAGAATGGAAAACCTGCAGCCAAGCAGCTACTGACTTTAGATGGATGCATATTGCTGAACCAGTTATGAAGCTATATACAGAATCTACTGATGGATCGTCTATTGAAACCAAAGAAAGTGCCCTGGTGTGGCACCATCAAGATGCTGACCCGGGCTTTGGATCTGCACAGGCGAAGGAGATACTTGAGCATCTTGAGAGTGTTCTTGCAAATGAACCAGCCTCAGTGAAAAGTGGTCATTTTATAGTTGAAGTCAAGCCTCAGGTATGAGTTATGGTTCATTATTTGTCTGTTTTACTATATTTCAAAAAGTAGCAAGAATTCAAGCTTACTACCTGCAGAGCGGAGATATACTACAATAATCCTAACGCCTAAGATAAATCCAATGTCGCCTACAATTATTGTAATGCCTAAGATCAGAACAGGCACCTGCAACAAATAGTAACTGTCTTTTGGAGTTCTCTTGGAGATACTGGATTTTGAAGTGGACGAAATTTGTTCTAGGCTGTTTGACTCTGGTTTTCCAGTAGCCCTTTGTCTTTACAATGTAGTTTTTTCTGTTAGAGGTGCAATCTTTAGCGAAACGTCCTCTGGCTTCATTGACGCTTGCTCATTTCTAGAAGTCAAGTTGAACTAATGAATTCTACATGTAACAGAAGTGAGACCAAGAGTTGAAAGTGGCTGATGGATATCGCCATAACATGAGAAGCTTAGAACAAAATTTCTCTTTAAACTATTCCACTAATAAAGTTTGGCTCATTTTTCTTCAAATTTTTTAGGGGGAATCGGCCATGCCTTTGCACGTTCTCTTCAATGAAGATACATCCATTTCATATTTTCATATTTTTAGTCTTTAAACTCGGTGAAATTCTTTATCCTCCTAACCTTCAAACCATGGTTTCAAAAGTTGGTATCAGTATCCTTTTATCGGATATGTCGGGATCATGGAGAGTATTGGCAGGCAAATTTACAATCCGGCTTGGCTAATGCATCTCGGTATCTGCTGAGATTAGATAACATGCTTCAAACAGTTCTATGGGTTGGAAGACTTGTTCTTGAAATATCATTGCTACAAGTAAACTTGAGGAGTCAGGGGTGGAAAATATCATTGCTATTAGTAAACTTGGGCATGGAAAATATGTAGTTGTAAATAATTATTTGGCACCGTTAGTTAAAAGATGATGCATGTCATTTCACATTGCCTGTTTGTCTATCTGTTCAGGGTGTGAGCAAAGGAGCAGCAGCTGAAAAGATCTTATCGTCTTTGGTTGAGAACAAAGGGAAAGCAGATTTCGTGTTGTGTATTGGCGATGATAGGTCGGACGAAGACATGTTTGAAGGCATTGCCGGAGTCAAGGAGAGGAATCTCGTAGCCCCCAACACATCAGTGTTTGCGTGCACAGTAGGACAGAAGCCAAGCAAAGCCCGGTATTATCTCGATGACACCAATGAAGTCATTGACATGCTCAGAGCTCTTGCCGACGCTTCCGAGGAGGATGATTCTTCTTCTCCTACCCCTTCATCATCCCCAAGAAGCATTGATGCCGGAGTTGCTTCTCTTTCTTTGTCATCCCCAACAAACACCAGAGTTGCTTCCTTTTCTCTCGCTGAAACACCTCGTTCCACCGGAATTGCTTCCTTTTCTCTTGCTGAAACACATCGTTCCTCTTCATAGTAAGGTTAGGGTTTATATTTATCTTATTGGTTTTCCGGGTTGAGAAGCAGGCAGTTCATGGTTGGTTCATTTCATTGAAGCAAACAAACAGAATCTTGTTCATACATATCTGATTGGGGAAGTTGGGTCTCAGAAGAGTTCTTTAGATTATTGAGTTGTGCGCCGCAGGGGGGTGGTCAAGAGCTCTAGAATTGACATAAAATGGAGTTGAAACTTGTAGACTTGTTGATCAGCTAGGATATTTATTTGTAGTATTACTGATAGAAGAAATTAATGTCTATTGTTCTCTCAATAGCGACAGATTCAAAAAAGTTCCCCCTTCAATAACTTTTGTCTCTTTAATTGTTGATTTGATCTGTCTTTTTTCTTGATAGGTACATGTAATGTACCTACCATTGTAGATATACCTATCAATGTAGATGATGTGTTGGATTCGTTTGATTCCTACCGAATGTCACAAACGATTATGGTATAAAGTATTACTTGATCTAGTATTACTGATGTACTGATTGGACTGGATTGATTATTTTTCTTTTAATGTACATAGTATAATAATTGTTGCCAATTGAATTTCGATTAAGAATTCAACTCATTAATAATATTAGCGGGTACAACTATGAGTAATCATAGCATTCTATATGTTGATCAATGATGTTTTATCTTCCTGGCCTTGAATGGAAAGATCAATAATGTTGTTAAAAATGATAGGAATGAAGATGTGATGGAGGTGTTGATGATTTGTCTGTTGTGAGTACCATCAGTTTCTTTCTTTCTATGATGAACAGAAGCAGTTGACACTGGAAAGTTGAGTCTTGGCGTGTCCTTCCAATTGAAAACAGGAATTTGCTGGTGAAAGGCCAAGTTGGCTTTACAGGGATGCAATTGTTCAGAAGATTACACAATATAAGGTATTGACTGAAAGAGTGATCAAATTTGATGGCAAGAGGCCAAATTTGATATTGACGCTAGAAATTTTCTGAAATAGATTCAACTATAAAAAACAGATCAAGCTAGGCTAAATTTAAAAAAACCGCATTGAGTTTTGGACCAGTTTAAAAAAACCGCATTGAGTTTTGGGCAAGTTTAAAAATCCATATTAAGTTTTTTTTTTTAAAATAAAAAAAACGATACAAAATTTCAAAAATCTCTACTGGGTGGTTAGTTAGGGTCAAAGTTAGGGTTGGGTTAGGATAGGGTTTAAAAACCCACTTTCATCTTTCATTTGTGTTTAAAAAAACCACATTCATCATTCATTTGTGTTTAAAAAAACATCACTTAACTAATCAGATGTTTAACTAAACCTTCCGAACTAACTCTAACTAACCTAGTAGAGTTTTTTGAAATTTTGTGTCTTTTTAAAATAAAAAAAACTTAGTGTGTTTTTTTAAACTAGCCCAAAACTCAATGGTTTTTTAAAAAAAAATTAGCCTTTATTTCAATGCAGTTACTGCTACTCGGTGAAGGAAGGTGACTGATAGAAGACCGAGAGGATTTGGTTCGTTTGAAAGGAAAAATGGATATTGTACTGCTAGTAGTATGTATTGTTGCCTATATCGGAGAAAGGTAAGACTGATGGAACCCTTTACTTATTTTTATTTTTTTTTTGAAGGAAAAGGTGGAGTATGGCCACCATGTTTCATTAATAAGCAGTTAATAAAACAAACTCAGAGTACTGAGTCAAATACAAAGCCTACAATTCATGAAAGAAAACATAAATCCTCCTCTAGCATGAGGGGTGAGACAACATGAAAGTACATATATGCTTTTACACAAGAACATCAAAGCATCTAACTCTCCCCAATAAAAGTACAACAAAAAACAACATACTCCTCCCAACAAAGCCCTGGGGTGGTGGGCATCTATCAACAGTACGGCCTCATCACTCAGTCGATCGTCGCTCCAATCTCGTTCTCCTCGTCGTCATACTCCTCGATCCGGAAGACACTGACAATTCTCCCACGAGGACCTGTTGCAGCGACAGAAGCCCAAAATGAAATAAGATACATAATGTGAGTCAAATTACCCGAAATACTATTACTAGTCCCACGAAAGTAACAGTTATTCCTATCAAGCCAAAGGACCCAGGTCGTTGCAGCGATAGAATAAGCCAGGCCTCCCTCATAGATCGTCTCTCGTTCGCGAAATTAGCACCGACCCAGAGGTCCTCGTACTTACTTGGGCACTCCCCTGTACCCAGTACACTAAGTACCTCAGCAAGGACCGCTTTACTCCTGGGGCACTCCAGGAATAGATGTTCCCTAGTCTCAGGAGCCGCATTGCAGAGCACATAGATAGTATCTGTTACCGCTGATTTCGGTGTGGGGGTAAACAGATAGAATTTGTGAGTCCGAGAAGAACCTGAACAGTTGACTCAGCCTTCTTGATCCTGGCGCAACCTGCAAGGAAGTGCGAAACACCGGGGTTGATTCCGGCGACGCACCCTCCGACGCTCTTGTCAGTAATCAGAAGAGATTAAGAAAGAGCTTAAAGTGGTGAAAAAGTGATTAACCTGTGACAATTGTAAGTTGGAGGTATTTATAGCCGCCATGGGAGTGAAGTTAGGGGCCTGATTTCCTGTCCAACTGTTTAGGAGTAAAATCCTCCCAATTAGTTTAGGAAACTAATCCCTAATCCCCACGTGAGAGGGTAACTGCCAATCAAGCCCTTTGATCTGGTCAAATCAGTGACCTTGATTCCCTCTTGTTGAGCCGGGTTTGTATCGGGTCGGAACCCGTACCCGGCTAAGGCGGATCCATTCGCGGGTTATTGGTTCTTTGCAAAAGAGACCCAGTACCTGCTTTGGACCCGTTTGTACGTGAAATTACCATTTTACCCCCGGGCGTCAAGATTTGTGCCTGATTTGGGCGGTCCTGATTGAACCCCGATTTTAGCCATATCACGAGCCCCTCACTCCCGAAGGCTGAGCTTGATCGGCCTTTGGGGAGTAGTTCATGTTGTTCTAATGGCCAGCGGTGTTGTATCGGAGCCAAAGCGAGAGGCTGCAAATCTTGAGGGAGGTAGTGTGGTGATTCTTCATGATCGGGTGGTGTTCTTGCATGAATATCTTCTCAGCTTTGTAATCTCTCGGTGAACAGTACGGTCGTTTCCCTCTGTTGAGAGTCGCGTCTTACCGGCGTCACAACTCCGACCCTTCCCAGAGCTCGACGACCAGAATGCCGAGGTCAGAGATCGGTTCGGCGATTCTTTCCGATGGGGAGAGGGACCTCGGCGTGGTCGCGAGCCTAGAGAGTGGGTTCGTCGAAGTCCGAAGGCCAGATTTCTCACGCACAGGGGGTCGGAACCAAGGACGTTTGGCAGTCAACGTCGACCTTAGGCCCATAACATGGTCGGTGGCGAGAACGTTCGACGTAAGTGCCGAACTCAAGCCTGTAGTACGATCGGTGGCAAGAACGCTCGGAGCGGGTGCCGAACTCACGCTCGTAATACGGTCGGTGGCAAGAACGCTCGGCAGCTGGTGCCGAGGCTTGAGACTTAGAGATTTTTTGGAGGTCTTGACTGCCGAACTCAAGCCCGTAATACGGTCGGTGGCAAGAACGCTCGGCGCGGGTGTCGAACTCACGCCCGTAATACGATCGGTGTCAAGAACGCTCGGCAGCTGGTGCCGAGGCTTGAGACTTAGAGATTTTTTGGAGATCTTGACTGCCGAACTCAAGCCCGTAATACGGTCGGTGTCAAGAACGCTCGGCAGCTGGTGCCGAGGCTTGAGACTTAGAGATTTTTTGGAGGTCTTGACTGCCGAACTCAAGCCCGTAATACGGTCGGTGGCAAGAACGCTCGGCGCGGGTGCCGAACTCACGCCCTTAATACGATCGGTGTCAAGAACGCTCGGCAGCTGGTGCCGAGGCTTGAGACTTAGAGATTTTTTGGAGATCTTGACTGCCGAACTCAAGCCCGTAATACGGTCGGTGTCAAGAACGCTCGGCAGCTGGTGCCGAGGCTTGAGACTTAGAGATTTTTTGGAGGTCTTGACTGCCGAACTCAAGCCCGTAATACGGTCGGTGGCAAGAATGCTCGGCGCGGGTGCCGAACTCACGCCCGTAATACGATCGGTGTCAAGAACGCTCGGCAGCTGGTGCCGAGGCTTGAGACTTAGAGATTTTTTGGAGATCTTGACTGCTGAACTCACGCCCGTAATATGATCGGTGGCAAGAATGCTCGGTAGCTGGTGCCGAGGCTTGAGACTTAGAGATTTTTTGGAGGTCTTGACTGCCGAACTCAAGCCCGTAATACGGTCGGTGTCAAGAACGCTCGGCAGCTGGTGCCAAGGCTTGAGACTTAGAGATTTTTTGGAGGTCTTGACTGCCGAACTCAAGCCCGTAATACGGTCGGTGTCAAGAACGCTCGGCAGCTGGTGCCGAGGCTTGAGACTTAGAGATTTTTTGGAGGTCTTGACTGCCGAACTCAAGCCCGTAATACAGTCGGTGGCAAGAACGCTCGGCGCGGGTGCCGAACTCACGCCCGTAATACGATCGGTGTCAAGAACGCTCGGCAGCTGGTGCCGAGGCTTGAGACTTGTTGATTTTGACAAAGCAGAGGAAGTTGAAAGAGTTTTTGTTCTCTTCGAAAAAGTCTTGGGAATCTGCCGAACTCACGTCCGTAAGACGGTCGGTGTCAAGAACGCTCTGCAGCTGGTGCCGAGGCTTGAGATTCGACGGTTCTGACGGATGTGACGGCCCCTGGGTTTCTGACAGATGTGACGTCCATTAATGCTGCGTCCCCTGGGCTTCTGCTGACGTGACTGTCATTAATGAGCCGTTCTGCCTGGCGTGGCAAACAAGGCGACGATTGGAGTCGCCTTTTGTCGTTTTGTGGGAGTGTGCCTGTGGTAAAGGCTCATTAACCTCGATTGATGCGCTGGCTTCTCTATAAAACCCCCACCCCCTCTTCATTTTTCACTTTTCAACTCTTCGCTCTGGTGTTTAGGTTTGTTCTTGCTAGAGCTCCAGGTGATCGCTGACCTTTTTCCGGCGAGCTTTCCGACGACATCTCCGTTCAAGGTAACTTATATTTTAGTTTCTAAACATGTCTGTCTCCGCCTCCTCTTCTTCGTCCGAGCCCTCCCTTGAAGTTACCGAAGCTCCGACCTCTAGCCGACCTCATAAAAGCAGGAAGGTGTTCGGCAAAGATTCTGTCGTGGAGGAGCCGAAGCGCATGGGGGAGTTCGGCAGATTACCGGGGCCGCTGACTGGGCTTCACAGGGTTCGGGAGCTTCCGGAGGGAGACGCCGAACGCATTGTGTACGGGAGGGCCCGGTCATTCGAGGAGAATCCGGCAAGGGAGATGACAGAGGCCGACGAGACGGTGTCAATCCTTCGCGAAGAGGACTTGGGGGTGATCCGGGACTGCTTTCAGATCCCGGAGGAGTACGAGCTTATGTTGCCGGGTCCCGGGGTTAGGGCCAACTCGCCGCTGCCGGTGACCGTGTGTTGCTGGCCGATCAATGCCTTTATTGTCGGGGCTCGGCTACCTCTCCATCCGTTCGCGGTTGCTGTATTAAGTTGGCTCGGGGTCAGCCCCATCCAACTTATGCCGAACGCATGGAGAGTAATAAACGGCTTCGTACTTCACTGCCAAGCCGCTCGGATTCAGCCGGAGCTGAACGTGCTTCGGACCATCTACCAGCTACATCAGGGGAACAGGTCGGCGTACCGGTACTATTTGACTCCGAGGCACGGAGGTCGGCTCGTCGTGTGCCCTGATTCCATCAAGTACTGGCGCGAGAAGTTTCTTCTGGTGCGCAGCCCGGAGGCCTGGCCCATCCCTGTTAGTTGGGTGGAAGGTGTGCCGAAGAAGGTGAAGGCGCTGCCGACACTTCGGCCCGAAGAGGAGGAGGCTGTTCGGGTACTCCTGGGTCGGCCGAAGCTTGACTGGAAGGATCTGACCGAGGACGTCCTGTTTAAGGGAGGGCTCGTTCATGCCGATCCCAGTACGCGGCTTCCTTTATTCATTATCGTTGTTTTACTTCTTGCACTTCATTTTTCATGGCTTGTTCCGAGCTAATCAACTTGTCTTATGGTGCAGAGTCTATGGATTATCAAGCGGTGTTGGCGCTGAGGGCAGGCCTCTCCAACAAGGCGCCGAAGAAGAGGAAGAGGGTGGTCTCCAAGCTGCCGACGGCGAAGTCTCCGAAGGTTACCGAGGTGACCGAGGAGGTGGAGATCCTGGAGAGCCCGGCTCCTGATGGCGTGGTTGCTTCGACGTCGACCAGGGTCGGCGAATTTCCCATCGCCGCAGCCCTCAACATGGCGACGCCGCCGCTGACGCGAGTGACCGAGGAGCTCCTGACCGAGGCTCACAAAAGGATCCACGTCCCGGACTGGCAAGTTCGGAAGCATGATGGGTTCCTCGGCAATTCTCTGGCGAGCATGGAGGCCATCAAGCACCTCGCCACGCCGAAGGATCGGGCGGCCATGGAGGCCGGACGGGAGGGAGACGACGTTATCGAGATAGCGCGCTCGGCGATGTCGGTGAGTGTCAGATCTATCCCCCCCTTTTTTATGCCGACCTTCTTAAGTTGAATTTTTTATGACTTCCTTGACTTCTAATTGCAGATCGTCGTCCATTTTGGGCACCTTACCGAGAGGCTGGCGGCCCAGGAGAAGGAGATGAAGAAGGAGTCCGACCAAGCTCGGAAGGAGAAGGCCCAGATTAGGAACGAGCTCGACAAGCTCGAGTTGAACTTTGAGGCGAAGTCGGCGAGGGTTGCCTACCTCGAGGACAGGGTTGCGACGCTGGAGGGCCAACTTCTTCAGCAAAAGGAGGAGGCGGCCAGGCAGTTGGCGGAGGCTGCCGAGGCCAAAGCAGCGACGGTGAAGCAAGCGGAGGATGCGACCTTGGAGAAGGCGCAAGGCTTCCTCGCCCAGAACATGGCCAAGGCCTTCGCCGATGCTCTCGCCCGAGTGACGGAGGCCTACCCCACCGTGGACTGCTCGGGTTGGAGGTTGTTCCCGGGGCACGTTGAAGGCTTCGACCCCGAGTCGGAGAGGGAAGAAGAAGAAGAGGAGAAGGGCGACGACGAGCCTGTGGCCGACCCCTCCGTCGGAGTTCAGGGGTCGGTGGTCACCCCCTTGGCGACGGTGGCCCCTTTGGAGGTATCGTCCCCGACCCCCTCTCGCCGCCCCGGGAAAGCGGTCGTGCCCTGACTCCATTTGTTTTTTCTTTTGTTTTTTAAGTGTAATGCCTAATAGCGGACTGGCCACCGCTACTTTTTTGAAATAAATGAAAAACACAAACTTTTTGGGCTCGATTTCGTGTCTTTGTCTGTTGACTGTTGAGCGCTCGAGCATTTGTTCGAAAGAACCCCTGAAGTCTGGGACTTAGACGACGTCTGAACTTTTGTTGCTTGTTTGCGTTTCTTTTCAGCTTGTTGTGGTAGCCCAAGATGTCGAGCGCACAGGCTCGGATGACAAAGTTCGCGCCGAGGCAGGCCTTGGGGCGACGAGGCTATGTCTGGCAAAATGTAGAGAGCGACTTTATGAAGTCGAGCTGGGACTGCGCCAAGCCGAAAGCGAGCGAAGCCAGCTTTAGCTCATCTTAGGGCAGCGGGACAGCGACATTCGACATCTGGAAGGTAGGATTGCCGAGATGACCCCCTCGAGTGAGGGCAAGGGTTCGCCGGCAGCCTTCATTAGCAGTCTTCGGACCAAGTGCTTTCGCCACACATTGTCAAAGGTAACGGCGGAGAGGGACAATCTGCTTTCGGAGATTCAGCACTTGCAAACTGTGGAGACGGAGCTTCGGACGGAAGGGGAGGAGCTGTCGACTAAGGTGGCCAAGCTTACAGCTGAACGGGATGAACTAGCGGCCGAAGTCGATGTGTTGAAGAGAGCCACGGTAGATAGGAGCATCGAAGTCACTCATCTTCGTCATCTCATCGCGAGCCACGTAGGTGTTCCGAACTCGGCAGTGCCTGCCTGCTTCGAGGTCGAGGTGAAAGACGGCTCCTTGAGGGGTCGGATTTCCGAACTGGAGGCAGAGGTAGCTCGCCTCAAACCGCGTTCGGGACCAATTAATGTGAGGATTACTTCATGTACCCGAGCGGAGAGCGAGCGCGACATCACTTTTTACGAGATGGCGACCCGTGCGCCTCTCGGCCATCCGAGCCCGGGGGATGCGCGGAGTTCAGTGGCCGTCTCGTCGAGTGGTGCATCCATTGGCGTAGCTGCCAGGAGTAGTGCCGAGGATACGTCGCAACTCGCTGGCCTGGGGCAGGTTTCTGGAAGTAAACGTCGCCGACCTCAGATGTCTCTGAAAAGAAACATCCCTGCGCCTCGGAGGCATTGACGATCATTTTTCTTCTTCATTTTTTTTTTTGAAAACTCTTTGTATTCAGCCAAGTGTAATGGGTCGGATAGTCGATCCTTGCTTCTTAATGCTTTGTAATCATGATGCGTGTAAGAGTTGTTTTTTTTAATAAAATTGAAGTTGACTCGCCCGTTGCTGTATTGTAGTTGCCCCACTCTTAGTTTAGTCGTGGAGTTGGCTTTAGAAATTCGATCGGAGCCGGGGTTTGAGACTTTGGACGTTTTTTGGTGGTCTTGACTGCCGAACTCAAGCCCGTAATACGGTCGGTGGCAAGAACGCTCGGTGCGGGTGCCGAACTCGTGCCCGTAATATGGTCGGTGTCAAGAACGCTCGGCATCTGGTGCCGAGGCTAGAGACTTGTCGATTTTTTGCGGTTCTTGATCGCCGAACTCAAGTCTGTAATACGGTCGGTGGCAAGAATGCTCGGCGCGGGTGCCGAACTTACGCCCGTAATACGGTCAGTGTCAAGAACGCTCGGCAGCTGGTGCCGAGGCTTGAGACTTGTTGATTTTTTGCGGTTCTTGATCGCCGAACTCAAATCTGTAATACAGTCGGTGGCAAGAACGCTCGGCGCGGGTGCCGAACTTACACCCGTAATACGGTCTGTGTCAAGAACGCTCAGCAGCTGGTGCCGAGGCTTGAGACTTGTTGATTTTTTGATGATCTTGACTGCCGAACCCAAGCCCGTAATACGGTCGGTGGCAAGAACACTCGGCGCGGGTGCCGAACTCACGCCTGTATTACGGTCTGTGCCAAGAACGCTCGACAACCAAGTGTTGGAGTCCGAATCATCGTTAATTCAAGGGGCGTTAGAGCAATTCCGAATGGTGAACCACTTTGTCACGCCCCAAATTTTTTTTTTTTTTTTTTTTTTTTTTTTTTTTTTTTTCCAAACTAAGTCTCCAAATTCAATTCTTTTAATTTCTATATCACTTTAATCATAAACTAAGAAAGTTATATTTCAGGAAAAATTTTGACAGAGTCTCCCCTGTAAATTTTGCCCCGAAACACAAAAAGCTTACGGAATTCTGCTCAAAATTCCGTAGCTCACAAAATATACAATAAATTTACGGGCTCCCCAGGCCAAAATGAGCAGAAACATACAGGCAATAATATATAATGCTCTGGGGGCCAAACTCATAACGAATTATCAAATATCAAATAAAAACCATAAATTTCTTTGAAAAACGAGGTAAAATTTTAGTAAAACTTCTGTAAAACCTACCACAAAGCCCAGTACTCCACCACGAGGTGGGTACGGGTCACAAACATACCGCGTCACCCAGCACTATACTCATCGTCATCTTTTACCTTACGCAACTACGCCTCACCTCTGCACTGATGAGAACCTGTAACAGTAGGGGATCTAGGGTCGTCCTCGGACTCCCCTAACCCCCCAAACACTAAGGGGTTAGCCATTTCTGGTGTGAGTATAATTTAAAAATTCTAACAATTAAATTAAATTGTATAACGAAAATAATTTTAAACTTACAACCATCGAGTGAGAACATACATCTTGAACCTCTGAACTTTAAAACATCATACATACGGCTTTCTTTTCAATTACTCTTCAAATCTGGATCAAATTATAAATTTGCCCATACTCACACATTCCACTATATTTTACACATCAACCTCATACCTATCCTTGCCTTATATTCGCACAATACGACTTTCCATAAATACTCACATAAAGTCTCTAACTCTTTTCTTCGTACTTTTATAACTCCGCACTTCATTTTCCATTCGTTTACATCTACGAACTCATGACTCATATTCTCAAATACTCATTTCATTCATAAACCCCTTTCTTTCTCAATTTCATATTTCATAACACCGCGTTCATTTATTTCTTATAACCCATATTATCACGCAAGCATATATTCACATTAATTCCTTTCTTATGTCAAAATATAACACTTCGTTACCAATTGCAATTCACTCACATTTCATCACATCATACACATATCACTTATTAAATACTCATTCTTATCACATCAAAAATATATTTTATAACTCATTCTCATCCCGTTATATCACTTCGCTATTATTCAAGTTAGTTTATGACTAACTTACTTTCATCTTCACTTTGCTTTATTTCTCATTTCCATCAATCGTTACCACTTTCTTACCAACTCCCCCTGCGAATTGAGCCAAGGCAGGTAGTTCCTACTATTTCCACCGAAATAGCAGGCAGGTAGTTCCTTGACACAATTCCAAGGTACGACTCATATCAATCTGTATTTTACTTTAATAACCCCATACGTAATACAATTACTTCATATCATTATTTATCCTTACTTATTTAATTCTTCACTTCCATTAATCATAGCCCTATCATGCCCACTCACCCTGCGAATTATGCCAAGGCAGGTAGTTCCCACTATTTCCACAGAAACAGCGGGCAGGTAGTTCCTTGACATAATCCCAAGGTGGAACCACTCATATCATACTGTATTTTACTTCAATCTCCATTCATAACTCATAAGACCGCTTACTTTAACTTTTCATTCTCATATTATATCTCACCTTACCTTTCATTCATGATTGCATAACTCTTCTTTATTTCTAACATTCATTCACATACATACTCTATATACTATTCATTTCTTTACTTGACTTTCTCACTCTCCTCTACTCATGTTCATTCATTTGTCAATATCGCATCATAAGTATAGCCATATGCCAACATATATCCACACACACACACACACACATATATATATATATATATATATATATCTCCCGTAGTATATTCATATCTCCCATAATATAAATAATCTCCGTAAAATATCATATCATCCGTATCTTTACATAAACATATATTCTTTCAATACACATTCACCTTTATATTTTCTCCTTTTCAGTGCCCACACAACTGACCTCCTCGTACAACACAGGGATCTCTGTGCCTCCCATCCCGTACATTTCAATCCCGCGAACCCACCACATCACCCAGATCCAGGTGTCCTAAGCATCTACCATTTGTGGGCTGGATTGAAAGTACAGTTGCGCGCTTGTCCAACCAAGACTAAAGCCAAAAGGCTAATCAAAACAAAATATATCACGCGGATCGATGCTCACACAGAGTCTTACACGTCCGAGGCTACGTCTTCCTCCTGGCCCTATACCAGCGAGGGAAACTCCTGATCCCCAAACATTGTTTGGGGCAATATATAAATATAACTCCTGTTCCCGGGTGTATCCCGGGCCTGTGGGGTCTAGCCCAAACCCCGGGAGATTGTGCGGCACTGCAATATTTAATTCTCCTTTATATACACATACATATCTCCTTTATTATATACTCCTTCACAATATAACTCCTGTTCCCCAAATATAATTTGGGGCAATATATAAATAAATATATATACAACTCCTGTTCCCCAAATATAATTTGGGGCAATATATAACTCCTTTAATATAACACCTTTATAAATAACTCCTTTAGTATAACACCTTGATAGAATAACTCCTTTAATATAACTCCTTTATAATGAGACTCCTTTATAATACTCATTTGATAAGATATCTCCATATATTTATTTATAATATATCTCCTTTATAATATTTCTCCATATACATCTCTCTCCTTTATAATATGACTCCATAAATAAATATATCTCCTTTTATAACAGAACTTCTTTATACTATCACTGCTTTATAATACAATTCCTTTATAAAATAACTCCTTTATAAAATTACTCCACATATAAATATATCTCCTTTAAAACATAACTCTTTTATCATATACTTTCGCCGTTATCACCTAACATGAAAGCATACACTCCATTAAATTCATAAGCATGCACAAACTATTAGTCTCATCAATTATCGTATCAAATTCTCATTTACGACCCACACGTCACACATACATCACACCCATTTCACATCACAATATCACATAAAATTTCCAATTTATCACCCCCATATCACACCTACACCATATCATCGTTTCGTCATGTTATCATAGCACATTGTCATATCAACATATCTACACACCAAGCTTTTCATCTTTTCACATTAGTCATAAGATCGCACATCACACATACAAATACATTCACATACACATATTTAATCATTACAACCCCGAAGCATATAGAAATTTATCTACAAACATCCACACATTTCCATACATATATATATTTTAATTTCTCACATCTCATAATTTACTCCGTATTATACTCATGACTTTCCCATATTTAAGATACTTCACATTTCACATATAACAAGCCATGTTTTGACATTATCAAAGCACATTATGCACATAAAATAAAAGGTCATACTCACAGAATATCCCGCGAGGACTCGAAACACCACCATGCCATCCCGCATCCAAGTCGCTATTATATCCTATCATCAAATTTCAAAGCAATTAATGCTCAAAACGTCCAAATCAACCATAGAAAATAATAGCACTATTCCAAATATCACGCAAGCGTTTATTGAACGCCTGGGATACACACGTGCATTGCACGTAACATTCGAATTACTACAGAATTTTATCCCCATAAAATTACTAAAATCACCCCCAAATTATTCTAATGGTTCTACTAAAATTCTACTACCATAAAAGAGAAATTTCTCATATCTACAATTCTCTTTTACAAACCCAAAATTCTAATTTATTAGCAACTTGCTAAATCTCCCATAATGTGTCAATTTCTCATCTCAACTGTCCCCAACATCTCCTAATCTCCCCACTACAATATTTCTATTCAAAATAAATTAACCACACTAAATTTTATACAAAAATAAAATCTAGGGTTTACCTTTTCGAAACTCTTTCGAAAAACGGACTTCGCCACGACGTAGAAGACCCTTCTATTAGTGTATCCCCTAATTTAATTTGGAAGTGATGAAGGATTGGAGGGGGTTTGAGGTGGAGAGAGAAAGACCGAATGGGTCTCGTGCTCCAGGTTCGATCGGGAAAAGAAAAAGAAAAAGAACCGAAGAAGAAGGAAGGGAAAGGGGGTGTTTATAAGAAAATAATTACCAAACTGACCCACTGTAGAAAGTATTTACCGAACTGGTCCACTTTCGAAAATATTTACCAAAGTTAGTCCATAACTGGTCCACTTTCGAAAATATTTGGGTTGAGGACAAATTACACTAAGGTGTTCTCCCATTATAGTAGTAGAGATAAAATTATAATAATAATAATATTTTTATAAATGGATATTTACAAATAGACCCCTAGACCTCCAAAATATTTCAAGTAAACCCCAACTCTTTTCTATAAGAATACAAACAATACAAAACACATTAAAATTATCTTATAATAATAATCCCCCAAAATTATAAAATAAAATAAACTATATTTCCTCGCATAAAATCTCAACTATTAACTCTAACATAATAATAATACCAATCGAACACGAATCCAAACACAAATATCAATAGTTAAAATAAACATACACCAAATAAAATTATCACCACTCAAGGAATATAAAAATGGGTATTTTTGATATTTTGCAAATTCGAGGTGTTACATTCTACACACCTCAAAAGAAGCTCGTCCTCGAGCTACAAGGGTCAAGAAAACTGTTCAAACAATTCCAGATACTTACTCTTCACCAATTTCCCACATTCCTAATTATAATCGTTATTATAATGCACCACTGAACTTTCAACAACTGGGCAACTTGAAGTCCTGATTACCGCTAATCTACATAACTCTCTTGTCAACTACACACCTCAAAAGAGGCTTATCCATTCTTGTCAAATAACTGACATCCTTCTTCGTTCCAGGCCACTTAAAAGTCCTTCTAAACTCTCGATAATTGATACTCAATCTCAAGGAATCATCCTCTCTTATATCAATAAGTTACCAACCACCTCCTTAATCTTCCCCTTGGGTTTTACCACCAAACCCAACAGACATACTCACATCGTCTAAGACATTTCACACAAGTAGAAACTGAGTCTCATAGGGCCTTCTCACCCGAATCATTCATGCATCATACCTCAACTATGCATAAAGCCTTCCTAACCCACCCATTACCTTATATCAAATAATAACAATTACTACACAACCCCGCGATCTATAAAACATATATAAAATTTCCAAGGAATAGCCCTTCACACCCACATCAATCAATGTACCCCAATAACACACAAATTCTTATAGGGCTTTCAAAAAAAAGTATAATATATATAGGGCTAAAAATATCATGACACAAAGTCAGACAAAAGTCTAAAGGGTTCACTCCATTCAACAAAAGAACTGTTACTAAACAAAACACCCACAAAACATAAAACACTTCATCTCCATGACTTAGCAAGAATGAACCCATACTCACATGACAGGATCACTAGGATACAAACCATCACAAAATCTATCCTAGTTAACCTAAGCTCTGATACCAAACTGTCACGCCCCAAATTTTTTTTTTTTTTTTTTTTTTTTTTTTTTTTTTTTTTTCCAAACTAAGTCTCCAAATTCAATTCTTTTAATTTCTATATCACTTTAATCATAAACTAAGAAAGTTATATTTCAGGAAAAATTTTGACAGAGTCTCCCCTGTAAATTTTGCCCCGAAACACAAAAAGCTTACGGAATTCTGCTCAAAATTCCGTAGCTCACAAAATATACAATAAATTTACGGGCTCCCCAGGCCAAAATGAGCAGAAACATACAGGCAATAATATATAATGCTCTGGGGGCCAAACTCATAACGAATTATCAAATATCAAATAAAAACCATAAATTTCTTTGAAAAACGAGGTAAAATTTTAGTAAAACTTCTGTAAAACCTACCACAAAGCCCAGTACTCCACCACGAGGTGGGTACGGGTCACAAACATACCGCGTCACCCAGCACTATACTCATCGTCATCTTTTACCTTACGCAACTACGCCTCACCTCTGCACTGATGAGAACCTGTAACAGTAGGGGATCTAGGGTCGTCCTCGGACTCCCCTAACCCCCCAAACACTAAGGGGTTAGCCATTTCTGGTGTGAGTATAATTTAAAAATTCTAACAATTAAATTAAATTGTATAACGAAAATAATTTTAAACTTACAACCATCGAGTGAGAACATACATCTTGAACCTCTGAACTTTAAAACATCATACATACGGCTTTCTTTTCAATTACTCTTCAAATCTGGATCAAATTATAAATTTGCCCATACTCACACATTCCACTATATTTTACACATCAACCTCATACCTATCCTTGCCTTATATTCGCACAATACGACTTTCCATAAATACTCACATAAAGTCTCTAACTCTTTTCTTCGTACTTTTATAACTCCGCACTTCATTTTCCATTCGTTTACATCTACGAACTCATGACTCATATTCTCAAATACTCATTTCATTCATAAACCCCTTTCTTTCTCAATTTCATATTTCATAACACCGCGTTCATTTATTTCTTATAACCCATATTATCACGCAAGCATATATTCACATTAATTCCTTTCTTATGTCAAAATATAACACTTCGTTACCAATTGCAATTCACTCACATTTCATCACATCATACACATATCACTTATTAAATACTCATTCTTATCACATCAAAAATATATTTTATAACTCATTCTCATCCCGTTATATCACTTCGCTATTATTCAAGTTAGTTTATGACTAACTTACTTTCATCTTCACTTTGCTTTATTTCTCATTTCCATCAATCGTTACCACTTTCTTACCAACTCCCCCTGCGAATTGAGCCAAGGCAGGTAGTTCCTACTATTTCCACCGAAATAGCAGGCAGGTAGTTCCTTGACACAATTCCAAGGTACGACTCATATCAATCTGTATTTTACTTTAATAACCCCATACGTAATACAATTACTTCATATCATTATTTATCCTTACTTATTTAATTCTTCACTTCCATTAATCATAGCCCTATCATGCCCACTCACCCTGCGAATTATGCCAAGGCAGGTAGTTCCCACTATTTCCACAGAAACAGCGGGCAGGTAGTTCCTTGACATAATCCCAAGGTGGAACCACTCATATCATACTGTATTTTACTTCAATCTCCATTCATAACTCATAAGACCGCTTACTTTAACTTTTCATTCTCATATTATATCTCACCTTACCTTTCATTCATGATTGCATAACTCTTCTTTATTTCTAACATTCATTCACATACATACTCTATATACTATTCATTTCTTTACTTGACTTTCTCACTCTCCTCTACTCATGTTCATTCATTTGTCAATATCGCATCATAAGTATAGCCATATGCCAACATATATCCACACACACACACACACACATATATATATATATATATATATATCTCCCGTAGTATATTCATATCTCCCATAATATAAATAATCTCCGTAAAATATCATATCATCCGTATCTTTACATAAACATATATTCTTTCAATACACATTCACCTTTATATTTTCTCCTTTTCAGTGCCCACACAACTGACCTCCTCGTACAACACAGGGATCTCTGTGCCTCCCATCCCGTACATTTCAATCCCGCGAACCCACCACATCACCCAGATCCAGGTGTCCTAAGCATCTACCATTTGTGGGCTGGATTGAAAGTACAGTTGCGCGCTTGTCCAACCAAGACTAAAGCCAAAAGGCTAATCAAAACAAAATATATCACGCGGATCGATGCTCACACAGAGTCTTACACGTCCGAGGCTACGTCTTCCTCCTGGCCCTATACCAGCGAGGGAAACTCCTGATCCCCAAACATTGTTTGGGGCAATATATAAATATAACTCCTGTTCCCGGGTGTATCCCGGGCCTGTGGGGTCTAGCCCAAACCCCGGGAGATTGTGCGGCACTGCAATATTTAATTCTCCTTTATATACACATACATATCTCCTTTATTATATACTCCTTCACAATATAACTCCTGTTCCCCAAATATAATTTGGGGCAATATATAAATAAATATATATACAACTCCTGTTCCCCAAATATAATTTGGGGCAATATATAACTCCTTTAATATAACACCTTTATAAATAACTCCTTTAGTATAACACCTTGATAGAATAACTCCTTTAATATAACTCCTTTATAATGAGACTCCTTTATAATACTCATTTGATAAGATATCTCCATATATTTATTTATAATATATCTCCTTTATAATATTTCTCCATATACATCTCTCTCCTTTATAATATGACTCCATAAATAAATATATCTCCTTTTATAACAGAACTTCTTTATACTATCACTGCTTTATAATACAATTCCTTTATAAAATAACTCCTTTATAAAATTACTCCACATATAAATATATCTCCTTTAAAACATAACTCTTTTATCATATACTTTCGCCGTTATCACCTAACATGAAAGCATACACTCCATTAAATTCATAAGCATGCACAAACTATTAGTCTCATCAATTATCGTATCAAATTCTCATTTACGACCCACACGTCACACATACATCACACCCATTTCACATCACAATATCACATAAAATTTCCAATTTATCACCCCCATATCACACCTACACCATATCATCGTTTCGTCATGTTATCATAGCACATTGTCATATCAACATATCTACACACCAAGCTTTTCATCTTTTCACATTAGTCATAAGATCGCACATCACACATACAAATACATTCACATACACATATTTAATCATTACAACCCCGAAGCATATAGAAATTTATCTACAAACATCCACACATTTCCATACATATATATATTTTAATTTCTCACATCTCATAATTTACTCCGTATTATACTCATGACTTTCCCATATTTAAGATACTTCACATTTCACATATAACAAGCCATGTTTTGACATTATCAAAGCACATTATGCACATAAAATAAAAGGTCATACTCACAGAATATCCCGCGAGGACTCGAAACACCACCATGCCATCCCGCATCCAAGTCGCTATTATATCCTATCATCAAATTTCAAAGCAATTAATGCTCAAAACGTCCAAATCAACCATAGAAAATAATAGCACTATTCCAAATATCACGCAAGCGTTTATTGAACGCCTGGGATACACACGTGCATTGCACGTAACATTCGAATTACTACAGAATTTTATCCCCATAAAATTACTAAAATCACCCCCAAATTATTCTAATGGTTCTACTAAAATTCTACTACCATAAAAGAGAAATTTCTCATATCTACAATTCTCTTTTACAAACCCAAAATTCTAATTTATTAGCAACTTGCTAAATCTCCCATAATGTGTCAATTTCTCATCTCAACTGTCCCCAACATCTCCTAATCTCCCCACTACAATATTTCTATTCAAAATAAATTAACCACACTAAATTTTATACAAAAATAAAATCTAGGGTTTACCTTTTCGAAACTCTTTCGAAAAACGGACTTCGCCACGACGTAGAAGACCCTTCTATTAGTGTATCCCCTAATTTAATTTGGAAGTGATGAAGGATTGGAGGGGGTTTGAGGTGGAGAGAGAAAGACCGAATGGGTCTCGTGCTCCAGGTTCGATCGGGAAAAGAAAAAGAAAAAGAACCGAAGAAGAAGGAAGGGAAAGGGGGTGTTTATAAGAAAATAATTACCAAACTGACCCACTGTAGAAAGTATTTACCGAACTGGTCCACTTTCGAAAATATTTACCAAAGTTAGTCCATAACTGGTCCACTTTCGAAAATATTTGGGTTGAGGACAAATTACACTAAGGTGTTCTCCCATTATAGTAGTAGAGATAAAATTATAATAATAATAATATTTTTATAAATGGATATTTACAAATAGACCCCTAGACCTCCAAAATATTTCAAGTAAACCCCAACTCTTTTCTATAAGAATACAAACAATACAAAACACATTAAAATTATCTTATAATAATAATCCCCCAAAATTATAAAATAAAATAAACTATATTTCCTCGCATAAAATCTCAACTATTAACTCTAACATAATAATAATACCAATCGAACACGAATCCAAACACAAATATCAATAGTTAAAATAAACATACACCAAATAAAATTATCACCACTCAAGGAATATAAAAATGGGTATTTTTGATATTTTGCAAATTCGAGGTGTTACACACTTCTAGCTTGCTTAGTAGCAAACTTGCGAAGTGGAATCGAGCCAAGTGTTGGACTCCGTACCATTCGACGGTTGTAGGAGCAATTCCGAATGGCGAACTACTTCTAGTTCGCTTAGGAGCGAACTTGCGAAGTAGAATCGAGCCAAGTGTTGGACTCCGAACCATCGTTAATTCAAGGGGCGTTGGAGCAATTCCGAATGGCGAACCACTTCTAGCTTGCTTAGTAGCGAACTTGCGAAGTGGAATCGAGCCAAGTGTTGGACTCCGTACCATTCGACGGTTGTAGGAGCAATTCCGAATGGCGAACTACTTCTAGTTCGCTTAGGAGCGAACTTGCGAAGTAGAATCGAGCCAAGTGTTGGACTCCGAACCATCATTAATTTAAGAGGCGTTGGAGCAATTCCGAATGGCGAACCACTTCTAGCTTGCTTAGTAGCGAACTTGCGAAGTGGAATCGAGCCAAGTGTTGGACTCCGTACCATTCGACGGTTGTAGGAGCAATTCCGAATGGCGAACTACTTCTAGTTCGCTTAGGAGCGAACTTGCGAAGTAGAATCGAGCCAAGTGTTGGACTCCGAACCATCGTTAATTCAACGGTTGTGGGAGCAGTTCCGAACGACGGTCTACCGTGGGCTCGTCCGGGGACGAGCCGGGAAGGTGAAGTCGAATGGGACGTGGACTCCGAACCATTGGTTGAAATCACAATTTAAAAAGTAGGTGGTAAGAGGGGAGAGAAACATGCGAATTTACAAACACAAAAGAGCTTTCTTTATTGATAATCGACGACGAACCGTTTTACATAGTACAATTTATGAAAATGGGTTACAAGTCGGAGGACTGGAATGGCTCGATATCTCCTGATACTTAGATCGGTGCCGGAGCGCTTTCTTGGTATTTTAGGAGGTGGTCGGCATTCCAGGTCCTCGGAAGCTCTCTGCCCTCTAGGTCTTCAAGGCGATATGTTCCAGGCCGAACAACTTTCGTGATCCTGTACGGCCCTTCCCAGTTCGGAGCTAGCTTGCTCTTCTGACTGGGGAGGGATATAGCTAGTTTTCTCAAGACCAAATCCCCTTGCTTAAGGTTGGCGGGTCGGACCTTTTTGTTGTACGACAGTTCAACTCTTCTTCGGTAGACCTGCTACCGAATCGACGCCCTTTCCCTCAGCTCGTCTATCAAGTCCAAGTCTGCTCTGAGGTCCCTGGCATTCTGTGCTTCGTCATAGGCTGTGAGCCGAGGGGAAGGTATTCCGACCTCGAGAGGTATCATGGCCTCGGACCCATAGGTGAGGTTGAAAGGGGACTCGCCTGTGGGGGTCCGCTTGCTCGTGCGGTAGTTCCATAGGACGTTGGGGAGTTGGTCGACCCATAATCCCTTGGAACTTTTGTCGAGCCTTTTCTTGATGCCTGCGAGGATCTGCCGGTTAGCATTTTCTGCCTGTCCGTTCGACTGAGGGTGGGAGACGGACGAGAAGCGCTGCTGAATGGCCAGGTCGTCGCATAGAGCTCGGAACGCTGCGCCCGTGAACTGAGTCCCGTTGTCCGTTACGAGGACACGGGGAACGCCGAACCTGCATATGATGCTCTTCCAGAAGAACTGTACCACTTTGTTCTCGGTTATAGTGGCGAGGGGCTCGGCCTCGACCCACTTCGAGAAGTAGTCAATGGCTACGACCAAGAACCTGAACTGACCCGGAGCCGGAGGGAAGGGCCCTAGTAAGTCCATGCCCCACATTGCGAAGGGGATGGGACTTGATAGGGAGGCGAGGTTGGCCTGAGGGAGGCATCGGATGCTAGAGTGTCTCTGACAGGAGCTGCATTGCCGAACGTGTCGTTCGGCGTCTTGAAGGAGGGTCGGCCAGAAGTACCCATAATTCAAAGCTTTTCGGGCCAAGGACCTAAACCCCGAGTGCGCCCCTCCGATGCCTTCGTGGAGCTCTTGTAGGGCATATTCGGCCTGATCCGGAGAGAGGCACCTTAGGTACGGTCGGCCGTCTATTTGAGAGAAAGAGCGTTTGTATAGGATACCCTCGACCAAGACATAGCGCTCGGCCCGAGTTCTGACTCGGCGTGCTTCCTTGGGATCCGAGGGCAGAACCCCGTCCCTTAAGAATTCTACCAGTGGCTTCATCCAATTGTCTTGTAGCATGACCGACAATGATTCTGCCGAGGCAGGGGTCTCGTCTTCGATGCTCGGCTTGGAGAGGACTTCGATCAGTACGGTCTGTTCGAGACCTTGCAGTGACGACGAGGCCAATTTGGAGAGGGCATCGGCCTGTGAGTTCTCTTCCCGAGGGACCCGCTGGATGAGCGCCTCCTCGAACCGGCCCATGAGGTCCCGAACCCTAACAAGGTACTTTGCCATCCGCTCATCTCGAGCTTCGTACTCGCCCGAGACATGGTTCACGATGAGCTGGGAATCGCTGTGGATTCGGAGGCACTGCGCCCCAGCACTTCATGCAAGTCCAAGCCCAGCGATGAGTGCTTCGTACTCCGCCTCGTTGTTTGAGGCCTTGAAGTTCATACGGATCGCGTACTGGAGGACGAAGTCGTCAGGGCCATTCAGAATGACGCCAGTGCCGCTTCCTTCATTACAAGAGGATCCGTCCACGAAGACTGTCCAAATAGGGGGTCCATTCGGAATGTGTTCGACCTCAGGGATAGTGGACTCCACGATGAAGTCGGCGAGCGCCTGTGCCTTAATCGCTGTTCGAGACTGGTAAGTGATGTCATGCTGGCTCAGCTCTATGGACCACTTCATCAGCCGGCCCGAGGTCTCACGCTTGTAGAGGATCTGCTTCAGAGGTTGGTCGGTGAGGACGACGATCGAGTGGGACTGAAAGTATGGCCGAAGCTTCCTCGCCGCTGTGACTAGGGTGTAGGTCATTTTCTCAATCTTCGGATAGCGGAGCTCGGCGTCCCGAAGCACCTTGCTCACGTAGTAGATGGGCCTTTGGGACCGGTCCTCCTCTCTTACCAGGACAACACTTAGGGTCTGCTCGGAAGCAGCCAAGTAGACGAAGAGGGTCTTGCCCGGGACTGGTTTGCTGAGCAGAGGGGGGTTCACCAAGTATGCCTTCAGTTGGTCGAACGACTCCTGTTGTGGCTGGCCCCATTCAAAACCTTTAGCCCCCCTGAGTGCTTTGAAGAAGGGGAGGCACTTTTCCCCCGACTTCGAGAGGAACCGACCGATAGCAGCGAGCCGACCGGTGAGCTTCTGCACCTCCTTGATGTTCCGAGGCTGGGCCATGTCTAATATGGCCTTAATCTTTTCGGGGTTAGCTTCGATTCCTCGTTGGCTTACCATGAAATCGAGGAATTTTCCCGAGGAGACCCCGAACGCACACTTGTTTGGGTTCAGCCGCATGTTGTGCTTTCTCAACACGCCGAAGGCCTCCTGGAGGTCGGCTACGTGATCGGTGCCTCGGATGCTTTTGACGAGCATGTCGTCAACGTACACCTCCATGTTTCGGCCGATCTGGCTCTGGAAGACCTTGTTGACGAGGCGCTGGTAGGTGGCGCCTGCGTTCTTCAAGCCGAACGGCATTACCCGGTAGCAGTAGAGGCCTTGGTCGGTGACGAAGGAGGTCTTCGGAATGTTCGGAGGGAACATTCGGATTTGATTGTACCCCGAGAAGGCGTCCATGAAGCTGAGGAGCTCATGGCCCGAGGTGGCGTCAATAAGGGTGTCGATGTTCGGGAGAGGGAATGGGTCCTTCGGACACGCCTTGTTCAGGTCGGTAAAGTCAATGCATATCCTCCACGAGCCATTGGACTTCTTGACCATTACAACATTCGACAGCCACTCGGGGTAATTTACCTCCTGTATGAACTTGGCCTTCAGAAGTTTATCAACCTCCTCCTTGATGGCCTGTTGTCGCTCGGGAACGAACTTTCGCCTCTTCTGCTGAACCGGTTTGCACCCCGGTTCGACACTTAGGCGATGGACGAGCAGCTCCTCGGAAATGCCGGGCATGTCCGCGGCCGACCAAGCGAACAAGTCGCAGTTATCCCGGATGCATTGAATCAGGTCCGAGCACAGTGCGGTCGGCAAGGACTTGCTGATGAGGAACTTCCGGCTCGGGTCCTCGTCCGAGAAGAGCACTTCTTCTAACTCGTTCGCCGGCTCGGACGTCGGCCGAGCTTTTGGCTCGGGGATTTCTAGTGTCTCGAGCGAGAGCACTGGTCCCCCGGTGGAAGTCATGTAGCACTTCCGGGCTGTTTCTTGGCTTCCCGTGACCTCCCCTACTCCCGACCGAGTGGGGAACTTCATTTTCAAATGATACGCCGAGGGGACAGCTTCCAGGGCGGCTAGGCCGGGACGGCCTAGAATGACATTATACGCTGCCGGGATGTCGACGACCATGAAGTCCATCGGCTCGGTCCGGGTAGTAGGGGTGCTTCCCGCAGTAACGTCTAGGGTTATCACCCCCGCGACGGTTACCGGGACTCCCGTGAACCCGTGGAGTGTGTAACCGGCCGGCTTGAGACGGTCCCGGGACAGCTGCAGGCCTCGGAAGGCCGAGAGGAAGAGGATATTGACCGAACTCCCATTGTCTACTAAAATCCTCTGCACCTTGAAGTTGGCCATGCGGAGGTCGATGACAAGGGCATCGCAGTGTGGGGTTCGGACCCCTTCGAGGTCGGCATCGGAGAAAGACACAGGGACGCCGAGACCTTTGGGGGGAGGGGCACTGTGGACCGAGTTGACCTCTCGGACGAAGGCCTTCCGGGAGGAATTAGAGGAGCCCCCCATAGGGCCCCCGTGGATCAGGTGCAGAATCCGTTCCTCCTCGAACTCGGGCATTTCCTCACGCCGCTCGGAGCGCTTGTTAGCCCCCCGAGGCGGAGGAGAGCTGCGATCCGTCCGGTCGTTAGCCTTCACGAACTTGGCCAACTGCCCCCTCCGGATGAGAGCTTCAATCTCATCTCTCAAAGCCCGGCAGTCATTCGTGTCGTGGCCGTGGTCTCGGTGGTAACGACACCACTTATCTTTGTTCCTCCTCTTCGCTGGGGTGTGCATCCTCGGAGCTGGAGGGATGACCCCCTCCTTCTCCACCTCCATTAGGATAGTAGAGACATTAGTGGTGAGGGGAGTGAACTTCTCGAACCTTGGGGGGGGGGGGGGGGGCGCTGACCGCCATTGTCCTTCTGAGCTTTCTTGGACCCCTCTTCCCCCGTCGCCTTCCTCTTCGACCCTGTGGAGGGCCCTCCGAAGCTCGGAAGGGCTTCAGCCTCCTCTGCTCGGATGTACTTCTCGCACCTCAGGAGGAGGTCGGCGAAGTCATGCGGGGGCTTCTTGGCTAGGGACGATCGGAGGTTGGCGTTAAGGACGTTCGACTGGAACGCCACGGTGGCCACGGACTGGTCTAAGGAGGCGATAGACCTGACCTCTGCGGTGAATCTCTTCACATAGTCCCGCAGCTTCTCTTCCCTTTCCTGCCGCAGGTTCAGCAGGGAAAGACTTGTCTTCTCGGCTCGCCTGCTACTCACGAAGTGAGTAATGAACAGTGTTTCAAACTGCTCGAACGAAAAGATGGAGGAGGGGGCGAGCCTGGAATACCATTCCCGAGCCGACCCCCTGAGGGTGGCAGGGAAGGTCCTGCAGAGCACCGCGTCGGAAGCTTGATGGATCAGCATCAGGGTCTTGAAGCTTTCGACGTGATCGACCGGGTCGGATTCCCCTGAGTATGTTTCAAACTGTGGCGGTTTGAAACTCCTCGGTATGTGGGCCTCCATGATCGACCGTGAGAAGGGGGGTCGGCTGGGACGGAAGGTTCCTGCTCGGGACTCCTCCTCCCTGTCCATGCGGCCGATACGCCTTTCCACTTCGTGGATACGGCGGATGAGGGCGTCGTCCCTTCGCTGGTAATCGTATGACCCCCCGGACTCCTCTTCATAGGAGGGGGAGCGCGGACTCTGGCGCCGGTAGTCCTGGGATCGGCGAGGACTATATTGCTGCCGCTGGCGGCTGGGAGCCGGGGAAGGACTTCGGGTTCGGCGGCGAGGACTGGGGTCCCTCGGGGGCGTCGGGGCCCTCTGAGCATTCTGGACGTTCTGCCGAAGGTTGAGAGCCTGCAGAACGGTCTCCTGAAATTGGAGGAATTCGGCCCGACTGATAGGCACCTCTCGGTCCCTCGGATGACGCCGATCCCCGGGGGAATGCGGCCTCCTCCTTCGGCACTCGGGAGACGCCGCTCGGCCTCTGCGGTCCGGGGACCTTCTGCCGTCTCGGCGACGAGGGGACCGCTCACCCTGACGCTGGCAGGAGGCTCCCTCTCGGGCCCGCCTCTCGTCAAGGTGGGTGCGGAGGTCGTCGTCCTTCTGGCGGTTCAGGAGTGTGATGCGGAGGTCGGGATGATGAGAAGCCATTGAGTCCGAGGACCCATTATGGGCCGAAACATGCTCCGGGTTGAGGGGCTGCTTCTGTTTCCGAGCATTATGGCCGGAAGGGCCATTGTTGGGTTGCTGCTTGGGATGAGGAGGTGGGACCTGCTGGGCCGGTGGAGGAAGATCGGACTGTGGAATAGGATTGATAGGGGCTTCCTCCGTAGGGTCGGCGGTGTTGGCCACACGGTTCGACCCTCTAGATCTGACCTTCTTCGGAGGCATGGCTGCAGAGGACGACGAGGAAGAAGCTGAGGCTGTTCGTGTGGTGTTTCCCACAGACGGCGCCAATCTGTTACCACTGATTTCGGTGTGGGGGTAAACAGATAGAATTTGTGAGTCCGAGAAGAACCTGAACAGTTGACTCAGCCTTCTTGATCCTGGCGCAACCTGCAAGGAAGTGTGAAACACCGGGGTTGATTCCGGCGATGCACCCTCCGACGCTCTTGTCAGTAATCAGAAGAGATTAAGAAAGAGCTTAAAGTGGTAAAAAAAGTGATTAACCTGTGACAATTGTAGGTTGGAGGTATTTATAGCCGCCATGGGAGTGAAGTTAGGGGCCTGATTTCCTGTCCAACTGTTTAGGAGTAAAATCCTCCCAATTAGTTTAGGAAACTAATCCCTAATCCCCAGGTGAGAAGGTAACTGCCAATCAAGCCCTTTGATTTGGTCAAATCAGTGGCCTTGATTCCCTCTTGTTGAGCCGGTTTGTATCGGGTCGGAACCCGTACCCGGCTAAGGCGGATCCATTCGCGGGTTATTGGTTCTTTGCAAAAGAGACCCAGTACCTGCTTTGGACCCGTTTGTACGTGAAATTACCATTTTACCCCCGGGCGTCAAGATTCGTGCCTGATTTGGGCGGTCCTGATTGAACCCCGATTTTAGCCATATCAATATCCATGCTCGGTTGGTGTTTAGCTAGGTTCTCTCTAGTTAATATGGCATCGTTCAGAACCAGCCATAGGAAGATTTTTATTTTCAGCAGTGTTTTTGCCTTCCAGATGATACCCGGCCAGTTCGGGCAACATCCCTTAAAATGAATACGGTTATAAAGGGAGCGAACAGTGAAGGTACCATTCTGCTCGATATCCCAAAATTTCCTATCCGGTCCCTGAGAACACTCAATTTCGGATCTGGATATGTGGGACTGAAGCTCCACGAGCCTGAGCTGAGAGCCCGAGTCCAGAGTTGTTTAAAGGTCGGATTCCAAGAGTTTCTTTTCCATGTTGCTGCTACCGTGCAGTGCAGGTGCGATGCCTGATCATACAAATCGGGGAACAGACCTTTAAGGTTGTGATCCCCACACCACTTATCCCACCAGAATCTGGTGAGTCTGCCATTTTCAATAGAAAGCATCACACATCTATTGAAAGGTTCGTAGGGCTTAGCAATTTCTCTCCAGAACCAGGAAATGTGTGGGCCCACCCTGAAGCCCAGATTCCTTGTTTCATTCCCATGCAGGTATGTCTACAAGAAATCCTGCCACCCTTCGCCATTAGGATGGAAAATTTTCCACCACCACTTACCCAGTAGCGCGATATTCATATCTCGAAGGTCAATAATACCTAGTCTATCGTGTCTCTTCCTCATGCACACTTTTTCCCATCTGATTAGGTGATAACCGCCTTTATCGGGATTTGCACCTTTCCATAAAAAACGTTTTCGGATGCGATCGATTATCTGAATAACCTATCGTAGCATTTCAAAGAAAGACAGGTAGTATGTTGGTAGGTTGGAGAGGACTGCGTTAATAAGCATGACTCTCCCTCCCAGGGACAACGCTTTACCTTTCCAACCCGCTAGGCGGTTCTCCACCCGATCAATGATGGGTTGCCTGTAACGCCCCGCCCCAATGCTCAGACAAATTATAAATACTATGTAGTTCCACTGCCCACCACAGGCTGCCTCTCAAAAGGTGGTTAACCGAATTGGTGACTCTTGATCCTCGGCAATAGTATTTATACTCAAATTATCTTTGCAAATCCCGGATATGGGACTATATTTCTCAATCCTCTCACAAATCTCAATAGTCAGTCGACTGCTGGCAGTACCAGTCGACTGTCCTCTACCAGTCGACTGCTGGCAGTACCAGCCGACTGTTAGCTCAAGATCTGGGGTATTACATACACCCCCCCTTAGGAATCAGCGTCCTCGCTGAGAGCACAGGGCACACATCTCGTGTAGGACTGCCCTTTCTAGCACCCGGCATGCTCCGTGAATAGGTCCGCAGACCCTCGACACGCAAACATATGTACCCCACGAATAGGCCCCCCCAGACCCTCGACGTGCAGATACACCCCCCTTGGTGTGTCGAAAGTCGGCTCTGATACCATTTGTAACGCCCCGCCCCAATGCTCAGACAAATTATAAATACTATGTAGTTCCACTGCCCACCACAGGCTGCCTCTCAAAAGGTGGTTAACCGAATTTGTGACTTTTGATCCTCGGCAATAGTATTTATACTCAAATTATCTTTGCAAATCCCGGATATGGGACTATATTTCTCAATCCTCTCACAAATCTCAATAGTCAGTCGACTGCTGGCAGTACCAGTCGACTGTCCTCTACCAGTCGACTGCTGGCAGTACCAGCCGACTGTTAGCTCAAGATCTGGGGTATTACATATCTGTAGCGCCCCGAATTTCTAAATACGAAACTTTAGAAAATACGTGGCACTTTCCCAGCGATCCACTTCAATGTAACAACATACATAGCCAAAAACTCAAATCATTTTATTCCAAATCTTTATTACAATAATCTTTAACATTTGCAGCGGAAATACAAACACTTTAAATTACAACAATTCCTTTTACAAAACTCTTCCTACAACAATTTACACAAGGCTCTATTATAATACTCATAATCTCTATAGCTAACCCAAGCATCCAAGCCTCCAATTCTAAGCAACCTGCAACATGTGAGGCTAGAGTTGAACCCTAACCCCCAAAACTACGGGGTCAGCCATAAATGGTGTGAGTGATATAAACAACAAACATAAACAAAACAACTAAACATAAGCAACATGTACTGAACAATAATACATAAACTGAACATGTAATCTGAAACAAGAACGATAGGCCAGTACATGAGTGAAGCCGAGTCAAGAAACAATACCAACGATCAAGTATCAATCAATCAATCTCTCTCAAAATATGTACAGCTTAACTGTACGGTACAGTCGACTGTATAATGAACCAGTCGGCTGATCTGAACCAACAGAAATCCTCACATCTCAGTATATGCCCAATTATCAATAAGCCCCAATGCCACAATGTATGTCCAACAATCGATCACCAATAATGTCATAGATCGGATAGCAATATATCCATCTACAAAACTAAAGATAAAGTATAGATCGAATACGAACCCGGTATGCTACGACACCGACGAACATATCCATCTACAAACAAACTAAGAAGGTATAGATCGAATACGAACCCGGTATGCCACGACACCGACGAACATATCCATCTACAAACAAACTAAGAGGGTATAGATCGAATACGAACCCGGTATGCCAAGACACCGACGAACATATCCATCTACAAACAACTAAGAGGGTATAGATCGAATACGAACCCGGTATGCCAAGACACCGACGAACATATCCATCTACAAACAAACTAAGAGGTTATAGATCGAATACGAACCCGGTATGCCAAGACACCGACGAACATATCCATCTACAAACAAACTAAGATAACAAGAACCCTCAAGATCATGAAATTCCATCAGAACCAGTCGACTTATGCTATAATAGGTCGACTTCCCCGAGAACCAATATCCAAGATTATAACAAGTGCAGTAAGTCGGCTTAATCAACCATCAGTCGACTTACCCGAAACAATTATCAATAATTCTCAAGAAACAATCCAAGTGCTAATCAGTCGACTTAACAAATCATCGGTCGACTATCCCAACGAGAAACTCAATACTTTACAAACAAAATACTCAGCAGACCAGTCGACTGAATAGGGTCTCAGTCGACTGTCCCGAGCAAAACCTCAAAAGACTGAATGTACAAGAGTAGAGTCGTACCAGTCGACTGATACATAGCCCCAGTCGACTGTCGGCCTACAGATCTCACAAATTAGGTTTGAAATCAATAATCAATACTGGAGCCTATCTCACTACCAAATCTCTTCCTCAACTCCAATCTAATCCGATCCGTAATCTCAAGATCCAGGGATTCATCCATCCAATTCCTTATTTTCATAAACATAATCAAATCTTAACATGTTTCAAGCAATCAAGAATTGTCAATCGAGATCTACTAATCTATCATGGATCTCACATGTATATTACGAATAACAACCATGGCATCAATTTCATACAAAATACGAAAATATCAAACAAAACAGCATGCAAATCATTCACATAAACAAAACAAGTCTATATCACTCACCTTTAGAAGCAAGAAGAATCCACAAAAGCCTTCCTTTGCTAGATCCAAACTCCTTCTCCAATCACCAAGAAAATAATATAATGAAATCTGAGTTATGCAGCGAATGACGGCTGCAACTCTCTTTATATAGGCCGGGAATTAGGTTCTAGGGTTTCCAAATACATTTGCAAAACAATCCCTTCAAAATACAATTTTATATATATCTATATACTCTTGGAAACTCATCCAAAATTCATTAAAATTAGGATTTAATAGAAAATATACTTCTAAATCTTAACCAATACTGTTTAAAACGTCCAGAATGCCAATTTTGCACTTTAGCCCTTAAAAATGTCAATTTTACAAAAAGGTCCTTCTTTTCTTAAAATTTGCAAATAGTACTAATTAATTTCAGAAAAATCTGGAAAAATACTAAATAAATCCCAAATAATAAATAATGATTTTTCATAAAGGAATCTTAATTTTTCAAACTTCTCAAAAGTCATTTGCACGTGTTTTGCACGTGTACAAAAGATAAATCCTTTAGAAAATATCAATTAAATCCTCAAAATTCATTTAAGTTCATTTTTCAAATAATTAAAATAATATTTGAAAATACGGGGTTCTACATCACTCCCTCCTTAGAAGAGTTCTGTCCTCAGAACTACTGCTAATGGGGACCAACAACCCACTAACAATGATTGAAAACTCATGGGTAGAAACATAAATCTTAGGAAATACAGTCACACCAAAGAATGCATTACATCACACCAAATAATCACAATCATGCAAGGAATTCAGAAAATCAAACTTCCGCTGCGCGACTCTGATAACTTGCCATCGGAAGCCACGCGGCAACAACTACCGAACTCCTGCATCCCACTCTGACCTTCTGCTTATCCTTCCAAGAATCAGTGGCCACTCCCTCCTTAGAAAAGGACATGACTAAGGATAGCCACCTCAAGACCTGCCTGGAGACACCTTAAGATCCACACTAAGACTAGCAACAAATGAGCGACACAATTGTATGCAAGAAAACAGTATCAAATAAAACTTTGTCTTTATTCCATTAATCCAAATAAACTTGTTACATGAAGAAAATACTCAATCTTCAATTATTCCGAAAATAAAGTTTTACTTAATACAAGGAATAAATTCTAAAATTCTCGCACACGCAGATCATACTTCTGGGTTGCCCGCATCCTCTTCAGTCAATGCGAACACTCGCCCCTGCTTCGGATCCTTGTCCTTCCCTGCATTCTCTTTCTTCAGCTGTGGACATCGTGGTCGAATATGCCCTTCTTGACCACAATGAAAGCAAGTCTGTTTTGCCAACTTCGGACATTCCCCCCTTTTATGTCCTGCCTGCTTGCAGTAAAAACAAGTCACCTCTTGAGTTGCCGGTGCCTTCTGCACTGGATCACTGGGCTTGCTCTGCTTCGCTGGGAATTCCTCCCCTTCCTGATCTTCTGCTGGTCTCTTCTTCTTGTTCCAAGTCTCTTGCTTTACCCGGGACTGATCCATATCTTCCTCGGTCATAGCTGCTCTCCTGACCAGCTTGTCGAATCTTCTGATGCCTAATGGAACCATCCTTGACCTCAAGTTTGGCCTCAAGCCCTGCTCAAACTTTTTGGCCTTCTTTGCTTCGTCCACTACCAACTCCGGCGCATACCTTGAAAGTTGAGCGAACTTCGTCTCATACTCCCGAACAGTCATGCTGCCCTGCTGAAGGTTCAAGAACTCAGTCGCCTTCTTCTCCTGAACGTCGAGTGGAAAGAAGCGATCTCTGAACTCCTCCAGAAAAGCTTCCCATGTCAGCTGCTGATCTCCCAAATTCCTCTTCAGTGACTCCCACCAGATTCCTGCATCTTTCTCCAGCTGCATCGAAGCTAACTTCACCTTGCTAGCTTCAGGAGTCTCCGACACTTCGAAGATCGTCTGCATCTTCCTAATCCAATCATCTGCTGCAGTTGGATCAGCTTGCCCCTCAAAGACTGGCGGCCTCATCCTCTTAAAGGATTCAATCTGCTTGATGGGGTCGGCATTTACCAATCCATGCCCAGCTCCATGATTTGGCTGCGGATTTTGCTGTTGCGCTTGCTGCTGCGCCACATTGAATGCCATCAGTGTGTTCAAGGTTTGATACACCTTAGCGAATTCAGCCTCTAGGTCAATTCCCGTTCCTCGAGAATTACCCGATCCATCTTCATTGTTGCCACCGTTCTTGGTTCTGGCTCCTGTCATTCTACTGAATACTGCAAAACGAGGGTAGAGTTAGAGCATCACACACACATTTCAAACTCACATCAATATCCTATGGCAAAACCATAACCATACCATAACCTCAAACCAAACATCATATTTTAACTCTACGTGATACTCACACTCTGATGTCCACACCTAGGTACTCACTCTCTAGTGTCCACACCTAGGTTGGTTTTCATACTATGTCTATTATTATCATTGAAGCATGCTCTGATACCAATTTGTAGCGCCCCGAATTTCTAAATACGAAACTTTAGAAAATACGTGGCACTTTCCCAGCGATCCACTTCAATGTAACAACATACATAGCCAAAAACTCAAATCATTTTATTCCAAATCTTTATTACAATAATCTTTAACATTTGCAGCGGAAATACAAACACTTTAAATTACAACAATTCCTTTTACAAAACTCTTCCTACAACAATTTACACAAGGCTCTATTATAATACTCATAATCTCTATAGCTAACCCAAGCATCCAAGCCTCCAATTCTAAGCAACCTGCAACATGTGAGGCTAGAGTTGAACCCTAACCCCCAAAACTACGGGGTCAGCCATAAATGGTGTGAGTGATATAAACAACAAACATAAACAAAACAACTAAACATAAGCAACATGTACTGAACAATAATACATAAACTGAACATGTAATCTGAAACAAGAACGATAGGCCAGTACATGAGTGAAGCCGAGTCAAGAAACAATACCAACGATCAAGTATCAATCAATCAATCTCTCTCAAAATATGTACAGCTTAACTGTACGGTACAGTCGACTGTATAATGAACCAGTCGGCTGATCTGAACCAACAGAAATCCTCACATCTCAGTATATGCCCAATTATCAATAAGCCCCAATGCCACAATGTATGTCCAACAATCGATCACCAATAATGTCATAGATCGGATAGCAATATATCCATCTACAAAACTAAAGATAAAGTATAGATCGAATACGAACTCGGTATGCCACGATACCGACGAACATATCCATCTACAAACAAACTAAGAAGGTATACATCGAATACGAACCCGGCATGCCACGACACCGACGAACATATCCATCTACAAACAAACTAAGAGGGTATAGATCGAATACGAACCCGGTATGCCAAGACACCGACGAACATATACATCTACAAACAACTAAGAGGGTATAGATCGAATACGAACCCGGTATGCCAAGACACCGACGAACATATCCATCTACAAACAAACTAAGAGGGTATAGATCGAATACGAACCCGGTATGCCAAGACACCGACGAACATATCCATCTACAAACAAACTAAGATAACAAGAACCCTCAAGATCATGAAATTCCATCAGAACCAGTCGACTTATGCTATAATAGGTCGACTTCCCCGAGAACCAATATCCAAGATTATAACAAGTGCAGTAAGTCGGCTTAATCAACCATCAGTTGACTTACCCGAAACAATTATCAATAATTCTCAAGAAACAATCCAAGTGCTAATCAGTCGACTTAACAAATCATCGGTCGACTATCCCAACGAGAAACTCAATACTTTACAAACAAAATACTCAGCAGACCAGTCGACTGAATAGGGTCTCAGTCGACTGTCCCGAGCAAAACCTCAAAAGACTGAATGTACAAGAGTAGAGTCGTACCAGTCGACTGATACATAGCCCCAGTCGACTGTCGGCCTACAGATCTCACAAATTAGGTTTGAAATCAATAATCAATACTGGAGCCTATCTCACTACCAAATCTCTTCCTCAACTCCAATCTAATCCGATCCGTAATCTCAAGATCCAGGGATTCATCCATCCAATTCCTTATTTTCATAAACATAATCAAATCTTAACATGTTTCAAGCAATCAAGAATTGTCAATCGAGATCTACTAATCTATCATGGATCTCACATGTATATTACGAATAACAACCATGGCATCAATTTCATACAAAATACGAAAATATCAAACAAAACAGCATGCAAATCATTCACATAAACAAAACAAGTCTATATCACTCACCTTTAGAAGCAAGAAGAATCCACAAAAGCCTTCCTTTGCTAGATCCAAACTCCTTCTCCAATCACCAAGAAAATAATATAATAAAATCTGAGTTATGCAGCGAATGACGGCTGCAACTCTCTTTATATAGGCCGGGAATTAGGTTCTAGGGTTTCCAAATACATTTGCAAAACAATCCCTTCAAAATACAATTTTATATATATCTATATACTCTTGGAAACTCATCCAAAATTCATTAAAATTAGGATTTAATAGAAAATATACTTCTAAATCTTAACCAATACTGTTTAAAACGTCCAAAATGCCAATTTTGCACTTTAGCCCTTAAAAATGTCAATTTTACAAAAAGGTCCTTCTTTTCTTAAAATTTGCAAATAGTACTAATTAATTTCAGAAAAATCTGGAAAAATACTAAATAAATCCCAAATAATAAATAATGATTTTTCATAAAGGAATCTTAATTTTTCAAACTTCTCAAAAGTCATTTGCACGTGTTTTGCACGTGTACAAAAGATAAATCCTTTAGAAAATATCAATTAAATCCTCAAAATTCATTTAAGTTCATTTTTCAAATAATTAAAATAATATTTGAAAATACGGGGTTCTACATTGCCAATCAGCCTTCTTGAGTTTTCCTGGTCTCAACGGGAGCCCCAGGTATTTAATGGGGAAATTGTCGATGGAACAGTTTAGTATCCTAGCATGATCCTGTGCCTCCTCAGGGGTAAGGGCAATGGGGATAAGAGCACTTTTATGGAAGTTAACCCTGAGGCCGGACCATGCTTCAAAACTATAGAAAACTCCTTTGAAAGCGATTGTTTCCCCGACATTATCGTTTCCAAACAGAAGGGTGTCATCTGCATACTGAAGGATTGAGCAGCCTTGGCGACTCCCTCCATTGGCCACCGGTGAGATCCAACCTACCCGTCTGCATTTACTCATCATAGATCGCAAAATGTCTGCCACAATGGTGAACAGAAAAGGGGAGAGGGGATCTCCTTGTCTAAGACCCCGTTTGCACGAAAATGGTTGGCTCGAAACCCCATTCACCATGATGGCTGTACAGCTGGTGGTGAGACACTTGTGTATGTAACACCCCGCAAAATTAGAAATTACAATTTTTCCCCTGGGTGTTACGCACGTATATTTTGTAATGTATTTCATTACATATTTTGGATTCGTACTATTTATACATTTTCCGTATTGATTTCAGTCAACTAAAATATAATATTTCAATCCCTGGGATTTACGTGCTTTTTATGTGTTTTTGATGCACGTGTTTCCACCACTATGTATAATATTTTCTATAGGTTTAAATTATTTATTCTTATGTATTTAAATCTATTTTATAAAACGAAAATTTATTTTCCCCTTGTTTTGATTAAAATGCATTTTTCAATTTTTGCACGTATGGTGCACGTGCAAATTTTTATTCTCATTTTGCTACTCTCATTTTACTATTTTTAGCATGCATTAGTTTTATTTAGCCTTTCTTTTGATCCATGGACTTAAAGATAAATTCTAGCCCAATAGACTAATTAAAAAGAGAGCCCACTAGGATAATTAAATTAGTTGAATAAAATGAGCCCATGTAGCAAGCCCACTAGATAATCAAACTAATTAATTAGAAATGAGCCCATGTAGCAAGCCCATTATTAAAATCACAAATTAAGTTATACATGACAAGTTACAATATTAGTACACATTTTTGAGTTATAGAAATGTGTTCATATTTGTTTATGCATGTGTGCATGCATACACAAATGTATTTGGACCATTTTGTGGGCTAGGGGAGGGGATTAATGGAGTGGTTAAGTTCATGGAGAGTGGGGAGATGAGAGGTTGGAAGTTTTAGGAGTTAAAAATATGAAGAGGTGAGAATTAAAAAGAGAATTAAAATGAGAAGTTATTAGGTGGGAGATTTTGCAATATAGTCCCTAGCATTGTCCTATAAATAGCAACCCATTTCTCATTCTTTTTCACACCAAAAAAATAAAATAAATAAGAGAAAGAGAAGAATAAAAGAAAGAGAGTGAGGGTGCTTTTGGAGGAATTGCTAGAGGAAGCCATTGCTAGGGGAAGGGAGCTTGCTAGGAGGAGGAGCCATTACTAGGAGTTGTCTTGGAGTTAGAAGAAGTGTCACATATTTTCTTCAATTGTTCAAGCTTCAATAAGGTGGGTGTCTCCTACTTTCTAAATTATAGATAATGTGCATGCTAATAAAAAAATAAATGTGTAGTGTAGGATTTGATTTTGAAAAAAAAAAAGAGTAGAATAATCTATGCTATTGGATGTGGTGAATAGTAGTGAATCATGTTATGGTAGATTAAATTACAACTTGTTAGTTGATAAATGAGAAAAGAATTTATTTTTGCCATGCACTAGTATACATGAATGTAGAGATTTTTGATCATGTGATTAATTGTTGAGTTTTCCTTTTTGATAAGCAGCTATATTTTTGTAATGTAAATTTGATGCTATTAAACTCTTTGATTGCAAAAGATGTAGTGTGCAACTTTGATTGAATTGAATAAATGCAAATTCATATAAAAATTTGAAAGTTAGTTTTATTTTTATGCATTATAAAATTATGGGTTACTGTGAGAAAGTAAACTCAATATAGATGAACCAATTATAATTACATGAAAGATTAGATCAAGAGGAAAATCGAGTTTTGATGATAATAGAATAATAGAAAGTTTGGACAAAAGATTAGTTTTGTTTCTCATGCCAAGTAGTCACAATGGACTAACTGGCTAGTTGGGGGTCCTTAAGAACGTCACTGTAGCTTGTATGGAATCAGAGGTCCCGAGTTCGAACCATATGTTTCCCTTTTTCTTTTTGTTTTGGTTAAAATTAAACTACAGGCCGAGATTGATATTTCAGAAGTTAAATCCTTCTCTATGACAACCTAGTCACAGTGGACTATTGATTAGCGGATTAATACTTGGGCCTTGGCTGTTCAATCACGGGATCAAACCCCACCACCTTTTTCTTTTTATTTAATTTTTGGGTCCGTTGAAACTAAACCTGCAATTTGATAGCGAGTAGGTCAATTTGGTAAATAGTTTCGAAAGTGGGTCAGTTTGGTAAAAACTTCCGTGGGAACTAGATCTGTAATTTTGATAGTGAGTAGGTCAATTTGGTAAATAGTTTCGAGAGTGGGTCGGTTGGGTAAAAACTTTCAAAAGTGTTTCATTTTGGGTAAATTTTAGTATTCATAAAACATGAATGAAGAATTTATTCTTAAAGATTGTTTTTGTGTAATTGATAAGTTTTAACGAGGATTTGAGATAGGAAGAAAAATAAATGACTACAAAAGTATTAGTAAAGAGCATAACTTTTAATTTACAAAATAATGATTTAGGGTGAATTGAAATCTCTTTATTTCTAGAAATGCAATATGGTTGAGTTATGTGACTTTTGAGATCATGAAAGATTTTGTTGTGAATGAGTAAATCATGTTTAGTGCTAAAGATGAGATATTGAATCGTATTAAAATGAGACATCGTATGAATTTGAAATTGTGAATGAATTATTATTTATTATGAATAACTAGATCATGAATAGTGGCAAGACTATGAAATGATTACTTTATGGATAAGTGTTAAGACAAGATTTGATTATTTTTGTGAAGTGAATTGAAAGATGAAATTATATAAGTTTAAGACATGATTACTAAAGGGTATGTGTACCCATGTTTCTTGTACATGAAAGATTATGATTAAGAATTAGTAAGACTTCGGTTACCGGTAATTTTGAAGGAAAGAATTGATATGATTTTGAGATAATGCCGTCGGGCGATCTTGTATTTTGTGAATAAATCCGGTATGAGGTAAAACTGATTCTAGGGTGATAACATATTCATGTCTTGAACTAAAAATAATTAGGCACTTAAGTGAAGATGTGATAAACTTGTGCAAACGTAAATGGGTGCTTCTATATAGTCGGCGGTGGATCTCCGTGGCTATAGACCCAGTTGGTGGACTGTGGTTGCCCCATAGGAGATGGACTGTATTTTATCCGGGACTTAGGGTAGTCGACGGATGTTTACCATACTCCAAAGAATATGTATATACTGGGGCTAGAAGGGCATTTACGGGATTATCATCACGATATAATAGCCAGGGAGGCTGGGATCTGTTAATACAAGCCAGGGAGGCTAGCCAGGGAGGCTGAGATCCGTATCTGTGAAATAACTCTAAAACTTGTTTTATTACTGGGTAGTCTCATGGCGAGGGATCGAACCCTTCAATGTGGAGTACGTAGGCGCTTGCCCTCGGACCTATGTAGTATGGGATGCATAGAATCCGAACAAGTGTGCATTAGTGTCATCCTAGTATAGAAATGTGTGCATTAGGCATTAAGGCATGACATACACTTATGTTTAGAATAATCACCTTTGACACTTTACTTGTTCATTCAATCTTTTTGTTGATTTGTTAAAGTATGAGATCGTTATACTATTCCCGGCATAGAGAGGATAGCCGTGTATAACATTTCGTCAGTTCTAAGTAACTGACGTGCCCACAGATTGACATGCAGGTAATGGACTATTCATGGAGTTATAAAGTGGATATGCTGTTGCTGTTTAGAAGTTAAAGATGTTGCAAATAATGTTAAAGTTATACTAGTTGTTTTTCATTGATTGTAATCATTTAGTCTTCCGCTGTGTAAAACCAAGTTGTAATTGAACTCTGATGTATTGTGAATAAAAAGTTTTAAATTTTCCTTATAAAATTGTACGAAGTGAAGTAAAGATCCTGTGAAATCTCGAATTTATCCTTATTTGAAATTCGGGGTGTTACAGTGTATCCATCTGACCCACCTTTCCCTGAATCCCTTACCAGTCAAAGTTTCTAGGAGACCTTCCCAATCAACCGAGTCATACGCCTTCTTGAAGTCCAATTTCAGAAGATAGCTTTTGGCATTCCCTATGTGGCAATGATGGATGGTTTCTTCGGCAGTTGCAATATAATCCTGGATACACCGCCCTTTTAATGAGTCCTGTTTGCTCACCACTAATGAGTTTGTCCATCACCTTTCCCAGTCTGTTAGCAAGTGTCTTGGTGATAATCTTGACCGAGTAGTTAAGAAGACCAATAGGCCGGAAATCTCCTACCCGCAAGACATCTTCTTTCTTTAGGATCAACACCACTTCAGCATAATTAATTCTTCCTAACCTAAGCTTATAGTCAAAGAACTCGCCAAATAAGGCTACGAGATCGTCCTTGATTTCCTCCCAAAACACATGGCAGAAGAGGATTGGGAAACCATTCGGCCCTGGGGCTTTCTCCTTTCCAAGATGCTTCACTGCCTCCCAGATTTTCTTTTCCGTAAAGGAAGCTTTCAAGGCTCGTAGATCTGGGACCAGGTCATCCGTGGGCTCACACCAGAAGTCATAAGCAAGGACTCTTACATCCGCCTTCCTACCAAACAGATTATTGAAGTGGGACTGGAATTCCCTTCTAATAACATCTTCTCCTTGTAACATTCCAGAGTCAGAATGGATCGAGAGAATGAGGTTAGATCTACGCCCGGCACTGGCAACCTGATGGAAGAAGGTGGTATTCGCGTCTCCCTCCTTGAGCCACGAAATTCTAGATCGTTGTTGCCATTTGATTTCCTCTAGTCTATACAGTTGAGCGATGTCCTCTCTAAGTTCAAGCAACCTATTCCGCTCCTCTTGCAGTAGGTCTCTAGTTTCTTCCAACTTTTCGAGCTCCTTGATACCCTCCAAAAGCGAGTCCCTAGCCTTCCAAATCAATGCAAATCTGGTCCGGTTCCATTTTTTGAGCTTGGATCTCAGTCTTCGTATTTTTTCACACCAGATAGCCGCTGCTTCAATCCCTCTGGTAGGGCGGGCCCAGCTATTGTTAACCATGGGATGGAAACTTGGACTTTCAACCATGCTTTCTCGAATCTAAATTTGGGGGATTTCCTGGGTTTCGCTTCACCGGCGGAGATGATGAACGGAACATGATCCGATGTGGGTTTAGGAAGAGATTTAGCCCAAGAGAGAGGAAACTTGGTATCCAAATCAGAGGAAACCAAAACCCTATCAAGTTTAGCCAAAATAGGCGTCAGTTACATGTTAGACTAGGTGTATAGTCTATCCGTTATGGGGATGTCAAATAGTTCAAGATCCGCAATAACCGCATTAAACGCTTCCCTCTCCACATCACTAGAGCCTCTTCCTCTATGCTCTGAGGAGAACCTGATAATATTAAAGTCCCCCCTACCACCCAGGGGTGCGGCCAGCGAGCGTGAATTGTACGTAGCTCCGTCCAGAAGGCCATCCTAGCGGATGCACAGTGTGGTCCATACACCACCGTAATTGTGTGGGACCACAAGTCAGCTCGACATTAAAGCAGGACTGATAACAAAAATTGCCCATACAACACATTTATGCAGTTTAAAACTTGTGAATAAAGCCAACGGCTATACCCCCTGAGGCACCCACAGAGGGACAGATTTTCCACTTAGAGATTTGATTCCCTCCCATTCTACTAAGCCTAGATATATGTGCTAATTTGGTCTCCTACAGTCCCACGATATTGACTTTAGACTTTGCGATGATATCCCTAACCATTTCCCGCTTACCTCGCTTCTCTAGGCCTCTAATGTTCCAAAAGAGTGTGGCCATTAATTACAACCAAGGTCGGGGTCATGACTCGATTTGGAAACCGAGTTCGACATAAGGTTAACTCTATCACACTCCCATCCCCTAATCTTATTCAGGAGAAGGGCGTTCCGATCGATATCGCTTAACGCTAAACCATAGGTCTTGGCTAGACTAAAAATCTCATAATCCGACATGAAATTAAAAATAGATGCTAGAAATGAACGCGTGCCTCCTTCACCGGTCTTAGCCGACTTAGCGGCTGCAACAATCTCTAGGCAATCGTCCAAGGACTCTTCAATAGCTCTCTTAGCAACTTTCTATACTCTAAAATCTTTCTCGCTGCGAGAATGGACAGGGGCCTTCGGTTGTGATGATAGGTAAGTGGACGGGACATAACCTGGGGACATATCCAGGGGTTCATATGTGATATCATCTGAATTCATAGAGTCCTCTTCCGAATCGACGTAATCATCATCAAGGTTTAATCTAACTCCACTATCGTCGTCATCCAACTCCAAACAGACCACGCTCCCAACAATACTAGACTCCCCAGTAACAGAATTTGTCGTAAGTGAAATACTGGGCCCCTCTTTGGGCCCATTCAATTCCACAGATCTATTGGGCCCCTCAATGGGACCATTTGTCTTTTGCGGATGAATTTCAGGCCCACGCTCTATTGATGAATTTCTGATGAATTTCAGGCCCAGGCCCACATTATTGAGCCTATGTTCAACTGAGCCCCTATCACCTTCATAAGCCTCATTTGGCCCATTACCCTTCTGCTATCCTCTTACGAGATCCCCACTTCTTTCGAAGAGCCCATGTGACCTCTGCAGTGTCTCTATCCTCTCTCTAAGATGTGTCACGCATTCATTGGGGGTGATGTGGTCGAGGTTGGCTATTGAGATATCGAGGGAAGAGGTGGAGGTAACGAGGCCTCGTTTGTGTTTGTCTTCTTTCCCAAATTTGCAGCCCTAGTTTTCTCTTTGTCTTCCCCAAAAACACTCCTTTTCTCCTTCAAAATCTGCTCTCTCGCTTCGAGCAGCTCCCCTCTTATCATCTTTCCCAAAACAGCCCCCTTTGTGTTAGCCCCCGCCCCAAAGCTCCCACCTTTTCTTTTAATGGCGATCGACTTTGACTGTTGGTCAACATCGAGGTCTTGCCGCTTTCAGCTAAGAATTTTTCTACCCCCTTCCTCTACTCCAGTCGCATCATCTCTTCACCGTTAGCTATGGGTTGACTTCCTTTTTTAGCTTTCTTTTTGCTCCACTTTCCAAGGGAAGTAGATGGGTCAGTCACCTCTGCCAAATTTGGATATAGAGGCAGATCCACTTTTTGACTTCCATCCTGACCATTGGTGGTTTTGATTAGATCCAGATCTTAACCGTCGATGGTCAGTGGAGGTTTCTAAGGTTCCATAGTCGTCGTCGCTGGGTCCCGGCGCTCCTTCGTCCCCTTTGCAGCCCTGATGAGTTCTCGGTGCGCACGCTCAAGCCCCATTAATAGTGAGATCCCACTCCGGTGAGACTACTTGCATGTAAGAGTGGCCATCTCTGAATGAGGGGAAGGAGGTGATCCATTCGAGAGCGCTAGCACAAGTTCCTCTCTCTTTTCAAGAACAAAACAAATGAGGTACGATTCTTCATAAGAGAAAACTTTTGCAAATCGACGCATAAGGGTGATGCTGGCGCTTTGAATCAAGATCCTAGCACTCACAAGCTCCGATCGACGGATCGTCTTTTCATCGATCTCTTCGATGGTACCAAAATCTGATGTGATCTCTTTTAGCGCTTCTCTTTTCCAGAAGTGCAAAGGTACATTGTGTATCTAAATCCAGTACCTCTCGCCTTGGGGTAGCTCTGCTCCAAACCTAGGGGACCAAGGAGAGAATTCCACTTTGAAATGGCCAAAATCCATTGAGCCCAAGTTGGCGACCTCCACCATCTTCTCCGGTGATGGGAAAGACACCAGGAATTGTAAGTGACACATCTTCTTCATTACCCAGTCCCTATGAGCCCGCATTGGCCACTTAGCGTTCAGAGCATGAAGAAGGTGGTTCTCCGATGGACTCCCTGACCTGACTTTAGCAATGACACACCACTGTCGTAGCCACTTCTCTTCGTGTTTGATGATCTCAAGGCTGTTTGCAAGCCTGATAGGTGTGGGATTATTAGGTGAATTGCCCCTTCTAACAGGTCTTTCATCGTCGAAGTTAGAGGATGTCACATTTGTACACACATACGACATATAACCCCATTTCATACATTTGAGGCAATGGATCTCCTTCGTGCAATCCTTTCGATAGTGGCCCAAGTTGTCGCAGTTGAAGCAAGGCACTGGTTTGCGCTTTCCTTTTCGTTGCTTCCTTTTGTTTTCAAACTAAGTAGGGGGCAAAGTACTGTTCCTCTTCTTTGCTTTGCCGGTTACTTCCACCCAAGGAGAATTCTCAGTGAAATCTCTATTCGATAATGGAGCAAACTCTACCGTAGTCCTGTTTTGTGGATCCCCTTCTTGGGCCCACTCTACGATGGACTTAAGTGGAGCTTTTGCCTCCCTTTGAGGTGGTAGAGGAGACTATGGTAGGTTGTGTGTTGATTGATGTGGTTTGTGGTGGTGGTCGGAGGTAGGGGTGTTGGGTTTGGGGTATACTTGATGATCAAAAGGGTTGATGGTAGTGTGGGAAGGCTGGTTGTGGGAATGCGACAGAGGTTTAGGATACCTCTGTCTATTTGGGAACTGATGTGGCTGTTGTCTATGCACATTATGGTTTAGGGTCCTTTGGTCTTTCCGCTCCAAAAAGCCAGTAGGAGGGCCCCCTATATGGGCCCATCTTCTCGCGGGGGGGGGGGGGGGGGGGGGGAGGTGAGAAGTGGCGATGATGACTGAAACTCCTCCCAAACTGACGCTGATGCACCTTGTGGTGTGCACGCGCGAGGGAGTGAGGGTGTCTCGCGTCATAGTCGTGCTGGTGAGGATGGGGGGGGGGGAGTGGGTGTCAGGTTGTTTGTGCTGTGAAGAGGATGGATCAGGTATCGCGGGGATTGAGGGTGGTAACACATTAGAAGTGGGTGGGTGTCGGGGGGGGGGGGGGGGGGGGGGGTGCAGTGGGAGGCAGTGGTTGGTGGCGGACCACCTCATTGGGCCCGCAACCACTCATTTCTACTTCCGACAGTCCCATCGGATACCTCCACAGCCTGGCGCTCACTTTGCGATTGTTTTGGTTTTGAAGCCCCTTTTACTTATTTTGTTGGAGCTTGTGTCATAAAAGCGAGTTGTATGTGCTGCTACAAATTGATACAATTAGCTCGACCCAAGAAATGGGGAAGCCTGTAAGCTTGTACCTTTGATTAGACATTGTGAACTCTATGATTGTTATTGTTGTACAAACTAATACTAATTCATACGCTAGCAATCCATGTTTTTTAAAAAAAAAAATACTAATTCATACGCTACTAATCCATGATATGAATAGTAATTCAGGAATATTTTACGACAACCCAGATTTCATGATAACCACAAAAGACTTTAGTAAACATATACATATAGGTATACAAACCAACGGGTATGAAGAAGTAAATACAGGTGACAACTTATTAGTGCATATAGCATTCCTAGGAAGGATAACAACCAACTCTAAAGTAAAACATAAAATAAATATAAAAGAAGTAGTAAAGGGATTAAAATGATTAAACCGTTAGAGTATGACTCAACAAGATTAGCAGGGTTAGACTGGAATTTAGATAGGTTTATAGACCCAATAACAACCATCGTACACAAGACTCACTAATATATACTGATGCTAAAGGAAAAACTAGTGTCCACAAAGCTCGTGTATTTTCTGCAAGGAATGTTTCTAAATATCTATACATTTCTACTGCATTCATTTCTAGGGTTGATCTATAATAATCTCCTACTAAGGTATATTTCCATACGTCGATTATGTTAGACCAATTTTGGGGGTCATGTGCTGGTAAATTTAAGATCTGGGGTTCAGCTTTGGTTTGGAACTTAATGGGTTGCTCTAAAGGTTGTCTTTTATCATTTGCTCTAAATTTATTTTCTGATTCATTGTAAGAAGAATATGGGGCTCTAGGTATATTACCAGATGAATAGTGTTTAATACCTAATCCGACAGTCTTGTGAAATGGAGATGGCGAAGTTGCTGTACTCACTTCTTCTGTATCTGCTAAGTTCCTTTGGTAGGAAATATCAGTTACGTGAGTTTATTGGTCATCTATTGCTTCTTGTTCGTCTATTAGTTTTCCAATTCGAATATTTCTTTCATGGTCATAATATAAGTATTTCTCTGCTGTGATGGCCTTGTTCCGATAGTGAGCATCTTCTAATTCAAACAATGATAAATGGAAGGGAGTTCCTTTTATCATACAAGTTTGTTTTTTTTTTTTTAATTTTTAATTTTTCTGTGTTCCTTTTTTTTTTCCCCCCACCAGGCAAACCCAGTATCCATGTCAATTTAAAAGATATTGTATTTTTCTTTTGCATACACAATAAAAATAATAATTAAAAAATAAAGAAAACGTTACTGGGCCAGTTAATACCATACTTCATTTTCTTCTGGGCCCTTCCATCTATCAGGCCCAACAGCTGCCACTTAACATGACTGTATCTAGAACCTTCTTTCCAGCCCACAAAACTGAAGATAAACATCAACCCTCCACGTGGATCCATCACCACCGTTCCTTACATCTAGGGTTTCATTTCGTCCCCTCTCCCCCTATAAGTATCGTCCCCAACCCTCTTCTCTTTTCATCTCATCCATCTCTTTCCTCCGCCGTCTGCAAAAACTCTCAGGTTCCATCCTTTTAAGAATTCTTTCAAGTTGTTAATTTTAATTTGTACCATCTCCCGCTTGAAATTTTGCTTTTAAATTGGTGATGTGATGATCCTTTCCCCAGATGATCGACAAAGATTATACTGTGCGCATTTATTTTTTTAATCCTCGGATTAAAATTCAAGCCAATAAATCTGATCACCTAATTTCAAAATATTAATGTTTTTTTTTTGTTTTTAAATTTTTAATTTCAAATGATTTAAGTAGTTAATGATAATAAGTCGACGATGACAAAATTTAAGGCTTGTTTCTCAAAACATTCGCAGTGGCCGCCTAAGAGCTTTCGCCTTTTGCGGGGCTTGAGAGCTTGTGCTGTTACTTTCCTTGGATGTCTGAGACTATATATATATTTCATTTTTTTAATTATATTATTTTAAAATTATTTTGATGCATCATGCTTTGAGATGTGTGCCTCTATTGTTAGAAAGCTGAGCAAATATATATGTAAATTATATGCACTTTAATTATTATTTTATTTGGTGATATGATGACCCTTTCCCCAGATGATCGACTATGATTATACTGTGCGCAATTAAATTTTTATCCTCGGATAAAAATTTCAAGCCAATTGATCTGATCACTTACTATAAATTACCTAAAATTTAAATTTGATTTTTAATAATTTTTCTTAGCCAGTTTCTGTTTTTTTAAGGAAGTCGTCGATGATGATAAATCCAAAGGCTTGTTTCTCAAAACATTCGCAGTGGCCGCCTGAGAGCTTTCGCCTCGCCAGGCTTGAGAGCTTATGCTGCATTTTTCCTTCCTTGGATGTCTGAGACTAATATTTTTAATATTATTATTATTATCTTGGTAGCATTTCATATGTATGTAGTAGTCTACTCGATTTGGTCAAATCCAATGTGGAATAATCCAATTACAGACAATTGCATTTCATATGTGGATACTTGTGCACGTGCATAACTATTATAAATGAGGTTTTTCTAAAAAAAACTCTATTTATGAAGACTGCATCACACTTGTAAACTACTAGTTACATTTTAGTTGTACTTGTAAATTTACTTTTACATTTACACGAAGAATAATCATACAACTGTCTGTGTAGTCGATGATCAAAACTTTTATGATGTCAGCAAATGTCTAATTAGTTATATTGGTTATGAATGTGTGATTTGTCTTTATGTACTTCAGTAATTTTTTCAACTATGTGTCGGTTCATTGTGTTATTGGTCTTCTGTCCAACTATGTGTATGTCGGTGAAATGATGATTCAAATTTGGTGGCATTAAATTCTTTACAATGCATGCATGGAAACTTACTTTTGATACATATATATATATATACACATAGATACCACGCTGATCTATTAACATGGGTTTATTGGACTCTTTGGTTTTGTTCTTGTCATCATCAGATAACATTTTTTTGGTGAGAATGGCAACTTTGAGAATGGCAACTTTTGTATACCATGTATAGTTTTAATAACTGGCTGCTTGCCCCAAGCCAATGGATCTGTTCCCTTGAATTCATACTATACTCTCTTAAATTAATTTGGATAAAAATTTGCTTGCGAATGTGATTATTGTTTTGTTAGAGCATCCACAGTCGTGGGCTAAATACCCAAAATTTGGAAAATTTGGAAAAAAACGATCTGCACTCGTCGTCCAAATACCCAAAATTTGGGTTGAAGAGGAACAGTGCGCTGCCAAATATAGCAGGCGAAATGGCGAAATGGAAAATTTGGCTTTCGGAAGATAATCCCCCGTCCGAACCAATTGACGGAAGATAATCTTCCGTCCCGTACAAGGCCAATGATTAAGAAGCTTTAAAAAAAAAAAAAAAAAAAAAAAGTCAACCAACGGCGTATTATATACCGTCCAAGGAGATTGACGGTTGATTTTATCCCGTCCGAACCATTTTTTAAAAAAAAAAAAATCAAAAAACGATCCGATTGGCCGACGGGGGAATATACACCGTCATTTGAAATTGACGGCATATTATCTCCCGTCCGTTGCCAATTTTCTGATTTTTATTTATTTATTTTTTTTTCTTCTTGTCGTGTAGTGCATTAAAAAAAAAAAAAATTAAAAAACTTATACTATTGGTCCACGTCATTCTTCAAAATGACGGGAGTTAATCTCCCGTCCCTGCCTATTCTTGTTTTTTTTTTTTTTTTTTTTTAATTTTTTGTCTTCTAGTGAAAAAAAAAAAAAAAAAAAATTAAAAAAAAAAATTTGAAACGGACGATAATCCCCCGTCATTCTTACTGGACCGAAAAAAATCTACCGTCCGGCTATATTTTACCTTTTGACGACTGCAGCAACATTCTCTTTTTCCTATTTCCAAATTGCTATATACCCAAAAAATGGCTTCAACGACTGTGGATGCTCTTACTATAACTCTTTTCATCTTCTGCTTATGTTTGATAATTCCGATATCTATGATTTTGTTCTCGAAGTTTTTGTTTTTATGTATGTTTGAATGTTTAGGTGAAATGATGATCCAATGTTTTAAAAGCTTTCCGGCAGCATAATGATCTCTCTATCTTTCTCTCTATCTCTCTCTCTCTCTCAATCCCTGCATTTAAAAGGAACCCCTCACTCGTATGAGGTGACTATACGAAGCATATATCTTGTGCTTTGTGAGATCTGATCTGGACCTTTGATTTTGGGGAATTGAACGAGAGCTATTTCATAGCTTTCTTTGTGTTTTATTATATAGATGTAGTTACTTCAACTGGCAGCTTGCTCCAAGCCCCCAATGGATCTGATCCCCTGAATTAACTTGTTTTTATTTTTATCTCATGGTTGTCATCAAAATGTCTCGCCTTGCTTTTACACTGAAATTAATACCTATGTTTATTTTCAAGTATTCCCATGTTTCTTCTTCACTTGATTTGCTTTGTCTTAAATTGTTTGTAGTTGGTTTGCCATTGTAGCAGCATGGTAACTTCTTTACTGGTAATTTATTTTGTTTTATTAATGCCTGTTTATTTGCGTTACAATTCGCAGATTATATTAATTCCTAACATGTTTTTGGAGTTGGTGATTAGTGACTTGATTTTGGATTGTTCTAATGGCATGTCACATTCTTTGTTCGACTTTGTTGTACGGGATGTTCAAAGTGAAGGCTTGGAGTTGTCACTTGATTCTGATTAAGCAACACAAGCAAGGCTTCTTCACTTTGCACATCTAATTCAAACAAAGTCGCAGTGAAGGCTAGGTCTATTTTGCAAGGTGAAGGCTGCGACTTTATAAATGTTGCGATATTCACCTTGATTAACAAATTCAACTTTGTTGTTGATTGTTTCTCAACTATGGGTTTGATGAAAAAGCCTCCATTATATCATATGGAAAATACTCGTGTTTTATGAGTTGGCTTGTGTTGGATTTAGAGGTTTTGTATAACAGGTAATGCTGAGATATACATTTGAGTGGTCTGTTTTATTGTGCGACATATATCTGTTTGAATCCAGTTTCTTTTCAAATGTTATTGTATGCTCTCTGCTTTGTATCTGATTCCTTACACGTTTGTATTAAGATTCTGAGATTCTTGCTGTATATTATATCAAAAGTGCAGACGTGTCAATTAACATATTAATGTTACTGTTTCAACCCAGATGATCCGTTGCTCCTTAGCCACATTGAAGTGCATCAGTAAGCTGGTCATCTCGAAGTAAAATGATCCATTGTTCCTGATCCAATGTAAAATGCTCTTTGTAACAATAGCATATGCTTTCATAAAAAAAAAACCAATAGCAGATGCTATATTAATGCTGTTATCTCTAAAAGTGGCATTTGTATAAATAAAATCCCCTGTTGTTTTTTAGAGTAATTGCCCGCATTCCCAATTTTGATAACTCTTTACTCTCAAAATTCACTATGAAATCTGATATCTCCAATATGATAAATATCCAACATTGTCTCCGTTTTTCTCGCACATTATCAGGTGTATTTTTTGTTTTCTCACGGTTTTATTTTATAACCATTGTTGTATAATTTGCAATATTAGTCTATTTATGTATACATGTGGATTATGATGTACATTTTTGGTTATATTTTGAGTGTGAAATAATTTGAAAAGCCATAACTTTATTAATCAAATATTTTATTTCAATTACAATATTTCATACTAGAAAGTTTTGAAAGCAAAAACATAAAAGCTATTGAGTAGTTGTGTCATTCATTTCAAGAAGCTAACACCAGATTGTCATATATTCTCACAGCAATTCAAGCATCAAATTCAAGAATTTCCGTCCATTGGGGCAAGGTTGTGTTCGGTCGTGCTGAGAAAATATTCGAGGGAGTCTTGGACATTCGGACTCTCGATCGAGGAGTTATTAGTGTTGACAAAAAATGCTTTTGTTTTCTTAATAGTGGATGAAGAGATCGTAGATACCTAGACATGGTTCATAAGTTGTATTTGATGCTTTGTTACATATCGTGCAGGGCTATGTGACATTCTGTCAGCAATGAAAAATGAGTATGGAATATGGAAGAAGCCACTTGCATTTCATCGGTACTGTATGTGTCATTTTACTACTAATTTCAATGCAAATTTGGTAGCCAGTTTTGATGGATAAAATCAAAGTAAGCATGTCAAAATCAGCCGAAGAAGTTTGAGATAGATTGTAGAGCTTGAAGCAATTAATATTGATGGGCTAATTGGTTGAAGGAGAAACTGAGTGAAGTTTTTTCTCTTTGCAGATCGGAAGTGTCAATTCAGTTTTTAAGGGTGTCCGTAGTTTGCCGGTCACGGCAATTGTGGAGATGATATTCTTTTGTCTCAATTTAGTGGAGGAAATTTTTGGGCGCCACGGATTAAAGAAATTATCGATATACGCTGTAAGAAAGCAAATTTGACGATGCTATAATGTTTTGTAACCGTCCGGACGTGTTTGGAGAAAAAAACTGACATTAGAATGGTTTAATGACAACAAAATGGTAGACAATGGCACACTGTTGAATTGGGTGCCCGTTCGTGTATTTGTGGAAAATTTCAGCTCCACCATACTCTATCTCCCATGTTTTGGCGGCTTGTGCCTCACATGCAATTGATTATCAACTTTATATTAATCCATTTTATTCTACGAGTTCATTAGCACTAACAAGCACAAACTTTCTTCCCTATCCAAGACGAATCTTATTAGCCGGCTCCAAATGGACCGAAACTCATAGCGGATGCTAATCTTTAAAAGGCGAAAGGTCACCCTAGGAGTACTCGTATTCGCAATGGTATGGATGCCCGAGAAGGTTCGAGCACGGGTAAAATTTATTCTAAATGTGGATTAAGTGGACACAATCAGTACAGCTATAAGAATAATAATGATGTGGGTCCATATCAAAGTCGTGAAAGTTGAAAAATTATTCGTTCATTTTTATAATGTTCTTGTAATATTTTGAAGAGATAACTTGTAATATTTTGATAGTTCAATGTAATAAATGTAAATTTATTCGCGAACTTTGATCCATCTAAACTAAAAATTGTTTGGACGAATTTTATTTTGAATATTATGTATTGTAAATGTTAGATATATTTGGTGTATTATGTGCATGTTTTGTTCCCCAAAATCGTGTGCATGTCTGATACACACTTCCTTCAGGTCCACTGGCTTTTTTTTTATAGAAGTTTAAATAACTGATGTCGTTGTTGAAAATAATGACATCAGTTATCTGTAATGTTATTTCCAACAATGACATCAGTTAAATACATGCACACAACTTTCTGTATCCACATATTGTTTTACTTTGAACTAATGTCGCTTTCACAGAGAGCGGCAACAGTTAGTATGATGTCGTTATGGGGAATAACGACATTAGGTTTAGACAAATTTGGAACCAAACTCATCCTCTGTGGAACTTTTTGTAGAACTGCCGTTATCTTCGATAATGGTAAGTAAACAATTGTTGCCTTGTCTTCAATAGCGGTATCAATACAAAGATATTAATTAAATTTTAATACAAAATTTTTAGTTTTTCTTTGAACTCTTGTCGTCGTTCCCAATAACGGCAACAATAATTTTTAAGCGGTTTTCAGCGATAACAACTGTGGAGACAGAAAATTCTACAGAAAATGAGTTTGGCCCCAAATTTGTGTAAACCTGATACAATTATTCCCCATAACGACATTGTACTAACTATTACCGCTCTCTGCAAAATCGGCATCAGTTGATCGAAAAACATGTTGAGACAAAAAGTTGTGTGCATGTTTTTAACTAATGCCGTTGTTGGAAATAACGTTACAAGTAACTGATTTTCCAACAACGGCATCAGTTATTTGAACATCTCAAAAACATGCACAACATGCACAAAACATGTACAACTCCAAATTTCCAGAATTAAAGATATCACATGTTCCAAATGTGTCAACAAGCATCCTCAAACACATACATATCAACGATTCACAAAACAGTAGTCCATACAATTCATGTTTAACCAACATTCACAACAAAATTCAAGAGTTTAACCAACATTCAAAACAAAGTTCAATAGTTTAGCAAAGCCCTCCAGAAGTTCCAAGGTCACAAGTTTACTAGGTTATCTCAATAATCCAACAATCCCCACAACCTGATTTGTACACATAAACTAACTAGGCGTGTAGTGTTGCGGTTTGCTCATCTTCTAAATTGGGACTCTCCATGCCTGTGACACGAGTACTTGGTTTGACCCACGTCCTCTTCATCCTCAGCTTCCTCCTACAATCTCTCGTGGTCATGCACGTTCTTGCACTTGAGCTTGGGTAATGCACTTCCGCTGCTGCCCATGTGACGGTCGTGCTTGAGCTTGGGTTGGTGGTTGTGATGGAGCTTGAGCTTGTGGTTGTGTAGGATCCAAAAGAACAACAAATTTTGGTCCATCTCCAACCTCTTCAAGCGACAACCGGCACGAGTGGAGGATTTCTCGCGCTAATTCCTTACAAGCCTTCAAAAGTATTACATTTCAACACACGAGCACATTCCCGCGCAATATTTCATGAATTGTCAATCTATAACAACATTTAAATATAATCATGGAGTCTCAAAATTATGTGATACAAATATAAGTCAAATATGTATCGAACTTACTAATTCATAATTATTAAGTTCAACTAGAAAAGATTACAAGTAGTTAATAATTCACTCAATATAAGGAATTAAACTCACTCACCAAGAACTCTCTCTCTCAGGCCTCTCTTTACAGTGGAGAAAATAATCTATGAAGTCTTCTCTTGATCTCAATCTCTCATATTGGAGGTGATTATAATATATAGAAGAAGAATAAAGAGAACTCTAGGTTAATCATGATTCTCAGTCATCCGATATAACCTGAAGAATAAGTAACTGAATAGGAGCCGTACGATCGGACTTGGAGTTGAAGATCGAGATGAAATGACCTAACAAATCAAGGCTCAAAAAGAACAAAGTGCCGCGCACGGTCGACCGTCCAACAAGACCGGTCGATCGACCTCCTCTCGGCCAAAACCATGTACAACTGCGGTCAGGTGTACGGTCGACCGTCCCCCAGGACAGTCGACCGTCTGCTGATGTTGCAGTTTTCTCTTCTACTCTCTTCAACGCTTCAATCTCCATGCTTCATCATACCTTCTTCTAATCTAAACCATGAGTATTCAAGACATGATCTTAACAAAAAAAATTATGCCACAATGTAGTCGTGATTCAATTGGATGGCCATAACTCATGGAATAAAAATGTTGGATGGTCAAGATGGTTGTGAATAATGTTGTTTACATCCTGTATACTGAGTTCGATGTAAAAAGAAGATGGTGAAGCGAGATGAGGATTGAAGCATCGTTGGAGAAAAAAGGAGCAGCAGCTACAGAAAGAAGTAGCACAGCATGAATAGTCGACTGTATGAAAGTGCAACCAACTGTTGATGCTCTGACTCGGGTCAGAGCATTGCAGTCTATATAAGAGCGATGCTTATCAAGAATTCATCACCCTTCCCTTTGTGTCGGTATAAGAGAGAGTGTAATGCATCGATACACTAAAGTGAGTGAAATGAATAATGAGTTTGACCATGCCATTATGAAATGCGTGGTTAGGTAGTAAATGACAGTAGATGACAGTACTTTAGTAATTCGCGAGCTGGTGGAAGATAATGTAGGTTAGAGCTGAAGCACAACCTGTAGCTACCCGCAAATATTATAAAATCCCACTGATGTGCATGCAGGCAAATATTGGAAGGAGATGCGGTCAGATTTAGCGCATAGAAGAACTATAAAAGAGTTTGCAAGTGAAGTACATATAAAAAGAGTTCAGATTTATCATCATTTCTCAAGCTTTCATGTTTTAGAGTTTCAGAATGTTCGAGCCTGTTCATTATTCCATCTCCCGATAAATTATTGGTTTATTCAGTGAGTCATAACCATTAACCAAACAATTTAACCGAACTATTAAGGTCTAAGGAAAATCTAAAACCATGGTTATACATTTGGGGCCGGCCCCCACCTTGAGGCAGGCCCAGAATATTTAGCCATTTTAGGAACCCCAAATTTATATTTCGCTTGTAAATATAGGCAATTAGGCATGTATTTTGTACGTTAAAAAAATTATATTGTTATTAGAGGCCCCAAAAAATAATTATTTGCGTCTTTCGGCCCTGTATACGCTGTCTAATTTAAAATAAACAGTTCTCAATTACTGGCTCTTCTTGGTAAATTTAGCAGTGTTGGTCAATACACACTGCACTAATTGTGAGATTAGCTATTAATCGGCTTATCCTCATATGGACAAAGGGTGACAAAAAGATCACAGTTACATACGAGTATACATGTCTGAAATGAACAGATGAAAAGAAATTATCCTACTATGGCATCAAGTGATTTTCCTACCTACCGTTTAGTATACTCTCTGGTTGATCATGCCAGATACAACCAACCGTCTGTCACGCTTTCAAATTGTTGTATTGCCTTGCCTCTTGAACTACATATCAGGTGTAGGCTAACCATCTCAAGCTGGTAGTTGAAGTTTGGAACTGTTTTTCCAGCTGTAGAAGAATCAATATAATACCGATGAGTGACTGCTTCAGTGAAGTCACCAGATAATAAAAAAGAGATGATTGCGAACATTAGGCAACTTACCTTATAAAGTAGTAATAGAAGAAATCAGCATACAGAGCGGTCTGGACAAGACCAGCTATCCAAGCTGTAAAAGGGAGAAATAAATAACTTAACCTTTCCTTTCAATGAAAAGGTTGAATCAAATGTTTCACATTGTCAACTTACGAATCCAATCCCTGTAATGTGGCTCGGTGAAGTAACGATAAATCCAGTTGAGAATGTAGAGTGCACGATAGGCCCTGAAAGGGTTACGGTAAGAAACAAGGGACATTTAGAATAAGGGGGTGAGTAAATAAATCAATGTAGTCAACAATGATGCATGCTTAAGTGCAATCAACAAGTTATTTGGGATCAGAGAAAAAGAGCTTCTTATCTTTTTGCCCCCATTTTAATTAAAGCGAAAACAAGTCTTTTCCGGGATAGAGTTCTGTTGGGCAATCAGCAAGGAAAGGTGGAAAAATAGTACCCCTCATAGCATTCTTACAATGGCCACTGCTCTATTATGCAACCATGTATGCATAAAAGCCTGCTCACATTCGCCAGCTTGAAAGTTATTTTGCTTCCTGCACCTAAGCTGACTCACCCATGCTTTGCTTTGCCATTAGGCGATTTGCAACCAGAAGTATCCTCTTGCATATGTCAATTACTACTTTGTTATCAATTACTAGATATTCACCGAACATGCCCAACATCATCACACAAAACAGAACACGTGCTTTACAAAAGTCCAGGTGTAATTTAGACGGAAGAGAGATATAGAAGACACATGAACTTCAAGGAGAGAAAAAGGGCTTTTAATATCAAACATTTATTTTCTCAAAAAGACAAATCCAGACAATTATTGGGTTTTGATCGAGCCGAATAGAGAAGTATTACGCTATCATGTAGCACAGGTGAGTACTCCTATCAAGGAGCCATACCCGTACTCTACACATGTCAATGTCGGGCACCAACACTTCATGGACACTTGTCGAACACTCGTCATGCTTTTACCAAGTTTTATAGTACAACTTATATGTTGAACACTAAAATACTTATCCAATATTTCTTGGAACACATAATTAAAAATTTTCAAACACGTTCATATTTCTTAAACTAATAAACTCCATACTCTACTTAGTTGCATACACATCTCCATTTTATAATGTACAGTGAAGTATTATCACCTTTTGTGGACAATATATCTTTTATTTTGATTATGAGGAAACAAATTATATTGTTGAATGCCATTTTATTAAAATTATGCTTAACTGAGACAATATTAAGTTATTTTATATAACATTAAAGCCGTGTCCCGTGCCCTACTTTTACAAATATGGTGTCCTTCACATATGTATCCATGCTTCATAGGAAAAAGTAAACCAACACATACTCTAGGTAAACAAACAAACAAAGCAGCTAACAAGTTTGTCTAAGCCGAATTAATATTGAAAACTCTTTTGTGATCGAAGGATTATTACGGATCCAAGCTTTGGTATGAAATTGAGCCTTAGAAACCTATAAACAAGAGCCTACTCTTCTCTTAATGGACCTTAAAATACAGCTTCACTAAATGGGGAAAAGAAACTATCTCATGCAGGTATATGATTTCATATGAAACATTTGGAAAATCTTTAAATCGTGTAAAAACTGTGCTCCTACATAACTTTCCTCTTTATTAGGGGATTATACATAGACCAAAGATCTCAAGGAGATCCAACAGAATCCACGACATTCCTTATAATCATATGCCCACATAGGCATATGAATTGTTCTCCCCTAAATGGTCCTCACAATACCTCCATTTCAATATCATTTTCCTTTTCATAACAGATCATGCAGTGTATTTACTAACTACTGCCCACAAGATACTGAATTATAGAGGGATTATGAACCCTGTCTGGTCTTTTCAAGAACCCTAAACTCCAATCACCTGCGCAACGCACGAGAGAACCATTCACTCTCTCTTTTCTCTTTTTCTGGAATTTGGCAGCACCCGCCAACATTAGAGAGAGATTTTTCACATCCCAAATTAATTTCATCTTAGACAGGAATCAAACATGTCGCTTCTCACTTAAGCATGTGGTGCCTTGTCAATTGCACTGTAAGTGCTTGGTAGAACCATGTGCTCTTGAGAAGCCACACACAAAAATGAAAAGCATCCTTAGTTAGGGACTTCTCCATCACCAACAACCACCGCACCCCATTTCAATGACTTAGTTTAATGGACCCCCCATAAATTCAACTAATTGCAGATTAAGCCCATATCTCCATGCATTAACGACAATACTTCCGTTTCCTGTGTCATAACTAAAATCGTGCAATTAAACCCTGAAGAATTTTTTCTTGCAAGAAACATACCTCTCTCCTACATCAATTTTGACGGTTAGTTTTTCCATCTAACGGATGGGATCCCCGGTTCGTCACTTCTCCATCACCAACAATCACCGTGCCCCAGTTCAATGAATTAGTTCAATGGACACCCCCAATAAATTCAACTAATTGCATAACAAGCCCATATCTCTATGCATTAACGACAATACTTCCATTTCCCAACATTCTTATCATAATTAAATCCTACAAACCCTAAAGGGATTTTTTCTTGCAAGAAACAAATTTCTCTCATACATCAATTTTGCCTGTTAGTTTTTCCATTTATGGATGAGATCTGGTGTTCGTCATGCTTAACAATCTCTCTTTCTCTCTCTCTCTCTCTCTCTCTCTCTCTCTCTCTCTCTCTCACACACACACACACACACACACACACACATCTCCTCTTTAGCTTTCCACTTCTGTACTAGCTCTAGTGGCAGAAATCAAAATAATCACTGATCAACTATCATTTGAACTCAAACATGAAAGTTCGCTAATTTATTTTTCATCTTCTTATTTATAACCGAATTTTAGGTTTTTCAACTCTCGTGTTACTTCACTAATTGTCTATCTCCATTTTCCTTCCTTCCATTCTATTTTGTGAATGGTAAACCAGAGTAGTCCAACCAAAATGCTAAATGCTATCTACGATAGGGGCAAAATCATTGATTGGAAGCAGAAGTGAAGGCTTTACTCACGACGACGAGCTAGGGTTTCTTCTTAAAGATTAGTGAAAGGTTGAAAGCTAGAATCAATGATCGATTGAGGCTGAGAGCTCAACATGTTTTGAAGCACGTCCGTTCCTCTAACCATCGACGGTTTATGTGTTTGTTGTATGCCATTATATGCATCAAGAATGGCAGGACCAAAGTTAACAGGGTTAACAGGCTTCTATACATGGGTTTACATGTTTCAATACAAGGAGTAGCTCTGAACCGATGCAAATTACCTTTCATATTACTGCTCAAATGTGAATTTGAACCCTAGGTTGTCGCCACATTAATTTCGAAAAAGGATTGGAGGTTTGCTCAGAGGTTCAAAGCTCGAAGGTTGGACGGATTGGACAGAAGAAAGATTGTTTAGTAGTATTAATGACTGTAAAAACAGCACTACCAATGGGTCATTGTTTTCAAAGCAACAAGGAATTTACTCTTAGAAGGACGAAGGACGACAACAAGTGGTTGGATAGTGGAGGAAATGGGTTGACTAGGTTGTCACTTGGTAGGCAGAAAAGCTTGCTAATATCTTACAGGTAAACAAATTGCTTTACATTATGGACAAACCTTACTATATGTTATTGATGTTTATTATGTGCAACTTTAATGTTGTTGAACACTAGTGGTATGTTTTAGGATTGTTGTGCTTTTGTATGTCTTTTATTGTATTAGTTAGTAATATGTTTCGGTAATTTAAAAGAGACCCCACTTATTTGTTAATGATTACGGTGAGTACTGTATTCTCACTATATATGTATCTATTGATTCGTAAAAGGGATAGCTTTTTTTTCTTTCAAATTCAAGTAATATATAGTGAGTGATCCTTTGAATATATTTGCACGATAAATCTAATTTGAATAATTTTATTATTTTTTACTCAACTAAATAGACATAATGAAGAAGAGAGTGAACTTGATCACTACACTGCTACAATGGTTGCACGGGCATAAAAATTCCACTCACTAGTAAGTGGTTTCCAACCCTTAAAGAACACAGTAGTACATCTAAGAAATTATTCCATCTTTATGTACCCTCCTCTGGTTACATGAATATGGATATGAACTAATGAGAATTTTACGGCTTGTGTCCTTTAGAATTTTTGTTTTTGGAATTCAAATAATGTACCTCCCCACACTTGCAAGTATGTAATGGTTCAATTTGTATGAAATAGAACTTAGTTATAGCTTCCACTCTGTCGAAGCCAAGGAGCTTCAACCAAAAAATGCTGACAAATGATGATTGAGAAAAGATTCGACATTTTTAACCATGAAATGCTCTGTTTCCATTTGAAATGTAGGTCTAACCAACTTGCATTATCAAAGGAAACGGTCAGGAAATCAAAGTCAAAGTGCAGAAATTTGAAGAAGAAAAATAAACAGGAAAGGGGAAACCTAAGGAACAACAACAAAGAGAAGGAAATTGAAAGAAGAGGAAGACAAGAAACTAATCCAATATAATGGAAGGAATTAGAAGAGTGATGAAGATGAACACGGAGAAAGACAGATCATCCTCATAAGGTGGAGGAGGTGGAGCTTCTACATACATGTCGTAAAGGAAAGAGGAGTTTGACTCTATACACGCCCTGCTTCAAATTGACAAAGAAAGAGGAGATTTGATGAGTTAATGAATTAAGGTATGGGCCTCAAGACTCTGAGTTAATGGTGGGTAATAATTTTCTTTTCTTTCAACAGTATCTCATAACCGACTCGTGTCTAAATGAGATGATGCGCATATTGAGTCAGCCAGTCGTGTGGGACGTATGGCCGATTCCAAGACACTAGGACAGTGTCTGAGGTACTATACTGCTGTGCTAGACTGCAGCGTTGTAGTGAGTTGGCGGTCCTCAGTCAATACACCTCAATCACCTCAGACTCTACTACTGAAATAACAACCACTGTACGAAATGCTAAACAAGGTCATCAAAGGAGGACAGGAAACAACAAATAACAGTTCAGTAATTTATTGCTATAAAAAAAGATATCAACCAAAAAGGCATTGTATTATATGCCCAATCATTTTGCATACAAATATATACATGTATGACACTGTTTTCTACTTATTACAACATGCCTATAAAGGAATTAATTTGTTAACTTTTCATTGAAGTTCTCCTTAACATGAGGCACATGGGAGTTAAATAGGTACCGTCGTAAGAGCATCCAGAGTCGTGATTGTCAAAAAATGGCAAAATGCATATTTACATATAGCATTTCTAGCATTTGCTAGCATTTGCTGCAGTCGTTCAATGCTATTTTATAGCAATTTAAGATTAGAAAAATACTAGACGGACTTTGAAGTTGCGTCGGAAGGGCGAAACGAATTATTTAATTAATTTTTTAATGTTAGACGGAAAGTGAAGTTGCATTGGAAGAAGAAAAAAAATCAGAAAAGTGACAGACGCAAAGTGAAGTTGCGTCCCACGGTTTTTCGAATTTTTTAATATTTATAATCATTTTTTAGTTGAAAAAAATAATAATAATAATGCCCCCCACTGGACGCAAAGTCAAGTTGCGTCCAAGGGGGGATGATTTTTTTTGGTTTTTAGTTAGGTTTTATTAAAAAAAATTGGTGAGCGACGCAAAGTGAAGTTGCGTCGGAGAATTAAAAAATAATTTTTTTTCGTGAGACGGAAAGTGAAGTTGCGTCCTGTATACTATGCATTTCTCTCAAATCCACTCTCATTTATAGCAATCTGCTGTAGCTATTTATGCATAAAATGCATAAATAGCAAACGACTGCAGTTGGTCGTTTGCTATAAAATGCATGTTATGCATAAATAGCACACGATTGTGGATGCTCTAATGATGGCACGACTCACACTGTTGTTTAATATTTACGTATCGAGATAGTAGACATCCAAACGAGAAATTTATTATATTATTGAGACTGATCATAGTTCCAGAGAGCTTATTAAAGCTAAAGGCGTACCCGAGAAAGAAAACATATTGGCCAGTTAAATTGTCCACATTTCCGCTCCTCTGTAGCAAAACCAACTGAGGAAGTATTGCGACAGCCTCCAAGAATATTGAAAATGCCCATAAAACCTACATGGTTAAAATATACACAAGTTAACAAATAGCTAATTCATGTATTCATGAGCAGATATAAAGAACTAAATTACCAATAAGCAGCTATTTTGACACTTTAAGTAGTTGGTGACCTGCCATCATAGGCCATGGTGTCTGCCTTGAACTCAAATTCCCTAAAAATCATTTGGTGTAGTTGTAAAAAAAGAAAAGAGCACAAAAACCATCTAGGTAACCAGTTTCAGTATGTCATGGTGCACTTTCTCATGGTCGCAGATTTCAACTGTTTGAATCAATATCCCAATAGAAGCCCAAAGATCAATGTAAAACTAATGTTGACAGCTCTCCCAAAATATGCTTGAAACATGAACAAAAATGTTAGAAACATGACTCTAATTGGTGTAGTTGTAAAAAAAGAAAAGAGCACAAAAACCATCTAGGTAATTTACCTAGTTTCAGCATGTCATGGTGCACTTTCTCATGGTCACAGTTTTCAACTGTTTGAATCAATATCCCAATAGAGGCCCAAAGATTAATGTAAAACTAATGTTGACAGCTCTCCCAAAATATGCTTGAAACATGAACAAAAATGTTAGAAACATTACTCTAATTGGGATAAAGCTCCTAGCCTATGATTATCATTATGGTATTTACTTCTTTAACTACCATATTCTGAAACTATTGATTTGCATAGTAGGATACTAGACAAAGAATTTTCTATGAAATGAATAAAAAGTAGGAAGAGGAGGATGTTGGGTTCTAAAGGGGGTGATGTGTCTCAGACGGACAACCTGCAGTCCCTTCAATGAACAAATGTGAAGAACGCCATCCAGTTACTCTCTTACGATACAATCAGCTAAGAAAAATCCTTTATTTTGCAAATTGAGGCCTACATATAAGAAACGTGAAGCATTCTTAAGCAGATAACAATAAAGAGGATTTCATTCACATTAGCAATTAGAATAAGACACATTGCCCAGGATATCAACTTAGTAAGTAAAAGCATAATAAACAACAAATATCTAAGTAACATGAACAAAAATAGCCACCCTCTGTAAACTACAATACTGAATGTTAATCATATCCGAAAGACTGAAACAAGCAGACAACAGTGTCATACTCAAACCCACCTTTCATTACAATTTCCATAGGCTATAAAATGAAGAGTATATAAAAGTAAGCTTATATACATAAAATTGTAATGACAATTGTATCAGTATTTGCGTGCTTCAGTATTAACTTGGAAACTTTGTTAATTTCCTCTGTGCATGCGCATGTGCATGTATATACTATACGCACATACTCCCTCGCATAACCAAGTGAGCTTCAATTGTAATGCTATCAAAACGGGATGGCTAAGGTACAAAATGACTCTAAAATCTAGTCCTACAAAAGTTCGATTTCCTTATCTAGTTTACTTGTTACACCATTATCACCAACCTAATTCAAATGACTCAAATCCGCGTTATTCTTTCTACCAATCATAGAATAATATAACACATGCATTGCACATACTAATAATAATCTTGCAACATAGACAACAATGCCAAACATAAATCAAACGGCTCAAACAGTACAATGCGATCAAACAAAACCATCAAAATCGAACTACGTACCTCCATAAAAGGGAAGTCATCATGGAACACAACCCCCAAAACCAAGCAGCCAACCACGAGCCAATAATGCCGAAAAGCATCCACCCCTTTATCGTAACTCCTGCTCACCAAATGATGCCTCCTCATGCACCAAACGATGGCGATCGAGCTCGAAATGAACACCACTTTCATCACCGTGTTGTACACCGACACGAAGCTAGTGAACAGGCTCATGTAACGAGTCACGAACACCAACGCGTACAGCTCCTGAGTCTTCAACGAAATCCCTAAAAAGCACTAACCAATTAGAGAGAAAACACTAAAATGGAAGGAGTGGAGATTGCGAGTACCGGAGCAGGATTTGGTGGCGTAGATTTTTAGGAGGAGGAAGATGACGCTGAAGAGGTGGCTCATGTCGCCGGCGAATCGGAAGATGTTCATGGCGGTGAGTTGGATCGCGAAATCTAGGGTTTCTTCTTCTTCTACTTCTTCGTTTTTTTCGGAAAAGAGGGGATTGGGGTTTTACGTGAGTTCGGGAAAATACATTACGGGGTTTTGGACTTTGGAGAGTGGGGAAGAGAGAGCTGATGTGGCAGTGTGGATCTCGGTCGGGATCATTCATACACGTGCACGTCCAGTGCACTTGTTAGAACATCCACGGCTAAAAACTCAAAAATTAGAAATAAGTTTAGAAATATGGTTTAATGCCGTTCGCTAAAAACTTATAATTTAGAATAGAAATGAACAGTAGATTGCTAGGTTTAGCAGCATCTTTAGACAATTGCCAAATATAGGAGACGGACGATGTTCATCTGTTTGACGAAAGGGACGGATGAATATAGGTCGTCTAGTTGAATAAAAATAAAAAAAATTGAGAAACGGTTGAAGATCTTCCGTCTCTCGTCGAAAACATTTTTAAAAAACAATCACTGAAAACATGCAGACAGATGAAGGTGTTCCGTATGGTATGTTTTTTTTATTTTAATTTTTTAAAAAAAAATCGAAAAACAATCAGACGGATGATGTTCATCCGTTTTGTGTGTTTTTTTTTATTTTTTTTATTTGTTTATGATTTTTTTAAAAAATAAAACACAAAAAAACTATCAAGTGGCTATCCTTCAATCCCTCAAAATCAATGGCCCAAGTCCAACCTCACAAAACACATTTTCTCTTCCAAAAGTTTTCCCCCAAAACTCAAATTCAAATCCTTCCCAAAACAACTCATTTATTTATTTAATTCTTTCTCTCTCTCTCTCTTTCTTTCTCTCTCTCTCTCTATATAGAGAAATCTTCGGTTGCACACTACTTTGGTGAGTACTCCGTGAACACTCACGAAATAAAGCACCTATGACAAATCCGAACCGCTCATATTGTTCTATATACCTTAGATAGCCTAACAATAAAAAATCAAGTAATTTGAAGTTCATTTGCCCATTGTTTACATCATCACAAAATTGTATAGCTGGAAATTCTAATAGCATGATGGATGGGCAAATGAACTTCAAATTACTTGATTTTTATTGTTAGGCTATCCAAGGTATATAGAACAATATGAGAGGTTCAGATTTGCCATAGGTACTCTATTTCGTGAGTATTCACGGAGTGCTCACCAAAAGTAGTGTACAACCGAAGAGGACTATATATATATATATATATATATATATATATATAGGGAAAAAAGGGTATGAGCAACTTGCTCATTTAGTAAATAAGCAATTGATGATGTGGCATACATGTGATTGGAAAAGCCTTAAAGGGGTTAGTTGTCCAATGTATCACATGCATGCCACATAATCAATTGCTCATTTACTAAATGAGCAAGTTGCTCATACCCCTTTTACCCATATATATATATATATATATATATATATATATATATATATATATATATATGGAAACATGGACTTTTATACCCCAATTCATAATTATTTTTTAACATATACTAATGAAAATATGGACTTCTATTTACAACTAACTAGTAATCTGCACGTGCAATGCACGTTTTATGGGTTAGCACATGCAATTTGCACTGGGGATATGCACGTGCAATGCACGGATTCGATGGAGGGAGAGGAAGAGACGGTTTTGATTTTTTAGGGAACAAAATTTTATGGAGACTTTAAATGTGAAGTGAAAATTACAGAATTAACCTTATATATTTTTTTAGCATTTTATGTATATGGGGGCATAATAGTAAAAAGCCACCAAAATTGAGCTTTGCTTAATAATAGTATAGATTATTGTCATATTGTTCAATGTTGAGCTATATAATCTTTGATTTACTGTTTACAAGACTTTTCATGTGTTTTATCGTTCTGAAAACGTGCCGTAGACACGTGCCCACGGACAAATCTAGTATATATATATATAAAGACGGAAAATGATATTCTATTGCTTCTGTTTTTAGATTTGGACGACTGAAACGTGGTTCTTCTATTGCTATTTCAAAATGCTATATTTAGCAATGGATATAGAAAACGATAGTGGATGCTCTTAGAAAATCTTATGGCTAATTTTCAGGGTTTTCAATTTTTCTTCTCCTTTCCCTAATAACTCATAAGATGAAAGTGGCTGATCATAATAAAGCATATGGAGAATGTAGCAAATAATTTCATTAAATCGTAAACTGAGCGTGGTTAAAGGTTTGATTCTAATTAAGATGGAATGTAATCTAGGAGTTGAAAAATCATTCTTTCAGAAATTTGCGCTACAGTTGAAGATCTAAAAACTAAAGAAGAAGACACTAAAATGTGTGATGCTCAAATATCATTGTAGTCGAGATTGCAAGTCTTTAATGTGAACAAATAGGAAATTGTAAACTAATATAAGAAAAATAATGCATCGGACAAATAGATTGCTCAAAATCTAAAAAAGAGAAAAGAGGGTCATGATCGTCATGTATAACTTTTGATCCTTGTTTAGTCTCATATCATATAACTCGTAATAAGTCCACTTCCTACAAGTACACTTACAAATATAGGAAATTTTTTTATATGCCACTTTTGGAAAATATTTGCAGAACAGTTGTCAAAGTATTTGTGTTTGTGGACTCAACAACTAAATTCGTTATTTTCAACGACGAGTTTAGTTGTTTCATACATATTATTGGGAAAGTGTTAATTTTTTTAAAACTTATTGTTCACAATGGCGAGTTCAGTTAAAAAATTTCCGATGAAGACTCGATGTTCCCAACGGCGAAGATATTTATACTAGATTCGGTGAGAGCTGTAAATTGGACCAGACGGGATCAGACAATCATATGTTCAAGCCCGGACCGAACTTCTACTTGAACAGGCTTACGTCTGGCTCGGTCTAGGTAGGACAAAATTTTTATAGTTTGGACTCGGTTCGGTAAAGCATCGGACCGCAATAATATTCAAACGGACTTATGTCCCGCTCGAGCTCGGTAAAGAATCGGACTGAATAATTTGTTTAGGATCGGTTCGTATAACAGTTCGGACGATCCACGGTCGGACCATTTCTCGAGCCGGACTCTGATGGACGACGGATCGTCCTGTTCATTTTACACCCCTAGACTCGATGTTGGGAACAACGAGCTTTGTTCGAAATTTGTAATGAAGACTCATTGTTCCCAACGGCGATGACATTTACACTAGACTCGTTGTTGGGAATGACGAGTTTAGTTAAAAAAAAAACTTGTATGGAGTTTTTTTTCAAAATTCAATATGTCTAACGGAATGTTTCACTCTCCGTGAAATTCCCTACATCATCGTCATTCACAACAGCAAGTCTACTATAAATGTCATTGTCATTGGAAACGGCGAGTCTTCTTTCAAAATTTTGAACTAAAACTCGTTGTTCCCAACAGCGAGTCTAGTATAAATGTTATCGCCGTTGTGAACGGCGAGTCATCATTGAAAATTTTGAACTGAACACGTCGTTGGGAACGACGAGTTTCTAAAAAAATTAGCATTAAACTCGCTGTGTCCCAACGGTGAGCATGAAATAACTAAACTCGCCGTTGGGAATGAAGAGTTTAGTTGTTGAGTCCACAAACACAAATATTTTGATAACCGTCTTATTTATGCAAATAATTTTTAAAAGTGTCTTATAAAAATATTAAAAAAACCTATATAGACGTGTCTCATAAATCCTTTGAAACAAAATTGCCTTTCTGCTTCTTCTTCCCTACAAAAAAATATTTGATGTGTCTTTTCAAACTAAATTTAGACTCTAGTTTGCAATGATATGACTACGATGCATGTCTTGTTTGTTTGTTTTTTTAAACTTGTTTTGACTGAGCACGCCACTATATTTTATTTTATTTTTGGGTTCAATCAGATAATGTTTTTTTCTTAAAGGGATAAAACTTACAATTTGAATTATCAATCGAATCAGAATTATGATTGTTGAAAACTCATTGATCTGAATCTGAATGGTTGATAATGTTTGGATTAAGATCTGAATGGCTAAAAACATCAGTGAAGTTGCACAAAGTTTAAACACAGGGGTTGAGCCTGGCAAAAGACCCTTCGATGCTCAAGTCAGTAACTCAGAAAAGATATTAGGGGGCATTCCGTACGCGGATTGGATAATTCCTTTGAATTGGCGGATTTTTCGGGAGTGTGAGGATAGGAATCATGATTCTCATGAATGTTGCAATACTACTTTTGGTACAAGACATTGCATTACAGAGAATATTTTATTACTGTGTTTGGTATAGACCAATTCATTCACATCAGTCTTTCGCTGTAGTAGACATTAACGAAAATACCATTTTGGCTTTATTTAAAAAACCAATATAATTGTTATTTACTTTAGTAATCGATGCATGAGTGATATGTAAATCAATATTGATATATATCCTTATAAAATCTGAATACAGTAACAAATAGATGACTCAAAAAGTTACATTATGATTTTAATATATTTCAATCAGATAGATAAAAAAAATAACATAAAGCAAAAAAATGAAATGCATGCCGTACAAACACATGATTTTAGGCATTCATGAATTATAATTATTAATTAAATAATAGACAGAGGGTTTTCTCTTCAATTTTTTTCTCACTAATGGTATTTATTATAGTTAAAATTGATACATTACTAAAACATATATCATATTTATTTAATTCTGTTCATGCTTTAATTGGATGCTCCTCTTTATATATAAATATGCACAAATCTCACTATTATAAGACAGAGTAACAAATTTGTTGGAGGGAACATAAAGCGGCTATATGATTAGGCAAAAAGATTATCAAAAATCTAGAAGGTGATTTGGTAACGTGTTAATCTAAGTTGTTTTTTATATGTGGAGAAATCCACAAATCCCACTCTTTTAAAGAGGAATGTATATCATTTCTGTAACTCCTCTTTTTCGTATTTGTATTTTTATACTGTGTTTTGCCCCAATGTACTCTTTTATCAATTTGAGATCATGTATTTTATTTTGTTCGAATAAAAATCGTTATATTGTTTCAACTCAATTTTTTTAGTGCCTTTATCTAATTCAATTGTATGTCCGTCATGCTCTTTTGTGTCGTTCTTCATGAAGAAATAGACTATTCTTTTCGTCTATCTCTTTTCCCCATTTTTTAATACATTTTGACTGAGTCTCTAGTTGGATCCCCCTCAAACCCGATACCCAAATACCCTATAACCCAAAACCCCTCCTATTTAAACCCTAACCCTAACCCCTAACCAATTACTATTAAACCCCCAACAACCCGCCGCTCTCTTCTCTTCTCTCCCGTCTTCTTCCTCCCACTCCCTGCCCCTTCGACCATTTCGCCAACCCAATTCCCTTCGTCTCCATCTTCATCCTGCTCGCCATTTCCCTGCCCCCTCCTCCGTCCACACCCAAACCCATCGCGCCACAGTCGCACCCTTCGACTCCCTCTCCTCGTCAACCCGATCACATCGATCCCATTGCGTCGTTAACCTTACTCCTGATCATCCAAGACTCCACCGAACCATCCACCTCCGATCATCGTCTCCATCCCCTCGCCCACGTCACCATCACATCTCCATCGTCGCCTCCTTCATCGCAACCCGATCTCCATCGCCTTTACGCAACTCTCGCCGAACCACTCCGTCTTCAACCTCTCACCATTTCGCCATTGCCCCTACCTCAACTCTCCATCATCACCCTCGTCGTCAACTCCTTCGATCACCGTCCCCAACCCACCAAAACACCACCTCTGTCGCATCGCCAACACCCCCGAACCCAGTACCTTTCGCCATTACCCAATCCCAGCACCTCGCCGCTTCACCTCCCTCCATCGTCGTCGCCTTCGCCATCTCCTCCACACCCTCGACCTCCGCTCCGACCACCATCATCTACCGCAAACACCGCAGAACAATCCCCATCCCCCCGCTCCTCTGTTCGAACCCGGAGAACAGAGCAACGCTACTCCGCTCTTCGCTGTGTCGCTCATCGACGTCGCGCCGCCACAGTCGCACTGTCGACCTTCTCGTCGTCGTGAGCCCCGCATCGAGCCGCCTCGCCGCTCGCCGGTGCCGTCGCTGCACCTTCTCTCTCTCTCTCTCGCTCTTTATTTCGACGAAGAAGGGAAGAAGAAAAGCGGGATTGAATCTCGACCGTCAGATTCATCAGATCAGATCTTGATCTGATCAAGGTGTGGGTGTTTGCTGTTTTTGGTGCTAGAGCAGATCCAGGGGATCCGATCCCGTGTGCTGATTTGCACATGTACCGTACGTGCGTGCGTGTGTCCGTGTTCATGCCTCGCCTCTCCTCTAGGAATTCTCATCCCATATTGGTTCGTGTTCAGATTCTCCGTCATCAAGGCAAGTATTCATCTTGTACAAATTTTTGTTCTGGTACAAGCCTTAATTTGAAAATACCGCAATTAGTTAGAAGTTGTGACTCCTCTTTGACTCGTCGTTGTTGATCAAATGTTAATTCTCATAAATTTCATAATCTTAAGAGTCACAACAATTTCATTGATATATTACAACTACTTGGACTCATTTTATCCCCTAGACACATGAACATATGATGTTAAGGAACCCTAGATTTGTAGATGTGTGTTATATCTTGTATGTGATGAACTTGCAACCATTTGAGTTGAGAAATAAATATTACTTGCTGTTTTGATAATCAATATCCCGTATATGCATCACGCATTAATTTAGATGCCTAATAACCAATTATCATGCAACCTATACATGTAAGACATTCCCACATGTTGCTGTCCTGAACTTCACTTGCTGTTTTGACCCCTTTAAGGTTAGAATCTGAACCCGAGTCTTGAACAGTAAATGTAGCTCTAGATGTCTAGATATCGATAGCCTCCTAAATTTCTGAATTCTCAATTACGGTCTAAGAGTTATCGCAGTTTTACTGCAGTTGTGTCGGTAGACGCAGATTCGCAAAACTGCTGCACACCTTTAGTTTGCGGATTAATTTAACCATGTTAACAGTAAGCGTTTGACTTGAAATTTTATATGATGTTGCTGGACACCCTATAGAACCTTCCCAAATTTTTCTTATAATTAATTAACATTATTTCAATGCTGTTTCACATGTATAAACTCAAATACACACATTCTACCTGAACATATTAGCTGTGTAGTTCGCTGTTTTAACACGTGTTCCCACCACTTTCATGTACCTTAATTATATGCGTTGGAACCGGGCAGGATTCTAGTTTCTAAATCTCCTGACGGATCCACTTTTGCTATCTCGTAGCAACGAGAATCACAGATTTGGTGCAGCAACGTCGTGCTGTCCAGATTTGAGATTTTCGTTGTTCGTGACATTTTTATTCGCGTTGACCCTCGAATATGCTATATAAATATCTCAAACTTGTTCCATGTCCATGATTATGTTTTCTTGACTTGTTTTGCACACTTGCATACTTGCTTGATAAAAACTAATAAAAAGAACAAGCCGGGGTTTAAAGGAAAGACCATAGTAGTGGACAATATATGTAAGTGTACTCGGAAGGGGGCCCGTATTTCCCAAAATTTTATGTTAAATGGAACTAAGTGTCACGTCATGGTGATGGGGGCCACCTCTAGAGCCTACGGGGGCCACCTTTAGAGCCCATTATATGATTATATGATATATATTTGAAATCACATGGAACTAAGTGTCACGTCATGGTGATGGGGGCCACCTCTACAGCCCATGGTTTGGTCACTTGCTTGATACTTAATACCTGAGTACACCGCCCTATAAACTCCATTACTAGGCCTAAGCGAAATTGTTTTGACTATAGCAACCGTATAGTAAAAGTATGGATGCATGAAGTGCTACCTACATAGTAATAACTACAAAACATGAACATGATACATGCTTACACGATACTTGACTACTTGATACATGAAACTTGATACATGAAACATGAACTCGATACTTGTTCACTTGCTACTTGATACTTGACAACTTGTTATTTGAGACTCGGCACTTGAATATAATATTTGACACTAGACTTGAGACTTGATACTTGACACTAGACTTGACACTTGTTACCTGACATTTGTACTAGATGCTTGTCACTTAATATTAGATACCTCTACAGGTTCACTTGCCACTTGCTTCACCAATAGTATTTGTTGTCTAGCCGGTATACTTGAGTTGTTCTTATTGCTAGCTGTTCTTAGCACTACTTGTTGTATCCCTGTTACATTCTTGATTCCAATTCTTGTTCCCCATTACTTGTACTCGTTTTTACTATTTATGGCCCTATCTTGCACTAAGGACATTTTCTCTTGTTTTCTCTATTTTTTCCTTTTTATATTTATTAAGCAGACTTTGGAGACGAGCTACCTGCTGGAATTGGTGAGCAGAGGTTTTAGTCTTCAAGTGGAGAAAATACTTGCTTAGAATATTTGTTTTTCTTGAATTATTTGTTCTTTCTGCTCCAGAACTTGTAACGGGCTGATGTTCCCGAGTTTTAACTTGATCCAGACTTAAAACTATTTGGATATTATTATTGTGTTTTCAATTGTTTCTGTTGCTAATAAATTATTCATGCATGCTTGGTTATATATATCTCTTGTTATGTTCTTGTTGTGATGCTGAGTCGATCCTACAGCTTATGAATGATGTTAAGATCATTCGCTGGGCTTCGTCACGCACTCGTATTCCGTGTTTTTGGGAAACGGGGCGTGACAATTCCCAACAAAGGATTGATTCCCATGGGAATTTTAAAATTATTCCAAAACTATACTCATATATTACAAAACCAGGTAATCCTAGATTCCCTTGATTCCCATGGGAGAGTATTTATACGGTAAGAGTTAGTTACAAAATATAGGCTTTCAAATGTATCTTTTGAGACTAAACTCTGGATATTCATGGTGATGAGATAAATTAGTTAATAACTCAGTTTAAGTTGAGTGATATGATTGACAACTTTTAATTAGCTGGAATTCCATCTTATTGTTTGTAATTTAGGCATAATGGTAGATTTGGTAGAACTGATTGGCCTGGGTGCAGACCATATTTTTTTAGGTTTGTAGTTGCTGGGAAATTATTATTTTGTTCTTAAAAAGCTTTAAGATGTATGCCGAGATAGTGTGACTTTTGTTGAAATGTAGTAAGTACTAATATGTATATTCTGTTTCCTAATCTATAGGAAACGGATTATTATTTTGTTCTTAAAAAGCTTTAAGATGTATGCAGAAATAGTGTGACTTTTGTTGAAATGTAGTAAGTACTAATATGTATATTCTGTTTCCTAATCTATAGGAAACAGATTCCCCAAATCTCTCATCCCTCAATCTTCTCTCAATCTCCTTTCTTCTCCTTCGAGAATGTAATCCTTATATATAGATCTATACAGTAAAGAATAAAAAACATGAAGAATAAGAATCATTTTTCCTCCAAATCTGTTTTCTTCATGGTATCAGAGCCTAACAAGATCTAGGCTAGTTGAAGAAAAAAAAAGAGACGGAGAGCGATCAGATCTGACGCCTCCATCCCGATCCGATCCCGACCAAACCCCAATCCCCGAACCTCCTCGTCGACCCCGATCCTCGCTGCCATCAATCCCGTCGCAGATCTTCGTCAACACCGATCCCTCAGCCCCGTCATCCTCTTCCGTCTTCGATCAACCCCAACACCACCAACCACCATCCCTAGCCCTCGTCGGCTTCCCATCGTCTTCACCATCGTTCTACTGTCACTTGCTGCAAATCTTGACTGGTCTTTAGAGCAATTTGATATGAAGAATGCATTTCTGCATGGGAAATTGACAGAAGAGGTTTATATGGATCTACTGCCAGAATCAAATAGACCAGTCCAACACAGTAATAAAGTGTGTCGGTTGAGGAAGACGCTATATGGTCTCAAACAGTCGCCAAGAGCTTGGTTTGGAAGGTTTACAAAATCAATGAGGTCATTCGGATATTGTCAGAGTGATTCAGATCATACCCTATTCCTGAAAAGGAAAGAAGGTGAGATTACTGCTCTCATTATATATATGGATGACATGATAGTAATTGGGAATGATCCTGAGGAGAGAATGGCATTGAAGAGTTACTTGTCACAAGAGTTCGAAATGAAGGATCTTGGCTTTTTGAGATATTTTCTTGGTGTTGAAGTTTCTCGCTCAAGAAATTGTATATTTTTGTCTCAAATAAAGTATGCTCTTGATTTATTGAAGAAAACTGGAATGTCTGTTTGTCAGCCGATTGATACACCGTTAGAAGAAGGACTGAAACTTTGCAATGAATCTGATCATGTGCCTTGTAATAAGGAAATATATCAGAAATTGGTTGGACGACTGATATATCTTGCGCATACACTGCCAGATTTATCATATGCTTTAAGTGTGGTAAGTCAGTTTATGCATGCACCTCAGGAACACCGCATGGATACAGTGATGAGAATTCTGATATATATTAAGCCTGCTCCAGGAAAAGGGGTCCTATTTGCGAAATATGGTTACTTGAAGGTTGAGGCACATACTAATGCTGATTGGGCAGGATCTATAATTGATAGGCGCCCCACTTCAGGATATTTTACATTTGTTGGAGAAAATATAGTTACGTGGAGAAGTAAGAAGCAAAATGTCGTTGCATGCTCTAATGTAGAGGCTGAGTATCGCGGAGTAGCTCTATGTATAGCGGAAGCTTTATGGTTGAAACCCTTGTTACAGGACTTAGGCTGTGGTCCGAATGAACCTATGAAGGTGTATTGTGACAGTCAAGCAGCATGTGATATTGCCGCCAATCCAATTCAACATAATAGGACGAAACATGTAGAGGTGGATAGATTCTTCATCAAGGAGAAATTGGATAAGAAAGCCATTGAGATATCTAAAGTGAAGTCAGAAAATCAGCTCGCAGATATCCTCACCAAGGCAGTTTTAAGTCGGCTCTTCTTGAAATTGTTGACAAGTTGGGCATGATCAATATCTATGCACCAATTTGAGGGAGAGTGTTGAAATGTAGTAAGTACTAATATGTATATTCTCTTTCATAATCTATAGGAAACAGATTCCTCAAATCTCTCATCCCTCAATCTTCTCTCAATCTTCTTTCTTCTCCTTCAAGAATGTAATCCTTATATATAGATGTATACAGTAAAGAATAATGAACACGAAGAATAAGAATCGTTCCCCCCCCCCCCCCCCCCCCCCCCCAATCTGTTTTCTTCACCTTTGATTTTACCAACATCACTGAGTCATTGAAGTTTGAGCATGGACAATTGCTAAACATATCCTACAAACTTAGGACAGATAAAGTGAAGATGGTCGAATTTTCCTTTACATTCGTTTTCTTTCATATATTATTGAAATCAAATTTACTTTTGATTATCATTACTCATCAGAGCACCTGTAGTTATTTTGTTGAAAAATGGGTATATGGAAAATACAGAATAGTTTTTTTTTTTGGGTAGTTCTGCAGTCGTCAATACTAAAAAAATGCCTTTTTCTTCAAACGGAACATGATATACCATCTGAACAATTTTTGTAGAAAGCTGAAGAAAACAAATTGAAAGACGGCAAAACATCGTCTGATGGAGAAAAAAAAATGCGAAGGACAGGAGATCATCTCCTGTCTGATCTCCCATCCGACACATTAATTTTAAATTTTTTCCCCCTCAAACGGCATATTATTTGTCGTCTAACTTTTTTTTGTATTTTTTTATTAACTCAAACGTACAGTGTGTGATGAATTTGAAAAAAAAAATAAAATTTGAAGGACTGATCTCTCGTCCAACACCTTTGCACTATTTTTTGTTTTTGTTTTTTCCTCAAATGTCAACATCTCATTTGACATTGTTTTTAAATTTTTTTTTTTTTACAAACGACAAATCATATGCCGTCTCAAACTTTCGCAATTAAAATATTTGTCTCATACGGCATATCATATGCCGTCCGACAAAAAGACGGTAGATCATCTTCCGATTTCTAAAATATGCATAAATCTATTTCCACTGTCAAATATAGGCGTCTCCTGTTAATTCGAAACCCAAAAAATAAGTATATAGACGACCACTACAAAGATTTTTTCCCCAAAATATCCATAAAATGTATATATAGCCAACGACTATAGATGCTCTCAGTATCTCACTCTTATAATTTGCAGTTTTTTTTTTTTTTTTATAAGAAGATGACCTTTGTCATCGTTTCATTAATGAAAATTAAAGAAACAAAGTAGTGCAACAGTACATCCAAAAAAGGGTCCTACCGGGCCCTTAATAACAACCAACGACTAGCAACCAACTAGTCGACACAAAGTAAGAACATAGTTACATCATAATAATCGAAATACATAAAAAGCAGTAATTGAGGCCCATCCTGTAATGATCCTGATGGCGCTCATTCCCCTTCCCGCTCTAGCACTCTACTCCTCAGACAACTTTAGCTTCTTCTTCGCTCCCACATAACCTGCCCAATTATGTATGATAAGGAAAATTTTATTCGTAGAGATAGTAAATCTGTAGTTTTTATTTCTAAAACACGAGTCGTTACGATCTAGCCAAAGTTATGCAGTTTTAGTATGCAACTAATATTAATATTCTGTTATCTAAGGATATATACAATAGTACATGGATAATCACAAAAGTTATATACGAGTGCCTATCTAAACAGTCGCTTTCCCCCTCAACAATTTAAACCAAACCCACAAAAAATTCCGAAACCCTTATCCTCTTCGATTTCAGATCCCAATATTGAGGACGATGATCTGATCTTTGGTCTAGAAAGATCGAGAAGATATCCAAACTCCAAGAACCGAATCATGGGTTGTGCTGCATCCTCGCCCGCGATTGGAGAAGGTGAATCTTCTCTCTCCTAGGGTTTTGATATCTGTATATTTGTTAATTGCTCTGTTTTTAATGTGGAATGTTTAATTGTTGCTGTTAATGTTGAATATATTTTTATTTATTTATTTTTTTAATTTTTTTTTTTTTGGATTCAAAGGATCCTTGTTTATGAATTAAGCTTAATTTAATTACCTTTGTGTTTGACTATTTGTATGAGTTATATTATAGTTACTGCTTTTCTGGTCAAGTATTTGCAGGAGGCAACTTGTTTGCATTATGAATTGGTTGTGTTAACATTGGAGGTTCCAATCACTGAAAATTTGAATATGTAATGATGAGAATTTCGTGTTAAAGGCTAAGTTAGAGCTCTCGTGCGTCCCATGTTATGCCTTTGCCAATGTTATTGGCAAAAGGAGAGTCAGGATCATGTGCTTTGAATTAGAAGCCTAACATTTGAGGTAGTGTTTTAAATTTCCCCCGATACGGCTGAATTTTCGTTTCGGCTAACTTACCCATACGAAGTCACATATTTTATACTTTACATCGTTTTGGACCAAAATATGTAGATTTCAGCCGAAATTACCAAAATATTAATCGAAATATTGCCGAAATTGACGAAATATCGCCGAAATTGACGAAATATCAGCCGAAATAGACACAAATGCTATTGTGAATATATTTTAAAAAACTGTTTTACTTTTTGCATATATATCTTTCAATATAGGACCTTAAACTAAAATAATGTGAGGATTTTATATTGCTATTATTTATATATATACAAAGTCAAGTAAATTTATTAACTAATACATTTTTTCTAATCAATGCAAATTCAATTTAGTTATATTCTTATATTACATTCTCTTCTATATTATTGTCAAATTATGTGAAGATTTATCTTAATTGATTCATGTCATTAATTACATTATACAGTATTTTATATGATAAATGACATATAGAACATATAATATTTTATTTAGTAACAAAAAAATGTATTTATAGAGTATAGAAAATGAACATCCGATATGATCACATTTTTCCGAGATCTCCTCCGATATCTCCGATCCGAGACGAAACACCCTTTGCCGAGACGAGTACGAAATCTGAGATTTAAAACCATGATTTGAGACCTGTTTCGATGCAAAGGTAGGATACCTGTAAGTAATTTTAAAGTGAAGGTTAAGGAATGCAACCTATAGGTTGCATACCTATACCTCCAGTTTGGCTTAAAAAATAATTTTGGTTGGATTTCAGTTTAGATACTTATCGTAATCTATAATTTTTCTTAACTTGAAGATGAAGGAGGCAGCATACATGTAAAGTATGATCCAAACGGACAAAAGTGTAGATAATTACAGGTAGATAAGTCATCGTACTAACCTTCACCAACCTCTGTATCCAAACATGGCCTGAAATTTAAAATTGGAGCTTATCAGGCTTAATCGAACTCTTTCAACTCTCTCTACCTGCGTTAATAGAGAAAAACTGAAGTTAGCTCATTCAGCGAAACTAACCAATGTGTAGATAGAATCGTAGCTTGATGATGTAGTCAGTCATTTATCACACTTCTACAAATTGGTTAATTTGGTGGTATGGTTACTAATTGTTATATTTTCGGTTTGCACCATTCAATGAACTTACACCCTTTGCCCTTCCATGTGTCCCTGAATTTCTGTATGGCTTATAAATATAGGTTCTTACAACAATAGCACTTTGGATCTTCATTCATCATATTATGAATCTTACGTTCTCATGCTGTACGTTTGACACTTGTCTAGTTTGTGGGGCGCGCCAAAGCAACCCGGGATCCCCGGAGGGTTTATGGCTTTTTACACGTGATTGATGGAGATTTTTATTTGGCTTCATTTGATTCTTGTAGAAACTAGAAAGAAACTCCGAAAGCCCAAACCATGGAAGCATCCTCAGCCTATAACTCAGACAGAGCTCAAGCAGATGCGTGAAGAATTTTGGGACACAGCTCCTCACTATGGTGGCCAGAAAGGTGCTAATTCCAGTGATGATATATATCGTTGTTGGTTTGTTAGTACTATTTTTCTTTTCCAATAATTAGATTATCCTGCATCAGTGGATACACTATTTCCGTATTGGCATGCAAAAAACTTGTTTAGTAATTACCATCAAGTTTCCACATCAAAGACACTTTCCAAATTAGCTTGCTAGCATAGTTGAGCCGGAAAGCTGTCAAAAACTTTGTAAAAGCGTTGTGCAGTGTTTTAGTATGTTCGAATTTAGTCTGGAATTTGTCTAACCATATATTCTGACACCAGGTCACATTGTAAATCTCCACAAACAAAAAACCTTATGCTTTCTGGTATGTGCAGTGCATCTGTGTCCATCTTCACATATCACATGATTACTTTTAGTTAGTGCCACTGTTTTAAGTCAATTCTCCATGTGCTCTGAGAAGATGAACAGATGCACTGCACATACCAGAAAAAGATACTTTACGGTTTTATATATTTTAAATTTGAAAAAGATAGCTATCTTGCAAAATGGTTAATAGTCTTCTGCAAATCTGGCTGACAAGGTTTGTGAACTAAGACTCAGATAATTGGAATAAAGTTTGTTCTTAGATTTTTTATTTTTGATTTTTTTGGCTCCCTTTTTTATCTCTTTATTCCAATTTCTGGCATTATTATGACATTAATCATGTGCATGTGAGGAAACAAGTTCTTCTGGCAATAACTCCTGCTGGCTCTAGTAACCTCGAAGTAAAGCTTTCCTTGGAATGACGTCTTATCCTTTCTGTGCCTATTACTATCCAGCACCGTGCTTCTCCTGTTTACTTTCATGAAGCTCATGCTCTGTTAATAGGAGTAAGAACAATCGTGAGTTTATCTGAATTAACAGAACAAATTAACTATCTTTTTGTAATATTATTTTATATGCAAAATTTGCAATATAATTAGTCGGGTTCTCATGCATAAGTGCAGGCACGAATGGTTGATGATATGTCGCAGTTTTTGCCTCTTGATATAGGTCCCTTATTCACTGCAGCTCATGTTTATAGAAACAAAAAATATATATGAGAAGCATTTCAACAATACTGAAAAATTTCTCCTGATCCTTGTATTTAATAACTCATTTACTCTCTTATTTACAAACACCAGTCCGACATCTAACTATTTTTTTCTCTCACTTTATACAAGTTAAATCATTTAAAAAAGAGGAGAGGGAACCTCATACTTGTAGGAGGAAATTTTCCTTTTACAGAGTAGTTGTACTCATATGGTAGGACTTTATATGAACAATCTATACTATCTGTTATGTTTATAATGTCATAGACGTGAGTGTACAAAAAATCAAGATGTTTGGAGGCTTCTCACTCATGCATTGCATAGTGTCATTTTGTTATATTAATGAAAACCCGTACATTAAAATATTGATAAATGATCTTCAATCAACTTGACATTTTGTAGGCCTACATATTATGACATTAAAAACTAAGTGAAATGTGTTGATGATCCATGGAGGATCCCACCAAGTAATTACAAACACTCAATATGAATCGGATGGATTCTATTTTTTTTGTTTCCTCTATATTTATTCTATCGAATAGAAGAGAAAAAAGAAATTCCATTGCAGAGCCGTATGCAATGCACAAAAAACGCCTGGGCAGCTTCTTGGAGATCTTTCAAATATTATCAATTTTATTCTTAAGGATAAAAAGGTTCTCCTAATCTCTCCTCAAGATCTCAACTCCCTTAGTCTCACCAAACATCTTCTCCGAATCTTCAATCTTCACATGGCAGTAACCTCAGTCATAGTTGTCAAATTTCATCTGGCTCAACGCCTCAAACCTTCTGCTCCTATTTCACTTGACACTGTTGAGCTCTCGCTTGCTTCCCATTCTTATCACCCCATATGTTTGTGTTGTCACCGTTGCTGCATCCTCACATCCACCACTGGTTAAGGGAGAGAGACCTTGCACACGAGTTGCTGTGCACAAAAAGAATCCTCGTACAAATGTAGTTTTACCCCAGTTTTACCCTTTGAAGTTGACTCTATTGGTCTCGAATGACTTTTTTACCGATGGGAATTACCAAAAACTGATGAACCATTATATTATTTAAGTATCCTTGAGGTGAACTATAAAAATTCTTTCAGAAATTTAGTCTACCATAAAGCTGCATGTCTTTTATTTACGAATTTCAGTCTGCTATATAACATTTCCTTGTATATCCTGGCTTACTATATATAATTCCTATAAAAATTCTGTAGTTAAATTTCCCTCTTTCTCCTGGATGATGAGTACATATCTATACATTATACTATTTGTTGCTTTGGCAGAAATCTGGGATGCACTCCGAGCCGCAGCAGAAGCAGATTTGAATCTTGCACAAGCAATAGTGGACAGTGCTGGGGTCATCATTGCCAGTGCTGACATGACAATCTGTTACGATGAGAGAGGTTAGAAAAAGGTGTTTTAGTTTTTCTTCTTTTCATTGTCCCTTAATGTTAGTCAGTAGTTGCTATGTTTTTCATTTTGAACTGTATTTCAGGTGCCAAGTATGAATTACCAAAGTACATTTTATGTGAGCCAACAAACTTGATTGCAGACAGTTAACTTCAGAGGATTGGTAAAGCATGAAACACAAGCATAATTGTAAATCGTGTAAATCTATAATAGCTTTGCTCAAACCAAGTTCGACTTTCTCCTCAGCGAGTTTCACTTTGAATTAATGAATGTGAACAATGGTGATGAAATCAGTTAATTTGTCTTTTCCTCAGAAAACACACTGCATTTCTGTGTTGAAAACCTGAAATGAGAATACTTCTGAGTATTGCCCTGTTGCAAAAGTCGCAGGCAATTGAGAGGCTCTATTGCATCTTTTTGCAGCAGGATATTTGGGTTTCTTTATTATTTGATTTCCTTGCAGAGTTGCAAATTTCAATTTATGTTTTGGTTGTTTTCTGTGTTGTATATTATTGGCCAAGCCAATTTATGCGTGCAAGTTAACCGTTATTTAGTTAATATTTGGCATTACAATATTCATTGTGTTAATGTGATGGTGCATTGCTGTGCTATTATTCTGTAACCTTGTATTTCAGTCAAAACTGTTCATCTAAGCAAATTTCCTGTGGTATCTTCTGCTCTTCTCTTCCATACTTACACATGCACAGACTGTTTTCATGTTGTCAACTGAGTGAAGGTTTTGGATTTTGGCATTTACATTCCAGTAATTAATTTCCTTTTGATTTCACGAACTGGTTTCCTATTTCTTGTAAGTGATGCTTTTTAAGCAGCTATCTGTGCAACCGTTGGAGGGAAGAGAGAGTTCGCAGTTTGGATATCAAATTACCAACATGTGAGCATCTATGTCATGTAAGTATTTATGCGAACTCTTTCGTCTACATTACTATCCATTTTGAATGGTATGTAATTTCCCGTAGAATGCAGGGTTTAGATCTAGTATCTTCTTTCGTTATTCATGCCATTACTAATTAATCCAAATGATATATGTAAATAGTCTTGATGCATATATTTAGAAATGTACAAACCTCCATATATTAGTCAAAATCTTTTGAATCTAGGTTCTGGCTCAGGAAAAAGAAAACAGAACAATGTCTTTCCTTTGTTTAACAGTTGCAGTTTTTCTTGCATGCATGTTTTTTTTACCCTTAGTCTAACACCAAGCTATTATAGATACTAATTTTCCCTGAACAGTTGATCAATCTGAAACCCTATTTGTGCCTGGAAGCCAAGTATGAATTTATAGAGCATAGCATAAAAGAAGTTTCTTTGCAAAACAAGCAGAGAGGCTGTATGAATTTTAGAGAGCACATCATGTTCTCCTGTTATTGTTGTTACGTTCTTTTACTTTCTTCTTATTGTCTTTTTAGCTTGAACGATTTTGGGGTTCAAGCCGATTATTTTGTTGGATTTTATCTTCATTTATCTTTTTTTTTCCTTCTCTCTTTTAGGTTTAGGGCTAGGGTTTGGATGCTCGTGTTAGTGTTTGGTGATCGATGTGATGCTTCTTTGGATTTGATCTCATTTTCGGGATATAATCTTTCAAGTATGGGATTAGGATTTTGATGATCGAATTTAGGGTTCGAGGTGAGCAATTTTTTTTTAAAATTTAAACAATTGTATTTTTTACTTTAATATTTAAAAAATTGTTAGGGCGTGCATCGGACGGATGCAGATAACTACTAGTTATTATATAAAGATTAGTAAGAGCATCTGCAGCCGTTAGCCAAATTTCCAAATTTTAAAAATTTTGGCCAAAAATTAGCTGCAGTCGTTGGCCATTTATCCATATTTTGGGTGTGAGGTGTACAGTCGATGACCAAATTTGAGAGATGAAATGGCAAAAGCCAAAATTTGGCAATCGGGATATCATATGCCGCGCGATGGTTGCTGGAAATTTTTTGTTTCATTAAACAGATCGAACGAGATACCGATTGTTTTTTTTAAAAAAAAAATTACAAACCGGAAGATGATATACCTTCCGACACCCCAATTCTCAATTTTTTTATAATCCCATACATTAGGTCTATAGTCCATATTATGGGTCATTCATTGGTTAATTGAAAATTTGTTTGGAACGGATGATATCCCATCCGATACTTTGGGGAAAAAATTTAATAAATAAACTCCAACAGGAAATGACAGACAAATAAAAATACATAAACTGCCCGTAGACAAATACAACATCATATACTCCCAAAGAAGGACTATAACCTCCTCAACCTAGAAGATACATCAAAATAGTTTTTTTTTGATGTAAATGGATAGAGTCTACCGACTCCAGCCCGATCAAAAAATATATATATAAAACAATAAAGTACTGTACAGCGACAACAAGGAAGGTTTTACCAGAGGTAAAACAATTTAAACAATAAGAAGACTCAACTAAACTACAACAATCTGGCAGAGAACACTAAAGTAATATATACAAAACAATGAGAAGGGAGACTCGGTCGACCACGAAGCGAGCAGGAAGTTGAGCGATCGGCAGACCTCGTCGTAGGCCAAACGAAAACAAAGCTGGCTCCTTCGGGACAGAGAGCCGGGGGAGCAGTGACACGAAGGCAGGCAAAGAGGGCACCGTAGCCAGACACCAGAGAAAGAGCCGGGTCCCGACACCAACACCTGACCGAAAGGCTGGGCAAAAGCCCAAGGCACAGAGCAGGGCCCCCAAAAAACAAATGAGAGGGCAAAATCACAAAACTGAAGTGCAACTAAACAAGATGCTCAACATCACAGAGGAGCCAGTAGCTTAGGATCGCAACTCAGACCAAAAGCTATATAACAATGCAAGCAGGCAGCAAAAGAACAAACCACGCATAGGAGAAAAAGAACAAGACTCCAAATAACATACAACTAAACATAGGTTAATGATCATGGAGAGAGAATAGTCTGATCATAGTGATAACAAGTCAAGGAGATAGATAACAACAAGATTACAACCTCATGCTCACCCACCTAACTTGATATCACAAATAGCCACAAACATCCAGAACGCCAAAAAAACCACCTGCCAACAGTCATAGAGCTAAAGAGCAAAAACACCAACAGTCATAGAACCAAAGTCTAATCCAGAAGCCGATGGAAGGCAAAAAGCTGATGGTTAGAAGAAGACCCGGCTGCAAACTAGCAACGCTAGGGACTCCGCCAACCACAGTCCAAAAACAAAAGGCCACGGGAGAGCCCACTAGTACCAATAAAAGAAACGCTCATTCCTGCAAGAGCCCGAAGGGAAAAATTATTAAAAGAGAACGAAATAATACGAAAACCGAATAACACACAGCTAGTGCAATGGAGAAATAAGTGCAGTAAGGAAAACAAAAGCCCAACTTAGGGTCAACGACCGAATAAAGCTAAAGAGCATTAAGCCTAGAAAGAACTGAGAGAGACTCGTCTAAACGGTAGACATGATAAAACCGACGCTTCTCTACTTTGATAATCGAAGTCCATAATTTGAATAAAAAAATCAGTTCCTCTAAGAGTGAGGAGGAAGGAGAAGCCTTTTGAGTGAAGATCCGGCTATTCCTTTCCTTCCAAGTAATCCAAATGATTAAATGGACGGATAGGAGCCAACTCTTACTAAATTTAGGAAGACACGAAGGAGAATTCCAGCAAGAAAGAAGATTGGGCGGAAGGGAAGGATTGGACCAAGCCAGAGATACCAGCTTCCAAAGAGGCTTTATGAAAGGGCACACTACGAAAAGATGGTCCACGTTTTCGGGAGCCTCCAAACAGAGGATGCAGGGCTGGCCCCACGCTAAATTCCTCTTGTTAAGAACCTGGACCGTGAGGAGTTTGTTGTGGACGGCCAACCAAGAATTAATTTTGACCTTGAGGGGGGCGCTGGATTTCCAGATGAAATCAGCAGCCGGCGAAACAACACCTCTGAAGTTGAGGAATTTGTAGAAAGAATTAACCGAGAACATACCAGAGTCGTTCCAACGCCATGCTATGTCCTCAGTGTCTTTCCACACGTATAGATTGAGAGAGTCAGTTAATTGCTGCAGATCTAAAGCAAGATTGTGGGGTAAAGGGGAGGCGAACGGGATACACCAAAATCTAGATGCGTTGACCCAGACAAAGGATTCCTCGACTGAAGCTTCCGGAGCAGCAGCGAGATAGAAGAGAGAAGGGTAAGCCGAAGCTAAAGTGGTGTTACCTAACCAGAGATCGGTCCACAGTTTAGTCCTGGAACCGTTGGCACAAAGTCTAAAAATACTTGAACGGAAAGCCTGGGATATTTTCCAGACGCCTTTCCAGAACGGGGAAGCATGGCGATGAATAGGGGAGTCAAATTGCCACCAAGGGGAGGAGCAAAAATACGCAGCTTTGATGCAACGAACCCACGACAGGTGGGGAAATTTATGAAATCTCCAAAGCCATTTGCCTAAAAGGGCCAGGTTATGATCGCGAAGGTTCAAGACACCGAGGCCTCCGCTGGATTTGGAAGAACAGACGACGTTCCAATGGCAAAGATGCGATCCTTGTTTAAAATGCGCATCTCCAGACCAAAAGAAATTGCTCCGAATTTGATCAATTCTTTTGAGGACCCAAGATGGGATATAATAAAAAGACATCAAGTATAAAGGGATAGCCGAAAGGACCGAATTGAGAAGAATTAACCGCCCTCCTCGAGACAGGAGTTTGCCAGTCCAGACATTCAGCCTAGATTCAATTTTGTCGATGAGGGGAAACCAGTCAGCTCTGTGGAGCTTACCCCATCTAAGGGGAATCCCAAGATACGAGATAGGGAAAGTGGCAATACGACAATTAAAGAAATGAGCGACCTCGCTATGGCGGGAATCGTTCCCGCCAAGCCAGTACACTGACGACTTGTTGAAATTGATGGAAAGCCCGGAAGCTTGTTCAAAACAATACAGCAATAGTTTAAGGTTGCGTAAAGAAGAGCGCTCTGGGGAAGAGAAGATAATGGTATCATCTGCATATTGCAGATTGAGGATCCCATCGAAGTGTTGGGAGCGACCAATACCCTCGATGGCATGGGCAAAGCGAGCGTTGCGAAGCAACCTGCTGAAGACATCTGCCACCAAGGCGAAGAGAAGGGAAGAAAGAGGGTCCCCCTGACGGAGGCCGCGCCTGATCTTAAATTTATGGCCCTCTGTACCATTGATAATAATGGAAGAGGTACCAGCATACAGACTGGATTTGATCCAGCCAATCCATTTGGGGCCGAAGCCCCGATGATGCAAAATATCTAGGAGAAAATCCCAGTGAACGTTGTCGTAGGCTTTTTGGAAATCCAGCTTCAGAAGAATCCCTTCTAACTGGCGATGATGACAAAGCGAGATAATTTCTTGAGCAGCGGCTACGCTGTCAAGAATGAAGCGATCCTTGATAAAGCCGGATTGAGCTTGGTCAATCAAAGGAGGGATAACGAAACTCAGCCTAGAAGCGAGGACTTTCATGATGATTTTGAACGTGGTATTAATTAAGCTAATGGGTCTAAAGTCAGACACCGAATTAGCTTCAGTCAATTTGGGAATGAGAACAATATGGGCATAGTTAATGCGATCAAAGGAAAAGGAGCCTTGATATAAATCTTGGAACAGGTCGAAGAGGTCATTTTTCAGCCAGGGCCAGAATTTTTGGAAGAAGAAGGCAGGGAAGCCATCCGGCCCTGGTGCTGAATCGCTCTTTAAAGCAAAGACCGCCGACTTAATCTCTTCCATCGTGAAGGGAGCTTCAAGCGAGGAGAGGTCAATGGACGGTGCTCCATAGAGTTGCTGCCAGTCCAGAGAGATCAGGCGAGGGGTAGAGGAACCAATAAGGTTCTTATAGAAGGAGAGGAAGCTGTTATGGATCTCAGGGTCGGATCGAAGCTCCGAACCCTGATCAATAATCAAAGAGATGTGGTTACATCGTCTACGATAAGAGGCAAAATGGTGGAAGAAGGCGGTATTACCATCCCCTTCTTTCAACCAGGAAACTCTGGCTCGTTGGGCCCACTTGGAATGGTCTTGGAGGAGAATTTCTGCATATTCTCGCTTGCAAGAACGCCTTTCGAGAAGAGCAGACTGGGAAAGGGGAGATTGCTCTTCTAAAAGATCAAGTGCCTGGATGGAGGCGAGAAGAACCTCTTTGAGGAAATAGGTGTTAGATTGACGTTCGCGGCGCCAAATTTTGCAGCCAAATTTGATAGCGTGAAGTTTAAGCAGGATATTGCCTAAACCCCGAGAACCGGAGACGGAAGCAAGGCATTCCTCAGCCAACTTTATGAAAAGTTGATCTTGAAGCCAGAATTTTTCAAAACGAAAAAGGTGATGATGGGGGAAGTGAAAGTTCGAGTAGAGGGCAATGGGAACATGATCCGAAGAAGGGTTGGGAAGAGATTTCGTGAAAGCGCTATGAAATTTGGAGAACCAGGGTTGAGTGACAAGGAACCTGTCTAGCTTGGCAAGGGAGGGGGAAAGACGCTGATTGGACCAAGTAAAATTCCTATCGGAGACAGGAATCTCTGACAATTGGAGATCTCTAATGCAATCGTTGAAAATACCCGACTGGAAGTCGGAAGCGATCGAATTAGATCTCTCGGAAGCAAAACGGGTGATGTTGAAGTCACCGCAGATAAAGCCGAGGCCTTGAACAAATGGGTGAAGGGAACGGAATTCGTTCCAGAAAAGGGGCCGTCGATCAGAAGTCGACGGGCCGTACACCGATATGATGGTGAAGGCACAATCTAGTAGGTGCCAATGCAGATGAACAACAAGAAAGAAATTAAGGCGGCGGATGGAGATTAAGGAGAAAACAGATTCCTTGAAACCTAATAGGATACCACCTCTGGAACCATGGGCGTCAAGGGAAATCCAATTCTTGATGGAGGAACCGCCTAAAGAACGGTAGAGACGGGGAGAAGGATTTTCAATTTTAGATTCTTGGATGGAGATGATATCACAGTGAGAGGAAGCAATAATGTCGAAAATAGCCCTTTGTTTGGCGGGGCAGTTGAGACCTCTAATGTTCCAGGATAAACTAATCATGATCGATGCTGTGCTCAATAACTCGTAACCGTTCAACCTCCCTGATGAGGGATATAGGAATAGAGAAGTTGGAGGGGAGAGAAAAACCAAGGGAGCTGGCTATGGAGCAAACTTCAATGTCGGAGAGTTCATCAAACTGGGGGAGGAAGAGAGAACCAAGCGGGGGGGACGAGGAATCGGTCGAGGGGAGATAAGCTGAGCGCTTCGCCCTGAGGCGAGCACTCGAGCGGATCACACGAACGGGGCTAGAAGACGACGCTGAAGAGTTCAATGGAGAATAAAGAGAGGGACAAGAGATGGGAGGGGGCGAACTTTCCACTTTCCGTTCTAGAAAAGGATCAATAAGGGGAGGGGGGATAGGGGAAACTAGTAATCTAGGCTGCCAATGCACGGAAGCACCTGGTGAGATGGGCCGAAGGGGACAGGGGTTCGAGCACAACAAAAGAACATCAGGAGAAAGTTTTAAAAGAGATAAAGAAAGGGAGGAGATCGAAAAAAAGGCCTTTAATAGGCCAACGTTAATTGGAAAAAAAGACGGGTACATCAATTCCACCGAGAAAGAGTAAACACAGGCAACATAAGCAAGACTAAAATAAAAGCTGTAACCAAATGTAGATGAAGAGAAATTGACCTGTTTGGAGGACTGAGCGAGCTCCAAAGCTGCCACTTCATCACCTAGCAAGTCATCTTTAGCAGTCCAGTCAGGGGACTTAGATAAAGGAGAGCCCTTTACCGCCTTAGAAGCTGAGAGAGAACGAGATGAACTGGCTGAAGGAAAATGAGCGGACTTTTGGAAGAGCTCCCAGTCTGAAGCGAACGAGGGGTTGACGCTCCAAGCTGGCCAAGCCTCAGAAGTGGCGGGAGAGGTAGCAGGAATTAGAGAACCAATAGATGGTTCAGGAGCAATAGCCATCGGGGAAGAAGAGGATGGAGAATGTTTCGGCACAGACGGCGCGACACGGTCTGGATTGATCCAAACGAGATGAGACGACTTAACAGGTGAAATCTTAGGAGGAGCAGAAGGACCTGGGGACTGCCGAGGGAGGGAGAGGGTCCTTTTGACCGGGGGAAGAGGGGAGGCCTTCCCCGAAGAGATCAAAGGCTGAGAGCCTGAAGAAGCACCCGGGTGAAACTCAGGGGTGGGAAGGAGCACAAAACCTGGCTTGGAAGACTCAACCTCAAGGGAAAGCCCATGGTATTGAACGGAAACGTTGAAGGTAGAGGAGGCATCGCAGAGGCAAAAAGCTTCAATACGATCCTTAGGGCCAGGGCATCGAAAAAAGGCATCAACCTGAATGCTACCAGAGGCCAGGCGAACAACAGACGAGATACTGATAATTTCTCCAAAGCATTTGGTGAAGGCTGCTACCAACCTCAGGGAGTCACAGAATGGAGGGAGTCCAACTAAGGTAACCTTGGAGGGGGTAAGGTCGAGAGACTTGGCGGAGATGGAGCAGGATACCCATTTGCGAATAGACAGCGAGATAGAACCAATAGTCAGAGACTGACTGGCACAGAGCTCATCAAGAACCTTAGTAGAGGGGCACTGAATAACCGCATCCCCATTAGAGCAAGAGTAGAGAACCCAATCCCAATCGCGGATATTGCAGAAGTTGCAGAGAAAAGCATTGAGAGTATAGAACGGGATAGATCCACCAGTGAAGGATATCGCTCCAAAGGAGTTGTAGATTTTGAGACGATCCGAGAGCTCAGTGGTGGGAAAGATGACCTGAGTGACAGTGGGCTTAATCGGAGGGGGGAGGGGGGAGAGTGCACTTGAGGAGACGGATTAGTAGAGGAAGAGCGCAGAGAACTGGAAGCTGGGGTAGGCAGGAGAGGGGAACGAGCGGAGGCCTTAAGCTTCTTTGGTTTGGGGGGAGGCAAGTCAGCTAATTTCTTTTGAAGCGCAGGGAAATCAAGAGCCTCCAATACTGATTCCGCAATCGGGACACCCACAGAAATCCCTAGGAGTTTCTGGAGAGCAAAGCAACGCTGACGAGAGTGACCATCCTTGAGGCAGAATAAGCACCTCATCTTAGCAGAGCAAGACGATTTCAAGTGACCCGGGCGAAGACAGCGGAAACAGACGGAGAGAGAACGTGGGGGAAAGTGTGGGGAAGAAGATGCAGAAGATGAAGAGGTGGAGAGGGGAGATGAGCAGGAGAACATATGTAAGGAAGGTACTAGATAAGACGTACGGTTAGAGGATTTGGGCTTGAAGCCAGGAAAGCCCAAACCAATAGCCGGAGAGGGCAACTGCATTATTTTTTTAACTCTATTCTTTTTAACCACTTCCACCCAGGAATGATCCATGGGTAAAAACAAAGTGGGCCGAAACAAGCCCACCTGCAGAAAAAACCGCCCCAACGGCGAACACAAATCCTCCGAGCAGTGCAACCCTAACGGGAAGCAAACGCTGCAGACGGAGCCGGAATGAGAGAAGAACGGGGAGATTCAGAGAGGAAAGAAGATAAGGGGGGGCGATGGAGGAAGGAACCTCGAGTTCCAAACCAGTAGTGAAAAAGGCACACCCACAGCAGCGAGCCACTGTGCTAACCAGACTAAACGAACAACACCCAAACACCACCAGCAATGCAAAAAGGAGCACAATAAAAGCAAAAGAAAGAAGAGAGGGGAGAGTACTTACAGTGATAGGTTGAGGATAGTGGAAGAGAAGCACCTGCCGAAGGGGACGGAAAAGGACTTACGGTACCGATGGGAACGGGAGGCTGAAGCTAGCCCTGAGGGAAACTCCGAGGGGGACCACGGGGCTGAGCAACGCCGCGATAGCACCGAGAAACCGAGGGAACGAAGCCAAAAACGCCGTCGCACGCCGGGGAATGGAAACACCGGAGGGGGAGAGGGAGGGAGACGCTGGGGGAGGAAGCACCGAAAAGAGGGGGAAGCGAAGAGGGGGAGGAGAGGGAGGATCACAAAAGGGGGAGCAGCGATACGAAACGAAAAGGGCTTGGAGAACTGAGCGCCGGGAACAACTTTAAAGAAGGGGAAGGTGGAGATTGAGCAGCCAAAACGACGGATCTGAGAGGGGAAGAAGCGAACGGAAGAAGAGAGTTTTTCAATACCAGTATACACGTATACTGATACATCAAAATAGTTACATCAAAATATTTACATCAAAAATACATAAACAGGCAATGATCTTTAGTTCATTTTTTTAAAACATTGAGAAGCCAAATTTTAGATTACACCCTGCTTCTAAATTTCGATTTTTTTCCCAAACCGACCTACTTTTTGAAAGTTTTTCCCAAACTGACCTACTTTTTTTTTAAATTCCCAAAGCGACCCACTCGGTCTTTGAAAGACCGAATCTAGTATAAACTAGCGCGGTCTTTCAAAAACCGAGTCTTGCACTTCGGGGGTTTTAATTGTGCAGATCTCCTTTCTTCTTCTTCTCGACTTTATTTACTTTTTGTATTTTTTTCTTCTTCTCTCTATCTCTCAACGAATTTGGATTTGGTAGGTGTTTTAATATTTTTAGTTAGTTTGATTTTGTAGTTTTTTAATGTTCTGTCTCGAGTTTAGAGTAGTATGTTGTTAATGTCTCTAGTTTTTTCAATGTTCTGTTGGGCATATGTTGAGATGATATTGTGGAGATGTTATTGATATTGTTGATGTGGTTGTGGATATGATATTAACAATATTGTGGAGATGTTATTGAAATTGTGGAGATGTTAATGAGATTGTTGATGTGGTTGTGGAGATGTTGGAGATGATGTGGTTGTGGAGATGTTAATGAGATTTTTGATATTGTGGAGATGTTGGACATATGGAGATGTTAATGAGTTTGTTGATATTGTGGAGATGTTAATGAGTTTCTGGAATTGTGGAGATGTTGTGGAGATATTGTGGAATTGATTGAACTCAAGACTCGGTCTTTCAAAGACCGTTCTAAATATAACTAGACTCGGTCTTTGAGTCTTGTTAAAATGACAACGGTCTTTGAAAGACCGAGTCTTGTTAAAATGACAACGGTCTTTGAAAGACCGAGCCTTGAAGCTGATTGAATTTTTTTGCGAAAAACTTCAAGACATTTTGATTCGAATATATTTGAAACTTACTGATTCCAAAATACTCTCTTTGGCCAATATTTAAACCTCAATCAATCATACATTTTCGAAAATTAAACACATCCAAACTTACTAGCTTCACGGCGACTATCAATCAAATCATGTACACTTTTAGCAAAAATCTTCCCTTCACATAAAAGCTTACTAGCTTCCCGTCGACGAGTAGTAAAGTAAGAGTTGAGACGTAAGAAGATTGTCCTTCAAGACTGAATTGAAGCATTCTGATAGGTTCGTAGTCATTATTCCATATCTTCGACCTTCATCTGTATAAAGTGCCCATTTCTCAACCGTCATACTTGCATGAGTTGATTATACCAAGTAATTCTATGAACCTGAGTTTATAGAATTTCTTTGGTTTTTCTATCGGAGGTGGAGTGCTATTTGGTTTTTCCAAATCTTCGATCCTCATACTTGTATAAGTTGATTATACCAAGTAATTCTATGAACCTGAGTTTATAGAATTTCTTTGGTTTTTCTATCATCTGAGCAAAATACTTGTATGAGTCAATTTTCTGAAATGGATCTTTCTTCCCGATGACGTGGACAAACTACCTCCGATGAGTTGGAGAAATAGAATAGAGTAAAGCAGAGAGAAGAAGAAGAAAGGAGATCTGTGCAGTTAAAATCCCTAAAAGACCGAGTCTAGTATAAACTAGCGCGGTCTTTCAAAGACTGTGTCTTGCTCTTTGATTTTTCGAAGTGCAAGGCTCGGTCTTTGAAAGACCGCGCTAGTTTATACTAGACTCGGTCTTTCAAAGACTGAGTGGGTCGTTTTGGAAATTTTAAAAAAATTAGGTCAGTTTGGAAAAAACTTTCAAAAATTAGGTCGGTTTGGGAAAAAATTCCTAAATTTCATATTTCTAATTTTCAAATATTCTTCTCATAAACTAACCACTACAGGTGCTTTAAAGGAAGGTTTTATGTACCCTATGTCCAAAGGGTAATACTATACCTACATGGCTTGTCCAAAAGCATGGCATAAATTCCCACGCCAACCTCGGGTTGACTTTTGGCCACCCAATTTACCACACCTTCTTAACTTTCTACACGTACGAATCCTTCACAAATCACATCCAACGAAGAATGACCATCTTACCCTCACACCCCCACCCTTCCCCACTTCACCCCTCCGTAATTTCCCAAATCACAACCTGAATTACCCAAACTACCCTTCCGCTAACGTCACCCTTACCAAAACGCGGAGTTCTTCTTTAAACCAGACCACCACACTTCTCTCCTTTCTTTAACCTTCTAAAATCCCCTAAAATTTTAATTTAAAAAAAATTCCAAACCCTAACCCTAAATTCTCGAACAAAAGTCAATGAATAGCGCCACCGATTTCGCCGCCTTTCGCCGCCGGCGAACCCCCATGGCCGGCTCCTTCTTCATCCCCTCCAACCTCTCCACCATCGCCCTCGTTCAAACCCTAGCCACCCTCTCCCGGGATCTCGTCACCACCTACTCGAGTCCCGTCACCCCCTTTCCCTTTCAGCGAAAGAACGCTCGATTGCTTATTCTCAAGGTGAAGATTCTCTTGTCTCTGTTTGAATTCTTGAGCGACGCTTCGGCGTTGCCGAGGCCGTCTGCGACTCTATGCTTCAAAGAGTTCTATATTTTGATATATAGAGCGAGGCTGCTCTTAGATTACTGCGCGGAATCTAGTAGGCTGTGGCTGTTGCTGCAAAATCAGCAAATTTCGGGGAGTTTTCACGACTTGAATCAGGAGATATCGACAATTCTTGATGTATTTCCTTTTTGGGAAATGGATTTGCCGTGCGAGCTTGAGGAGCAGCTGGTGCTGCTCCAGAAGCAGGCGAGGAGGGCGAAACTTTATGTTGATGGTGAAGACGAGTTGGTGAGGATGAGAGTATTTGAGTTTCTTGATGGGTTTGAGAAAGGGAGGTTGCCAGAGTGCGAGGAGGTTAAAATTATGCTTGTGGATAGGCTGGGGATTGGCAGTGCGCGCAGTTGTAGGTTTGCTATTGATTTTATTGAAGAACAGATAGTTAATAGCGAAGAGGGAGATGCGAATTGTCCATCTGTTATGGGGGGAGTTGTTGCGTTCATTCGGTATTGTAGGTTCTTGCTCTTTGGATTTGTTGAAGATGGTCAAGATTTCGATGGTGGCGGTGAGAAGAAACCAAAGAGAAGAGCTTCTTCTATGGGGAGTGGAGATTTTACGATTCCGAAGGATTTTTGCTGTCCGATTTCGCTTGATTTGATGAAAGATCCTGTCACTGTTTCGACTGGGCAGACTTATGACCGGTCTTCGATTACCCAGTGGATTGAAGAAGGGCGAAGTACTTGTCCTAATTCTGGACAGATTCTAGCTCATACGCAATTGGTGCCCAACATAACTTTGAGAAGTTTAATTTCTCAGTGGTGTGCTTCCCATGGAATCCACTATGATCTTCCGGAGGGTTCGGGGAGTTCTCTTGAGAATATGGCAGCTGCTTCATCTAGTAGAGCAGCAGTTGAAGCGAATAGGGCAACTACCCGGATTTTGCTTAAAAAGCTTGATGATGGGTCTGAAGATGAGGTCACTGTTGCTGCGAGAGAATTGAGATTGCTTGCAAAGACAGGGAAGGAGAACCGCTGTCTCATTGCAGAGGCTGGGGCAATTCCCCTTCTGAAGAAGCTACTTGATTCGACAAACCCTATTACTCAAGAGAATTCAGTAACTGCAATTCTCAATCTATCAATTCATGACAAGAACAAAATCAGAATCATGGAGGAAGAAGAAGGTTGTTTGAGAGCAATTGTCAGTGTATTAAGGCACGGGCACACGACAGAAGCACGGGAGAATGCAGCTGCTACTCTCTTCAGTCTCTCAGCAGTTCATGACTACAAGAAGAGGATCACTGATGAGCCAAAAGCAGTTGAGGCACTGGCACGATTGTTAAGGCATGGAAGCGAGAGGGGGAAGAAGGATGCTGTAACTGCTCTGTTCAATCTCTCCACACATCCTGAATCTTGTTCTATCATGATAGAGTCGGGTGCAGTTCTGGCACTGGTACAAGCGTTGGCAATGGATGGAGTAGCAGAGGAAGCAGCAGGTGCTTTGGCATTGCTTATTAGGAAGCAGGGAGTGGCTGAAGTTGTAGCTAAAGACGATTCAGTAGTCAAAAACTTGGTGGGATTGATGAGAAGAGGGAGCCCCAAAGCTAAAGAGAACGCAGTTGCAGCTTTGTGTGAATTGTGTAAGAGTGGAGGAGTCGAACTGATACAGAGAGTAGCAAGAACGCCAGCTCTGGGTGGGTTAATCCAGAGATTATTGTTTACAGGAACAAAGAGAGCGAAGAGAAAAGCAGCTTCACTTGCAAGAATGTGTCAGAAGCCTGAAGTTGTGGCTGGAATGGAGAATGGCGTTGGACGGGGAGTGGAATATGTGATAACGAGAAGCAATTCAATCAGGAGGAACTCAGAGGGGTTTGTTGGAGGAGATACTGTATCAGTGTCTGTTACTGTGTCGGTCTTGTAAATTAGTCCAAGTGTATAGGGAGTAGTATCGATTTACACATTCTTTCATTGTATTTTGGATGGGGATCAATGGTTAAAAGGAATACATAATTATAAGGTATTTTATGCCATTATACGAGGAGTGTTAGAAAAATGGGTATTTTATACACCATTTACGAACTAGTTTTTGAGCAATTTTCATGAAGGGGTGAATGAGAAATTGTCTCTCAAATGAGACGTTTTTATTCTTGAAAATGAGTTGAGGGAACATAGTCCCACATCGGAAAAATCAAAGGAATTAGAAGAGGATATGTATAGTAACCTTATTCTAAGCATTGTAAGATAGCTAGAAGAGAGGCTCTTTCTTGCGCGCTTCTTGCGGACACGAATGCTAGGCTGACATAACCCCCCCCTGGCAGAGCCACCTATTGCTGCAGATCTGATTTTTTTCTGTGTTATTATAAATGCAGAAACGGTTTTGTCTGCCGTTTCAGTGCATTATTAAACATTTTGTCTGCCGTTATGTTGTACGAATTCACTTGACTATCTGCAGTTACTCTGTGGCATTCAGGGCATTGACTGCTGCCTGCCGTTACAGCGTATGCATTCAATGCATTGTCTGCTGTTATACTGAAGGCATTCATAGCTTTGTCTACAGTTACAAGTGTCTATCCCTGACTCTATATATAGAGCCTCCTGTCACGGGACGACTTCACTTGTCTGTGACACCCCTCTCTCTTTCTTCCCTGCACAGAAAATTCTCTCAACTTTCTCTTTGTTCTGTTCTGTCTTCTTCCGTTCGCTGAGTCCATTCAATAAGGTGATAAAGTTATGATGCTGCCAGTTCGAGAGCGTTGCGTGGTGACTACGTGAACTCTCTGTGTCGTTGCATCCTGGGAGACAGGCGTCTCAACTAGTTCCAGCACCCGGATGAGACGAAATTTGTTTAAGGAGATTGTGTGCTACACAAGCCTCAACATCAAATCGGTTTGATTTATTATTTTCTTTTTTCATTCCACTTTATTGGTTTTATTTCTCTCCTCCCTCTAGTTTTTGTGCCTCTCAATCGTTTTGTTTTATGCCAAACTTTTATAACCCAAGTTGTAACAAATAGTATAAACATTGAAGAAGTTGGTTTTATTGTAAACAAATTTTGTAACAAGGAGTACCATTAATTGCTGTTAAAGAAATTTGTGCATTAGTTGTTCAATGTGTATGATCTGAAACTAGGAACAAAAGTCTCAGCATTTTGATGCAGATGCATTCTTGCTTCCTAAAAAGCTATATTCCCTTTGAGGTAATATAATTTTTTTATCAGTTGCTATTGTTAGTGATAAAATATACCAAGTCGTGCAGTTCTAATTGTACTACTACTTTCAGTTTTCATTAAGTACTTCTTTCATACTACTAAGAAAATGAGCTGCTTAGCATTTCTCTTCCACGGTATGGTGCTGCGAGACATCATTAAATAGTCAATGTGCCACGGATTCAGTCATAGTTCTCTTTCTTTTATGTCATTCATTGTAATCTTGTCTATCTTTTTTGTTGAATGAAGGGCTGCGTGCTATTCTGGCCTTGGCGACCATCCTTTATCTGATCTACAACTCAATGGTAATCTTGTTCTCTTTGGCTATCAAAGATCCTGTCGAGATTATTCTCTGACTAGGTTTTCTTTAACAGGTCGAATATTAGAGTAAATCAAAATAAGAAAGTTTCCGGGTCGTTGATCTCTTCTCTTCTATTTTCAAGCAAATTTTCTTACATGACTGAGCATCAGAAGAAGGAGAAGGCTCCAACTCATGAAGTTTTGAATCAATAGATGGACACTTTCCCAGTGTAACAATCCCATTTATTTAATTAAGATTGTTTGACAGTTCAAAATTTGAACATATAGATGTGACTTGCAAGTCATTAAAATTAATGTTGAAAATTCTTGATGAAAGACTAATAAATATATTTGGGTTTAATATTGACAATGTTCAAAATCAGGCTGCAAATTGGTGGAAGTAGCAAAGTTTGACGGTGCTAGTTGCCAGAATAGGGATGACTACAACTTATTAGATTAGAACAAATATCAAAGGGCAGCTAATATGTTACTGTCTTTCGCACCTGCATGACATTTGCCATCTAAATCAACTGTCAAATTGTTTTGTCCGCCTTTGAGATCACTTTTATAATAAAAAAAATTTTAAAAAAACAAAAATTTTAAAAATTGTTTCAAATAAGAAGAGTTGTATTTTGTATCTTCCTTACTTAGAAAATTGATGCATCTTTCTTTGAATGATAGCAGGAATTTACAAGCATCCAGTGCTTTTGAGCTACAAATACAAGGGATTGGTTTCGGAAATCTTTATCAGAGAGTTGCGTATGCGGCAATGCAAAAGGTGGATGATTTTGTGATCTCACACATATATTCTATGTTCTTTCCATCTCTAGCCAATTGTACACTTAGTAACTACTGAAGGGGAAAAAGCGCGAGCAAATCGTCCTAATTGTTTAGTTTAAACAGGAGTTCAGTTGGTATGAATGGTATCATGGCCTGAATAAGATGGTGAACAGTGTTGTACCTAATATATCCACAAATGTCAGGGGAAGTGTATTGTATAACTAAAAATACATCGAAAACCTTTTATTTGCAGATAGCTACACAAACAAATTGAGCTATTGTAGTTACAACTGAAGTATCAAGAGTTATATAAACAATCCTAACTTTTTCATCAGTAATCTCAATTATCTTATATCATTACAACTGAAGTGTTATGAGTTATACAAACAACCGAACCTAATAGTACTAGCACTTTTCATTAGCATTCTGCATCCATCGTTATCGTTTAAATTGAACAGGTATGGTTGCGATCATATGGACATATATGTATAGCCTCTCATTGTTAGGTATTTGACACGGCGAAGCGGAGATTTAGGAGCGATAAATGATAACTGATCCAATGAACAATCAAATAAGTAGATCAAACCAAGCATACAAAGCACACAATATTGTCCCGGTTTAGCGAACCCTAATCGGAGGGAAAAATAAGGAAATATTTTTCAACTACAGAAGATACAAGAGTTACAAATACTCTTACCAAGAATCTATCTATGTCTCAAGACTCACTAAAAGATAATCTATTCAGTGAAGTACTTGCACTCTCAATAGAGGTTATTACAATATATAAAGATCTAGAGAAATCCAAAGTTTAGTCTTAATACAATAACCGTACGATATATCATGAAGAGATAACTACGATAAGAGTTGTACGATCTAATTTGGAGAAGAAACTCTAGGCTCAAACAGATTCGCCTAGAACCAGGCCCAATAAGTTACTACGCCGCTATCGGTCAACTGCAATGAGTCGAATCTAGACCCGAGCTGTAACTGTCATTTCACCCCTTGACTAATACCAACCTGCACAACAACTTTTTCTTCCAACGACGTTTTGATCTATTCTCACTTCATCATCATCTTATCTTCACATCAAACCATAGTATGCAAGACATAAATCCAACACTCATCTGTACTGTGTATGCACTTTATATGCCAATGGGAGCGATGTCAATGGCTAACAATATAAAACCAAACACTGATATTCAAGATTCTAATACCAGCTGAGAACAGAATCGATTTCAGCTGACAAATGTAGTGATTGTGAGACACCCTTATAATATTCAGTAGATGTATACATCTGATGTATCATGCAGGCAATGAGATTGGTAAAGACCAAAATGCAGTCAAAGAATACTAGTTTCATAATCAATGCCTAATCTCGTGAGTGCGACATTGAAATGGATACTCTTATCAAAATTTCAAATACATCACATTCATTTATTTTTTACAGTAGTTTATCATGGGAAAAAGCCACAAGTCTAATATACATTGAGGTAACATCATGACACCAAATTATTGAGGTACATTACGTTCTATCTTAGTGGCATCCAACTAAAGCTCAAAACAACGAAAACGGCAACAAAATTTCACATGTGAGAACAAGCTGCAATGATTCTGAATAGACAATTCTCAATGGACATATGATGTTCAGGGATAGTAGCCAGTGAAAGTGAAACCTCTTCCCATAATCTCACCAACACAAAACCATGCATAGAGTTCGATCCCAAACAGGGCAGCGATGCCAGCATCCTCAACTTTCAGTTCATTCTTGTTCTTCCAGATCTGCTTCACGCCATCCAACTCTTTCCAGAATGCCTCATAACGACCAGGGATGCTGTAAAAGTAATGAACAGTTATCATAACGATCAAGATCATACGATATCATGTGAGCAGAAACTTTCCACTCAAGAAACTATACTACCGAAGTTAACAAGATGATATAAAATGCAGCTTTTTGCTTGTTACTCCTTGTGGAGATTTGAAGAACATTTTCTATTCCATCATATAATTTACTGTTATGGTTTTCCAATGATAAAGCTTCATACGAGAACAGCACATAATAGAACCATGTAAATGAGCAAACCAAATTCCATGTGTCCATTTTGCAAATGAAATATTACCACTGTGATGTATGAAGCAGCCAACAATTCCACAATATCATTAGATAGATTAATAGATAAACAAACACACGGATCCAATAAGCACAAATGTTGGAACTGAGCCATGAAAACGAGGATACATGAATAGGGCTGCAAACGAGCCGAGAGGCTCGAGCTTAGTTTTTAGCCCAAGCTTGGCTCGAGCCGGGTAGTTCGCAAGCTTAGCCTAATAATCACAAAAAGCTCAAGATCGAGCTCAGCTCGTTAAGCTATCGAGCTCGATTTTCGAGCTCAAGCTCGTCTCGAGTCGAGCTTTGACCGAGTAGCTCGGCTCGTTTGCAGCCCTAGACATGAACTCAAATAACCAAGAAAATTTGAATGCAAAATAATAAGGAAACTAGAGTTTCCTAATGCATACGTGGTAGCATAAAATTATTGTTGTCGTTAGCTCAGTGAAGTGTACTGACCAATCAACAATTGAAGTTTCAGAACATCTAAATATCCATATACCTGCTGACAGAAGTCCAGTATGATCCTGATTAACGATGGCAGCCGGGCGGGCGGGCTGGTCTGGGCCCAAACCCGGCAAGTGGGTGTGGTCCCGGGCCAGGTTGGCTCTATACCCGGGCCGGTCCGGGCTGGCCAGTTTTTTATTATATATATTGCTAAAAAAAAATGACAATAAATGTACAAGTATGAGAATGAAAAAAAAATTGTATATATTACTCATTTCAACTTGGAACAAGTTTTTACAACAATCAAAATTACCAAAAAAACATGTAATAAAAACTAATACTACATACAAAGTTATAGAATTACACGGTTACTTAAATGGAATAATTTAGAGTTCGAGACAACCTACAGTTATATTGAAGAGTGCATTGGACTACTGTCGTACACCACAACTTATCTTAATTTAGGATCCCATCGCCATAAATTCATCTTAATTTAGGATCCCATCGCCATAAATTCTCTACTCATCTTCGACGTAATCTTCAAGAGAGTTGCTTCCACTTATTGAGGTGTCAACTGCTTTTCCTTGAGTCTTATCCTCTGCTTTCATTCAATCTTCAGTGCACACGAGCATCTCCAATGAATCCGGCCTCAAGCGATTCTTGTAATCTGTCGATACTCTGCCACTTGAAGAAAAAATACTTTCTGATGCAACTATAGACACAAAAGAGGTTAGTAGATCTCTAGCCATGTGTGAAAAAATTAGAAATAGAATTTCATGCTCTTTCCACCATTGTAACTCAATCCTGGCAGTAAAACTCTCACTGTCTTGTGAATTATATCAGTTTAATTCATTAGGTGCATTAGTCATATATTTTTTAGACTGAATACGAGCAAGCAAATTAAAAATGGCATTTTCTAATGTCCTCTTACCCTTACCCCACTTAGAAGAAGAAGAAGAAGAAGAAGAAGAAGAAGAAGTTGACACACTAGTTTGTCATGTAGTACCAGTAGATGCATTAAGTTCTATAATAAAAATCATACAAATTATTCAATGTCAACTCAAATCTAGCTTAATAATCATTACACTCATACTGAGATTCTTCTCCAAACAAAGCAAAATACATTTCAATCAAACTCTTCGTACCTGGTAACTTGATACGAGAATCTATTACAGTAGCAATAGAATACAACATAGGAGGATTAAACTATTTCAAAAATTTATCATAAGCGGGAGAAACAATATGGTCAATGTAAGGATCCGAAAGCATTTCTTGAAAAGTTTGCATCATACTAATTATTGAAATAAAAATACTACTAGCAGTGGAATCATAAAATTTTGAAAGTTCCACAGTTCTCATCTTAAAAGGTTCCAAAAATGTTAACAAACTTTCGGCATAATACTAAGATTCAGGAGTCATTTGAAAGTTTTCTATATTTTTTGCAATACAAAAATCATTTATAACCACTTTATATTGAACAGCTTTGTATTGAGTAACAACATTCAGTAGGTCGAAAGTATAATTCTATTGGTGTTTTAACATATCTACGAAATTTTCTAAAATGTACTCCTTATGAGTACGTCATTCTTTCAATTGTTGAAACATAGTACCACGCAAAGCGATGAAATGCACACAATTTTTTATTGCATTCACAAATGGATCATATACTTTCAATGCATCTTATACACATAAGTTAAAAATATGGCATGCATATCTAACATGAAAATTTTCAAGACATAAAGGAGCTAAATTCTGAACTAATGTGGTAATCGCACTAGTGTTGTTGGAGGCCTTATCAAAACTAATAGAAAAAAATTTATCGTGAATTTAAAATAAATCACATATTTCTAAAATACGTGTTGCGATAACTAGACCATTATGGGGGTATGACAAAGCTACAAGTGATATGATCATCTTTTGAATGAGTCAATGAGTCATTCACTATCGATCCAATGACAAGTTATGCCCATCATCAGGATATCGTTACAGCCTTTCCAATAATCAGTTGTTAACGACACTACAAATTAATTAATACAAAAGAACAATTAAAGCATCTCTCATTTCAGAATAGGGTTTAAAACAATCGGCCATAATGGTGTTTCTAGGAATTCGTTTGAAATGGAGATTTATGGCATTTTGGTTAAAGGCATCTAGGTTCTTACTCGGAATAGAAAAATGGTAACTCATCCTTAATAACTAGTCTAGCCATTTCCCGACGAACGATTTCAGGATCATAGTTATGGTCATCTACATGTCCGGTCCTAGGGTTAATCTTTTGTTTGAGATAGTTGATTCTACTAGTTCGGGGTGTATATTAGTAATGTGTCAACTAATTGTTTGTACCCGTCCTCACCCTTCTTCCATTTGTTACATTTTTGACATGTTTCATATACCTTATGTCCTTCTTTCAGATTGGCCTCGTTTGAAACAAAGTCATAAAATTTATAGATTTCGGAAGTTTAGCATGTATATTTTTTTGGAAGAAGTTGTGTGGCATCGATGTCTCGTGTTTGTGTGTCTTCGGCCAGGATTTCATCATATTGTGCGTCAAAAATATACTCGTGAGGAGGAACACTTCCATAATCTATATTAAAATTCTGATTATAATCAGTTTCGAATTGTGGAATAAAAGGAGTGCAACGAAATGAACTAGTGGATTCTTGTCAAACTTTGGCTACGGCCGCTCCCGCGTGATCGTGACATTATACAAGTAGAAGACCAATCAAGATGTTGAGCTCTTCTTCACTTCTTTATTGTTTCTTCCTTCACTAGATTGAGAGTAGTAGTAGTAGTAGAGACTAGAGATAGTTGATACTTAATAGTAGTAGTAGTAGAGAAAGAAAGTATTGTAAATTAGTTAAGAATGAAATGAGTAATTAGGTATTTATAAAGAAAAATTCCCACAAAAATATAAAAAATAGATCCAATGGTTGGCCTGGTCGGGCCAACCGTTGGGAATCCACGGGTTGACCCCAGACCCGGACCACACCGATCTGGGTCGGGTCGAGTTATATCGGGTGGGTTTAGCGGGTCAGGTCGAACGGGTTGTAAACCCAAATATTTTGTCCCGATCCGACCCGCATCCATTGGTGGGTTAGGCCTGGGCCCAGGTTTGGATCCGGACCGGGTCTTGGCAGTTCAGGTCGAAGGACGGGCCGGTCCGTGCGGGCTGCGTGCTGGCTGGGCCTGTCTGCCACCCCTAATCATGATTCGTCATCTTCTTTTCAAAGAAAAAATGATACCATGTGTAGCATTGGTATAAATACCCGAAACCTAGATCCGACCCGGATCTGACCGGACCCGGTATTGGACCAGAACTGACCCGGCCTATCCGGGTCCGGATCCTAAAATGGGACCCGTTGTACTTTCGGATCCGGGTCTGGGTCCGCTCAAAAGAGAACCGATCTGGACCCGGACCCGGACCCGTTAAAAAAAAACCCAAAGAATCAACATAAAAATAAATATTCTGTCCTCATCCCTCCCCTCCTTCCTCCTCAATTCAAAATTTCCTCTTCCAAACTCAAAATTCATGCCTTTTTCTTCTCTCCTCTATTCTAAATCCTCAACTCGCTGCTCAAACTCCCGTTCCAACTCGAACGGGTAGGAATATTTTATTTGGACTTGGACCCGGAACCGGATCCGATTCTCACAGGTCCGGGACCTGGTCCAATTTTTGGACCTGTAGGGGACCGGGTCCGGGTAGCGAAGGACCCGACCCGACCCGACCCGATACCAATGCTAACCATGTGGTTATCTAGCTTCTGAACTGGACCACATGAACATCTTAAATCATGTGAAAATATGTAATAGTGAAAAACTATTTGGTTATTTAGTACTCTCTCCGTTTCAAAAGATGAGTCATTCTAGCCTTTATTTTTTGTTTCAAAATATAAGTCACTTTAGGTTTTCCAGGCAAATGTCTTGTCATTCTTAAATGTCCATCAAATACTTTTTTATGAGATTTTCAATTTTACCCTTACTTTTTTTTATAAAAGGGGTAATACTAAAATTATAAAGGAGGGCAAATTGAACATTTTACAATTGATAGCTCATTTATGAGCTTCAAAAACCAAGAATGTTAGTACTTTTTGTCAATCCTGGGATTTCTCTTAATAGGCTTGTAGAAACCTAGAATGACTTATATTTTGAAACGAAGAGAGTAATTTCTTGAGATGCCAGTAAAAATTAAGGGTTATAAATATGGGTGAAATTTCTCAAAGAATATTTGCCAAAATAGTTGAAGGTTGCAATATGCAATTGGATGATAAACACATCATTGAAATGGAAATTGTTTTCAGCAAAGTTCTAAATTTTATTTTGGTACCGAGACTCTGAGACCATTATAGAGAAATTAACGTATACAAAATCCATTCAAAACGAAATGGGATTCACTAACCAAGGGCATGAGAAGTGAATAAAATTGTACCACAATCTGTGAGAATTGTAACATTGTTTAAAACTTAGGGAAAGGAATATGTATGTCAACCAGCTCAGACAGAAAAAAAACAATTAACACAGTAGTTAACTAAGAACATATACAACCTATTTGGAAAGAAAAGAGAAAAGATCATAAGGTACCTTGTAAAGAAACTAGTGAAAATTTTCCATGCAATGGAAATAGAAAAGTCAGCAAAAGAAAAGATATTCCTTCAAACTTCAAAGGAAGGAAAAACAAACATTTTTGCCTTCTTTTCTACAGCCTAATTAAAGTGAGAGAGACATAAGCGATATTCATGTCTCAAAAGATCAAGATTGTGATTCACTACAGTCTATGCAAGAATCAAATCTTGATTTTTATGACTAAAATATGGGACTTCTTGATCGACCTCATTTGGTCTTTGCTTGAGTTGTCTCCTTTTCAAGCTCAGCCTCCATCAGGAATTTTCTTCTTGAATTTTCTATCAGCCTCCATCAGGAATTTTCTTCTTTTTAATTCTCTTCTGAATTTTCTATGCAATTTTCTCCATTACATACTGACATTCTGTTTCACGTTGTTATTAATTTTCTTGTGTTAAGTTCTTCTCCAAATAACTTTTGAATTGAAATATAACCTATTTTAGTAACATAAACCACACCACAGTCCACCAGAATTAAACTGTGCTGTTATATATAACTTCGAATAATTTAAAGAGAAAATTTTGATACATACAATGTTTAAGTCTTTCTTTGTGGGAGGGAAATAATAAAGAAAAATCAATGTTAGGGAAAATTTTGATATCTATATAATAAATCACTATCACAAGACAATTTGAAAAAAAACTATCAAATGGCTTTCCTTCAATGGAAACAAAATCAATGGTTCACATTCACCCTCCCAAAAGACATTTTCCCACCAAAACTAAATCCCCCCCCCCCCCCCCCCCCCCCCCCCCCCCCCCCCCACCCAAAAAAAAAAAAAAAAAAAACAAAATCCTCCTCACTTTATTACTATCTCTGTCTCCTCTCTTAACTTTTCAGATCTCTCTCTATACCCAGAAATTTAGATTTCATGTTATAAATTTCTGGATTTTTCATATTTTTTATTTTTCTTTTGATTGCTCATGTAGAAATTTCATTGAGTTCCTTGATTGATTTCAAATGCAATGAAAATCTTAAATGGAGATTCACTTGGGTAAATGTCAAACGTCTAAAGTTACACTGAAAGTAGCAAATATATCATCAAAAGTTAAATTTTGTCATTTGCACCCTCAAAATTCTAAGAATTGGATTTTACACCCCCATTTATAATTATTTTCAGCATATGCTGATAGAAACATGGACTTTTATTTACAACTAATTGCTGTCTTACTATTCAAACTTGAGTTACATAAACTCCATGATGGAATTTTCCGAGTGAAACATGATTGCATATATTTTACTTATAGGACCTTTCATATGCTGCATCGTTCCGAAGATGTGTCGTAGGCACATGCCCAAGAGCAAACCTAATATATATATAAGATGTAATCTCCTAAATGATGATGACACCAGCAAACAAATAAAGCAAGAATACAAGCTAGATCAAACAGCATCAAATGTTATATAAGCATAATAGATCACTGGTATAAAAAAAATCTAGCGTTGACAACACATTGGTATGTTTTATGACCTCAAAATTTTATGAGCAAATCACAAATTCCTTAGAATGTCACTATCTTTAAACTTATCTTATTGATTCTTCTTTTGCTGCATTTTATCTGAAAAAATATATTGTTCTTGCATTTTAATCCCTTTCATTATTATTTCTCCAGGATATCCTGTAGAACATTCTCATGCGACTAAACTGTGATATTTTGAGGGGACAACTGCCAATTTCATCAGGATATCTTGTAGAATATTCTCATGTGAATGAACTGTGATCTTTTGAGGGGACAACTTCACCCTCTCAGCCTCTCTCCCTCGTAGTAATACCTAATAGAAAAAAATTTATTCTTCTTCCTTCGTTCCTCCAAACGCTAATCCTAACTTTGCATCGTGGTAAAGTCAGCTCAAAATCCCTCTCATAGTTTCAACGGCCATGTTTGTATTTAGGTGTTATGTAGAGCTAGACAGAGGTAGCAAATAGATGTAGAGAGAGTGGCTTTATTTCCTATCTCCACCTATCAACATCCACACAAGGACTAAAGGTGCCAAACCCAAAATTGGTTTCCTCAAAAAGCTTAAGCTTAAGAACAATAACCTATACCTACTCCGTTCCTATTATAAAAACCATTTGTATATTAGCCATCAAAGCGAAACACATCTTCAATTTCCTTTAGTGCTAATCAAACACATGAACAAACATCACAACATGATGACATAACAACACAAACAGAGCCCGTCTCCCAAAATATTGGGGTCCGCTACATGAATCCTTCTGCTCCGCTCAACTCTATTCAGGGTCACCTCCTCAATCCAATTACAACTTTTAAAACCCCTACTAATAGCTTCAAGCCAAGTGCATCGGGTTCTAGCCCTACTCCTTTTCTCTCCCCTAACTAGTACCAACCATCCTGTCAACTTTCCTAACTGGAGCGGGGCAGCGCGGTTATCAGTCTTCGTTCTATATGTCCAAACATCACACCGCGACAATAACTATAAAAATTTGAGCTACATTCATGCTCAAATCATGAAACTAAACTAAAACTATCATATACACACTATAAACTATCGCGTAAAAAGCTAAAATAGAATTACAAACCTCGCAAGACGAGTATAAAACAGCTGTTTGGACAACTCCTGGCATTTCTCCACAGTTGGGGGCTCCACAATGTGCTGTTTATTCTTCTCCAAAAGCTGCTTATAGTAAGCACTTCCCTGCTTCGCTACTAATTGGGAGGCTTGGGCTGCCCTGGATTTTAGCTGAACCAACTTGGATGCCATCTAAATCTAGTGATAATTATTACCCAAATACAAGAGAGTTATTCAGCAAAGAACGGTTTGTAAAATCGGCCCTAATCGAAAACCCTAGATTTGGATTGGGGGCTTAGAAGATTGGATTTGGAGGGTGTACCTGTTGAGTGAAGTCGAGAATCGCGGATCCGATTGCGGGATGAGAGAGAGAGATGGAGATGGGAGGATTGAGGGGTGGGGATGGAACCGGATAACCCGATTGTACGATCTAAATCCGACCCGTTTTGGCGGCTTGGAACTTTTTTAGAAGATTATGGAATTTTGTTATATATAAAATTGACCGTTAAGATTTTTCCGAACAAAAGTTACATGGTTCTCACCAAAATAATTCTCTCTCGATCATTTCCCTATACATCTATATAATAAAACACAAAGAAAGCTATCAAGTAACTCTTATTCAATATGTTTGAAATCAATAGTCTAGATCTAACCTGACAAAATATATTTTCCCACCCAAAAGTTTTCCCCCAAAACTCAAATTCAAATCCCTCCAAAACAACTCATTTATTTATTTATTTCTCTCTCTCTCTCTTTCTCTCTCATTCTCTTTATTTACTCAGAAATTTATATTTTCAGATTTCATGTTTGTAAATTTTTAAATTTTTTATGCATTTTTTTATTATTCATGTTACATTGAAAAATAACAAATATCTCATCAACAGTTAAATTTCATCATTTTCCACACTCAAAGTTCTAAGAAGTTGGATTTTACACTCTCATTTATAATTATTTTTCAACCTATACTAATGGAAACATGAATTTTTATTTACAACTAATATTGTTTTACTATTCAAACTTGAGCTACATAATTATTGTTTTACTGTTTACAAAACTTTCATATGCTGTATCGTTCCGAAGACGTGCCGTAGGTACGTGCCCACGGGCAAATCTAGTATAGATATATATATATATTCTAGTGGTAATTGATAAGCAAGCCTCTTACACACAGTGAGTAAAGAGTCTGGGGTTCAATTTATGCTTGTATCATTTCTTTAATTTTTGGTAATAAACCTTTTCCGAAACGAAGGAAAAAGAAAAAGGATCACAAGCTATTTTTGTAGTCCATAAACTAGTGAGTGATTGTAGCATTTTCAGTGATACTAGACTTTTAAATAATTTATCGAATTATATTATATCTGTAGCTTATACTAATATGAGAGCTATTTTAAAATAGAGCAAGGAGGATAAAAGTATGAATTCTTATTTAACTAACACGTCTACTACACACGATATTTATTAAAAAATCAAAATAAAATAAAAACTCCAATCCCTCAAACACAATCTCTTCCCCTCTCACTTTTCCAATCTCACAAAACTTCATGGCTCTTCCTACCCCCCCCCCCCCCCCCCCCCCCCCACCCCACTCCGCTCGTGACTCACTACCCAACCCCCATGCCGCTCCCGCCGCCATGCCCTCTAACTCCCTCCTCACCCCTCCCTTCTCCAGAAGCTTTAGTAATATTCAATTGTATAACATTATAGTTTGGTAGTGATTTTCTAAACCATCTGCTTATGTGATGATGTGATAATGATAATGAAGATTTCAATAATTACCATATAAATGATATTCATAAGTTTCTCCAAATTCTCACATTTTTTGAAAATTCTATATAATTTTATGAATCTTTAAAATATATAAATATAGACACACACACACGGACTGGTGGCGTAGAAGATGATGAACTAGTGGGGGCGAAAGGAGCTAGGATGGCTTGGGAAATTATTTGTATGGAGTAAAGAGGGCGTGGGTAATTCCTCATTTCTGTGATTGTTAGGAAGAGTGGAGAAGTAAATTTGTTACGGAGGACGAGTAAGAGAGTTATATGTTAGGAATTATTAGGATCTTGTTGAGTCTTTGACATAATCAACACAAACCACCAAGCAAGACTAGATCACACCAATCACACAAAACACACAAAAATTGTTCCGGTTGGGGCTTTCGCCTTAATCCAGGAGAGGAAGAATCGAGATATTATTCAACTAGAGAAGATATAAGAATATTATAATTCTCATCACGACCATCTCTCAAGCCTAATGGAACTTGATGCTGCTTACAATGGAGAACTCCCCCACTCTTCTCTATGAAGTATTATCTTTTTCTATTCGGCACTCAATAGAATCATCATGGATCTATGAGTCATTACAATTGTTTATATAGATCTAGAGACAAATCCTAAGTTAATATCTTATTACAATAGCGATTGGATATTACATAAGAGATAACCCTACGATAGGAACCACACGATCTAACTTGAAGAGCAAGTTGAGCTTTTCACGAATCTGCCTGACTCAAGCCTGAAACCCCTCAGCGCTGCGAACAGTCAACCGCATCAACAAGTCGGTCGATTGTCCTCTTCTTTGGAAGACTTCGTGCAGGGGACGATCAACCGCACCAGAGGGACGGTCGACCGCAACTTCTGCTGTTGCTGCCGCTGACTATTTCTTGCCTCCACTCCGTTTCCAATCATCTTTATCCCTCCATCGTCTTATCGTCTTCTTATCCAACATCATATGCAAGACATAACCCAATTATACAGTTGGGATTTATCCGGTTGTTGTTGCCTTGTTCATTTGTTGCCTTGTTTATCGGTTGAACTTGAGATTTATCATGTTGTAACCACATTGTGATTTACACAATTACACTTGTACTCTTTTTGCTAAACAGACATTTACAACTAATTAAACATAAACAACACCACACAACTCACAAAGTTCAACAGGAAAATTACACAGAAGATGTAAATTCAAACCAAAACCATATTGCCTAACTTTGGACGCAGTACATAGAAAGTTCTTTGTTATTGTACTTGCTTGTGAACTTTGGATTTTAGTCTATTTTATCATGTGGCTAAGCCACTTCAACTTCAAATACACACAGGAGACATTTTTTCCTACTTGTTTCTGCCTGTACTTGGGAAAAAAATCATGCCGCAGTTGAGGATGTCTTTATACGTACTCATCCGAATGGCCTGGCTTCTCTCTATGTGCAAACTAGATATTGTACATTTTTGTAGTGTGACAGCATTTTGGAGGATTAGAGTTTGGCGGAAAGGGCAAACTGAGAAGTCAAGAGTTGATTCAGCGGACACGGCAATGGAGAGATAATGTTGAGCAAGACCTGGAAGACAGTGACAATGAAATGGTTAGAGATGCCAATTGAGGCGAGAGAGAGATATACTGGTGACAGAAAAGGTTGACGAAAAGGAGGCGGCATGAAACATGGTCGGAGAGGACTAGGGATGGCAAACGGGTTGGGTCGACCTACGACCCGCCCGCGACCCGTCCGTTTAACCCGGCCCGCGAAACGACGGTTCGGGTTTGGGTTGAACCCGTTAATTTAACGGTCGACCCAGGTCGCGAATTAAGCGAATTCAGCCAGCGTAACCCGGCCCGTTAAGCTGCAAAAAAGAATCCGACCCGCCCGCCAACCCGCGGGTCGACCTGCGGGTTGCGAACCGTTCGACCCGTATGGGTCAAACGTTCGACCCGCCCCGGGTAGACCGTTGACCCGCGGGTCCAACGGGTCCTGAGCGCTACAGTGCCGCCGCTACTGTACAACCTAGAGCACAACTGCTATTCTAGCCGTTTTTTGAGTCTTTTTTTTTGTTTTTTTTGTTTTGTTTTTTCCCTATAAATACCCCCCAAAACCCAAACAAAAAATTCACACCTTACTCTCTTACCCTCTCTACTATTATTATTCAATTCATTTCAATTTGTGAACAATTGAACAAATACGATAGTAAGACATATACACGATCAAATTCCGATCGTATCGAATTCAAAATTCAACAACGTCTTCAAGTCTTCAACTCTCCTCCAAGCTCTCTTAAGTCTTCAATTCCAGATTTCTACTTCTACTTCTATTCTTATTTTCACCGGTTTTTTTTATATATGAGTATCCACGGTGAACGGTATCAAAATTTCGTATCCCGCTTCTTCTATTTTTTTTTTTTGTAGTTATAGTTTTCGGTATCTTATTTGTTTGTTGATTTTTTGATCTTCTCTCTCACAACCCTCTTGTTTTCTAGATTTTTTTTGTAACTTATCACGCCTACTACATTTTGTTTAATTTTTTTACATACACTACTACATATCAACATGTCTAGATCACGCGGTAGAGACCGTAGCCAAAGTGGACAAGATTCCGCCGGCACCTCCCATAGGCCTCCAATTGTCCCACAAAATGACCCCGCCGAAGACTTCCCTAATCCTCCTCCCCAACAATGAGGTACACACGATGAGTTTGTAGGAGATATAGAATTAGAAGAAGAACCACAACAACAAGCCACCGAAACAACACAACCAGCTACTAGTCAGAAAACTAAAGGGGAAAGTAGTGATTGGCACAAATTCTATGATTATATTCCGAACGAAAATGTACCGGGTGTAGGTTTAAAAGTGTGTAAAACATGTTCGAAGGCATACAAATGGAAGAGGGGTAAGGGCACGGGTACAATTAAGCGACACATCCTAAATGTGCATAAAAAACTTCTTATTGACCTACCCGCCAACAAAAAATTCATCCTAGGACCGGTCTAGTTGATAACCACCCTTATGATCCCGAACTTGTTCGTTGGGAAACGGCCCGATTAGTAATCAAGGAAGAGTTACCATTTTCCTATCCCGAGAGTAGGGACTTGGAAAATTTTAATCAAACCGCCTTAAACCCTCATTCTAGAAGAATCCCTAGGAATACTTGCAAATCAGATTGTTTTAAAATATACAATGAAATGAGGAAAGCTTTGATTGCAATTTTATGGAGTTTAACTGGTAGAGTTGTTTAACTTCCGATTGTTTGACGGGTTTCAACAATATTCCAATGATGGGAATAACCTGTCATTGGATTGACAGTGATTGGATTCTTCAAAAAATAATCATATCACTTGCCGCGTTGCCCTATCCCCATAGTGGCAATGAAATTGCAAACCATATTTTAGAAATTTGTGATATTTTTCATATTCGCAATAAAATTATGTGTAAAAATTTTGATAATGCATCTTACAACGACGCATCAATTAATATTTTAAAAACCGCATTAAACCATCCATCTGACAATATTTTTCATATTAGATGTGCATGTCATATTTTAAAATTATGTGTTCAAGATGTATTAAAAATAGGCGAACCATATATACTTAAAATTAGAAATTGTGTACATTTTATTGCATTAAGTGGCATCATATTTCAAGAATGGAAAGCTTGGTGTAGGCTTAAAAATGTATCTTTCAGAAAATTTCCAAAGGATGTTAAACACCGATGGAACTCTACTTTTGATTTGCTACAAGTTGTTACTGAATATAAAGCATGTATAAATGATTTTTGTATTGCAAAAAATATGCAAAATTTTGAAATAACTCCCGTCGATTGGTTTTATGCCGAATATTTGTTGAAAATTTCAGAACCTTTTAAAACCACAACTTTCAAGTTTTCAAAATCTTATGAATCTACTTCTAGTAGAATTTTTATTTCAATAGTTACTATGATGCAAACTTTTAAAGAAATGATCGATGATGCTTTTGTTGATTGTAAAACCTGCATACACAAAATTTTTGAAGTATTTTAACCCTCTTTCTATGTTGTATTGTGTTGCTACTGTGATGGATCCTCGTATCAAATTAGAAGGTACGAAGAGTTTAATCGAAATATTTTTTAATTTACTTGGGGAGGATGATAAAGAAATTGATTGCGCTTCTTTTTTAGTTAAATTTGAATCAACATTAAATAACTTGTATGATTATTATGATAAATGTTTTGCTTCTAGTGGTACAACTTCTTGAGTTAGTTCTTCTTCTGCTACTTCTAAAGGTAAGGGTAAGAGTAAATTTGATGATAGAACATTTAATTTACTTGCACAAATTCAATCAAAAAACCTAGGACTAATCAACCAAATGAATTAAATTGGTATAACCAACAAGATTCTGAGTCTTTTAGTTCTTCACTAGATATTTTACAATGGTAGAAAGACCATGAACACACTTATAGTATTCTTAAATATATGGCTAAAGATCTACTAACTCCTCTTGTCTCCACAGTTGCTTCTGAAAGTGCATTTTCTTCAAGTGGTAGGGTTCTAACTAATTACAGGAATCGCTTGAAGCCCTAATCGTTAGAGATGCTCATCTGCACAGAAGATTGGCTGAAGGCTGAAGATAGGATTCAAGGAAAAGCATTATCGACGTCCACAAGTGGAAGCACCTCGCCGGAAGAAGAAGAAGAAGAACAATAATAGCAACCAAAATGAAGAATTCAAGACAACCAACAAAAAATCAACAACAACAAATTAAAGGCCATCAAATTGAAGACAATTGTAAATAGATGAAATTTTGTATTAAATCTTTGCTTGTTATTTAAAATTAGGAAAATTGAAGTAAATTGAAATTGTATATAAGAAATTTATTATTGTATAAAATAAATTTGTAGAAAATCTTTATTTCTTATTACAAACTGTGAAACTTGTATAACATGAAATTATTTGAATAATATATCATTTTTTTTTGGCAATTTCACTCTTTCAATCGTAATAAGATTATTATTACGATTTGTTATGTTTATTATTAAAATTATTATTTTTAAGAAAAAAAAATAACTCTAGCCGGGCCAACCCGCGACCCGCCCCGACCTGACCCGGGTTGGACCCGAAAGGGTTCACGGGTTGGGCGGGTCGTGATTTCACCTCTTCAACCCGGCCCGGCCCGGTTAACCCTCCGACCCGACCCGAACCCGCCCAAGTCAGCCTTCAACCCGGGCAGGTTCGACCCGACCCAGCCCGGTCGACCCGAATGCCAATTGAGGCGAGAGAGAGATATACTGGTGACAAAAAGGGTTGACGAAAAGGAGGCAACATGGAACATGGTCGGAGAGGACTAGACCCACCAGATGATGGCGTTAGTGTCATTGGCAGGTTTAGATTTGAAGGGGTGCAATGCAAGGACAGTAACAATGAAATAGTTAGAGATGCCAATTGAGGCGAGAGAGAGATATATTGGTGACAAAAAAGGTTGACGAAAAGGAGGTGGCATGGAACATGGTTGGAGAGGACTAGATCCACCAGATGATGGCGTTAGTGTCATTGGCAGGTTTAGATTTGAAGGGGTGCAATGCAAGGACAGTGACAATGAAATGGTTAGAGATGCCAATTGAGGCAAGAGAGAGATATACTGACAGAAAAGGTTGACGAAAAGGAGGCGACATGGACCATGGTCGGAGAGGACTAGATCCGCTAGATGATGGCGTTAGTGTCATTGGCAGGTTTAGATTTGAAGGGGTGCAATGCAAGGACAGTGACAATGAAATGGATAGAGATGCCAATTGAGGTGAGAGAGAGATATCCTGGTGACAGAAAAGGTTGACGAAAAGGAGGCGGCATGGACCATGGTCGGAGAGGACTAGATCCGCTAGATGATGGCGTTAGTGCCATTGGCAGGTTTAGATTTGAAGGGGGTGCAATGCAAGGATTTGGAATGGGGGTTGACACGGCGGGAGGTAAAGGGGTTGGGAAGGTAACTAAGGCTCAAGTCGAGCCCAGGGTGGATCAATACCACCAATGAAACCATGACCGGAAACGATTGTAGAAGATGAGGGAAAGGGTACTAAGTTAAATGAGAGAAACATTTAGATAAAAAGCTACTTATGGTTTTACCTCTAACCCATGGTTGATGAGTGTAATTTAAGGGTGGGCATCGGTCGGTATCCGATTTAGGCTAAATTTAAATATATAAAAAACACTGAGTTTTGGCCCTTAGTGCGGTTTTTTAAAAATTGCCCAAAACTCAGTGGTTTTTTTAAAATTTAGCCTCCGGTTTAATATGGACAATCCACCACCGATCCAAAGAAGATCTATTTTTTAATTTTCTCATCCGCAACCAATCCGAGCCTTAATTGGATCGGTTTTCATCCAAACCGATTAAGCTCGGTTTGGATTGAATTCGATAGTCGGTTTGGCGTACTACTTTTCACCTCCAGCATCATTCACAATTTTGTTAAATTTAAAATATCAACTTCAATCAAACTTAAGAAACAATCTGCTATTTGTTGTTCAGAAATGAATTTAAAATGAAGATTCATAAAACCACAAGTTACTAATGAATTTTACACTAATTGATTGAGATGATGACGTTTAAATAGGTGAGATACATTGCTTTTTCACATGCATACTTCTGTAATCTTAGTTTATTCTCATAAAAGGAACATCAATAAGCATAACTAATTGAATTTCAGGTACAATAAAAAAGATTTAGAAAATAATTTCTGCTTGACATGATTAAAATAACTATTAAATGTTACATCAACTTTATGATTTTATTAAGCTGGGCCACACAATAAATGAAGCATTTCTCAACATAACATACAAGATTATTGTAACCCCTGTTTCCGATTGTACGGATTATTTTTTCTTGTATTTTGATGGTATTTTTCTTTTCTAATTTATTGTATTTTGGGCCTTGTCCTATTGTGGGCTTTCTATTTTAAATTATTTTCTTGTATTATTATTGCTAGCCCAATCCACATACAAGCCCAAAACTCATCTCCTTAGTGAATTTTGAACCCAAAAACCTAGTCTACCCAAACCCACATTTCCCTAACTAATAACCCAGATCTTCTCTACCCAACTCCCCGTATTTCTAACTCCCCACTATTTACTCTATTATTTTATATTAAAATTCTCCCCCACTCTCCCACAAATCAGAACTACCCAAAACCAATTCTACATTTCCAACTCCTCTTCACTGTACACAACTACTCTCTCCCTTAACCCCGTTCCACTCTCTCTCGTTCCCTCTCTCTCCCTCGTTTTCATCTCCAACCGCAAACCGAACCAAAGAAACCCACCGACTCTCCCTTCCCTGTCGCCCAACTCCGATCACCACCTCCATTGCCGTCTCCACCATCTCCACCTCCACCACTTCACCAGCTAAACCCACCAATCCCCTCGCCGAGGCTTCGCTCAAACCCATCGCCATCCACCGAAACCCATCGATTACACCTTCAAACTCCACCGTCGCTCTCTCCCAAGCACCTCGATCACATTCTCCACATTGCGGCGAGCTCCCCATTGCCCCGCCGTCGCCGTCCAAGCCCCGATCATCGCCGTGTCGTCGTCCCCTGTTTCAGCCGCGAAAACAGGGCTTTCGCCGGAGTTGTGAAGCCGCCAGTCGCCGAGCACCCTCGCCATCGCGACCTCCTGTCGCGCCGCCGGACGTCGTCACCTTCGTCCATAGCGTCCCCGACCATTCTCCCGCTCTTACTTCTTCTCTCTATCAAAAGGAAGAAGACGAGCCTGATTGGTTAAAACGGTGTCCCGTGTTTTGCCACACTTGATTCCTTTAGCTGTCCCCTGTTTGGATCCCGATCCGGTGTGTAGGAGGGAATCCATTGGATCGTTTTGGTGTCCCGTGTTCTGGGCACATCAAATCTGAAGCCGGTGTTCGCTGTTTTGCCTGATCCAGTGTGGAAGATTTTTGACTAGTTGCTGTTGATCACTTGTTGCTTGGGCTTTCTCCGCACGGTCTTCGCACGTGTTCTTGGGATTGCTCCCCGGGATTCTGATCCCATTATTCCCTATTATTATATTGAATTATCAACACAAAAAGGCAAGTCCACTTGAACTCTGTTATTTATTCTAGTTCAAGATTTTTGCCCTCTTATGCAAGTAGTTCTTTTTCGATTAACATTAAATTGCCTTGTGTCCTTTCCGTTGGGAGTATCGAGGATTTACACGAGCTAACCCGACGTACTCTTTACATCTTATTAATATCCATTGACTCAAACCCAAGCCTACACACTCACTTGACATAAATAAAATGACTAGAAATTGTATATGAGGAAAATGAATAGTGATTGAATACAGTGATTGATTGAAATGTTGTGACTTGATTAATGACATCGTGAATTGACTCGTACACTGTAAAGAACATTATAATTGCTGTACATTAGTGTAATACATTAGCATGTTAATTACCCACTCGATGAATATATATATGTGATAGCTTTTATGAACTCTTGTTGTTTGTACTGTTTTGCACAGAGGTTTCGACCCTGTTAACTTGAGAATTAACACACCTGATACAAAATAGAGTTTTAGCCTACTGAGTCCAGTTTCCAACCCAAGTGACAGATCCTGATTCCGAGTCCCGAGCTATGAGATGTCACATTTTTAGTCTCTGTTGGTCTGCATTTTTTAGACTGCAGAATTAATGTATCATCGACACATTTATTAGTGAAACACTAGGTTAAAAATATTAGAATGCCATGAAAATTTCTAGGAACTTTATAGACATGCTTAAGGTTCATCTCTAAATTTTGTAGATTTTTACAGTGTTTTTATATCATGTTTTCGCCCATTAGATGTTGATATTTAGTTGCTGCCAGAACAGCTAAGCTTCAAAGAATAGGGTGTTTAACCTAGCTACATTCAATATTAGCAAAAAGTCACTGAATATAAATTGTAGCCCTAAGTGTATAGTTGTCCATAGCATCCTGGAACTTTTAATTCTGAGTTGTAGCCTAGGAGTTATCGCTGTTTTAGTGTAACTGTGTCGGCTGTTTCAGATTTGCTACTTCATGTTTATTATTGTGCAATGCATCATATTGCTGCATTATTATCATTCCCTTGATATTATCACGCCCCGCTTCCCAAAAACATGGAATATGAGCGCGTGACGAAGCCCAGTGAATGATTTTAACATCATCCACAAGCTGTAGGATCGACTCAGCATCATAACAAGAATATAACAAGATATATATATATATATATATATATATATATATATATATATATATAACCAAGCATGCATGAATAATTTATTAAGCAACAGAAAACAATTGAAACAATTAATAACTTCCAAATAGTTTTCAAGTCTGGATCAAATGTAAAACTCGGGAACATAAGCCCGCTACAAGTTCTTAAATAACAATAATGAATAATTCAAGAACACAAGTAGTCAAATCAAGTCCTTCCTCCACTTGAAGGCTAGAACCTTTGCTCACCAATTTCAGCGGGTAGCTCGTCTCCAAAGTCTGCTTAATTAATATTAAAAGGAAGAACAGGGAAAAATAAGAGAAAATGCCCTTAGTGCAAGCTAGTTCTTGGTAACACACATGACAAGTGAACCTGTAGGGGTATCTAACATCAAGTGACAAGTCTCAAGTCTAGTATCATGTAACAAGTGCCAAGTCTAGTGTCAAAGTTTTATTTCAAGTGTCGAGTCTTAAGTAACAAGTTGTCAAGTATCAGGTAACGAGTATCAAGTTCAAGTTTCATGCTTCTAGTCTCATGTATCATGTTTCATGTATCGTATCAACAAGTATCAAGTAGCAGGTAACATGTTCAAGTCTTGTAGTTATTACTATCTAGGTAGCACTTCATGCATCCATCTTTTTACTACATGGTTGCTACAGTCAAAACAATTTCGTTTAGGCCTAGTAATGGAGTCTATAGGGCAGTGTACTCAGGATCAAGTATCAAGCAGGTACGGTTCATGAATACAAAAATAAATAACAGGTTCACGAAGCAAGTTCGTGAATACTAACAGGTTCAAGACCCACACTGTGGGTTCATGAATACAACAGGTTCATGAGCCAGGTAACTGACTCCATGAATACATCAAGTGCAACAGGTTCATGAACCGAGTACTAGGAAACACGGGCCCCTTCCGAGTACACTTACCTATATTGTCCTCTACTATGGTCTTTCCCTTAAACCCCGGCTTGTTACTTTTATTAAATTCTTATCGAGCAAGCATGCAAGTGTGTGAAATGTTATAAATTAATTCTCAGAAAAATTAGGGATGTCCTATAGGTTGTCCAGCAACAGCATATAAAATTTCAAGTCAAACGCTTGCTGTTAACATAGTTAAATTAATTCGCAAAGTAAAGGTGTGCAGCAGTTTTACGGATCTGCGTCTACCGACACAGCTGCAGTAAAACTGCAATAACTCCTTGACCGCAACTCCGAATTCAAAAATTCCAGAGGCTATCGATAGGGGTGGCGAACGGGTCGTTCGGTCCGGTCCGGGCCCAACCCGTACGGGTTGGCACGGTTGAGTAGCCGGGCCGGGCCGGGTTGGTCTCTTATACGGGCCGGGCCGGGCCGGACTAATTCTTCATTTGGGTGGCCCGCCCAACCCGTGAACCCTTTAGGGCTCAACCCGGGTTGGGCCGGGTCGTCCCGCGGGTTGGCCCGTTTAATAATATATATATATATATATATATATATATATATATATATATATATATATATATATATATATATATATATTGGTAGCTTAAATTGAACTAATAATAATAATAATTTTACAAATGATGTATACAAATAACCATATTTTTGTTTGATGAACACTACATTTCTTAAAAAATTATAATACTAAGTAAGTAATAATACTAATAAGTAATAATACTACAATTCTTCAAATATCCCCAAATGATGTTTAATTGTAATACTAAGTATGTAATTCAGTAATAATACTAATAAGTAATAATACTACAATTCTTCAAATTGAATCAAATATCCCCAAATGATGTTTAATTATAATACTAAGTAAGTAATAATACTAATAAACAAAAAAATTCGTAATAATAATAATAAGATTGAAAGAGTGAAATTGACAACAAATTTTGAAATTTTATTCATATGAATTTAAGTTATACAATTTGAACAATTTATAACGAAATGAAGAATTCAATTCACAAATAAGTTTTATACAATAACATATTTCTTATGTACAATTTTAATTGACTACAATTTTTCTAATTTAACATAACAAGAATTAAGAACAGCTATTGTTGTTGTTGTTGTTGTTGTTGTTGTTCTTCGGGCGAGTTGCTCCCACTTGTAGAATTTGATAGTGCTTTCCCTTGCGTCCTATCTTCAGCCTTCAGCCAGTCTTCTGTGCAAACGAGCATCTCCAACGCCTCGGGCTTCAACCGATTTCTGTAATCAGATAGAACCCTGCCACTTGTAGAAAATGCACTCTCAGAAGCAACTGTAGAGACAGGAGGAGTTAGCAAATCTTTAGCCATAATAGACAGAATACTAAAAGTGTATTCATGTTCTTTCCACCATTGTAAAATATCTAGTGGGGAAAGAGTAGGCTCAGTATCCTGTTGGTTATACCAATTTAATTCATTTGGTTGATTAGTCCTAGGTTTTTTAAATTGAATTTGTTCAAGTAAACTAAATGTTCTATCACCAATTCTACTTTACCCTTACTTTAGAACTACCAGAAGAAGAACTAACTACAGAAGTTGTACTACTAGAAGCAAAACGTCTATCATAATAATCATACAAGTTATTTAACGTAGATTCAAACTGAACTAAAAAAAGTAGCGCAATCAGTTGTTAATTCTACATTGTTCTCTAAATATCCAAAAAACATTTCTATCAAATTCTTCGTACCTTCTAATTTGATACGGGGATCCATAACAGTAGCAACACAAATCAACATAGGAGGAGGAAAATAATATTTCAAAATTTTTTGAAATGCAGGTATTACAATGTCACTAATATAGGGATCATTTAACATTTCGTTAAATATTTGCATCATGCTAACTAATTCAATAAAAATGCTACTAGAAGTAGATTCATATGTTTTTGAAAACTTTAAAGTTGCGGTTTTAAAAGGTTCTAAAAATTTCAACAAAGATTCGGCAAAAAACCAATCGTTGGGAGTCATTTCAAAATTGTGCATATTTTTTGCGATACAAAAATCATTTACAACTGCTTTATAATCGGTGACAACATTTAATAAATCAAAAGTAGAATTCCATCGGTGTCTAACATCCTTTGGAAATTTTCTAAAAGGAACATTTCTAACCCTACACCAAGCTTTCCATTCTTGTAAAATGCTTGGACTTAATGCAATGAAATGTACACAATTTCTAATTTTATGTATATATGGATCAGCTATTCTTAATGCATCTTGAACACATAAATTTATAATATGACATGCACATCTAACATGAAAAATATTATCAGATGGAGGGTTTAATACAGATTTTAAAGTAGTAATTGCTACATTGTTGTTAGATGCATTATCAAAACTAATAGCCATAATTTTGTCACGAATATGAAAAACATCACAAATTTCTATAATACGGTTTGCTATTTCAGCGCCACTATGGGGATACGGCAACGCCGCAAGTGATATGATTCTTTTTTGAAGAATCCAATCATTGTCGATCCAATGACAGGTTATTCCCATCGTTGGAATATTGTTGACACCCGTCCAACAATCCGAAGTTAAACTAACCCTACAAGTTAAACTCCATAAAATTGCAATCAACGCGTCCTTCATTTCAACATACATTTTAAAACAATCCGATTTGCAAGTATTTCTCGGAATTCTTTTAAAATGAGGGTTTAAGGCCGTTTGATTAAAATTTTTCAAGTTCCTACTCTTGGGATAGGAAAATGGCAACTCTTCCTTAATGACTAATCGGGCCATTTCCCGACGAACAAGTTCGGGATCATAAGGGTGGCTATCTACTTGACCGGTCCTAGGGTTGATTTTTTGTTGGCCTTGTATTTGATCAAGAAGTTCTTTATGATTATGTTGTATGTGCCTACTAATTGTACCGGTGCCGTCACCCCTCTTGAATTTGTATGTTTTACTACATGTTTTACACACTTTCAAACCTACACCCGGAGTATGTTCGTCCGGGATATACTCATAAAACTTGTGCCAATCGCTAGTTTCTCCTATACTTTTCCTACTACTACGGGGTTGTGTGGTTTCGGGTTGTTGTTGTTGTTCTTCTTCTTCTAATTGAATGTCACCTACAACATCCATGTCATGCGTACCCCATTGTTCGATAGTAGGATCAATGTAATATTGGGCGGGCTCACTAATTGGGACAATTGGTGGCCTACGTGAAGAGGAGGAGGAATCTTGTCCGCTACGACCGCTACCGCGTGATCTAGACATAATGTGGTAATGTGCTAAAATATGTAAAAAAAATCTACAATGTAGGAGCGGTGAATTATACAAAAAAAATCTAAAAAACAAGAGGGTTGAGATAGAGAAGTTCAAAAAATAAACAATAATTTTAACTACAACGCAAAAAAAAATTTAACAAGAGAGGTAGAGAAATTTTGATACCGTTTACCATAGAATACGCGTATGTAAAAAAACCGTAAAAATAAGAATATAATAGAAAAGATGGAGGAGCACTTTGCCGATTCCGCAATTGAAGAGTTAAGAAGAGGTTGAAGTAGATTTGACGAGGGTTGAAGAGAGTTGAAGACGTTGAATTTTGTTTCCGATACGACCGAAATTTGATCGTGTATATGCCTCCTTGTACAATTATTTGATGAATACTACAATTATTCAAAAATTCTTTAAAATGATGTATAATAGTAGAGAGAGTAAGAGAGTGAGGTGTAATTTTTTTTGAGATTTTTAGGGGATATTTATAGGCTTATTAGTGGGGAAAAAAAAAACAAACAAACGGCTCTAAGAGCCGTTTGCAACGACTCAATCCAGAGCCCAGAGGAGAGCGGCAGCGTCGACCGTTGGGTTTCGACCCGTTCGACCCGCGGGTCGAACGGTCGACCCGTCACGGGTCGAACGGTCGAAACCCGCGGGTCGACCCGCGGGTTAAAGGGTCCAATTCGGGGGTTTGAACGGGTTCGTGGGCCGGGTTTCGCGAATTCGATTCGCTTAAATTGCGACCCGGGTCGACCCGATACTGTTCACCGGGTTCGACCCGAACCCGCGAAGTTCTTAAACGGGCCGGGTTTGTGGGCCGGGTCGCGGGTGGATCGCCGGTTGACCCGGCCCAGTTGCCATCCCTAGCTATCAACATCTAAACATCTAGAGATACATTTTCTATTCAGGGCTCGGGTTCAGGTTCTGATGTTAAATAGGTCAAAACAGCATAACAAGATTCAGGACAGCAATATGTGGGAATATTTTACTAGTATAGGTTACATGAAATTTTGTTATTAGGCGTCTAGGTTAATGTGTGATATAAATACAGAATAATGGTTTTCAAAACAGCAAGTAATAATTGTTTTTCAAGCCAAATGGTTGCAAGATCATCAAATACAAGATATAACATATGTCTACAAATCTAGGACTCCTTAATTTCATGTGTTTATGTGTTCAAGGGGATAAAATGAGTCCAAGTAGTTATAATGTAATACAATGAAATTATTGTGACTCTTAAGATTATAAAATTGAGGAGGTTTAATATTTGATCAACAACGACAGTCAAGAAGGAGTCACAATTTCTAACTATTTGTAATATTTTCAAGGAATGCTTGTACTAGAATAAAAATGTGTACAAGAGGAATACTTGCCTTGATTGACAACGATTAGATCCGACTGTTGAAGAAAATGGGATCGAAAATTTTCGGGCGAAGTCTCCCAAAGCACGTGTGAAGCACGTGCAAGAAATCAACCGAAGAGCGAATTTCCTCACACCGGATCAGCCCAGAACAGCAACAACAAATCTGGATCTGGCGCGGCAAAAACGGAACAGCAAATCCAGCGAATTAGATCGCTCTTACGCAGCGGATCTAGGCCCAGAACACGGGACGGCGAGTGGGATCCGGTGTGGCTAAAGCACGGGACAACGATCAGATCGGCTGAGTTGCACGGATCTTGGCGCGATCCAACGCCTGAGATTCAATCCCGCCCAACACCTCCTTCTTCTTCGTCGAAACAAAGAGCGAGAGAGAGAGGGAATGGCGTCGACACCTGCGAGCGGCGAGGTGACTATGGCGACCAGCAGCAGCGACGTCGAGAGGGACTCGACGTAGGGAGGCGACGGCGGTGCGAGGAGCTTGGTGGCGCGGCGATGAAACGACACCCTGCTTTTGGGTTCGAAATAGGGGAGAAGACAGCGGGGATGGTTCGGGGGTGTTAGCAGCATGGATGGAGGTCGAGGTGATGAGGAGGAGATGAGGCTATGACTGGCGAGGCGAAAGGAGGAGACTGGCGATGGGTAGAGGTTGGTGGAGGTCGAAAATGGCGAGAATGGGTTCGGGGGTTGGGTTCGATGGAGTATGATGGGTGATGATGGCGGTGGTGGTCGGAGGGCGATGATGGAGGAGAGGTGTTGGGGACGATGGAGTGGTGATGGCGAGATAGGAGGTGACAATAGGAGTAGCGGAGTGGGTTGGGAGTTTGCGTGTGATCGAGCCTGGGGAAGAAGACGGAAGAGAAGGAGAGAGGCGGCGGGTTAGGATTTAGGTTTACACAGTAGATGGGATAGGGTTAGGGTTAGGGTTAGGGTGTTTAGATTTAAATAGTATGGGTTTTGGGTTATAGAGTATTAGGGTATCCGTTTTGGGAGGGATCCAACTGGAGAATTGGTCAAAATATATTAAAATGGAGAATAAAGAGATGAATGACATAGAACAGTTCATTCTTCATGAAGAACGACACAAGGAGCACATACAATTTGAATTAGACAAAGGTACCAAAAATTGAGTCGAAAACGAATTAATGATTTTATTCAAATGGAAACAAAATACAGGATCTCAAATTGATAAAAGAGTACAATGGGGCAAAATACAGTATAAAAATACAGATACGGAAAATAGGAGTTACAGACATCCTTACACATACTTGCATGTACATGTATGACTTAATAACAAAATACTAAACAAGACGGGGTTAATAAGGGTTGACTTAGTAGTAGATAGTCTCAGAAAATGTACTCGGTAAGGCCTATTGTGATATCGTACTGACATGGAAGGAGAAGTATTGATTGTGAATGATTGATTGTAAATTGTAAATTGTAAATGATTGTTATTGACACCGAGTACACGCTCTGTAGATCCCACCACAAAGTCTAAAACGAACACTGTTGTGCGTGCATCGAACCTGTGGTATGGGACGCAGTAGTACGTACACTAGATAGGAGAAACATCATGCTAATAGACATAAGTTGACACATATATACTTGATTATGACCATTGCTTACTAGTACCATTATTGTCCTTGTAATTTGATCTTGATTCATATTCCTTCATGTACCTTACTCCTTTTCTCTCTGCTTTTCACTACTTGCTGTCCGTACTTGCTCTAAGGACATTTCTTTTTCTTTTCTAGTTAACCCAGCTATAGGTGAGCCAGGAGACTTGCCAAAGGGCATTAGCGAACAATATTTCTAAGTTGGAACAGGGGTTGCCTTAGAATAAACTATTTCTTTCCATGTTTTCTTATCTTGTTGCAATTCATTTAATTAAACTTGTATTCCGGGCTTTTGGACCCGTAACTGCTATTTGTTTTTCAGTATTGGTTATTATGTTGGACTATTGAATTCTTAAATTCAGTTATTGTTTATGTGATGATGTTATCTGTGTGGTTGTGATTATTCTTTTTGCATAATGTTGAGTTGAGACTGGTACAACTTATGAATGATGTTAATATCATTCGTTGGGCCTTCGTCACGGGCTCGTATTCCTGTATCTTGGGAAGCAGGGCGTGACAATTATGGAGAACCAAAACATAGGTAGAACAACTGCTGACTTTGTACTAAGAAATTAAAGGAGACTGTTAGTCTCTCCAAGAAAATGAGAATGACTGTTTGTATATTCAAGAAATTAAAGGAGAACTATATTTTTTATGGACTAATGCATAGAGGTACAGTCGGTTCGGTTTCGTCGGTTATTTGAAAGCCGCATCCAACATTCGAACCGGTCCAGTTGGTTATTGGTCAAGAACCGGGCCAACCATAATCCCCAATTGGTTCGGTTAAAAACCGGTCGGTTCGGGTTGGATTGGTTCGGATTGGTCGGTTTGGATAATAGTTGTCCACCCCTAGTGTAATTTATACTAGATCTTATTACTTATTCCACGCATAAAAATTGTGAGTTAATATTTATTTATTTGAATTTCATCTTCTTTCTACTTAATTTTATTTATTTGTTTGTTTTTGAATGAATGAAATGATTATTAGGATTATGGACTCAAATGCACGAAGTCACGAAGCTTGGAGTTAGAGAAAAATAAGACACAAATTAAGTAATGCGAAAAAGTTACAACAACATAACCTAAAACTTGTATGGTTGTTCTGAACACGAAGATGGACGAATCTGAACTTGTGTTCTCAATCAAATATGTTGGTCATCGAATCTTCTTCGAAACGAGTACTCATACATCACATACGGAGTTCTACAGCTTCGGCAAAAAAATATTTTTCTACAGTCTGCATACAGAAAACAGCAACTAGACAGTCAAGCGCACAGTTGACTGTCCCTCTCGCTGTCAAAACCCTGTACACTTGAAGGGCATGAATGGTTGACAGTCTGAAGTTGCGATCGACCGCATCGACGCTGATGTTATATTTTGAATGCGGGTTTCGAGTCCAATGAGCTGTATTTGCATTTAGGGATTCGTTGGGGTGCTATATATAAATGCTGATGTAAATTATAGGGCAATCAGAAATATCTTGGAGGCAAAAATAATTGGAGGAGATGACTCATCACACCATTGGAGAGCAAGAGTCATAGCTTTCGTCAAGATCGTCTAGTGTTCTTTTTTCTCTTCTACTTTTCATTATGTAATCCAATACTAAGTTTGTTAGCTGCAAATTTATCATGAACTAATTTTATTTTTCTTGGACTTCGATGTAGCCTAGTTTTGATAAGACAATTTGAATTCTATGTTATTTTATTCTTCTATTTTTCCATGGTTGTGTGTTTAATTTTTGTTCGTGATACGTGCAATTGCTTGGCCAACTATTATTTGATTTTTTAAATTATGGGAAGACCGAGAGGTAACTTGTAATTTAGAATTATAGAATTAATAACCATTGATTGAACGAAATTAAAGATGATGTACCGCGATTAATGTGACTGTAAAGAAATCCATAGAACTTAATAAATCTTCAATTAATAAAATGTGCATAGAAATATGAGAAACTGTTAGTTGGAGATATATTTTGTGTCGTTCGACAGAAAACATTGAATAAATAAGGGATTTTGGTCTACAACTTGGAAAACTAGAATTTCTAGCTACATGAAATTATGAATTATGTGGAATTAACTAGGTGAAATCAAAAGCCCTATAACAAGCTTTGCTATTAACAAACAACAAAACTTAAGATTTTCATTATTCTTAATTAGATGAGCTTTTCCTTTAGTTTAATTTAGTTTAGTTGCTATTTTTATTAAAATTTTGATTATCCAAATAGTAGTTAATCTAGTGAATTTCGGCACTCAATAAAATAATTAGTCGTTGTGGGTACAATTCTCTTTTCTTTTAAAATTATACTATTTGTTGCAATTTTGTACACTTACAAATATTTCATCAAGTTTTTGATGTTGTTGTCAGAGACTTGCAAATATCCCATCAAAAATTTCAGATTTTCATTTACCTCTAACCATGGTTATACGAAGAAAAGATTACAAGATGATGATAAGACTCACTTTGCTGATTTTTTTTAATATGCCACCTTTCGAAAGTATTTGCAAAAAAAGGACAATTTCCAAAATATTTGCGCTTGTGGACTCAACAACTAAACCTGTTGTTCTCAGGCTCGCCATTGGGACACGGTCATTACAAATGACGAGTTCAGTTCAAAATTTTCAATGAATACTCGCTATTTCCAATGACGAAGATATTTACACCAGACTCGCTATTGGTAATAATGAGTTTAGTGTTGGGTCCTGTATGCAAGGCAAATAACACTAGAGGGGGGGGAGGGGGAGGATGAATAGTGTTATAAAAAAAACCTAAAAAATTATTTAACTGAAACACCTGTCAAGTCGACTGGGACGAAAAACCAGTTGACTGAATCGACAGATAATTAAACAAGAGAGTCGAACCACGTTACATCGCTGCGTCACTTGTGCTATATGTGTTTGCTCTCTTAACTCTTTTTATTTACTCTGCACTTTATTTTATTTTTTTTCCAATTCCACACAATCACCCTATTCACCCCCTAGGGTGATTTACAGTGGTATCAGAGCGAGGTGCTTATCAAAAGCTTAAAAGCTTAAGAAAAATGTCCAATGGCCGAAATCCCTCCTCCCGAAAACTTGTACTCATTGGAGCCATTCGTCTCCAATGGGACAAGTCTTACACGCTCCCGAAAACTTGTACTCATTGGAGCCATTCGTCTCTAGTGGAACAAGTCTTACGCGCTCATAATTTTTTGATGGAAAATGCTATGATGTTTGGAAAGTTCGTATGTCTCGTTTTCTACAGATGCTTGGAGAAAAGTACGGAATATGTGCATAAACAAAACTGAGATTCCTGTCAGCGATGGAAAAAGGGCATTTACAAAAGCTGAACTAGCATTAAAAACTGCAAATTCCATGGCTATGACAACACTCTATGCAGGGTTGAACAATGAGGAATTAATGCGATGCGGGCAAAATTATAAGATAGCATACGAAATTTGGAACAACATGCTGAAACAACATGAGGGAACTGCTTCTGAGGTAAAAGCTAAAGTAAATTTATGTTTTTATAAGTTTAATGTTTTCGTATGTTGCCAGGAGAAAACATAGATCAAATGCTTGCTCGTATCGATATCATTGCACACGAGCTTGAGAGCTTATGAAAGGGGTTGGATGATGACCAAAAGGTCGGAAAACTCATAAGCTGTCTCACGCCCGAGTGGGATGTAAAAGCTGCTGCAATGAGGGAAACCCTTGAGGAAAAGGAATTCGATTACTATACATTCCAAGGAAAGCTGAAGACATACGAGATGGAGATGACAGAAACTAAAAGATACAGACAGAACATCAGGATTGAACCAAAAACCGAAGAGATGACCATTGCCCTAAAAGCAGAGAAATCACATCCATCAAAATCAGAAGATTTCATTAATAGGAAGCTAAAAGCAGACCATGAAGAATCACATCCATCAAAATCACGTCCATTGCCCTAAAAGCAGACCATGAAGAATCAGATGAAGATTTCATACGGCTAACTAAACAGTTCTGTAAGCATCTCAAACGCAAAAAGTACAGCAGGTCACAAGGAGAAAGAGATAAAGACAAAAATGATGTGTGCTACAAATGCAACAAGCCAGGACATATACGCCCAAACTGTCCCCTATCGAACGGTAGGAACAGAGATTATCATCACTCCAATTCAGGATTGAGAAAGAAGGCATTGAAGGCAACGTAGCTAGACTCAGATTAAAGCGAAGATGAGCAATATCACAACAATGTCGGCTTCATGGCTCTTGGGAATGGTGAGGTGCAATCACCATCTCAAGAAGAGGTAATCGAAGAACCCACTTATGATGAGTTAGTAAATATGTGCAATGAATTAAAAGATTATGCTAAGAAATTGAGTCGTGAACTAAGACAATATAAACAAATTCTAAATGAATCTCATGACTATTGCATCACTAAAAATCAAAAACTGAAAAATAAAAATTCCTTGATCATGAAAAAATTCGAGTCATTTAGAAAAGATCATGATGTATTGCTAGAGGAAAATGAACTCTTAAAACAAAAAAAATCAAGAATCCTTAGCAACACATAATGAACACTTGAGAGAAATTCATGAGAAATCTGTTTATATTGCTAAGCTCACTGATGATTTAAAAGTATGTCAAAGAAAATCTGATAAGGTAGTGGAAGGTTGTAACGAAGTTCTTGAGCAAAATAGAATACTTGATGCTACCCTAGCCACTCTTCGTAGGAACACTAAAGACGATGAGATAACTAGGAAAAGACTTTGTAAAAGAGTAATTGAGCTCGAGAAAATTGTTGAAAAATATGAAGGGCCATGTTACCTTATTACAAAGAATTCAAGATCTTATCATGATAATCGAGGGCTGGGTTATAATGAGCCAATACAACATCAAAAATCTAAACAATCTTGTCATACACATATGCATAGTCACCAAAATAGTTACAAACCAACACACAATTATGCATATGTGCATGATCCAAAGCATAACCACATTACTTCACTATTGTTGTAGATTAGGGCATATTTCTTATAATTGTGCTTTAAAAAAGAATACTAACTTCGTTTGGATAAAGAAGAATACAAGTGCAGGAACAGTACCTACTTGGATACATACTAATCTTAATGTAGGTACATCAATACACTTCACCTAAAGATCGGTAGCACCTTGATAGTGGATGCCTAAAGCTCATGACGGATGAAAACAATACTTTTGCATCACTATTAAGAAAAGAAAAGGGAAGATCATATTTTTTTATGGTAAAATAATTTTAGTTTAATTCTTTGTCTGGTAAGCAAATTTAAACTCATTTCATTCTCAACTTGCTGAATGTTATTCTTTGAAAGGAGAACTGAATGTTATTGATATTTCAGCTTGAAAATGCATTTTGGTCGACTGGATGGGTGACTGTACGCCTGTGGGGGTGTACGGTCGACTGGATGGTCGACCGGCACACTCTCGGTCTTCATTTTTTTTATATTATGTTTTCAAAATGTTGTTTTTTTTTATTTGCGGTCGACCGGCTCACCCTCTGACTTGTGTTTTGTCCTTACCAGATGTGCGGTCGACCGTACGGTCGACCGGTTTGCTCTCGGGAAAATTTTGTTTTTTTTACTTATATGCTCGATTGGTTTTGTTGTCGACCGTACGGTCGACCGGTTCTTTTTCTGGTTACACATTGTGATTTTTAAGAACTTTCTCCTAATTCTTTTTTCTATACTATCAGTTTCTTGAAATTCATTCTTCACTTATTTTTCTTATCCATGCTTCACATCTGTATTGGGAAAATCTCAAATCTATGATACCATGAAGAACTCTCCCTGTATATCAAAGAGTCTCGCTATCAACGGTATCATATAAGCAGAATTTCCTCCGTTTTTAGAAAAATTATTATCTTTTCAAACTTCATCTCTCGTGTTTTGCTTAACGAAAGTTCTTTTCATTTACAAATAGTTTTCGGGGGAGTATATTATATTTTATATACTTATCTTTTTCCCCCTATTGCTGTGTTCCAAAAAGGAGGTGAATATTTATGAATCTTATGAATGAATGAAAGAAAATATTTTTTTTCTTCTATGAAGTATTGAATTAAGAGAGAGTATTTATAAATCTCTCTTTACCTATGAAAATCTGTGTTACAGGAAGTACTGAATTCAAGGGGAGTGTTTTTATGCCAAATTGTTTAATTTTTACTTTCAATATTCAAATGCTGTTTTGTTCACACTAAAAGGGGGAGATTGTTGACTCTTAGTTTGGTGTGCACAAAACGTGTCTATAAATACTAATAAGTTTAAATTGAGTTATTCCGATTTTCAGGATCAAATAATATCCATGAGAGATCCAAAAGAGATTTAAGAATATTGAAAGAAGGAAAGTAATAAAGAAGGATTGAGAAATCAAGCAAAAGAAGAAGATATTCAAAAAGAGAAGTTGATTGATTAGTGTCCAAGAAAGCTATCAAAACCAGTTGCTTTCATACTATATTTGTGAGATTTAATCTATATAAAATTGATTGATTGATTGGTTAGTTTTTGATAAGAATATAAAGTGGATTCGGTATGAACAGCGCGATACCGGTCGACCGCACCTCATGACGGTCAACCGCATCGCAGTCGACTGCAACTCCCAAGTATGTAAGAAGCAGTCGACCCTTCATCTCTCCACTTTACGTCAGAGAGATGAATGGTCGACTACACCGAGATTGTGGTCGACTGTACTTTGCGTTGTTCACATTTTTTGAATGTATCGTTTCTAATTTGATTAATACACTTCCCAGTCTATTTAATTGGTCGAACCCACTGTGTATTCTTCACCTATTATTTCTGAGAAAAATCTTCTGAACTAATCTTTCAACAATCAATCCGAGTGTGTGTGATAACTATTTTATATTCTTCAGTCAGGATCATTAAAGATCTTGAGCCTTTTCTTTTTCTTCCACTTAGTGAGATTGACGGGACTTATGTTAGAAGTCTTGTAGGTGCAATCGGTCTCTCGGCCTGAATCCGAGAATCACTGTACAATGGTTTTAAGTATAGTGGAACGCTTGTGGCGGAGAATTACTACAAGTAGGAGGTGTGGACGTAGACCTGGGGGTCGAACCATGTTACATCGATGCGTCACTTGTGCTATCTGCGTTTTCTTTTCTTAACTCTTTTTATTTACTCTGCACTTTATTTTAGTTTTTTTTTTAAAATTCCGCACAATCACCCTATTCAACTCCCCCTAGGGTGATTTACAATTTTTTTTTAAGATATAAGATCTATATCCAAGTTGGAAATACGAGAAGTTAATGACTTGACTTCAACTTGTAAATTAAGGATTTCTGGAGAAAGAGTTTGATTAACTTTCTCTAGATTCTTACCTTTTATTTTCTCCTTTTTTAATTATGAAAAACTTCGTTAAAGGCTTCTAACAAATCACTAGAATCTATACTATCACTTACATCGCTTTGATTTTCCATGAAGCACACGTTTGCAAGTTCATTATATTCCTCATTTTTTTCTTCCAAAGATGAATCACTACCATCCCGCGTGGCTTGGTAAGCCTTCTTTTTTTTCATATACTGGTTCTTGGTAAATTTGTCATTCTTGAAGTTTGAGACTTTGCCTTTAGACTTTGCATTCTCCAATGGACAGTCTTTCTTCATGTGACCTATCTTATTGCATTTGAAACAAGTAGAAGGTTCATTAGTATCCTTTAATCATGAATTAAATTTACCTTTGCGAATGAAATTTTTGAATTTCCTTGTGAATATAGCCATTTTTTCTTCATCATCTTCATTATCTTCCGATTCAGAAATAACCTTGAAAGTAAGAGTTTTCTTTTTGGCTTGTTGCGGTTCTAAGTCCTTCTTGCGCTCCTCCAATTGTACTTCATAAGCCATTAAATTTCCAACAAGATTTTCAAGCGGAAGTTGTGTTAAAGGCTTCTTCAATTGCAGTAGTCTTCTTTTTCCATTCGGGGGTAAGAGCGCGAAAAACCTTTCTCACCATCTTCGCTTGCGTATATGTTTTGCCAAGAACCACAAGGGAGTTTGTGATGTCGGTGAATCTTGTTATCATCTCCGATACGCTTTCATTCTCCTTCATTCGAAACATCTCGAACTTGTGAACAATAACAGAAATTTTAGATTCCTTGACCTTATTTGTGCCTTCATGTGTTACCTCAAGAGTATGTCATATTTGGAATGTCGTTGCGGTTGACACACGGTTGAATTCTTCTATGGTTAGTGCACAAAAGAGGGCATTCATCGCCTTTGTATTGTTCATGGTATTACTCTTCATATCGTCATTCCATTGAGCATAGGGAAGAGTAGGCAATGTATATTCCATCTTGGTGATGTTCCAAATCTCATAGTTGATGAATTGTAAGTAAATCTTCATTCTACATTTTCAGTATTTGTAGTTTGTTCCATCAAAGAGAGGCGGCATTTGTGTGAATTGACCTTCGTGGTATTGATTTGCATTCGAATAAGAAGTAGATGCCATTGCGATTAACCAGGCTTTGATACCAAGTGTTGGATTCTGTATGCAAGGCAGATAACACCAGGGGGGTGAATAGTGTTATAAAAAAAACTAAAAAAATATTTAACTGAAACACCTGTTAAGTCGACTGGGACGAAAAACCAGTCGACTGAATCGACATATAATTAAACAAAAGAGTTGATCAACTTGAAGAACAACGAGTCTGTAAGTCGACTTAATATACCAGTCGACTGATCAGACACAGACAAACTAAATAAAATGCAGTGAAATTAAATTTACAAGTTAGAAAAATCAAACCACAAAGAATCAGCAATGCTAACACAGCGATATATCCTGGTTCGGTCTTCCCGACCTACTTCTAATCCCCAAGCAACCCACTTGAGATTTCTCACTATTCTTGAAAAGATTTACAAAAATACCCTACGACCTTCAGCAACAACTATGCCAAACCCGTAGATCTCTCTCACCACTAGAGAGAGCAAGACCCACTCTACAACCCAGAGTGAACACTGATTCTACACCAAGAGCCCTTCTCTCCAACCGAGAGTACCACTCTCAACACCCGAGAGTGAACAATAAAGAAATCGAAAATTACAACACCTAGAGCCTTGATTTTTGAATGTGCGTTTTCTATTGAGACTATAGGTCAACTTCTAATCGCAGTCCGGAACTTAATCGCTGTTATACAAGACTGAGATTAGAGAACCAAGTCTAAGAGAGTGAGAGTTCTTTGAATACTTTGAGTTCCTTATCACAAACACTTGAACAAAAGCAAAGACTTGTTTAATGCATGGGGTAACCATTTCCAAGTGAAATCTGGACTCTATTTATAGAGTAAAAACACTAGAGTCGTTGCAAAACAGTTAGTTAACTGCCATAAAACGGTAGAATTTTTTTTTTGAATTCGAAATCAAATTTAAACTCTTAGAAAATTGTCAAAACTGCTCGAACAGTCGACTGGGTTGCCAAAGGATTCGACTGATCAGAGCTTGAGTAAGTTCAGATTGTTTTTGTACTTGAACAGTCGACTGCTTTAGCAAAGTAAGTCGACTGGTACTTGACAGCTGAACTCATACAAGCTTGAATTTGACATTTTTTATTTTAATTAACTTTATTTTAGTCCTTGGGGATTGTGTGAATGTGTGCATCAAGACTATTACAAGATTTCTAAGCACACATATCAAAGATTACAATTTTGTACATCAATTTATATAAACACTCTTTTATTCTTGAACTGATCACTTTGAGAATCTTTGAAGCTTTGAATGACACTTGTCTTGTAGCTTGATATATAAACACTCTTTTGTTCTTGAGCTGATCGCTTTGAGAATCTTTGAAGCTTTGAGTACGCACTGCAAGAGACATGTTAAATAAAACATTTGTGTATCGTGTTATAGTCATCAAAATCAAGAATTTACATTTAGTTCAAAATTTTCAATAAAGACTCATCGTTCCCAACGGAGAGGACATTTATACTAAACTTGTTGTTGGGAACGACGAGGATGTAGGAAATTTCACAGAGAGTGAAACACTCTATTGGACTTAGTGAATTTTCAAAAAAAAACTCAATAGCAATTTTTTTAAACTAAACTCGCCGTTCCCAACAGTGAGTCTAATGTAAATGTCCTCGCTGTTGGGAACGGCAAGTCTTCAAAAAAAAGGTGAACTAAACTCGCCTTTACCAATAACGAGTCTAGTATAAATGTCCTCGTTGTTGAGAATAGCGAGTTATCCAAAAAAAAATAAAATAATAAATAAATAAATAAAAGGTGACTTAAACTCGCCGTTCCCAACAACAAGTCTAGTATAAATGTCGAGCCCCCCCCCCCCCCCCCCCCCCACCCCCCCCCCCCCCACACACACACACACACACACACAAAACGTACTAAACTTGCTATTTCCAACAGCTAGTCTAGTGTAAATGTTCTCGCCTTTGGAACGGCGAATCTTCATTGAAAATTTTGAACTAAACTCGCCGTCGGGAACAATGAGTTTCTAAAAAAAAAAACTACACTCGCCGTATTCCAACGACGAGCATGAAACAACTAAACTCGCTGTTGGGAATGGCGAGTTTAGTTATTGAGTCTACGAACGCAACTATTTTAGCATCTGTTATCTTTCTGCAAATATTTTCGAAAAGTGGCATATATAAAAAAAAATTCCACTTTGCTTGAGGCAGTTTAAACAAATACTATAATATTTGTGACGAATGCTAAGATAAATAAGTAACCGTGAGAAGTGCCTGAACAAATAATCCTCAAAATAATTATGATGCTCCCCTTTTTTTGCTCCGAAGTGATAAAAAACTGAGCACAGGTGAATTGCCGGGCAAATCTCCTTTGGCAGTAGGCACATTCATGGCAAAAAAATAAGAACAGATATCGCATATATCCCCCCTAAATGCAACTGCAGCATTTGCTCTACCGTTGTTGGATAGTTGTCGATCCAACGGGTACACCCAATAACATATAGGGTATACGATTCTTTTCCTTTCTTTCCATACTAATTGAATGGCTGACTGCCTGAGGAGAATTGCCCTGTAATGCAGCCGCACATATTGAGAAACAATTGTATTGTAACTTTTTAAGGAGAAGGTGCACAGAAGAATTGCATGCATGCATGGGTATTTATGATGAAGGCTCGTAAGATGAGTATATTAGGGTTACCATCGAAATGAAAGTCCAAAGGCATATTTACAAGCACATTCGCATAAACTGTCCACTTGAAAAGGAGGTGAGAGGGAGGTAGCTATATATTCTGAAAAAATAACTTTCAGGAGCATCTTCTCTCTTTAGTCTCAGACAGCGGTCCCTTTTTCATTTCGCTTCAACATCGTGCGTGGACTCAGAAAGTGATTCCTGTTGAATGCAGAAGATCGATTGCGCACTTTGCATGAAAGCATATTTAGGAAGATCAAGTTCAACCGATCTTTACATGTAATTACAACACTAATGAGTAATGAAAAGTGCTTATAATATCACAATATATTAATTATAGGAGCCTTTTTTAGACTGCCACTGGGCTCATTCAGTGTGTTTTATGTAGCTGTCTCGCAAGGGATTCCTTGATCTTGTATCAATAAAGGTTGTATATGAAGAGAGCGATCCATTGAATTTGGCTTTTAGATTTGTGGAAGGACTTGTCCTTCCCAGTTAGGGCTAAGCATAAAATAAATCTCAATGCTTAAACAACAATTACAAAAATGTAAAATTTGCTGGAAAGTTTATCGATATATAATGAACAGGCATACTAGTTTAAGTATTTTCTTCGTCTTGTCAAGTTAACTGCAATTGTTATGACAAAAGAACTATGGAGATCACACCAAACAAATACAATACTCGCAAGAATATAGTCAAGAGAGCCAACTTATGCTGCAGATCAATACAAGTAGACTTTCTTAATTAAATAGAGAAGATAGGTAGACGAAAAGAATATTATAAGACTTGGATATAAAGGTTATAGTGGGTATTTTCTATTTATAGGTTTCAGATCAGATATAGTTGTTGACACCCATCTAGCTGCAAGATTACAACCATCAGAGTATATATAACTTAACCTTGTCAATAAAATCCAGATCACAACATACCCTTGGCTTCCGTAATGAAACTATAGCATTAGACTGGTGTATGTACTGGTACCAATGGGTAAAGGCCTCTCTACATTGAATACTTTCTTTGAAGACTAAACAATGCAGTCTTGTCATTTACGACGCTAAACGTGTTAATTAAGAAAAAATGTTCTAAAGAATAGTTACTTTCTAGCTTATAAGAATGCATGGTAAGACAATGAGCACATTCTGATAGTGGAGAAAGTGATGATGCCCCCTCAGGAATATATTAGCCCAAGCATATCCTGTAGCATATCCAGGAATAATAAAAATATGAAATGCTCACTCTATTTAAACCATGCACACATATACACATAAGCTAGCACCCTAAAATTAATTAATCAAGGAACGAGGGTGATGCATATCTGAGCTGAGAAGACATACAAATGCAGTACTGTGTGGTTTAAGAATGACTGGGCACTTCTCACTTGGCAGAGAGTTAGTTCAATGTTGATTTCTCCTCCTCTGCCAAAGGAGAATTGCCCTGCCATTCGAATCCACAAGTTGAGCTGTTGCAAACCGATATTGTTCTTAAAGATTGGTGGCAAGGGTTTGAATTTTTTCCCAAAATGACCCTCTTTTTGAAAGTTTTTCCAGAACTGACCCCTTTTTTTAAAAAATTCCATAAACAACCTACTCGCTTTTTCAGAAAGCGAGTGTTAAACTTTTAATTTTCGAAAGGTTAGACTCGCTTTTTTTAACCTTTGGTTAAAAATAACTCGCTTTTTCAGAAAGCGAGTGTTAAACTTTTAATTTTCGAAAGGTTAGACTCGCTTTTTGAAAAAGCAAGTTATTTTTAACTAAACCCGCTTTTTCAAAAAGCGCGTATGGTTATTTTGATAAATATTTTCGAAAGTGGGTCAGCTTGGTAAATACTTTTAGAAAGTGAGTTAGTTTGGTAAATAATTTCAGCAAGTGGGTCAGTTTGATAATAAGTTCTTTCTATATCACATTGTCGCTTCATCTTCTTTAGACTACTATATATGAAATCGTTTCTTTAGACTACTATATATGAAATCGTTTCTTTAGACTACTATATATGAAATCGTTTGTCAGGACTTTCTATATCACATTGTCACTTCATCTTCTTTGGTAATGATTTTATAAAGTTAGTAACTGTTTAGCAGTAGTCGAGAATATACATAACTTGACATTATTTCAGTATACACATAATTGATGTATTTTAGGTTGTCGAGAATGAGCCCATAGATACTCTCAATCTCCGGTATACAAATAATTGGCTTTTGACCTATCAATCATATGCGCTGAGTTCTTGCGCCAAATGTCTCACACTCACTTTCTGAAAAAGCGAGGGTGGTTAAAAGGGTCCATGATTTTTTTTTTTTATATTTCACATTGGCGGAAATGACCAAGTTATCCCTTTCTTCATATAACCAGATTATCACCTTAGGGATAAAAGGGTCATGCGGTAGTGATAAAAGGGATATAACCAGATTATCCCTTTTATCACCTTAGGGATAAAAGGGATAAAAGGGTCATATGCGCTGGGTTCTTGCACCAAAAATTCTTCTATTAAAAGGGTGGTTGTAACTTCGTCCATGGCTGCTGTTATACATAATGGTAGACCACAAAAGCCTGACGTGGTAATTGATGAGACATGGTTCTCTAGTTGTGAATATTATCAGCAGACTAAGGTTTGATCATAATATATTGTTTTGTATTTCTTGCACTTATTGGTAGGAGCATCAACATATGCCAATTCAGTATTTGGGTGGATAAATGTTAAAATTGTTGTCGAGGCTCGGGCATTGGATCTGATTTCGAACATTTCTAAATGGTTAACAGATATGAGCCTTGTCACACACACACACACTCACTTTTTTATAATGTGTGTTTTTCAAAAAACATCAAAAAGAGTCAAAATAGTTTGAAGTAATTTAATTGTTGAGTACCAGTCGATTGATACCTCTGGCAGTCGACTGACAAGTACAAAACTGTTTAAATTTATTCAAACTCTGACCAGTCGACTCATATGGCAACCCAGTCGACTGTTCGAGTGCTTTTGACCGTTTTCTGTTTTCAAAAATTGATTTTTCAAAATCAAAAGCTAAAGATCCGTTGGTTGACAATTGGAATAACTGTCCCCCAACGTCCAGGAGATCTAACTCTATAAATAGAGTTCAGATCTCACTGAAAAGATCTTACAACAACTTTTTGAGATCCGAGCACTCTTTGAGAAAATTCTAAGTGAAAAATTTGAGAAAAAGCTTTCAAGTTCAAACTCTTTGGTTCTCTACATTTAGTCCAGTATAACAACGATTCTGTTCTGGACTGGGTATAGAAGTCGACCTTGTTTTTAGCCACGTGCAACAACACAATACACCAACAAGGCTATAGGTTGACTGTAAAGTTTTTCTTGTTCATTTTGCTCTCAGTTGGAGAGTGGTTTTTGACTCTAGGTTGTAGAGTCGGTTTGTTTCACTCTTGGTAGTAGAGTGGGACTGCTTTCTCTGGTTGAGAGAAAGGACTACGGGTTAGACAAGGTTGTTGTCTTAACGCCGTAGGGTATTCTTGTAAACTTTTTCAAGAATAGTGGAAATCTCAAGTGGGTTGCTTGGGGACTGGATGTAGGTCGGGAGGACCGAACCAGGATATATCTTGTGTACTCTGTGATTGGTTGTCTTGATCTTGCATTTACTTTTGTTTTCATAAGTTCTGTAAAACTTGTCTGGACAGTCGACTCCTTGCACTATCAGTCGACTGATCAGTCTCGTATAACTTGTACTGTCATTGCATCATCAGTCGCCTGCCTTATCTATAAGTTGACTGCACCGAGTTATTGTATTTACTGTTATTTGATCACTTCAGTCGACTGGTTCACAAACAAGTCGACTGTACCGAAGAAAATTTCCGCAGTTTTTTATTAACACTATTCACCCCCCCTCTAGTGTTTGTTGTCTCGCCTACAGGATCCAACAGTATCTATGGGCTCATTCTCGACAACTTAAAACACATCAATTATGTGTATACTGAAATAATGTTAAATTATGTATATTCTCGACCACTGCTAAACAGTTACTAACTTTATAAAATCATTACCAAAGAAGATGAAGTGACAATGTGATATAGAAAGTCCTGACAAACGATTTCATATATAGTAGTCTAAAGAAACGATTTCATATATAGTAGTCTAAAGAAACGATTTCATATATAGTAGTCTAAAGAAGATGAAGTGACAATGTGTAGAAAGAACTTATTATCAAACTGACCCACTTTCTGAAATTATTTACCACACTAACTCACTTTCTAAAAGTATTTACCAAGTTGACCCACTTTCAAAAATATTTACCAAAATAACCATGCGTGCTTTTTTGAAAAAGCGGGCTTAGTTAAAAATAACTCGCTTTTTCAAAAAGCGAGTCTAACCTTTCGAAAATTAAAAGTTTAACACTCGCTTTCTGAAAAAACAAGTTATTTTTAACCAAACTTGCTTTTTCAAAAAGCGAGTAGGTCGTTTATGGAATTTTTAAAAAAAATGGGTCAGTTCTGAAAAAACTTTCAAAAAGAGGGTCATTTTGGGAAAAAATTCTAAGTTCTCTATATATTAGTGTGTTTTCTTTCTGATTATATATATATATATATATATATATAGAGTAAGTCTATTAAGAGCTGGGAAGCTGGGCTCCTTATCGGAAGCTGGAGCTAACAGCCATCTGATCTAGTTTGATTCAGATCGAATGGCTGAGATGGGATCCCGTCTCCATCCTGTTTTGTTGAGGGTAAAATGGTCATTTGGCCCCCTCTCCTTATCTTTTGGCATGCTGGCTCTTCGATCACTCCCGCTCTCTCTATTCGATCGTAAGAAACCCTAGCTCCCTCTCCTATTCTTACTCCCGCGCTCTCCTTCTTCGATGAAACCCTAATCGTCGGAGACGAAACCCCCATTCTCCTTCTCCGATTTCTACTCTCTTGGATTCTCTCACTCTCTTCGACGAGAAACCCTAGCCCCCAAATCCGCTGGTCTCAGTGGTCTCTTTCTCTCTCTCTGCGATCGAAGACCCAAATCGCAATTAGGGTTGCGAGGCGCTCTCTCTCTCTCTTCGACGTCAAACCCAGCTTCCGATTAGGGTTTCGATTCCTCATCGATGGTTTCTTATCAACTGTAACCCTCTTCAGCGATGGTAATGTTCCCGTTCTCATATTTTGATTCCATTTCGTTTATGGGTTTTCTTTGTTTTGATTAATGCTTTGATGGGTTTGTTGTTTTGGGGTTGAAACTAGATCTGGGTGTCGAAATTTTTCGGTGTTTGAGATGTTGGGTTGTTATGGGTATGTTTAGATCTATTGAATATGATGTGTTTTTTAGATGGATCTCTAAGATCTGCATCAAAGAAGTGGAAAATGAATCACCCCATGTAGAATTTTGGTATTCACAGCTATTTTTGGTGTATCAGAAGAGGGCCCATGGCCGTTTTTGTGTGTTGGTCTAGGCAATGATGATATGTACTACCTAACAAGCTAATAAGTTACAACTAGTTGGGAACGATGGGAACGAGTTTTTGAATTAATGGGACAAGAACTAGATGGGAACGATGACCCTTATATTAATAATTTGAAATGAATCATTTGATATATGTTCCAGAAGACCTGCAGCCATATGTATGTTTCTTAGCTTAACTGATTAGCAAGTGATGTATGTTTCTTTTGTGTTGTTGTGTGAATTCGAGAGCACAACAGTTTGTATGAGTGCTACTGCTAGATATGTTATGAAAACGTTTATTTATTTTCCACAAGATTTTTGCTAGATGAATAGTTTTTTTGGCTTTTGAGCATCATTGTTTGGTCCATGATCGGTAATGGTCCTCTTGGATGCACTTTAATTGTCTTTTGATGATTAGTTGATCCTTAATTCAGTTTTCTTAAATCATACTGTTAATCAATTTTTTTTCTTATAATCTTTATTGATATTTTGTCTGTAGGAATTGGAGGAAAACAGAAAGCAGAGGGCACAGATTACTTACGAGAGAAAGAAGCAGCTGTCGAAACTTCGTGTCAAGGCAGAGAAGGCTGCCGAAGAAAAGCTCGGGTGTGAAATTGAAATTTTAGGCCCGTTGAAGTACTCGGAAATTGAAATTTTGCTTAAAGCTCTTGATTTTTTTTATAGATTATGTCAGTTACCGGACTTGTACTATTAAAGAAAACAATGTTCTATTTTTTTGTGATGGTTTTGTTTTTCTGTATTTATCAGATTTACATGATGTGGGAACTTCCTGTTGTTGTTGTTTCCCACTTTTGAGTTAATAGAGAAAATTGTGGATAGAAGGAAGGAGTTACTTCCAAGATTTTAAATGTTACTTAGTAGTTGTACAAGCAATATTAATAAGTTGGCTTTGGGCTCTTTTCTGTAAACTTAGATAGTTTGGTATTTGTGCATGGCATAAGTTTGGTATTATAACAGAAACCCACAGGAAAAAATATATACAGAGCACAATTTCACTAAAATAAAATTGAGCAGCACCTAGAAAGCACAATTTCACTAAAACATCCAAGCACACACACAATACCGAGTGGACGACATAATTAACATACTGAGTGGACGAAATAATTATCAATAGTTGTGGCTATAGGATTAATGACAACAACGCTAATGACAATATGGTACAGCAAGCTAACATTGCATGCAACCTAAACTGCACAAAAAATTGCGTGTGAACCTAATAGCCGGAAACTCAAACACAGGAGAAAAAAAAAAAAACTATGAACAAATATGGCGAGCCAACCAAAGAATATTTGTCAACAACCTACTAAATGATCCAACAAATTCCACAACAAAAACATCCATTGCAAGAATAAGGAATGAATTGTACAAGCAGAAACAGATGACAATATCATAACCACAATAATATTCAAACAGCTGGACGATTGCTTCAAGATAGACATCAAAAAGAAAAAAGACGCAAAAGATAATTGAACAAAGTAATTCTAATACATTCATAGACAGAAACTTCAAAAATTCTAATTCTTGTCTTACTCATCTTTAAACTTCTCATCTTTAGACTTTTCATCTTTATACAAAATTCTAAAGATTATACAACAGATTAAACAAAATTCTAAACATTGTTGGCTCGGAACAACAACAAGTCCAGACTTTATTTTTAGTATTGTGCTTGTAACTGTCTGCTGATGATGCTCTGCCTCTTCTCATTTTCTCTAGCACATCCAAAATCATCAAAAGCTTTTCTCCAGAAGCTGAAACTCACAAAACTTTCTATGTCATAAACAGTTAAAAGTGTGATGTTAAAATAGAGGATAATTTTAAATTATTTGCTCAATGCAAGAAATACAATTCTGAATAGAATTATATGGCTCAGCATCACACTAATTTTCTTCACTATCTAGGCTCAAAACTTTATTAATATCACATAATGAATGCTGCTGACTGCTTCAATATGTAGGCTAAAAAATCTCTGAAGAAGCATAATGAATGCTTATTCAGGGAAGCAATAGTGTAATAAACCATGTCTGAGGAAGCATAATGCGCTGCCTCTTCTTAGAAAATTCTATGAGGAACCAATAGTGTAATATACCTTGTCAAAACCAATCTCATATTCAGAGAAACCAGCAGCAGAAGTGTAATTGTTGTCAAAACCAATTACAAAACTAAAAGAGACCCAAATTAACTTCATCATTGCCCAGATTCAGAAAGAGAAGTTAAATGACTTAACTACCCCCAATGTTAAGTGAGATGAGCGGAAGAATTGCAGGCCACTGGATCACTCCCATGATCAAATTGCAGATCCAACGGGTGGCTGAAACTCAAAACTTTCAAAAGCATAAACAATTAAAAGTATGATGTTATGATAAGGGATAAATTTAAATTATCAAAGATGAAAGAAACACAAATCTGAATACAACTGTATGGCTCAACATCACACTAATTTCTTTACTATCTATGCTCATAACTTTATGAATATCCGAGGAAGCATAATGAATGTATCACCAATAGTTTAATATACCATGTCAAAACCAATCTCATATTCAAAGAAGCAATGTAAAAACCAATCTCATATTCAGAGAAAACAGCAGAAAAAGTATAATTGTAGATGTCAAAACCAAGTGCAAAACTAATAGAGACCCAAATTAAGTTCATCATTGCCTAGATTCAGAAAAATATAATAAACATACATAGTAAACATATAGAAGAGGTCATCTAACATCTCCAAAATCCCCATCTTCCTGCTAAACAAATTTGTTGCCGGCAAATTAATAGATAATTTTACCTTTTTTTTTAAAAATGGTCTTAATCGACTCAAAATTAATTAAATAAATGCAGGCTCTACTCAAGTTTATTCGGAGAGCTAAATTTTTCATCATCATAGTTGTCCTCAACACATGAACTGAATTAGTCGTAAACTCATAACACACTTCTATATATTCATTTTGCAAATCAAGCATTAAGAATGTGTCTAGGGCTGCATTATTATGCCGCGCCAACTAGTTGTAACTTATTAGCTTGTTAGGTAGTGCATATCATCATTGCCTAGACCAACACACAGAAACGGCCATGGGCCCTCTTCTGATATACCAAAAATAGTTGGGAGCCAGCATACCAAAAGATAAGGAGAGGGGGTAAATGACCATTTTACCCTCAACAAAACAGGATGGAGAACGGGATCTGATCTCAGCCATTCGATCTGAATCAAACTAGATCGGATGGCTGGTAGCTCCCGCTCAAGATAAGGAGCCCATCTCACCATCTCATAATAGACTAACTCATATAGTGTGCTTCTCAACAAATTAAACATATAGAAGAGGTCATCTAACATCTCCAAAATCCCCATCTTCCTGCTAAACAAATTTGTTGTCGGCAAATGAATACAAAATTTTACCTTTTTTTTAAAAGGTCTTAATCGACTCAAAATTAATTAAATAAATGCAGGCTCTACTCAAACTTATTCGCTAAATTTTTCATCAACATAGTTGTCCTCAACACATGAACTGAATTATTTGTAGGCTCAGAACACACTTCTATATATTCATTTTGCAAATCAAGCATTAAGAATGTGTCTAAAGCTGCATTATTATGCCGCGCCAACTAGTTGTAACTTATTAGCTTGTTAGGTAGTACATATCATCATTGCCTAGACCAACACGCAAAAACGGCCATGGGCCTTCTTCTGATACACCAAAAATAGCTGTGAATACCAAAATTCTACATGGGGTGATTCATTTTCCACTTTTTTGATGCAGATCTTAGAGATCCATCTAAAAAACACATCATATTCAATAGATCTAAACATACCCATAACAACCCAACATCTCAAACACCGAAAAATTTCGACACCCAGATCTAGTTTCAACCCCAAAACAACAAACCCATCAAAGCATTAATCAAAACAAAGAAAACCCATAAACGAAATGGAATCAAAATATGAGAACGGGAACATTACCATCGCTGAAGAGGGTTACAGTTGATAAGAAACCATCGATGAGGAATCAAAACCCTAATCGAAAACTGGGTTTGACGTCGAAGAGAGAGAGAGAGAGCCTCACAACCCTAATTGCGATTTGGGTCTTCGATCGCAGAGAGAGAGAAAGAGACCACTGAGACCAGCAGATTTGGGGGCTAGGGTTTCTCGTCGAAGAGAGTGAGAGAATCCAAGAGAGTAGAAATCGGAGAAGGAGAATGGGGGTTTCGTCTCCGATGATTAGGGTTTCATCGAAGAAGGAGAGCGCGGGAGTAAGAATAGGAGAGGGGGCTAGGGTTTCTTACGATCGAATAGAGAGAGCGGGAGTGATCGAAGAGCCAGCATGCCAAAAGATAAGGAGAGGGGGCCAAATGACCATTTTACCCTCAACAAAACAGGATGGAGACGGGATCCCATCTCAGCCATTTGATCTGAATCAAACTAGATCAGATGGCTGTTAGCTCCAGCTCCCGATAAGGAGCCCAGCTTCCCAGCTCTTAATAGACTTACTCTCTCTCTCTATATATATATAGGGAAAAAAGGGTATGAGCAACTTGCTCATTTAGTAAATAAGCAATTGATGATGTGACATATATGTGATTGGAAAATCCTTAAAAGGGTTAGTTGTCCAATGTATCACATGCATGCCACATAATCAATTGCTCATTTACTAAATGAGCAAGTTGCTCATATCCCTTTTACCCATATATACACACACACACACACACACACACATATATATATATATATATATATATATATATATATATATATATATATATATATATAGAGAGAGAGAGAGAGAGAGAGAGAGAGAGAGAGAGAGAGAAATGTTCCGTTGTGCACTAGGTCTCCGTGTGCACTCATGTGCACTCGGCCTTCCCGCCTTCGTATCGATGATCCGTACACTACAAAATATGTAGGAATATCTGGCGGAAGTACCCCGGCGATCCGTACACTAAAAAATATGTAGGAATATTTGGTGGAAGTACCCCGGTGTTTGGGGTGTTTTGCCGGGGCATTCCCCGGTGTTTATTAAAAAGCACTAGCGGGTTCGTCAATGCCCGGCGTTGGGAACCGCCCGGGAAAACCCCCCTCCTGCGCCCTAAATTCACCACTTCCCTCTCTTTTTTTCACTTTCCCCTAATTACTCGCACGAAACCCTATCCCTCCGAAACCCATTTCCTCGACGAAACCCTATCTCTCCAAAACCCAATCTCCACTTCGTTCCTTTTTCTTTCTTCGATTTCGACACCGCTGTCTCCATCTCGTCGCTTGCTGTCGTTCGATCTCGCCGCCTGCCGCCATTCGATCTCGTCGCCACTGCCGTTCGATCTCGCCGCCGTTCCTTCACTTCTCCTTTGTCATCGTTGTCCTCCTCAATCTCTCTCTTTCATAAACCCTAGGTGACTATTCTTTCATTTTGATTTTGATTTTTTACTTAGATTAGATTAGAGTTTGGGTTTTGATTTTCATTTTGATTTTGAACTGGTTGAGCACTCATGAGCTGTCTATGATAGCAAGTTCTTAAATGTGATGTGCTATTGCTAAAATGTCTACTGCTTGCTCTTGTAGTTATTTGAGGGTTGTTTCGTTATGTTTGAATCATATTTGGATGTCTACTGCTTTCTCTTGTAATTATTTGAGGGCTGTTTCATTATGTTTGAATCATATTTGGTTGTTTGATGTCTCGTAGTATCTATAGATTTTGCCAAATTATCATCATGGTAATGTTTGAGATAACTATTATGGATAGTTTTCGGTTGAAGCTGGTCTTAACAATAGCAACTACACACCGATAAACTGTTTCAAATATCAAATAATCGGCAATTTGATAAATAGCAAAATTGGTGATATGTTTCAAAGTTAATGAAACTAAAACAAGATTATCAGAACAACAAAAAACCAACCAGATCAAAATTCTAATCTTTTGAAATTGATGTTTTTGAGATAACCCTAATGAGAAGAACTTCGAAAATTATAGTTTGACTTTTGATTTTGATTTTGATTTTTGCACTTGATAATATATAGATGTTCATTTAACGTTTTGTTCATCATTTGAATTTATTTTCATCCCTATGGTTATCCCTATGATTATCATTTAACGTTAAATCAACCCTATGGTTATTTCTACTGAACAGTGGCTTCTCCTATGGTTATTTCTAAAATATAACAATCTTTTATGAGGGTCTCAGTCTCTCTTTCTGAATAGCTATCTTCTATGAAATTTAATTTTCAGATTGAGTGATATTATTGAAATGGATAAAAGTTGGACGAGTAAGTCACGATTATGCATAGAGTATCGAGATGGTGTTAGAGATTTCATTATCTTTTCCAAGCAACATTCCTATGATCCCAACTTTATCCTTTGTCCATGTCTTCGATGTGTAAACTGTCATTAGCTTCCATGCTACGAAGTCAACCACATTTGGGGATTAATAGTTTTCTGTGGTTCTGCCATGGAGAGCGTGGCACATCGATTCCGGTTGGACAAGATGTGTTGGAAGAGGAAAATGAACCCTTAGTGAATGACGACGACAATGTTGTTGATGAGATGCAAAATTTGGTGCAGGATGCTTTTGGGATTCATAACAATCCAATGCAAACAAATAGTCCAACAACCCAAGTCCAGGATGAAATTTAACTGTTGATGAGATATTTATTAGAACATTGAGTGTGGAAAATAATGAAATTTAACTGTTAATGAGATATTTGTTATTTTTAATGTAACATGAGCAATTAAAAAATGCATAAAAAATCTGAAAATTTACAAACTTGAAATCTGAAAATATAAATTTCTGAGTAAATAGAGAGAGAATGAGAGAGAGAGAGAGAAATAAATAAATAAATAAATAAAGGAGTTATTTTGGGGATTTGAATTTGAGTTTTGGGGGGAAACTTTTTAGCCGAAAAATATGTTTTGTGAGGTTAGATCTAGACCATTGATTTCAACCCTATTTAATAAGAGCCACTTGATAGCTTTCTTTGTGTTTTATTATATATATATATATATATATATATATATATATATAGATAGATAGATAGATAGAGAGAGAGAGAGAGAGAGAGAGAGAGAGAGAGAGAAATGTTCCGTTGTGCACTAGGTCTCCATGTGCACACGGCCCCTCGGCCTTCCCGCTTTCGTATTGACGATCCGTACCGTTCAAATTGATCTACACGTCTAAATTAGTCTAAATATGTAAAATCAAATTATTTAAAATTTATTTGCCCATCCATCATGTGACTATAAAAAACAACGATTTACAGCCATACAATTTTGTAACACTTCAATGGATGGGCAAATGAATTTCAAATAATTTGATTTCACATATTTAGACTAATTTATGTGTAGATCAATGTGAACGGTTCGAATCGTCGATACGAAGGCGGGAAGGCCGAGTGCACAACGAAACATTACTATATATATATATATATATATATATATATATATATAGAGAGAGAGAGAGAGAGAGAGAGAGAGAGAGAGAGAGAGAGAGAGAGAGAGAGAGAGTCTATTAAGAGTTGGGGAGCTGGAGATTTCAGCCATTCGATTGATCTTGATCGCGATCGAACGGCTGAGATCTCCAGCTGCTTACACATGGATTTGATCAGGGGTAAAAGGGGTATAATCGAAATCCCCCTATCTCTTATCTTCTCACGCTCTCCTCTCTCCCGCTCTCTATCTTTGAGAGGCTCTCGATGAAACCCTAATCCCAGCTCTTATCTTCTCGCGCTCTCTCTCCCGCTCTCGAAGATCATCCCGCTCTCTTCGAAACCCTAATCCCTATCTCTTCTCTTCTCAACCTCTCTCTCCCGATCTCCATCTTCGAAACCCTAATCCACCTCTCTTCGAAACCCTAATCAACACCAAAGTGGAGCACTCTCTCCCGCTCTCTTTCTTCGTCACTTGTGTAAACCCAACTCTACGATCGATGAAATCTCCAGCCACTTATCTTCAGATCTGTCGAGGGGTAAAAGGGGTATAATCGATCAACCCCTATCTCCCTTATCGTCTCACGACCAAAGAAGAGCTCTCACAAGTTCATTCTCAGCTCAATTTCAAATTTTATTTCCTTTAAAAATGCTTCTAGTTTCCTTTAGAAATGCTTCTAGTTTGTTGTTATATTTTTATCCCTTAAATTATGCATTCATTTCTTTAACAACTATACATTTATTTCTTGAAATTTATTTAAGTCATGTCAGAAACTTGTAAAATCAGTAAAGTTGCATTTGTGAATGCTTCATAATTTTTAGAATAACAAATAATATTCGTACTAGTATATGGAATATTGAGATGTGGACATGACACATGCATATAAGCACGCATAATGCATGTAATATGCAGCCTAGTTTCTGTTTCTTTTGAGATTTGCTTCAATCACTGCTAATAGTTTTGTTAATGGGGGTTTTTTTATGCCTGTTGATTGCATCAAAACAAAATTGGGAAGTCAAATCCTTTGCGTGTTGTGTACGTGTACTAATACTTTAGAGGAAGAAGCTGAGGGATGTTTCCTATTTAACTATGAGTTTCTCCCAAAAAAGAAAAATATTTAACTGTCCAAAATCTATCCATACTTAACTTTTTTCAACACTAAGTTTCATATCCCCTCTGTATGAAGACTTTATTACTTGTTGCTTCAGAATGTAGTCTGTTAGACTTTTTCTTTTGTGTTAATTTAAAGTTGTAGCTTTTTTTTAATGTTTGTTGTCTCATTGTCCTATGAAGGATGGAGTTTGAAAATGAAGAATTACTAAGCCAAGATATTCAGTCCGGTTGGAGTGACGTTGATGATGCTTCTAAACCATTTGTTGGTTTAGTATTTGCAACATTAGACGAAGAATATGAATTTTATAAAAGATATGCAAAATTAGTTGGTTTTTCAGTTCGCAAGTTTGCAACAATGGTTGACACTACTACGAAGGAGAGGTATTTGTATGCTCAAAGCAAGGTAAGCCGGTAGATACAGTTGGTGTGAATGTTGCCAATATTGAAGAATCGTCTTCTTCAAATTTGATCAAGAGAAGGAGAAGGGCTATGATGAAAGAAGAGTGTATGGCTCAAATACGAATTCAAAAGGACGATGACGGGAGATGGTCAATTCGAAGGTTTGTTGAAGAGCACACCAATCCTTGTGTTACACCTAGAAAGCAACAATTCTTAAGATGTAATAGAACTGTTTCCGAAGCGCAAAAAAGTTTACTTAGTACTTTCAAAGAGGCTAACATAAGAACTTCAGAGTTTATGTCCTTCATGGAAATAGAAAATGAAGGTTTCAGTAATATTAATTGTACTGAGAAAGACATTAGGGATTCGTTGCAAAGAGAGAAGGATCGGATGAGAGCTTATGATGTTGATATATTGCTGGAGCACTTGCAAGAAGAAAAAGAGATGAATCCTTCTTTCTGTTTTCATTACAAGGTTGATGAAGACAACAAATTAACCCATGTGTTTTGGGTTGATGCTATTGCCAGGAAGGCTTATAAGCATTTTGGTGAAGTGCTAATTTTTGATACCACATATGACACAATGAATACAAATTGGTTTTTGCTCCATTTACTGGAGTTAATCACCATGGTCAATCTGTCAATTTTGGTGCGGCTTTCATAAATAAAGAGACCACTGACTCGTTTGTTTGGTTGTTTGAAAAATGGGGTGAAACAATGGGTGGGTCTCCACCTAAAGTTATCATTACAGATCAAGATCCTGCAATGGAGAATGCAATCCGCATGTGTTTTCCTGGTTCGAACCACAGGCTATGCATATGGCACATTCTTAAAAAGCTACCCGATAAGCTTGGTGGTTCGGGCCTTAATAGTGATTTTAGCATTCCATTCCATAGTTGCATTTGGGAATCAGAGACCCCAGAAGAGTTTGAGATGAGATGGAATGACGTAATGAATGCTAATGTGCAAATTGCAAGTATTACTTGTTTTAATAAATTATAGCTATGTTTGACCATTTTTTTCAGTATTAATACTTGATACATATTACAATAACAGGTAATCCTTGGCTTTCTGACATTTATAAGCTTCGTGAGAAGTGGATACCAGCTTATGCATATTTTTACTGCTGGAATTCGCACAACTCAGATATCAGAAAGTATGAATGCTTTTGTGGATAAGTATGTTAATAGCAAAAATTCTTTACATGAATTTATCACGATGTTTGAAAGGGCAATAAGGAAACAAAGACAAAATTAGTTAGCAGCTGACTACACAACTCTTCATACAAAACCAAAGGTGCAAACAGAATTTGAAATTAAGACACAAATGTCTGAGCTGTACACTAGAGCGAAATTCATGTATTTCAAGCTGAATTAGTTGAAGCTTGAATTACGCCTCTTTAATGAAAGTTGACGATGATATTGTGCGGCACTATATTGTGAGGAGGATGGAAAAGTCAGTAAAAGTTGATAAAACAAGAGATGTGTTCTATAAGGGAATGGACAATGCTGGGTCTTGCACTTGTAGAAAATTTGAGGTGGAGGGAATTTCTTGTAGACACATCCTTGTGGTATTGAGGAATGAGTTTGTTGATTTCCTGTCTCAAGCTTATATTTTAAAAAGGTGGACCGCTTCGGTAACTACCAAGATTGTATATGATGATGCTGGTGAAGATTTCATTGGTAGCTACGGTAGTCCACAAGATTTGGATATGGTGGAGTTGTCAAATGAAATCAACAAAGTGATGAGGATTGCTCGCTCATCAAAGGATATGCGCCAGAAGGCTAAAACATTACTAGTTGGTGTTGTTGCAGAATTGCAGCAAGATATGCCCCAAGAATTACAACAAGTAACAAGTACTTCACTACCTAAAACAGTCAATATTCATGTACCGGATATTGCAAAGACCAAAGGTAGTGGAAAGCGAATTAAAGGGGGAAAGGAGAAAGTATTGGAAAAGGCTGCAAAACCACTAAGGAAGTATCGTTTGTGCAAGAAGCTTGTTAATCATGACAGTCGCACTTGTCCTTTAAAGGAAAGGTTAGTATTTAAATTCAAACTCTATAGTTTGTTTTTGTTATATATAATATAATCTTATTTTCATTTTGTGAATATTAATCGTGTAGCTCCACTATAAATGAGTCACAAACTTCTACTACTTTTTCAAGAATGGAACCCATAACAGAAGAGGCTCCAAACATTGCATGAACTTTATTGGTTTATTTCTGTGGATTTTGCAAGGTATGTGTCATGCATGATTTAAAATAATTTCTGACCCATATCTGCCATTATTGTTCTTTAATACCTTATAGCACATTTATTAAATTAACCGTTATGTCTTCATTGTGTGCAGGTAAAATAATGATGGAAATGAAATAGATGCTCGATAAGAAATTTATACCCGAAAAGTTGGTAAAAAGATTTGGTTTATAGTTTATAATTCCAAGTTAGTAGGCAATGATGAAAAGTATTATGCAGCTTGAATTTTTTTTGGGAAGCTAGTAGGCGTGGCTTAATAAAGCAGCCCTAGTGACTATATTCAAAATTCCACATTTGACTCACTTATACTTGATTTAGTATGCGGCAGTGATGAAAAGTTTATACATGATTTTGTTTATTCATGATTATATACTCGGCAATTGGTATAGAAAATTTTATTGGAAGCTTGTTCAACTTCATGTTCAATTTGTGTTTGTTTTGAGCTGGGGAGCTGAAATTATTTGATACTTCACCCTTTTGTTCAATAAAAGTTGTTCTGAGCTTACCCATTTTCAACTTCATTTTCAAATGCATTTGTACTGAGTTTACAAATTTTGAGGTTTATGGTGGTGTTATTCTGATCCTGCATGATTTTTGCAATTGAGTCTACAGTTTTCTTTTTTTGTTGTACTTGTTCTGAGCCTACAAGTTTTAAATTACCAGCTTAACCATGTTCAACATACACTCTCCAGGAACATACCACATACGTACTTGCATTTTTTCTATTTGATGAATCACTTTGTGCAGGAATTCAAGAGGAAGAACAAGAAGGTCGTTAGCGGAGAACCGGAGATACCTACACCACACTCCCCGACAAATGGAATTCTTTATTGTGTAACCAATGTACAGATTGTAATGAAAATAGTGGAAATTGAAAGATACAACTAGTTTGTGGTTACAATTGTGTATTTATTTGTTTTCTATAATCTTCAGAACACTCTCCAACCAGTTTGTGGTGACAAAATTTGAAACTTCATGTTCAGCTTCTGTTTGTCTTGAGCGTACACAATTTGATACTTCATGTTCAGTTTCTGCTGTTCATTTACTGTTTGTTCTGAGCTAACAAAATTTGACACTACATGCTCTGTTTGTGGTTGTTCTGAGCTTACAAAATTTGATACTTCATTCTCTGTTTGTGTTAGTTCTGAGCTTACAAAATCTGACACTTCATGCTCATTTTCTGTTTGTTATGAGCTTACAAAATTTGATTTTTCATGCTGTGTTTCTGTTTGTTCTGAGCTAACAAATTTTGATACTTCATGCTCAGTTTCTGGTTTTCCTGAGCTTACAAAATTTGTTACTTCATACTCTATTTGTTCTGTTTGTTCTGAGAATACAAAATTTGATACTTCATGCTCTGTTTGTGTTAGTTCTGAGCTTACAAAATCTGACACTTCATGCTCATTTTCTGTTTGTTATGAGCTTACAAAATTTGATACTTCATGCTGTGTTTCTGTTTGTTCTGAGCTAACAAATTTTGATACTTCATGCTCAGTTTCTGGTTTTCTTGAGCTTACAAAATTTGTTACTTCATACTCTGTTTGTTCTGTTTGTTCTGAGAATACAAAATTTGATACTTCATGCTCTGTTTGTGTTAGTTCTGAGCTGACAAAATCTGACTCTTCATGCTCATTTTCTGTTTGTTATGAGCTTACAAAATTTGATACTTCATGCTGTGTTTCTGTTTATTCTCAGCTAACAAATTTTGATACTTCATGCACAGTTTCTGGTTTTTCCTGAGCTTACAAAATTTTTTACTTCATACTCTGTTTGTTCTGTTTGTTCTGTTTGTTCTGAGAATACAAAATTTGATACTTCATGGTCTGTTTGTGTTAGTTCTGAGCTTACAAAATCTGACACTTCATGCTCATTTTCTGTTTGTTATGAGCTTACAAAATTTGATACTTCATGCTGTGTTTCTGTTTGTTCTGAGCTAACAAATTTTGATACTTCATGCTCAGTTTCTACTTTTTCCCGAGCTTACAAAAAATTTTACTTCATACTCTGTACTTCTGTTTGTTCTGAGAATACAAAATTTGATACTTCATGCTCTGTTTGTGTTAGTTCTGAGCTTACAAAATTTGATACTTCATGCTCTGTCTTTGTTTCTTATGAGCTAACAAAATTTGATAGTTCATGCTACGTAATACACCAAAACAATCACAGAATTTCGATCATGACACCAAAACAATAATGAACTAAATATATGGAAGAATTTCGATCATCATAGAATTGTAAGGTAATACAATGTTCTTGACATCTGACACTTTACAAAAAATTGAAACTTAACAAAAACTTTACAACGTAATACAATGTTCAATAACGCACAGGTACATGAAAAACTTTACAAATACTGAAAGTATACAACTTTTTGTTGCTCCTAATATATAGTTTTTTGTATAGTGTCAACAAAAACACAATTTTTTTTGCTCCAAATATCAACTTTTCGGGTAGTCCAGTATTCAATAGCTCCAAGAAGCACTTGATGCTGAAATCAACCTGAAATCAAAATTACACATAAGCTCATTTAACCTGGAAAAGACAAAATAATTACAAAATATAGTCGGCTCAGAACACAAAATATCATTCAGCAAATATAGTAGGCTCAGAACAACAGAACATTTAGATCATAAACTGTTTCGAAGCATACTGAACAGCAATATCAGTATCACAAACCAATGTATCGAATTGTGTAAGGTCAGCTCAGAACAACAGAGGCTGAACATGAAGTTCAAAATTTGTTAGCTCAGAAAAATCAGAAACTGAGAAACAAGTATTTGGTGTTGTTAGCTCAGAACGAACAGAAACAGATAATGAAGTATCAAATGTTTGTAAGCTCATAACAAACAGAGACAGAGCATGAAGTGTCAAAGTTTTTAAGCTCAGAACTAACACAAACAGATCATGAAGTATCAAATTTTGTAAGCTCAGTACAAACACAAACAGAGCATGTAGTATCAAATTTTGTTAGCTCAGAACAAACAGAAACAGAGCATGAAGTGTGTAATTTTGTAAGCTCATAAATAACACAAACAGAGTCTGAAGTATCAAATTTTGTAAGCTCATAACAAACACAAACAGAGCATGTAGTATCAAATTTGGTAAATCCAGAACAAACAGAAACACATCATGAAGTATCAAATTTTGTTAACTCGAAACAAACAGAAAATGAACAGCAGAAACTGGACATGAAGTATCAAATTGTGTACGCTCAAAACAAACAGAAGCTGAGCATGAAGTTTCAAATTTTGTAAGCTCAGAACAACAGACACTAAACATGTGGTTAAAAAAAAATCAGTAGGCTCAGAATACACTATTCATAACTAGGACTGCATTGGGGTGCCGCACCAACTAGGATATGATAGATATATAATCAAGAATAAATACAACATACTTGAAATAATTATTTAGATCATAAAGTATTTTGCATCACTGCCTACACCAACAAACAGTTGGAGAGAATCAAACACCAAAAGGCTTAAATGAGTACCCAACACATACGCATCCAACGTCAGTCACTATAAAATCTAGTTTTCTGTTGTTTGGAGCTTACAAAATTTGATACTTCATGTTCTGTTTCTGTTGTTTTGAGCTTATCATCAACTGACTTATATAAATAGAGTAAGTCTATTAAGAGTTTGGGAGCTGAAATCCTTATCCTGAGCCGGGGTTTTTAAGCATTCGTTCGCGACTGATCGTGATCGAACAACTCATCTTCGATCCCGCTTATCTTGAGAATGTTTCGGGGTAAAGGGGATAAAATCAAAAACTCCTATCTCTCTTTCTTACTCACGATCAATCGACCTCCTCTCATAATAGACTTACTCATGAATATATATAGACTAAAAAAAACCAGTAGGCTCAGAACACACTATTCATAACTAGGGCTGCATTGGGGTGTCGCGCCAACTAGGATATGATAGATATATAATCAAGAATAAATACAAGAAGCTTCAAATAATTATTCAGATCATATAGTGTTTTGCATCACTGCCTACACCAACACACCAAAGGAGAGAATCAACCACCAAAAGTCTTAAATGAGTATCCAACACATACGCATCCAACATCAGTTACCAAAAAAATATAGTTTCTGTTTGTTCTGAGCATCACAAAATTTGATACTTCATGTTCTGTTTATGTTGTTTGGAGCTTATCACCAACTGTCTTTGATGCGGTTTATTTCTGGGAGACGTGTGGATGCACCAGGTGTGAGTTCGGACTCAATTTGTATTTGAAGGAAAATGCTGCTCGTCTGACGACCCTTGGCTGACCGGGCGGAACCTGTGGCGACCTCGTTGTGATTCGGAGATCTGGGCTCGGATCAGAGGATTCGGATCCGAGGTCTTGTGTACCTGCAGACGGTCCTGAAACACCGGGGTTTGTCCCGGTGGCGGACCCTCCGACGATCTAGTCAGTCTCTGTGAGAGAGTAGCAATAACTAGGTGAATTTAAGTGGCAAAAGATTGATTACCTGAAAAGGTGGGTGAGGGTCTAGTATTTATAGAGAATCCCAACCGGGTTTGGATCCGCTTGGGGGCCGGGTCTGAACCCGGAAGCCCATGGGCCTGACGTGGCAGAAGGCCCAGGGGGTTTAGGGCAGACGTGGCCATACCAGGGGCGGTATAGGGCTGACGTGGCAAAACCCTGGGTGGTATTTGGAGCTGACATGGCTGATCGTGGGTCTTCTGTGCTTCTGGGAGAATCGGAGGGCCTAGGCGGTGCCAGGTCATCCCCCCGCTTCGCCAGAGAGGGGGGGACGGCCCGTGGAGCTGTCATGGATCGGAGGCCGAGGACCGCTGAAGCCCGTCGGAGACGAGGAGGCCAGTTCTGCAGTGGTGAGCGTGAGGTTCGGCGCCAACCCTGCGGTGGTTCGAGGCCGAACTAGAATGCTATTTTTACCTTTCTTGAGTGAGAGCTGTATTGGGCCCTGGTAGGGCCTCCAGGCCATTTCTACCCTACCACACAAGCCCCCCACTCCTGCGGGGGTGCGGGAGCTAGCCTGGGAGGAGTGTTCCTGGTCGTGAAAATGGGATGGCAAATCGTAGAATCTTCCGGAGGAGAGTACCCTGGTGCTCGACCCAACCTCGAGATGACGAGGGATTACGTGTCGACAAGGGTGATGCGAGCTGTTGTTTCTTCCTGAGAAGAGTACCCTGGTGCCGGACCGAACCTCGAGATGAGGAGGGATTATGGGTCGGTAAGGGTGATGGCGAGCCGTTGGCCTTCCTGAGAAGACCACCCTGGTGTCAGACCTGACCTCGAGCTTGGCGAGGGATTACGGGTCGACAAGGGTGATGGCGAGCCGGTGATTCTTCCTGAGAAGAAGGCCCTGGTGCTCGACCGAACCTCGAGATAACGAGGGATTATGTGTCGGCAAGGGTGATGGCGAGCCGTTGTTTCTTCCTGAGAAGAGTACCCTGGTGCTCGACCGAACCTCGAGAAGACGAGGGATTATGTGTCGGCAAGAGTGATGGCGAGCCGGTGATTCTTCCTGAGAAGAAGGCCCTGGTGCTCGACCGAACCTCGAGAAGACGAGGGATTACGTGTCGGCAAGGGTGATGGCGAGCCGTTGTTTCTTCCTGAGAAGAGTACCCTGGTGCTCGACCGAACCTCGAGAAGACGAGGGATTATGTGTCGGCAAGGGTGATGGCGAGCCGGTGATTCTTCCTGAGAAGAAGGCCCTGGTGCTCGACCGAACCTCGAGAAGACGAGAGATTATGTGTCGGCAAGGGTGATGGCGAGCCGTTGTTTCTTCCTGAGAAGAAGGTTTGAGCCGCGTGGCCTGTCGTCTTAGCGGAGTCTTGATGGCGCTTCCGGGATCCGTGTGATGTTCCAATTTTCTAGGGGCATTAAATGACGCCGCCAGCCTGAACGCGGGTGGCGCCTGGGCTTCCGTCGATTGGCCTTCCCAATGTCATAAAGGCTGGTCTTTGGAGGAGGCTATAAATACCTCTCCCCCCCTAGCGGGCTTGATCACAGCAAAGGGTGGTTCAATGGCCATCTGAGGTGTCTGCTTCGGCGGGCGTCTCTCTTCTGATAAACTTTGTAGCGCCGATGGACCTTGAATCGGTGGCGACTCTGCTGTCCGGATCCTCTTTCGGGTCAGACGACCCCTATACGGTTGCCTGGCCCGAGAAAGATCAGGACGGGAGGGGTATCCACTGTGTCCTGGATCTGGGGGTGAAGAACCTCGGATATGCGGGTCGATCTTCTTTTTGTTAGGGTTCTAGGTGATGGCGGCTCTCCTCCCACCCGCGAACAATTCGGGGTTTCGGCTGACTAGGCCTTAAGCCCCGAGTTGTTCGAGGGTGAGAGAGGAGTCGACCGATCTCTGGAACCCAGGGCGCAGGCGGTGGTGGCTTTCCTGCCACCCGGGAATAATTTGGGGTTTTCGGCTGCCGAGGCTGTAAGCCCTAAGTTGTTCGCAGGTGAGAGTGGAGCTGACCGAGCCCTGTAGCCTTAAATCTTTTAAAGAGAAAATTTTCCGCCGAGTACTTTATCCGGTCCGACCCCTGTGTCTGGTTGCCAGCCTGGCACCGGATGACGTCAGCGGCCCACGTTTCGAGGACGTGGCGTGGTTTTCCAGGCACCCGCTACACGTCAATCGGTGAACAGTGATTGCAGAAATCGAGGAGTCATTTCTCCCCTCTATAAATGTTCCCTCCTCTCCCCCTATCGTTCCCTTCTTATTCGCCTCTTCCTTTTTCTAAAAAAAATCTCCCAATACCTCAGTCTTCGTCCCTACCGTTCGCTGTACCAGGCTCGTTCTTCCGAAGCGACCCCCGGTTTGTTGGTATGTTTGTTTTAGTTTAGGCACAGATGGATAGGGCTCAGTCTGGCTCGTCGGCGTCGACGTCTGGGGGGAACGCAAAACCCGCCTCTAGACCGACTTCGTGGGAGGAGTCCGATCTCGAGGGGGAGTCTGTAGGCGACGATCAGCCCGTGTATGAGGTGAAGCCGCTGCGGTCTCGAAGGTTTCTTGTTGTGGAGAGTAGTGATTCTGAGGAGGGGGACGGCAGTTCCGCCGAAGTTCAGATTCCAGGGCTGGTTCCTGGAGAGGAGGGGGGAGTCGAAGGGGCTCAGGTAGGAGGTCAGGGCGTGGGTTCGAGCTCCCTGCCGACGGGTCTGGGGCGATTATCTACCCCCTCCCTGGAACGGGCCAAGAAGAAAAAGAGGGCTTCGAAGAAGAAGGGGTCGAGGATAGGGGGCTCGAGTCAGGTGCCTGCTAACTTAAGGACAGGGTCATCTGTACAGCCTAAGCCGTTCCGTTGGTACCCCGACGATCTTTCTGATAAGGAGGCGTGTGGGGTCCAACCGTCGTCGCCGAGCCGGAAGAGGGTGATCGTGGACGCACTTCCGACCGTTCTGGAGGCAGGTAATTTGGAGGCTTTGCGGTCGGCGTACCATATAGGGTCCAGCTACGAGCTCATGCTGCCGAGCTCCACTCTTCGACCGACCGACCCTCTGCCGGATCGGTATTGCGTCTTCCCCGTGGATGCCTTTATCTCCGGTCTGAGGCTGCCTGTTCATCCCTTCGTCCGCGAGGTGTTGAACTGGGCGACCTTGGCGCCGTTGCAGTACGGACCCAATTCTTGGAAGCAGATCATCTGCTTCGTGTTGCTGTGCGAGGAACAGAGGGTACCTCTACGGTTAAATGTCTTCCGAGCGATGATGATGATCGGCTCGTCGGCTGAGGGTATCTACTACATTTTGCCCCGGGGCAAGGGGAAAGTTGTCCACGGTCATCCGGACTCCCCAGCTCTTAATAGACTTACTCTATATATATATATATATATATTATTTTTTTTTTGTTGTTTTTTTTTTGTGTGTGTGTGTGTGTGGGGGGGGGGGGGGGGGGGGGGGGGGGGGGGGGGGCAATATACACAATGCGCATGCATGGTGTACTTATATGGCATTGGGCGTAGCCATTGAATTAGAAGAGATGGGCGTCTCATAGCATGATCCTACAACAGTTACATGCCTCATATATATATAAAAGCATGGGCTCTAAAGTATATATGCAGATTGATTTACAATTTTAGTTTGACTTTTTAACATTTAGTTGCCCTAGCTCACCCTTTTTTGGGTTTTTTTTTTTCTTCCAAAAAGGCCACCCACAAATATACTAATTCCAAATAAGTCACCCACAACTCATTATTTCCAGATACGTCTACTCATAATGAGTTTACTCCAAAAAAGCCACTATGTTAGTTTTTGTTATTGTAACTATAGTTAACATTCAAACACGGTTACCAAATTACTCTTTTTTCTTCCAAACCATACGTGAAATCCTAACAAAACCCGACCCAAAACCTAACTAAATCCGACTCTAACTAAACCCAACTTGGAACCCTATCTAAACTCGATCTTCAATCTTAACTAAACCTGAAACCTTAATACTCTCTCTCTCTCTCTCTCTCTCTCTCTCTCTCTCTCTCCCCCCCCCCCCCTCTCTCCTCTGCCCCTCCACCTCCACTTCCGTCATTGACCATTTTCTCCCCACCCCTAGCCACCTGCTCCTTCACCTCTGTCGTCAACCACCCCCAACTGCCTCCTCATCGTCCGCCTCCGAGCTTCTTCTTTACACCCACAAACGCCTACTTGTCTACCCGTACATATTCTCCTTCGCATCCGCCTCTACTTCCATTCCCCCTTCCCTAAAGCTTTCTTTGCCCAGTCTAGATCTCACCTCTGTCGTAATTCTTCGCATTTCTCTCTAGTTCAAGTTGTGCTTCAACTTCATCTACGCTCCAACTTGAAGGGGAGTGTTGGAATATTTACCATATCTTTCATATTTAGTAATAAATTAAAATATAAGAGTTGTCATATTAGTTGATCAACATTCTATATGTGGTTGATTTATATTTATATCCATATTTGATTATATTAGGTTCGAATACTTTCTTTATGCCCAAGTTTTGTAAGTCTACAATCTATATGAAGACATCTTTGTTTCTCATTATGTATCTCAAGAAGATCAATAATATTCTCTCTTTACTTCAATATTTTATTCTACAATATTTTTAATTAATCACCAAAATTTGTTACATTATAATTTTCTTTTTTTAATTTACATTCATATGGACATGCACAAAGCACTATAGCAAAGTTCTTTTCTATATTCAGACTATGTGCAACGGAAACATTTTAAAAAAAGATCTTTTCTATATGAGTAATGCTAGAGCAACTACCAATTTCACTACATTTCTCTTCACTATCTTAGGTGGCACACTCCAATAAGTAGAGGAAGATAGAGTAGGTGGGAGAACTCTCCAATAGGAGTATGCCACCTAAGGTAGTGAAGAGAATGATAGAGAAATTGGTAGTGGCTGAAGCATTACTCTTTCTATATTACTTCTAAAATTAGGTGTAATTTTGTATACACTACTCTTTGAATTTCTGTATTAACATTTAAGATCTTAAAGATAGGAACAGATATACCCCCGGGATTACTAACATGACTGCCTCTATCTCTAATCTACTACTACTATAATGGGAGAAGGCCTTAGTGTAATTTGTCCTTAACCCAACCCGTGCAACGCACGTGCTGGTAGATTTTTTTTTTTGCCCTTTTCATTTCCCCAATTTTCTCCACGTGCACAGCACGTGTATAATACTAGTAATATTATAATGGGAGAAGGCCTTAGTGTCATTTGTATATCTATCAACGCCTGGGACGCACGTACATAATTGATATGAAGGAGGTTTTAGGTTCAAGTCCTCATTACGTCAGAGTTATTATTTTTAATTTTTTTTATTAAGACGTGCATTGTCCATGCATAACTAATATAAAAAAAGTCTCGGGTTCAGACTACGTCAAAATATTTACTTTAAAAAATATATATTTATTAAGACGGCATCACACGTGTAAATTACTAGTCTACCATAAGGAATATGCAAAAGCCATACATCTTGCTTTCATTTTAAAATAATATGATGTACGCAAACAATATATCTTAGATTAAGAAATAATATAAATATCGTTATAAAGCATTTGACATAGAAATAGAGAATTCTTAAACATAATTTACATACATGGCCTATAGGATCAATGCCAACATCATTTCCTTTCAACAGTTTCTCAGCTTACAATTGATGTAATTTTAGAGCACAGGAACTGATTTAGATCTAACACATGTTGAGAATCCAGTGCACCGGGGAGGCCATTCTGAGTGCAAAAATCAGCAAAGAATAGTAAAAGAAACACACCTGAGCGGTTGGGAAATAAGCTTGTTAATTTGATGTAACCAATTTCATTGCCATAACTGCAAGAGAAACAGCAAAGGTTAAAGAAAATTCAAATTCAGCAAAAGATTTCTCACTTCATAATTCATCAAAACTATCCCGGTTCAAATATGTATATCATAATGCAAACAAATGCAGTATATTTTCTCGAACTGGCAATTTTCACTAGTATACTCTACATTTAGTTGTGACTGGTAAGTTTCCTCAATTCTACTTTCTATTATATATCAAACTCACACTGCATCTTACCAAAATACCATGGGACATGGAATAGCTTCAAAATGAAAAAAAATCAAAAACATCTTAAAACCCTTTTTGCAAATACAGAAAACCAATCTTATTAAAGCAGGATCAGAAACTTCTCTAAGACAACCTATAAAAACAGAGATTCTGTCCACTGGATGGTATAAACTATAAATAAACCAGACCAATCACATGCTGTTAATTCATTCGTGATACATGGAAACCTAATCATCAGTTTAGTTCAAATATATATTAATTTACGAATACATGTCAGTGTTTTCCCTGACTACCCATTACAATCTCCTTAGAGCATCCACTATGGTTCATGCTATATTTGAGCTATTTGGATATTTGCTTTTAGAAAATAATCGCTTTCGCCACTATGGTAAAAGTTATAATTTGCAAAAAAAAATATTTAAATAATATAGACGGAATAACATCCTCCGTCTATTAAAAAAATAAAAAAATTTATTACGTAAACTGCCTGGACGGAAGAAGAAGTTCCGTTTGATAAAGAAAAATAAATAAAATTTCTCAAACGGTAGAAGATCCTCCATCTCAGATAATTTTAATTTAATTTTTTTATAAAAAAAAAACCAGCCGGAAGATCTTCTTCCGTCTGGGGTTTTAATTTTTTTATTTAAAAAAAATAATCCTCAGCCAGAAGAAGAACTTCCGTCTGAGTGTTTTATTTTTTTTTTTTAAAAAAAACTACTCAGCCAGAAGTTGTTCTTCCGTCTGAGTTGGTTTGGCATTTTTTAATTTATTTATTTGGGTGTTTTTGTCTTATAATTGATAGGTTAATTACTAGGATACCCTTGGTTCTAATCCACTGGCTATTTAACCCCTTGTTTCTAATCCACTCCACTGCCTATTTTAGGAATTCACAACTTCTATTTAAGTAAATTAAAAAAATAATAATAATAAATTAAAGGGCCGGAAGTACATCTTCCGTCTCTTTCCCAAAAAAAAAAATATATTAAAAACAAAATTATGAAGACGGAGTAACATCTTCCGTTTGTTATTTTTTTTAATCGGAAAGTTTTCCAATTCTTTAGACGGAAGATCTTCTTCCGTCTATACAATTTTGACCGGTCAAATTGTATAGACGGAAGATCTTCTACCGTCTATTCGATTTTTTAATTCCAAAGAAATCAAAATTTTTGATAGACGGAAGATCGTTTACCGTCTTCTATAATTTCCAAATGCTATTCTGCCCTGCTATATATGGCCGACTCCTGTTCACTACTCTGCTATAAACTAGGTTTATAGCAGACGATAGTGGCGTAAAATTTCCCAAAATTTCCATTTTTTAAGTAAATAGCCGACCATAGTGGATGCTCTTATGTGTGATCACTTGAATAGTGACATTAACCAAAAAGATTTCCAGATGCAACAAATCATCTGTTCTATAAAAAAAACAAAAACAAAAACAAAAAATTATTGTGTAGGATAAGAAATGTATAAATCAACTAATCTCCTAATGATCATTCTGACATAGGGTAAGAAAGAAGGAAGCCAACATTAACTAGAGAATTTACCCTCAGTAGTGCACCTTGACTTAATTTGAGCAGCATCCACCTTTCTTCAGTGCAGACACATCGTCTTTAATATTTATTCTCTCTCCTTTACTGGGAACAGCAGACGAGACATCAAGATCTGCCTCAACAGCCTTCTTGGTCACAATACGATAAATCTGAGCCAAAACCTCGGAAAAGGCATTCTCTACATTTTTCGATTCTAACGCCGACGTCTCCATGAAATACAGAGACTCCCTCTCGGCAAAAGATTTCCCATCTTCAGTTGAAACAGCAGTAAGATGGCGGAGATCACACTTGTTCCCAATGAGCATAACAACTATGTTGGGGTCTGTATGGTCCCTCAATTCTTTAAGCCAACGCTCAACGTTCTCGAATGTCACATGTCGAGTGACATCATAAACAAGCAATGCACCTACAGCTCCACGGTAGTAAGCACTAGTTATGGCACGGTACCTGCCTTAAACAGTAATGGTTAGGATACTGCAATAAGTAATCTACGCAAAATTTTGTGTCAATTGAAATGAGGATTATTGTGTCTGTATATTGTTGTCCCTTGGTTAATTCCATACATCATTTTCACTTATCAAACAAATACAGGAGAATAAAACTGATGAATAGGATTCAATTTTAAAATCCATTAAAGTTCAACATTAGAAAATAAAGTTAACGGGAGAATTTTGAAGAAACCCCTTGACTTCTAACATGAGCTTCAACTATGTGACCAACAAACTGGGGGAACCCCCAAATCAGCTGCTATTAACATACAATCAATTGCAAGTCCCTCAAATCAGTTAACTGCTAACAAATATGACAATTTATTTATAACTTGAGTAAAGGGAACCTCATACTTAGATGAGGTGATTTCCTCATATAGAGTAGTTGTACACACACGATCAAGCCTATTGTGGATGATCAGCATAATTTACATTAATTTGCATATCATAATACCCATGTCTGAAAAATCAAGTTGTTTGAATGTTTTTTGATCATGTTTCAGTTGGTTGCAAAATGAAAGTTTTTTTTCAATAATATAACAATTGGCACCATACGATGCATGGGTCAAAAGTCTCGAAATGATTTCATTTTTTGTTCTCATGCATCTTACATCATAAGAAACATGATGAACAGTATGAATCGCCTACATAGAGTCTTAGAGTGTAAGTGTGCAACTACTCAAATGAGGGAATTTCCTCCTATAAGTATGAGGCTCCCTTTCCTCAAATAACTTATAGTTTCATTGAAAGTTATCGTAAGCATGCACATAATTAGTAACTAATACATACATATCTTGTGCTACTTAACTATAATGGGCTACTACATACATGCATATCTTCTGCCCTTTTATTAGGATTGCGAATCTCAACCTCCTAATGTCTTCACTTAGATCCTAACTTAGTTTCCAAAAATGGCCTCATGTCAATTCAGATCAAAACTTCCATCCAAAATTAATCCTTTTCTTTCTAAAAATTCACTCATTCACTCCAATTAACCAAACCCTAGATCCCAAATCTAACGCAAATTCAAACACAGTAGAGGAACCAAAAAGCAGTCACCTTTCTTGGCCCGCAGTGTCCCAAATCTGAGCTTTGACGACTTTGGAGTCGACATTCAAGCTCCGAGTCGCGAACTCGACACCGATAGTCGACTTCGAGTCGAGGCTGAACTCGTTGCGAGTGAATCGAGAGAGGAGATTCGACTTCCCGACGCCGGAATCGCCGATGAGGACCAGTTTGAAGAGGTAGTCGTAGTCGTCGTCGGCCTTGTAAGCTCCCATTGCTGCTCTGTTCGGTTCTGGATCTGAATTGAAGATGAGAGAGATACAGGGAAAAGTTGAGATCTTGGTCGGCTTTCGGTGGACTCGATGAGGACTGAGAAGAAAACGGAGTTTGAAAGAGGAAAGTGGTACATTACGGTTTTGCCCCTCTTATGCGGTGGTTTGGTTTGAAGTTCAAAGGGTGTCTTGGACAATTCGAGTGCGGCGACTTTTGCTGCTGTGAATCTGTGATTGGACCCTGGTCGGATCCTCGAATTTTTTACCAGACATTCCCACTTTTTGTAAGCATGTACTAAACTATCCATGTTTGAAAAGTTAATAACAAAATATCCCGGTCGGTACCGGCAACGGGGTTAACGAGTTTAGAAGTATTCCTAACGTTAATCCGGTAACGTGATGATGTGGATACAACTTTTTTCCTCGAATGGGAATTTGGAGAAAAACTAATCAATATACTAACATTGACCCCTTTAACAGTAGTGTTTAAACCACACGCGTTAACGGGGTTAATATTTTTAGTTGGGACAGTTAACAGTAGTGTTTAAACCACACGCGTTAACGGGGTTAATGTTTTTAGTTGGGACAGTTTGGGGGGGGGGGGGGGGGGGGAGTTTTTCAAAGAGGAATGTAGTTAAAAATTCTTGAAGTATAGACTCGTTAACCCCGTTATACCAGGCGTGTTAACTCGACACTCGTTAATCCCGTTAACACGCCTGGTATAACGGGGTTAACGAGTCTATACTTCAAGAATTTTTAACTACATCCCTCTTTGAAAAACTCCCCCCCCCCCCCCCCCCCCCCCCCCCCCCCCGCCCCCCCCCCCCCCCCCGGTCCCAACTAAAAACGTTAACCCCGTTAACGCGTGTGGTTTAAACACTACCGTTAACGGGGTTAACGTTAGTATATTGGACTAGTTTTTCTCCAAATCCCCATTCGAGGGAAAAAGTTGTATCCACATCATCACGTTAACGGGGTTAACGCTAGGAATACCACCAGACTCGTTAACCCCGTTAACGACAGGGATGTTCTGGTATTAACTTTTCAAACAGGATTAACATGTGCAGTTATGTATACTTTTACCCGAAATTTTTAGTTCAAGTATGTATGACAAATATAGATGAAAGTTTTGTTTGCGAGCTACGAAGTTATCCATAATTCCACAATCCATGACCCATATCAAGTTGTATCAGTAAAGATGAGGCTTGAGATCAGTAATAGCAGCGTCGAATCTCATTTTTGTTTAGCTTCTAACAGTGCCTTTTCGTATAAGAAACGCAACATTCTACTTAGATTTTGGCATTTTACCTCTTATAGGAGCAAAGTTGGAGAACTCGTGTCAACAAAAGAGGGTTGATGCATGTTATATCTTGAATCTGATTTAACCGCACATGTAATATACATGTTTTATAAGACTTCTTCAATCCCTCAAGACTGTCACCAATTTCTAATGGTTCTTATAATTAGTACTCCATATATAGGTTAAAAAAAAGGTACATGCAATATGTGTTATAGCCACAAATAGAGTTTAACAATTCTCATTATAGTATAGATGATCTACAGAGTACTAGCAAATAAAAGCTACAGAAATGAAAAGAATGTTGCTGCTTTGCTTAATTTAGTATGATATCATTCTGTACATTGTCTGATCGTTCCAGATTTTTCCCTTCAAACTGCTGGAAAAATATCTTATCGACGATACAATAACGGATTGGAGCAAATAAAACATCAAATACATTTTATGTACAGATCATTTGGACCTTAGAATTACAAACCTCAGCTTAATGGTTAGATGGAACTATGGAAATTATAGTACACATCATATTTTCTCTTGTACAACTTTCTCGTATTATAAATAACCCCTTTCAAAATGCTTTGGTCTGTCGCAATCCAAATCTGTACACACTATATGCAAAATTTGAAGCCATAGGCAAACTCATGGTCCTGCCATTTGAAATTTGACTTCACATTTAGGTCAGATCCTGTAGTCCTGCGGATTAAATTGGAAGGAAAATTAACAATTTGTACGCAGTATTGGCATGTTAAAATCTGCTGTTATCAGAAGCAGTAAATACACTTGAAAATGGCAGATAACATCAATGCAGCCAACTTACTACTTAAGAACTAATAATAACATAAGCTGTAATAAGAAGGCAGACTGCGGGAAGCTGCTCTGCAAGAAGACCAAAACTTAAACCAAAGCACACAAATCAAGGTACCCAAAGAAGCAAACACAAATAATCTTTTATGGGTATATATGGATGCCAATGGAAATATAAAAAAATTGAACTCAAATCTTATGTTGAAGTTTACAAGTGGACCTTGTAAATAGGCCAAAGCAATTCACTATGATTTATATGATCTGAAATATCTAAAAGCAAATGCTTTTTAAATTTTAAGGTTAGGATCAAACACTTCCAAAGTGAGTGAATGCTTTCAGATGACAAGCTGATTACACAAGAGAGTATCCAAACCAATTATCATGACAACTAAGGAAACATAGAACAGGAGGTTTTAGAATATAAATAGCTCATGTCATTGTTTCAGATCTTGGCCAATACTGTGGAGCAGCTGTATTGGAAGTTTTCCTATCAATTCTTTCCTTTATCTGATATTGCTGATAAATGAAAGGAAAATACTCGATTAGAATAGCGAGTTTTGAACCATAGGCCATATCTCAATGTATTTGTTATAAATGTTGTTTTTCAAGCTTCCCAACATGATTGATAGTGTGGATTTGCAATATAAAGTGTACATTTTGCATCCTTCACTGGTATGATCAATGGTAAATAGCATCAAGAGTAATGTGCTTGGATGCTACAAAAGTTCTCAGTTCTGGTTTCATACACTGAACAAATTTCAAGAGATCTCATTTCTGGTCCCAAAAAATTTGAGTATCAATTTGTGCATTTAGCCTTGATACTCTTGTGGTTCAGTTTGAACCATTGCTATATGCTGATATTGACATGATGGGCTGACGATATTGTACTTTGAATATCATGAGTGACGAGGCAAATGTTTCCAAGTACAAATTCATACCGTTGAAATGCTGTAAGTCACATGATCTCTCATAATCTCATTTATGGATTAAATGATTAAAGACAGTCATAAAAGAGGTGTATGATGTCAATTGATATCTTCACGAGAACAAAGGTGCATGATATGAATAGGCCTTGTGTAAGTTCTGGAGGACATGAAAGTTGAGCAAAACTGGCACTGTATTTCCTTGTAAGTGAGTGATATATTGACATGCGTATTAGAGATCGGGTGTCACGTGTTTACTACTCTCTGGTTATGATGAGGGTATAATATTTCAAAAAGTATGCCAACAATGCAATTCTTCCCATATATGAACAGAGAAAATTGATGCATTACTAAAACTTATACAACAACAAAGCCATTTTCCCAACTAGTTGGGGTCGGCTACATGGGCTGCATGAATCCTGGTTTTCCAATCTGCTCGGTTTTGCACAATATCTTCTGTAAGGTCACAAGCTATCATATCTTTTTTCACCATTTCCACCCAAGTTAGTTTAGGTCTTCCTCTACCCCTAACTCTACCCTCAATACTTATCAAATCACTATTTCTAACGGGAGTACTACTAGGTCTACGTGTGAAATGTCCAAACCACCTGAGGCGATTCTCTTTTAACTTATCTTAGATTGGAGCTACCTTTAGCATGTCTCGTATATGCTCGTTTCTAATTCTATCCTTCATTGTTTTACCACATCCATCTTAGCATCCTCATCTCCGCTATACTCATTTTTTGGACATGTTGTTTCTTTGTTGCCCAACACTCTGCTCCATACATCATTGCTGGTCTAACAGCCGTCTTATAAAAAATTTCCTTCAACTTCAAAGATATACGTTTGTCACACAATATACCACTGACACTTCTCCACTTAAGCTACCTTGCTTGGATCCTATGTATAACATCTTCACAAATCTCCCCATCTCTTTGTATAATCGGGCTTAAATATCGAAAACGGTCTCTCTTTGGTATCTTTTGGCCATCCAGCTTCACTACTTCCTCAGTTGTGTTCCGAATATCACTAAAATTACACTACATATACTCTGTTTTAATTTTGCTTATCCTACTACATATACTCTGTTTTAGTTCTGCTTATCATAATAAAGCCTTTAGCTTCCAAAGTTTCTCTTCACAATTCTAATTTAGCATTGACTCCTGCTCTAGTCTCATCCGCTAAGACGATGTCATCGGCAAAAAGCATTTTATATTAAAACTTATAAAATGATAAAAAACTGAATTCAAGACTAATAATACTTCAAAGTTAACTTAGAATAATAGAAATATGAGATGAATTTCCTACCTTTAGTTTTGAAACATTGCACAGGATAGTATCAGATCAAGTATACTCATTCGGAATGTCCATATCATCAAGGATAACATATTTTGCAGCTCCATTTGAAGTTGTGGAATCAATTTCACCATTTTCATTTGTGCGGCCTTTCTTCAGTTTTTGATACCTGAAAATGATGGCACATACAAATTATGCACAAGTGCCTAATCAATCAGTAAAAAAAATAGTAGACTATACAGGTGAATATTATTCTAAGATTAAATCCTAAACATCATAGTAAAGAACATACTTTTGAGTTTTGACTTAAAAAATAAATATTGACATAACACAAAGAAAAAGAAAACATTTTTCAAATAATCACAAGAAGTATATGGTCACTTACTTGTACCAGTTAAACAAACCAACTCCAACCATTATCGTGAATAGCCCAATTCCCTTCAACAAGGTAAATTGATCATGGAAGTAAAACACAGCAACCTAGATGAAAAAATAACCTTGCTTAGTTTCCATATATATATATATATATATATATGGGAAAACATATTACTGTATCTCAAAAACATGTCCAATAATGTAGACAAGAAAAGAAAAAAAATACAATCCAGCTAAATGCACTATGGTAAGCGGTGAAAGGTATTGGAAGTGAAGCTTGTAGAATGAGGTCGGTCAGAGTTACAGGTAGTAATAAATCACAACAGTCTGAAACTAGCAACTGAATAAAATAAAGAAGCTGAACAACAACCAAATAAAGCAAGATAAGTAAAAGGAGATGCTTAATCAAACATTTTCAACAAATTAAAACTGAATCAGAGGAAATTTCCATTATAGAAATTTCCAAAAACAAATAATTTAGCATTACAGATTCATTAAACATCTTACAGTGGCACCATTAAGAGCACTCATCTTCATCCATATTCATGAAAAAATGCATGAGTTGAGAAGCAAGGTAATGTTAATGGATGAATCTGTATGTAATTATTAATTATCATTAATACCAAAATATTTGCAAAACAGATGCATTACACAGCATGTTAATTTACAAAGTCAATGTGCGAAAAACAGTCCATAGTAACCAAATACACAGGGGAAAAAACACTATAAATGAAACTGAAATGGTCTCACAACAGATGATAGAAGGCAAAGAACCAAGTGGTAAATGCATTAACAAAACCTTCTCACAATATGTTACTAAAAGTAAATAGTTCGCACACTTGTATAAATACAGTGTTTATTTTTTCTCTTTTGCTATTAGAACTATTTAAACAACTGGGATTAAACTTCTCTGCTACGAAATGTGAACCCACAACATTTATATCCTTCCTTTTCTTTAGTACATATTGCTTCTGCGGTCTGTTATACAGATATAAAAAAGGTTACTTTTGCTTCTGCCGGCTGTTATACAGATATAAAAAAAGTTACTTTTACTTTTGAACCCACTACAGACGGCAGAAGCAATATGTACTAAAGAAAAGGAAGGATAAAAACAAATCAAGATGAACAAACATGCATAGAAAAGAAAATTTACCACAATAGTGACAGCTTCCTTGACAATACCAGTTACTGTTACTGTCACCGCACTAGTTGCTGAAACAAGTATATATTCTGTCAAAACCTGCAAGTAAAGAAATATAAAAACAATTATTGTACAATACATTTCACTAACATACAGACAATAACACCAAGAGATGAAAAAATATGACAGCGGAATTCAGTATACAAGTCTCACCATAAAAAATGCTAAAGCTCCACCCAAAAGCATTAATAGGCAACTTTTGATTATGTGGCTTGAATTGTCAAAGTAGTTGTTTTTGTTGAGATCATGCCACGGATCAAGCATAAGTGAGAAGATTGCAGTAGCTATTGTCATTACAGGAGTAACATAGCTCATAAGAGTGATGGGATTCTTTAAACCTGCAAAAGATACAATTACAACTTATTTAACTTCCGTAATTGTAGTAGCATATTGCAAATTGCAATGCATTCAAGCTAGATAGTTGGCACAACCAACATATTATAACACCTTGATATATCTCAATCTGGTAAGGATAACATCAAACATAAGCATTGATGTTATCTATGTGCAGAGTGTAATCATATACAAAACCACTATAACTTCTATATTAAAACTAATAGGTGAAAGGAACTTCATGGGAGAGGGTAAGACAAATCATTTGAGACAGAGTCCACGAGTTTAAAGCATGTCACCACCAGACACCACGGGTTTTACTTTCTCCGAAGGAGTAACAGTTAAGAAGTCACCTTCTATTCAACACAAGCGTTCATAAACAGGTAAATGTGAGCTCTATGTCAGTCTTAAAAAGTTAAAATCATAAGAAAATGATGTGTTGCTTACCATATGCCTCTTTCTTCAAGTTTTATCGACGTATCACATGAAAAGGGAAAGAAAAACCAAGATTTAGGTAAGGAAGAAAACTACCAGCAAATAATATCAATTTTCCAATCACTGAAGTATGGAACATAGTATTAAGATTTTTGGAGCTAAAAGGGTAACTAAGTAGATTAATAAATAAAATTGTGACAAACCTGCAAAAGAATTTGAGTCATGGACCATCGGAATCCTGACATAACAGCAGCAAGCATGACAAAAAGGAATCCCCGTAATTCAAATTCTGTCTCCCTGGCAACTAACACATTTATATAGGTCAGCACATAATCCGATAGTTCTAAAATATTAAAAAAACATCTAGAACAAATTTGTAATTGAAACACATGAAAGATTGCCGTATATATGGCAACCATTTAAGAACAGAAATTATGTTTGTGGATATTGCCTCGTATATGGAAACCATACAGAAATTTGATTGAAAAGCAAAATAAATGTCAAATATAAGGAGAGTGAAGTAAACCTAGACTACCTATGGCAACAGTTAGTATTGAAGAACCTCGAGACACAATATTTTATCAATTAGAGTAAATAAAACTTTAATTTTACACACACACACACACAAACATTAAATGGAACATTAATGTATAATAGAGAAATATATGAAATTGCCCATAATAATTATTTCAACTTTTTTGTTTCTGTTTTTTATTCAGTTGAAAATAATATATTTAATTTGAAATTTGTCAAGAAATTTAACATGAGCAGTTTAAAGATAGAAGAAGTCCTTGGATGCAAGCATGAGGCTGCAAGACTCCACCACAACAACACATAAAAAATTTCGAACTTTTACTTCTAAATAGGTAGTGTTATGGCGGTGCATGTCTCAGACACATCTGACATGACCGTTGCCGGACCTATGTAGAAGGGTGTGGGGTCAGCTGACCCACACCATTTTAAAAATAAGTTCGAAAACTAATTTTAGGTCTTGTAATTTTAATTTTGAGAAGGGTTTAAATACAAACTTGATCACACATTTCTCACTAATTAACTTTTTGCGACTAAATTAAGGAAAATTTTGATTACGCCCTAAATTTGTTCACTTTTCTTCTCCTAGAGTTTTGACTATTTCTTATATGCTTCAAAACCCCAAACTCTATCAAAAAAATTCTACGATCCCTTTCCACTATAAATATTATGTTTTGAGATAAATGTCTCCTTGTTGAATTATTCTTTACATGTACTACTTTTATTTAAAATAAAATTCTCATTTTGAAATGTATTTTATGAATGAAACATTAACTTTTCTTCTAAGATAAATATTTTTCTTTCTTGGCTTAAGATGTTCTCTCTTTTTGTAAAAAAAAAATTAAATAAAAAAAGCAATTATTTTTCTCGTCAAATTTCTATATAATTTAATCTCAATTTTTTCTCTTGGTCATTTACTCATGGTCATGGACCCATCTAAAAGAAAGAAAACATGATCGCCTGTTTCTCTCTCTTATCACATATTTAAATTGCTATTGTAGCATCTACATGTGTGTGTATGTCTGTCTGTCTGTGTGTGTGTACTTTATCTAGTTACAAATGCTCTTTCAACCACAACAGTAGGTTATGGATATCGTTCATATTTCTAGGTAATACTGACCCAGTTAATGAGTATGTGTGTCGTGTTATAAGAGCATCTGTAGTCGTCGATTGCTATTTTTGGGTATTTGGCAAATGGAAACTGTTAAAATGGGTTTGCGACGTAGTCGTCGATTGCCAAAATTGGGTATTCGTAAATTTTCAAATCTCAGACGAAAGACAAATTATCGTCTGAAGAAAAAAAAATCAAATTTAAAAAAAAAATTGGAACGGACGGGAAATCTTTTCCCATCCATCAATTTTTTTTAAAAAAAAAAAACCAAAAAAGCCATGGACGGAAATCCTTCCCTCGTCCATAACTTCAGGTAGGTTTTGTTTTTATTTTTTAAAATGTATGGACGAAAATCGATTTCCCGTCTCTACCATTTTTTTAAAAAATTTCGATCGGACGAAAAATTAAATTCCGTCCGATACTTCACTGTTTTGCCAAATTCTCTCTGACGAAATTTTTTCCCATCCGATGTGACAGACGATAAACCCTTTTTCGTTTGCTATATTTTCCAAAATCACAAATCGTCTGCCAAATTTGGCCGGTCACTGTTCACCAAAAACCCAAATTTTGGGTTTTTGGCCAACGACTACAGCATCTTCATTCTCACTTTTTGGAAAATTTGGGAATTTGGAAGACGACTACAGATGCTCTAAGGTCTCAAATCGCCAGTTTCAGGTCTGGCTTAAAAGAACAGTCAGTATGTCTAAATATCCATGCAAATAATGCACATTATCATGCTTATAACATCTCACTGTGTTATGTGGCATTGCAGCTTCAAGCATTAGTAGAACTATCACAACAATTAACTGTGGCATTTCGAAGTACAAATTATTCTGTACAGAATTAGTTCAGGAAAATAGAACATGTACATAAGTCATAATGTACAGATAAAGACACGTGCATGCTCAAAAATGTAGTATCAGTTAAAAAGTTTGTTTGCAAATTTCATCTTCACTTTGAGGAATTTGAGAAATTAACAAAAGAGAACTCAAGTCCATTAGAGAGATGCCACATTTTAAAACTTGCCACTACAAACATTACTGAAAGAATTTGTCTTCCGATACTTAGGGCGCTAACGGCATGGTCTACTTTATATTCATTCATTTAAACTATAGCTATGAAATTAAGCCAGAAATTAACAAAGGATAACTCAAGTCGATTAGCAAATGTACCTGTTAAAAGAACTCCAACGGAGATGACTAATATGATACCTAGAAGCTTAAAACTTGGAGTCTCCAACCTTTCAAAATAAAAAAGATATGTCAAAATGCTATTAATTAAGAGTTATACAGATAATCTTATAGAAATATTAAGAATCTACAGGACTAAATCAATTATGACTGCAGTCACAAAAAAAAGTAGTCATATAACACCACAAAAGGATGATAGGTAAACGAAATAGAGGGAAAAGATCACAATAAAATACCGTAACAACTCAGAGATTTAAACCAATGCATAAATTAATTAACCAAGAAGGAATATTCTATATGAATGATTTACATGTCCCAACTAAACATAAAAAATGAGTCTTGCAAAACAGCACCTTATGTGAACATCTCCATACAAGGAGAGATACACATCAAATCAAGCAAAAGCCAGAAAAAGGTCTAGGTTGGTAATGGAGGTTAAATGGGTCATTGATGATTAACTCTGTTCTCTTACATATTGATGCATGGTTCAAGCTCCCAGGAGGAATTGCACGAATCTTGAAGTACAACAAACACAGATGTGAATGTGTCATTCTACATAAAATAGATCTAAGTGGTGTAATGGACGACGTTAAACCAACTCTACCAACTGGGTTATAAGGACAATTGCTGCTGACAACTTGGACCAAGATAGAGGTAACCATAAACTGTGGTATACTACCAGATCTTATGCGGTTATTTCCTAATTCTCGGTCATTCTATAATATAATTAAATTTCTCTCTTGGTAGTACGTGATTCCAAATAGCATTAACTTGTTCCTCAAGTGGAAGCGCAGTTATAAAAGGAAAAGGGATTATAGATATAACTTTGTGATGCATGTTGATACGTGCCACCATATTAGCAGGGAGTGGATACATGGATGGACTTAGTTTGTTTGTTTGTTTGTTGCACTTAATAAGGGATGGACTTAGACTAGCTTAGTTTGTTTGTTTGTTGCACTTAATAAGCCCATGAAGTGCTGATCTTTATCTTTAGTGGGGTAGTTGTGTTTTCCTAATTCCTAGCATTGTCTGTTACTCTTTCTAGCACTGTAAGACTATTATATATAGTCTGGAAATATCCTGAATAAAGGGCTTCCTCTACTTCTCCATCTTCTCTTCTATCCAATTTAAACATATCACTGATAGTATCAGAGCCGGTTCCGACCATACACACTCGCGGCAAAACAAATGTGGAATCCCGCAATGAGGTCAACGAAATCTTAGCACGACATGAGTCGAGCTTTGATCAGGTTAACGCTACCTTACAAACAGTGTTAACCAAGCTTCAAGCACAACCGGCCTCCCAGAGCCTACACATCAGCCACCCCGAAATCAACCCATTTGCCCCTGGAGAATCCTCACATTCACCATCTTGACCATCTGCTGCTCGTTTTGACACCAACAATAACAACCATCATCAACACCTCAAATTGTCATTCCCAAGGTTCAACGGAGAGGACCCAACTGGCTGGAACCCAACTGGCTGGGTCTACAAGGCAGAGCAATATTTTGATTTCAAAAAGGTTGCAACTGACCAACAAGTTCAGCTAGCATCCTTCCATCTAGAAGGCATTGCCCTACAAGGGCACCGGTGGTTGACGAAATTTCGCGGACCACTTACAAGGGATGAGTTCACCAAAGCTGTCCTCTCCGTTTTAGTCCAACCGATTATGAAGACCCGTCGGTAGCTTTAACTTGGCTCAAACAAACTTCAATTGTAGCAGCTTACCAAGAAGCTTTCGAAAAGCTTTCCCACCAAGTGGATGGCCTGTCAGAAAGTTTTCTCATTGGTTGTTTTATTGCAAAACTATGAGATGACATTCGCCTCGATGTAAAAATTAAACAACCCAGCACATTGGCGGATGCGATAGGAGTCGCTAGGCTTATCGAGGAACGAAATCAGTTACAAAAGAAACTATGTCAACCATTTCGCTCCCCACCAGCTTCAGTACCACCAAAGGCGAACCCCAACCCAACAGCGGGAATACTTGGCCCTCCCCCGAACCAGCGTGTGAATTCAAGTTCCTACTCTACTCCCACAACATTCCGTCGAACCACCAACCAAGAGGCACAAGAACGTCGGGAGAAGAGATTATGTTACTATTGTGATGAGAAGTTCATTACGGGTCATCGCTGCGAACGTCCACAATTATTCATGATTGAAGATTCACCACATCCAAGCTCTTGTGATGACATCAACGCCCAACAAGAGCCAATGTGTGAGATTTCTTTCCATGCAATTGTAGGAGCCAATCATCCACAAATAATGTGCATCCTGGAAAAGCTGAAAAACAAGTATATAACCGTGCTAATCGACGGTGGCAGCACTCATAACTTCATCGATCAAGCCACAATCACTAAGTATGGGTTACTAGTAGTTCAGGACAAGAAGTTTCCAGTTATGGTGGCCAACCGAGAGAGAATAGAATGTGTTGGGTAGTGTCAAGCGCTCATCATTACCATCCAAGGCCATTCTGTTACAGCGGACTACTATGTCCTTCCTGTCGCAGCTTGCCAACTGGTTTTAGGCGTACAATGGCTCGAAACTCTCAGACCCATCGAGACAGATTATAAGAAATTAACCATGACCTTCAAGGTGGGAGGAATTTCCCACACTTTCCAGGGACAGAAGCATGCCAACATTGAAGCTTTCTAAGCAGTTAAAATCCCAGATTATGCCTGATTAATCCCCGATTAATCACTAATCGAAAGCTAAGCGATTATTTTTTTAGCGATATATGATATTTCAATAGTTAGCGATTTAATCGGGCATAATCGGCCGATTAATGGTTAATCGGTCGATTTTAAGTGACCAATTAAATCTCCTCTAATTTTCATGCTCATTTGCATTATTTGGGCTCAATTTGGCCCAAACTCAAATCCAAATCCAAAATTCAAACCCCTTCTGGTCCTTGCGCAAACCCAAATCCGACATGTCGCCACGCTCTTTTTCCTTGCGCAAACCCAAACCCAAACTGATTCACTTCTTCTTCCTCGAGCAAACCCAAACCTGACCCGTCGTCGCTCCCCCTGCGCCATCGCATACTTGACCCGGCCCACATCTACTGCACTTCCTTCTCCTTTTGCTACTCGAGCTGCTCCACCTCCCTGATTGTTTTTGTTTGATGGAACCGACCAGCAAACCTGATCCGACCCACATCCAGAATCAAAACTCAGCTCAAACCTAGTACTCTTTTCGTTTTCCCTATAACTATACATTCCTATTTGATAATCTAAAATAGTTTTATGCTAGGATTTCGGGTTGCTACCTAATGAGGATATATATATATATAAATAGGAATGTATAGTTGTAGAGAAAAAGAATATATATATATATATATATATATATATAACAATTTTTTCGATTTAATCCCTAATAATTTTCCGATTAACCAATTAATCACTAATCACTCCTAGACCAATTAGTTCAAAAAACCGATTTTAACTGCCTAGGAAGCTTTAATGGAAAAGGAGTTCAGTAGCCTACAAGGTACAGAGTTTTTCTTCCAAATCATTCCATCTGTTAATAGCACCCAACCAAACTCGTATCCACCTGACATCGTCTGTCTCCGAGCCAACTTTTCCCAAGTATTCAAACCACCCACCAGCTTGCCTCCAAGGCGGTCACATGACCATCACATTCCATTGCAGCCAAATGCAGAACTTGTGAGTGTGCGGCCATATCAATACCCTTACCACCAAAAAACTGTAATAGAAAAGATGGTGAAGGAGCTCCTGCAGTCTGGTTTGATAAGGCCTGGTAATAGCCCATTCTCATCACCGATTCTACTAGTGAAGAAGACGGACGGTGATTGGCGGTTTTGCGTAGACTACCGAGCCTTGAACAACATAACCGTCAAGGATAAAAACCCAATCCCTGTGATCGACGAGCTCCTAGATGAGCTTCACGGGGCCTAAATCTTCTCCAAATTAGACTTACGGGCTGGTTATCACCAGATTCGAGTGCAAGAGGAAGAAATTCCGAAAACGGTTTTTCGAACACATGAAGGGCATTACAAATTCATTGTGATGTCATTTGGCCTCACCAACGCACTTGCAACCTTCCAAAGTCTCATGAATGACCTCTTCCGCCCCTATCTTCGGAAGTTTATTTTGGTCTTCCAAAACCCAATCCTGTGATCGACGAGCTCCTAGATGAGCTTCACGGGGCCTCAATCTTCTCCAAATTAGACTTACGGGCTGGTTATCACTAGATTCAAGTGCAAGAGGAAGAAATTCCGAAAACGGTTTTTCGAACACATGAAGGGCATTACAAATTCATTGTGATGTCATTTGGCCTCACCAACACACTTGCAACCTTCCAAAGTCTCATGAATGACCTCTTCCGCCCCTATCTTCGGAAGTTTATTTTGGTCTTCATTGACGATATTTTGATGTACTCTCAATCCTGGGAAGATCATCTTTCACATCTGCAAACGGTATTAACAATCTTAACAACTAATAGTTTGTTTGCAAAAGAATCAAAATGCAAGTTTGGAGTTTCACAAGTCGACTACTTAGGCCACATTATTTCAGAACAAGGAGTGGCAGTTTATCCAACCAAAATACAAGCAGTCCTTGGGTAGCCTACACCAACAACAACAAAAGGAGTACACGGCTTCCTCGGTTTAGCAGGCTACTATCGAAAGTTCATTCGTAATTATGGATGTATAGCTGCTCCTCTATATTAACTCTTGTCCAATGTAGGATTTTAAATGGAACGAGGCCACCGAGATAGCCTTCAAACAATTTAAAAGGGCGTTGACATCACCATCATTTCTGTCTTCTAGATTTCTCTCAACGATTTATGATCGAATGCGATGCACGTGGAATTGGAATTGGTGCAACATCACATATTCAACCATGAACAACATGCCAATTAAAATTTTGTAAGTCGATATGAAAGTCCTAACATGATTTCCGTTGGATTCATCAAACAATAAATTAAAACAATACAAGAGAGTAGAAGAACACCCACCTTAAAGTAGGAATCTTTGAAAAATCGAAAAAAGCTCTCCTCTTCCAAAACTATGGATCAACTCCTCCAAACAAGAAAGAAAATCACCAAAATATAGCAAATATAAGAGTAGCTAAAAATCCTTTGTTCACGCTCTCTTTTATGTAGCCATGTTCTGGGAAATTAGGGGTTTAATCACAGTTTTGCACCTTTCCAGCACAATCGGCTAGTAGCATATTTCAGTGAGGCTTTGAAGGGATCGGCCTTGGCCTTGTTCACTTACAAGAAAGAAATGTTGGATATCGTCAAATCCAATCAAAAATGGCATCCTTATTTACTCAGGAAACCATTTACAGTCTGCACCGACCAAAAAAGTCTAAAATACTTGCTTGAGGAACGGATCACTACTCCAGCGCAAACCCGATGGCTTCTAAAGATACTTGGTTATGATTATGAAATTGAGTATAAAGGGGATCCGAAAATCAAGGTGCAAACTCTTTATCCCGTGTAGTGGAATTTCAATTCTTATCCATCTCGATGCCATAAGCAGATTGGTGGCCGATTCTACAAAAAGAAGTCCACCAGGATCCCGTCCATGAAGACTTGAGCAAACCACAATCACACCACCAACTGATCCAACGAGATGAAGTTTGGTTAAAAAATGACAAAGTCTACTTGAGCCTCACCTCAACTTTGATTCAAAAGGTGCTTACAGACTGCCACTCTTCACCCACCGGAGGGCATTTCGGGTACCATAAAACTCACTCTCGCATTAAGCATAGCTTCTTCTGGTCTAATATGCGTCGGTGGGTGAAGAAATTTTTGCAACAATGCGATACCTGTCAACGGTACAAGACCGATTGTATGAAGTTTGCTGGGTTACTTCAACCACTGCCAGTCCCTACTCAAATGTGGACCGAAGTTTCGATGGACTTTATCGAGGGATTACCACCATCTAATGGACATACTGTCATCATGGTAATTGTCGATCGATTAACGAAGTATGCCCACTTCGTAGCATTGAAACACCCGTTTACTGCAGTCACCGTCGCTAAGGCATTTGTTGCCAATGTGGTTCGTCTCCATGGCATTCCAACATCAATTGTCAGCAATCATGACAAGGTGTTTATCAGCTCTTTTTTGGTGAGTATTGTTCCAGTTGTAGGGAACCAAACTTTGCATGAGTTCAAGTTACCACCCATAGTCTGCCGGCCAATCCGAGATAGTAAATCGCACAGTGGAGCAATATTTACGGTGTTTTGCAGGTGACCAACCGCGGAAGTGGCTTGAATGGATTTCTTGGGCTAAGTTTAGCTATAACACAAAAATTCATTCCTCCACCAAAATGACACCCTTCGAGGTCGTTTACGGCATCCACCTCCAAGCCTATTGGCTTATGTTCCGGGTACATCCTGCTAAGGTTTCTTTCGTTGTCGGAGACTGTGCATTTGAAACTTCAACTATATCGTCAGACTTATGTGGTTTTTCGAAATTCAATGAAGCTTGCCCCCCGTTTTTGTGGTCCATATCAAATAATTGAGAAGGTGGGTATGGTGGCATATAGATTGGCTCTTCCTTCTGGTTCTCAAATCCATAATGTGTTCCATGTTAGTTAGTTACGGAAGCATTTGGGACCAGTCACTCCGGCCTCCACTCAACTTCCGCCAATTACAGATGACTCTACCATTCTTCCACAACCTGAAGCTATCCTAGACCGTCATGTCATTCGCAAAGGTAAATACCGTCCGAAGTCTGAGGTCTTAGTAAAATGGAAGGGAGCTCAAGTAGAAGATGCTACCTGGAAAAAGAGTGGCGCTTTGCCAAGTCATATCCCGATTTTATCCTTGCGGACAAGGATCCTTAAGCGGGGAGGAATGATACGTGCCACCATATTCAACTGCATTAGCAGGGAGTGGATACATGGATGGACTTAGTCTAGCTTTGTTTGTTTGTTTGTTGCACTTAATAAGCCCTTGAAGTGCTGATCTTTAGCTTTAGTGGGGTAGTTGTGTTTTCCTAATTCCTAGCATTGTTTCTTACTCTTTCTACACTGTAAGACTATTATATATAGTCTGGAAATATCCTAAATAAAGGGTAATTCATAAAACCCAAAATCCTTCCTCTACTTCTTCTCTTCTATCCAATTTAAACATATGACATGTGTGACGAGAACCATAGTGTGGCTACTGTTTTGATACCTAGTACGCTAAGAAGCACCTCTACGCACACACCTGCACGAACACGATGAGACACGAGACATCAACACACTTGCATGGACACACTGGCACAGATAATAGATATGATTTTGAGATACATGTATCACGAGCAGCATAGTGTGGCTATTGTTTTTATACCTAGTAAGCTAAGAAGCACCTCTACGGACACACTTGCATGGACATGATGCAACACGAGACATCGATACAATAATTTTTTTTGAAAACCATACTAGAATAGAAAGTGCCATGTCAGATTCTAGTGTCCGACACAACACTACTACGAATCACAAGTGTTCAGGATTCATAGCTAGTACCTGAGACATTCCATTAGGGATATTTCCTATAAATAAGATCCATAGGAATTCTAAGGTGGGTCATCGCATGAAAGATCTGAAACGTTCATTTTAATCTACATGCCTAAAGTAGTATGAAAATAAGCAATGTAAATAATATAGGCAAATAAATGATAGAGACGTGCACTCGTGTGGACACACGCAGAGTGAGAGAGAGATGAGAAGATTTTGGTGTAGAGTAATCTTTTGGGTCTAGCTTTGCGTTTGAGGATCTATAAAGCTGGCTCCTTTACCAATTAATTTTTTGTCTTACACTTTGTGAGTCGCTAATAGTTCTTGTAATGCTCTTGACTCTTCCGCTAACAGTATTTCCTTGAACCATAAGAGAGGATACCATGTTTCTATGGAGCTTCAGGACATCAACTTCTTAAATTCCATATCACTCTTAAGAATTATATTAGGAGATCAGAGCTAACGTCACCTCAGACATGCTTGGAACGAAGACTCCTACAAGTATGCTACAATATTTATGAAAACCCATTTCTTTGTGGACAGTAAGCAAATTTCTGAATATAGTAAGGCAAGATGAAAGACTTGATGATCTAACGAGGGTCCTGAAAGGCTCTACTTGGCAAGGAGAAGGAAAGGTGAAGGATCAAGACTAGGAGAGATAAGTGATGCGGACAAGCTAGATAGTTACAAGCCTGCCTACCTTCAAATAAGTTAAAATTGGCATCTTCCTTAGCCAGTCAGCCCTACAGTTCCCGAGAAAGTCAATAAGTCCATGCAGAAGTTTCAATTGAAGAAACATACCCTTGTTTAGCATCAACGAAGTCTCAACAAACAAAGTTCAATATTCATAAACATAGTAAGCTTATTATATTGAATTTTCTTAATCCATAGAAGAACAGACCAGGTGCCGTAGACGTTCTTTTGCGTTATGGGCTGATCATACATTTTGTGTCTATGCAAAAGGATCATACTGGGAAATCTTAACTATTATAATCCAAAAATAACTTTGATAGATGGTCTATGCAGTAAAATTTGCTTGATATGTCGCTATTAATGGCTAAGTAAGCCTAAGGTTAAAGGTCAAAGGTAATACCAACATAGTAATTAACTCTTTGTTGAAAACTATTAAATATTAGGCCCAAAGCTTCTTTCAAACAGGTTTCCGCTGTCTCCATTTATTCGTTTTTGGCTCATATGAATGGGTGACACAAGCTTTGTCCCACGAGCCCACGTTACAGCCCATCTTACAGTTGCAATTTACACCGGCCATCTTCATTTCTTTTATATAAACTATGAATTTCTATCTGCCGAACAGACTTTCCTCGCACACTTCTTCCTTGTCGAAAATATTTTCACACACATAGTTATGCAAATGTCACTAGCGAATCAAGATCTCCCACTTAACAATGTGCTGAATAAGCTTTGGTTAACAAGTTCAGATGAATGATTGGCAAATGGCATTCATCACCGGTAAATGGTAATTCGAAAAAGAAGTTGGATGCATGCATTTTCAATGCTTTTATCTACAATATTAAAAATGTGATTTTCTAGAAGAAAAATACCCTAAAATAACCTTAAAAAGAGACAATTTTTCCAGTCAAATAGCTACAAAGAATATAAAGGAAACAAAAGTGTTTTTCTTCCAAATAAATATAAACCATGTAAGCCCAACCTACAATCATAACCAAAACGGTCGCAACTTTGAATTATTAATTTGCCTTAAAAACTTCAGTTTTCTTGGGTTTAATATAATCATTTCATCTTTCACTGCTAAAAAAATGTTACTGTAATCAAACTCACCTGAATGCAAAAGCAAACACCAGGAGGAATATCGGAGAAGCAGATTTACACTGCAAAATGAAAGTAAAATTAACAAAAGTAACAACACAAACTCACAAAACTAAACTAAACCCTCAATCAATAATTCAAATTAGAAACTCCAAACTTGTCACAAATGAACCAACCATTGTAGCGAACGTCACGGTTATGAACACCAAAGAAGCATTGCTCAAGTTTATGTCCAGTGCCGTCCCCAGTGCCGTAGGCACAACTGCAAAAATCCAACCATAAACTAAGAAAACAACACCTAAATTTCCAATTCAAAAACTCCCCAGTTTTAAAAGTTAAACTCTACCTCTAAGAAAGTAATCCTTCCATGTCATTGTCGGCCCCCTCACACTCTCACACCACCGCGACTGAACACAGATAATCACATTTGAAAGAACAGCTTGCATTCCAAAATGCACAGTGTTCATCATCAACGGAGCTGGGAATTTCCCCAAATGATCCCCTAACAATGTCTTATTATATCTAACCAAAATAAAAATCTACTCATTACAAAAGTCAACTCAAAAACATAAATTAAAAATTTTCGAGATCGATTACTTACATAGTCAACAGAGTACTGAATGTGTACCAAACCAAAACGAAGAACAGAGTCTTCAACACCAATCCAACCGAAACCGGACTCAACGAAGACGGCAGCGACGAACACTCCAAGGATTCCAACTTCTCGACGGAATCACTGGTGCGAATCCCGTTCCCAATCTCGATATCCATCGACTTCCGGCTCACATTCGTTACTAAGTCGGTCAGATGCATGCTCCGCTGTCGGAACTCGTTAGATCTAGGGCTCTCCGACTCCAAACTCGCAACCGACGGCTCAGATCTCCCAAGAAGCGGCAGATCGAACTCACCCGCATCATCTTCTTCTTCTTCTGCTTTGGATGAGTTGGCGGCGGTGCCGTCGCCGCACCAGCGCGAGAAGGACGGCTCGCGTTTGAGCGTGGGATTCGGAATCTGGACGGAGATTCGGGAAGATTCGGATTCGGATTCTTCCATGTGGGTTTTAGGTGAGGAGTCGTCGGAGAGGAAAGGGGGTGGAAGTTGATTTGATGTTTTTCGGGAGGGCTTTTTTGTAAATTTGGATGGAGAGGTCCGGCTTTGTTTGATGCTTTGCTAAATATGGCGGTTTAGTTGAGTTGTTGTAGATCGTCGTTACTAACTATCGGGATTTGGGTACGTAGCTTGAAATAGAAGAAATAGAGACACAGCTGAGCTGGCTTAGCTACAAGTAAAGCGACGTCTATATGAATTGGAGACAGTTTATTTGCACGTGCATTGAACATGTTCGATGATTTGATCAGTGGGGATTGAGGCGGTCTTAGTATTTAGCCGAGTACTGATGAAACGGCTGTATGCAACTTGGTTGTGGATCTTATTTGGTTTGCGTTATGTTTTATTCTTCGATATATGTGTTGGTTATTTGGTGTTTTGTTACTTGGAGTTCTTGGTCTAGATCCATAAAAAAAAATTAGTTGCCAATTTGTTTATTGAGTATAAGAGCATCCATTCTCGTTTTTGCCAAAATTGACAATTTGGCAAAGTGAGAGGTTTTCCCTTCTCTGAGAGAATTTTATAAAAAAAATTAAGTTTAACATGATTAAATTAGATATTAGTGATTACCATTAGCTAAATTGGTCATAGGAGATTAAATTAGACATTATATTAGTGATTTAATAAGACATTAAATGAATGATTAATGTCTTACACTAATGCATGCATAAGACAAGATATATTGTCCCGTCAAATAAAAATATTGCATCGGACAAGACAACATGTTGTGTTCGATGCAACAACAAAAAAATATTAATTCCAATTTTTTTGTACAGTCGATTTTTTTTTTAAAAAAAACACTTCACTGCTACAACGTGTATCGTCCGATATGATTAAAAAATTAAAAAAATACAGTGGTTTCGTCCACTATATTTTGAGACTCCTCAAATAGTTTCTCATATTTGAGACGGCATTGTTCACACTTTCTCATATTTTGGAACAATGAGAAACGACTACAGCGCTCATTTTGCCAAAATATGGGGGAAATGGAAAAATGAGAAACGAGGGTGATGCTCTAATATATAGAGAATCAGGTTTCTTTTGCTTCATATTAAGTCTCCAATTTGTTTAAGAGCACAATTCATAGTGAATCGTTTTTTTTTTTTTTTTTGTCATGGTTTTATACCGAGAGATTTGAAGTTGAATATAAATTTTGCGGGAAAGAGAGTTATGAAGAATACATGAAATCTTATTGCTAACAAGATTGAGATCCTCTTATTGCCAATGAAATTAAATTTTTGCGTTCCTCGTGTTACTAACTATAGGATTGGGGCAACATGCATTTCATGTGCTAAATAATTAGAGGCAATAATTAAAACCTAAAAAGTGTATGACTTTTTTTAAAACATAAAATCTATGATGCGTATAAACAAAGAATGTATGATATAATGATTAATTAAGTAACCTTGTTCTCACTTGTCAAAAGAAAAGGGAACCTTCTTACCATTATCCATCCAACAATTTGTAAGATGTATAGCATCCCTCAAAATAGTGAATGACTATTTTGCCTGCAAATGTTAGTCCACAAGTGAGTGTCGCACGTACTAGTTGTATTTTCCTAGTTTTTATTTGATTTGAATAGAGACATACTATTTAGTGTGTTTTGAAGCTAACAAAAATATAAATGGTTGAACCGGAGTTAAGGTTATACACAAGTGTGGAACCAAGTCAACACTAGACTAATAACCCAAGGCGATTGCACTCATTTGTACAACATGACACAAGTGGAAGCCCAAGGAGCTAGCCGACCACCCTTAGGTAGGGTTCTTGTAGGTTAAGGAATTCCAAGGGTCAAGTTGGGGGCCTCTAGGCATGGGGAAGTGGTGATATGATTTCCAAAGTTACTCATCATAGCCTTGGAACCCTACAAGACTTTTACCCTCCCCTATGTTTGGCCGGCCTATTTAAGGGCATCAAGAGGAAACCCCATTTCCATTTGACAGCCCATTTTCTCCACCAAAATAGTGAGGGTCGAATTGGAGAAGGAAGGGATCATCGGAGGCCAGGCGGCGAAGGAGCAACAAGGTTCAATAGCGTTTGCGAGGGATGTACTCTTACTCTTGTTGGTTTGTTTGATTTTTCTATTGATTGAATGTTCTTGTCGTGATCAAATAGTAGCATGCTAGGATTTGCTAAATGAAATCAAGTGTTATCTATTTATGATATTTGTATAATCGTAGGAAGCATGCTAGAAGAGCTCACTATTAAGTAGAATACAGTCTACATGTTGATGAGAAGTTGAATCTTTTGTAAAAAAAAAGTATGAAGATAACTTCTTGTTTAAATTAGTTTTTATGCTTTATTGGAATCATCTTAAGCCTTAGTGTCATGATGAATCAATTATCCTGCTAATTGGATTATTAATAGGCATGAAACGTATGGATCGTTGTGAGAATGCTCACTATTTGGAGGTAAACTCATTCATTGTTTAGTGTTGTAAGTGTTGTTGGTTTTAGGGGTTTTAAACGTCATATTTCAATCCTAGATTGCTGTCTAAATGTGTGACTGAGTTGCTACATGATCGGGCATGATTAGCTTTTGAAATAGATTTGAAAAGAGCCCAAAACAACAGTGTGTTTCCTATCGTTGTTATTTAGGCTGTGTAGTTGCTGTTTTGAGGGGATGTAAACTTGCAGTTAAAAACCTTTACCTTGATGTTTTAAATCATGATTCGTCGTAGTTTAGCCGGACCAAGAAAGAGCATGAAATATGGTGAATTATTCATTGTTCTCGTAGTAGTTTTACCCATTGTTTTGGGGGAGGGTTAGCTGTCGCTGATCAAGCGACGGTAAGTCACTGTTGGGGACATCTTTTTATACTATTTATCCGACGTCTAATTAGGGTTAAACAGAGCCAAGAGAGGATGCAGAGTGGGGACACAAAGGGGCTTGAAAGGCAGCCAAACGAAGACTTGGTTTTGAAGGCTTCAGGCCTGAACTTGTGCCCTGTGTAACTCGTACTTTTTTATTATTATTGCATTTTTTTCATGAGTGTGTTGAATTCTATTATGTCATATATGAGTTATTGTTATTACTGGTATTGTTGATATTTTTATTATGTTATTATTTACTGTATGATTATGACGATTTTGATTTCTGTTATTATTATTGTTATTATTATTTTTGTTACTATTATTTTATTATTATAATTGTTTTTATTATTGTTATTATTATTCTGTTACTATTGCTATTATTATTATTGATATTAGTTGTGTTATTATTTCTGTTAAAAGCCATTAGTTTTGATACTATTCTATCTTTTAATTATGAAGATTGAAGCTCAAGCCTTATATCCATTTTGCATTATTGCCTATCTCTATTTGGAGCCCATATTCTCTTTGATTCTGGTGTCTCATCCTTTCTTCATGCTCGGATCATCGCTTGGTGTCACGTGGTCTATAACGACATGTCTGAAGCTTGGAATGTCACCATCAGAGTGTCGCAGCGGAAGCATGGTAGGCCCATAACCCACAGGTCCTGGGATTCCCTTGTTGCAACTAGTCTTTTGTATTGTTGCTTCCCTCTCTGTTCCTTGTATTCATCCTCATCCATTGATTCACTGAATGGTTTGATTCTTCCTTGTCCTTTCCCTCTCTGATTTCAGTTCTGCCGACTTCTTATCTTGCTTTATTATCTCGTGTTGTTCTCTCCTTTTGATACCGTATATTCTTTTTCATGCATTCCATTTGACATCGTTGCTTTCCACTCCCTTCTTATTTTGGTGTTACCACCAGGTTGACTTTTCTTTCGATCCCTTGTTTGTTACCCTCCCCTAAGTTACTTTTACCGTGTCCTATGTACCACCTAAGCAAATTTCGAGGACGAAATTTTTGTATAAGGTGGGTAGGATTTGTAACTCATGTTTCCCCGTATTTATATTTTTATACTGTATTTTGTCCCATTGCACTCTGTTATCAATTTGAAATCCAGTATTTTGTTTCTATTCGAACAAAATCGTTATTTTTGTCTCGACTCAATCTTTGGTCCTTTTATCGAATTCATTTGTGTGCACTTTGTGTCGTTCTTCATTAAGAAATGGAAATTTCTTGTCAATCTTCTATTTATTCCCCATTTTATTACATTTTGACCAATTCTTCTGTTGGATCCTATTTGAAACGGATACCCTAAAACCCAAAACCCGAAACCCTATACTATATAAACCCTAACCTACCCTAACCCTAGCCCCCGGTATACTGTGCAACCCCAAAACCCCCGCCGTTAACCCATTCCTCCTTCCTCCGCTCTTCTCGCTTGCCAAAACCATTTCCCATCTCCGAACGTCTCCCCCATCATCACCTTCGTCCCTCCATCACCTCCACCTTCGACTACCACATCGCCTTCACCCACCATCGTCCTCCGTCGCCTCCTCCATCTTCGCCATTGACCCAAACTCACACCGCCATTAACCGAGCTCTCAACCCCCATTGCCACTGCACCTTCCCTCGCCCTTTCAACCTCATCGCCTCGCCGTCGCCTCCTCAATCCATCCTCCGTCGTGTCGCCACACACCGCCGAACCCAATCCCCAAACTCCTCCCCTATTCGAACCACGAACAGAGCCACGCGCGTCGCCCTCCACATTCGTCGCCGCCTCTCCGTGGCCATCGCAGCCACGTTGTCGCGTCACCACAATCACAAAGCCACCGTCGAAGTTTCCCCCCCCCCCCGCCGGCGTTGCGCCTCTCTCTCTCGCGCGTTGTGTTTTGACGAAGAAGAGAACGAGGAAGAATAGCGGATTGGCGGGATTTGGTCTCAGCCATCAGATCGCTTCAAGATCCGTGCGATCGAGATCGTTGTTCCGTGTTGTGTCCACAGCGAATCCCGCTCGCTGTTCGCTGTTCTGGACGATCCGCTGCTTTGGAAGAATCCCATTGGACGGATCTGGTGTTCGCTGTTTTGCCGCGCCAGATCCCAGGCCGCTGTTCGCTGTTATGGCGGGATCCGGTGTGGAGAAATCTCGATCTACGGTTGATTTTTACACGTGCTTTTGGGAGACTTTGCCCGGGAATTTTTCAACCCCATTTCTTCAACAATCGGATCTAATCGTCGTCAGTCAAGGCAACAATTTATTTGTTCTAGTACAAGCATCCCTTGAAAAATACTACAAATAGTTAGAATTGTGACTCCTCCTTGACTATCGTTGTTGATCAATATCAATCCTCCAAAATTTTATAATTCTAAGAGTCATAAAATTTCATTGTGTTAAATTATAACTACTTGGACTCAGTTTATTCCTTGAACACATGAACATATGAATTAATGAGCCTTAAATTTGTAGACACATGTTATATATAGTATTTAATGAACTTGCAACCATTTGACTTGAAAAATAATTATTACTTGCTGTTTTGACAACCTTTTCCCTGTATTTATATCACACATTAACCTAGACGCCTAATAACCAATTTTCAGGTAACCTATATTAGTAAGATATTCCCACATGTTGTTGTCCTGAATCTTGTTATACTGTTTTGACCTCTTTAATATCAGAATCTGAACCCGAGCCCTGAATAGAAAATGTAGATCCAGATGTCTAGATGTCGATAGCCTCCAGAATTGTCGAATTCGGAGTTACGGTCTAGGAGTTATTGCAGTTTTATTGCAGCTATGTCGGTAGGCACAGATTTGTAAAACTGCTGCACACCTTTACTTTGCGAATTAGTTTAGCTATGTAAACAGCAAGTGTTGGACATGAAATTTCATATGTAGTTGCTGGACACCCTATAGAACATCCCCAATTTTTCTTAGAATTAATTTATAATATTTCACACATTTTCATGCTTGCTTGATAAGAATTAATAAATGTAATAAGCCAGGGTTAAGGGAAAGACCATAGTAGTGGACAATATAGGTAAGTGTACTCGGAAGGGGACCCGTGTTTCCCAACTTGATACATGTCTCATGAACTAGTATATTATAAATCGATTCATGGACTAGTATATTATTGATCCATGAACTAGTATATATATGATTCATAACTTGTCGTGTTATGACTTGACACATGAACTAGTTATATGATTATCCGATTCATGAGCATGACTTGCTTGATACTTGATACCTGAGTACGCCGCCCTATAGACTCCATTACTAGGTCTAAACGAAATTGTTTTGACTGTAGCAACTATGTAGTAAAAGTATGGATGCATGAAGTGCTACCTAGATAGTAATAACTACAAGACTTGAACATGAAACTTGAACTCGACACATGTTTACTCGATACTTGATCACATGATACATGAAACCTGATACATGAAACTCGAACTTGATACATGTTTACTTGAAGCTTGGTAACTTGTTACATGAGACTTGATACTTGAATAATAACACTTGACATTTATAACTTGATACTTGAGACCTGACGACTTGATACTAGACTTGACAACTTGACACCCGACACTTACTAGATACTTGTCACTTGAGGTTAGATACCCCTACATGTACACTTGTTACTTACTTCACCATTAGTGTTTGTTTACCCAATCTAGTCTCTTGAGTTGTCCTTCCTACTAGTTAGTTCTTGAATCTCTATTACTTGTTGTAAACCCTATTATATTCTTGATTCCAATTCTTGTTTCCCATTACTTGTACTCATTTTTACTATTTGTGGCCCTAGCTTGCACTAAGGGCATTCTCTCTTATTTTTTCCTGCTTTTCCCTTTTTATATTTATTAAGCAGACTTGGAGACGTGCTACCTGCTGGAATCGGTGAGCAGACGTTTTAGGCCTTGCTTGGGAAAATTTTTCTTTAATCATTTCATTTTGTAATTAAGTTATTTCTTTTGTTGTTGCTTAAGACTTGTAACGGGCTTTGTTCCCGAGTTTTACCTTTTGTTCCAGACATTAAAAACATTTTAGATATTATTAATGTTTAAATTGTTTCCTGTTGCTTAATGAATTATTCATGCATGCTTGGTGATATATATATATCTTGTTATATTCTTGTTGTGATGCTGAGTCGATCCTACAGCTTATGGATGATGTTAAAATCATTCGCTGGGCTTCGTCACGCGCTCGTATTCCATGTTTTTGGGAAGCGGGGCGTGACACCCTGTTTGGGCCATGAGTGGGCTCTGGTTTGGGCCGGGTTGGACTTGGAAATTTGGGTCAAGTCAGGAAGTGTTAGGAACTAGGGCGCGACCCAAGTGTTACATCGATTGCCTAATTGATTCTTTACAACTTAAGCATTAGTGAGAGTGATTCAATTAATTGCCATTATTATTGGAGTTGAAAGTGAGTTTTTAGATTTTGAAGCGTATTAGAAAATTAGATCGAGAATGAGGAGTTATTTAATAAGTTGTGAGACTAATAATTTATACAAGACCTCACTAGTCTTGTGCTAATAACAGATAGATCAAACTCTATGTTTTGAAGTGCAACCTAGTTTAATAGTGATTCAAAATATAAAATTCTAGAGTACCGATATCCTATAGTGTTAATGTGCTTTCTAATAAAGATGAGATTGTCGTATGGATGTCTTACCTAGTACCTTAACCTAGAGTGTGTGATTTCTAGAGTTGAGCAAGGCCCAGGACACCGATAGTGTTGGGCTTTCTTAGAAAGCGAGGATTGGCCAAGTATGGCAATTTTACCCATATGATGTCGACGTAAGTTCGGTAGGGTAACGCTAGCTCTAGGTCATGTTGTTTATGTTTGTAAGGACAAACACTAGTCGAGAGTTGTATTTACCTGTCAAGGAGACACGTGCATCATTGTTTCAACTTTTTTTTGATCTAATTATAAGAACGGGAGGCGGACGTATGAGCCGCAAGCTCTTATCAGAACTTAGGGGATGGACCCTTAAGTGTCCGTCGATGTTCTATGTTATCAGATATGGATGTGGAGCGAGAGTTAATTTTGGCACCTCTCGACGGAGTAGGGAAAGGCATGTAGGGCCGCCTTTACATTCGTGATAACTTTTAGGTAGGGTCCGGGAGTGGCGAAAGACCGTGGGGTCCGGGCAGAGTGGAATGTCTAGGTCTGGGGAGCGGAAAAAGACTGTAGGGTCCAGGTAGAATGAAATCACCACGAATTCGACTGCAGTAGTGGAGATGAACCGCAAGGGCTGCAACCTTATCAGTCACTAGATAAATGCCAGTAACATGAATAATACATGAGTAGGTTGGCATCGCGAGGGATCGAACCCTATAAGAAGGAGAGCGATAGTAGCTTGTATTCAGAAAGTATGTTGTATGGGCAACATAAGTTTGCAGTGCAATAGAAAAGGGCATTGATGTGCATTTTTTGTGCATTAGATTTATAGGGTCATGACATACACTGACGCATACTCATAAATACTCACATTGTATGTCATTAATCTGATTGTTGAAAGTGTTGGAGTTCGTTGTTATCATCAGTCTTGCGTCAGTTGCACCAACTGACGTACCTACAGTTCGTTAGTTTGCAGGACCTTATGATCGTGGGAACGGGGACTCGAGCATGCTGAGCATCTAGTAAGTAATAATGATGTAAATTTATATATAATCAATCTTGAACATTGTAATAAGATTAAATGTAATTGAAAATTTTTAATTTCCTGTAAATCGTATTGTGTCGTGTACTCATTTGAAGTAAAAACTTTGGATGTGTCACGAATTTTTAGTGTTCGAAAATGGGGCACTACAAGATGTGTGTTCCACATTTTTCTTCCATCAACTTAACGATACTTGTATACATTTCCCATGCATCGTTCTAGTAGAGTACTTGTATCTATGTAAATTTAATAGGAAAAAAATTCTAAATTTTGACTTAGTCCGTGAATTCCTTAGATTTTAAAAAAGAATACTTTCTTTGTCAATGGAAGGATAATATATGGATTGTGAATGAATGATTCAATAATGAATTCCTTGCCCAGCTATGTCCATTTGCACAGGTGTTATATATTAAAACCAAATTCAATTAGAATAAGATCCATGAATCCCTTTGAAGAATGCTTCAACTGCTTGCATTTTATGGTGACCAAGACACTATTCAATTTTACTGTTATACGATAGACAAGAGAAAGATCTTATTACATATACACCGATCAATTGTAAGGTGCATCACATTGATTGTAAATCTTTTACACACTTAACCTAAAATTATATGATTAAAAACTAATATCGAGTGCATTGTACATGCTTTATAACTAGTTTAGTTGTAAACTGTAGTTCCACATTTTAAACTCCCAAATTAGATTATGTCTCTTATTCGAAATCAATCATGTAATATATGAAAAAGCTTGTCAACTGTTGATGCTGTTTGTTTTTGGGGGTGTGGAGGCAACATGTATGAGTTCTTGTAATTTGTGAAGAGGAAGCTGTGGTACTAGTGTCGATCCGATCCTAGGGTGTAGGACCGGCTCGGGAGTAGCAGGGGAGAGGTAGAGGCCGGATGCTCGGCTCGTATCTAGCAGCTCGGCTCGGATGAAGTAGCTCAGCTCGGATCTTCGAGGCTCGGCTCAGACTCTTTGTAATGCCCCGAATTCTCAAATAAGATTGAATTCGAGATTTTCACAGGATCTTTATTTCACTTCGTACAATTTTACAAGGAAATTAAAACTTTTCAACAACATCAGAGTTCTTTACATTTTGTTTACACAACGGAAGAGTAAAAGAAATACAACATTGAAAATAAAATACAACTTATACAACTTTATCAGTGTAAGTCATCAACTGCATCATAACATCTTTACTTCTTCATGGAAAAGTCCATTACCTGCATATCAAGCTGTGGGCATGTCAGTCACTTACAACTGACGAAAATGTTATACTCGACTATCCTCTCTATGCCGTACATATAAAGATCTCATTACTTTAATAAACCACAAAAATTGAATGAACAATAAAGTGTTAAATTTGTGACTACACTAAACATGTTAGTGTATGCCATGCCTTAATGCCTAATGTACACATTTTACACTAGGATGACACTAATACATACTTGTTCGGATTCTATGCATCCCATACTACATAGGTCCGAGGGCATGCACCTACGTACTCCACAATAAAGGGTTTGATCCCTTGCCATGACAACTATCCAGTAATAAGACAAAGTTTAGATCATTCCACGAATTTGAATCCCAGCCCCGAAATCCACTGCTGACTGTTATAACAGATCCCACATCGTGTGAATCATCCCACAAGTGTCCCTCTAACCCCGGTATACGTATATACATTGGAGTATGGCAAACTATCTGCCCGACTACTCGAGATCCCGGAGTCCACCGCTAACCCGTCCTCATAGTCCCGAATTTAAAATAAAAGCTCGTCTCCCACGGAGCAACCACAATCCACCAACTGGGTCTATAGCCACGGAGATCCACCGCCGACTATATAGAGGCAACCCGCTTATGTTTGCCCAGGTTCACTACATCTTCACTTATGTGCCTAATTATTTAGTTCAGGACATGAATAGATTTCCAAGCCTAGAATTAGTTTTATCTCCTACCGAATTTTATCAACAAATACGAGATAGCTCCATGACCATATATCAAAATATATCTCAATTCCTTTCAATTTAATAATGTCGATACCCGAGGTCTCACTAACTCTAAATCATGACTTCTTCATGTACAAGAAACATGGGTACACATACCCTTCAATAAACATGTCTTAAACCTAGATATTTTCATCTTCAACTTATTCACAAATGATTAATGTCTTGTATTAGCACTTATCCACAAAGTAATCATTTCTTAGTCTTGACACTATTCGTGATCTAGTTATTCACCCATAGTCTTTATAAGCAAATAAATCCTTTCAAGAACACAACTTTTATCACATGAAATTTTATCAACAAATTCAAACTCTTACAATATCTCAACTCACTTCAAAACATTCTTTAAACAAATAAGAGTATAATTCTCTTTAAGAATCACTTCCCAAACTAATACTTTACTCTTCGTAATAAAGGAAAGATCTATTCTTAAATTTCCAATTCTTTTCATACTTCAAAATATACAAGAAAAATTCTAAATCATGACTTTTTCATGTACAAGAAATCATGGATACACATACCCTTCAATAAACATGTCTTAAACCTAGATATTTTCATCTTCAATTTATTCACAAATGATTAATGTCTTGTATTAGCACTTATCCACAAAGTAATTATTTCTTAGTCTTAACACTATTCATGATCTAGTTATTCACCCATAATCTTTATAAGAAAATAAATCCTTTCAAGAACACAACTTTTATCACATGAAATTTTATCAATAAACTCAAACTCTTACAATATCTCAACTCACTTCAAAACATTCCTTAAACAAATAAGAGTATAATTCTTTTTAAGAATCACTTCACAAACTAATACTTTACTCTTCGTAATAAAGGAAAGATCTATTCTTAAATTTCCAATTCTTTTCATACTTCAAAATATACAAGAAAAATTCTACAACTCTTTAATAAACTTTATTTTATTTTATATAAAAATCTAATATTTTCTCCAAAATTTTATCCTTATGTAAACCCACCAAAAGAAATTGCCCCAAAAAAAAATTCAAAGAAACAAACTGCAGCCCATGGGTTTCGAACCCAGGCCGCACGTTAGCTACAGTGACGCCAAAAGTCCCCCACCCGCTAACCATAAAGTCCACACGGACTTTGTGCTTCAAAGGGGCAACCGAACACTATATACAAGGCTCTGCGGTTTGGATTTAAAACAAAAATTGAAAGTGAAAAGAAAAGGATTTGCCGAGTTTTGAACTCGTGACCCAAGCAAGGGCGCGCTATAGTGATAGTTTTTAAAGAGCCTCCGTTAACCAAGAATTCCATGTGATATTTCTGATACAGAGTTATACTAATCTGCTTTTGTTCAAACTTTCTGTTATTCCATTATCTTCAAAACTCGATTTTTCTCTTAATCTAATCTTTCATTAAATTATAATTTGTTCATCTATACTGAGTTTACTTTCTCACAGTAACTTATAATTGCATATTTTAAAAAAAGAAAAACAAACTAACTTTATTAACTTGAATTTGCTTTTATTCAATTCAACGAGAAGTAGCACATTATATCTTTTACAATCAAATGAGTTCAATAGCATCAAATTTACTTTATAACAATTTATTAGTTTATCAAAAGAAAAATTCTCAACAATTGTTCATGCAATCACCCATCTCTGCATTCATGTATACTAGTTCATGACAATTACATCAATTATTTCTTTTTCTCATTACCAACTAGCATGATGCTAATTAATTTACCAAACATAACATGATTTACTATCATTCACACTACATCCAATTGTATAGATTTGTTCTACTTTAGCACATCAAAATTTCTATACTACTCATTCAATATTATTAGCATGCATTGTTTTTTTTTTTTTTTTTTGAAGGAAAAGGTGGAATAAGGCCACCCTATTTCATTAACGAGAATTAACCAAACAAACCCAGAGTACTGGGACAATATTAGCATGCATTGTTCTAAAATTAGAAAGTAGAGAACACCCACCTCTAATGGAGTTGCAAATAAAGACGAAGATGTTAATCCTAGCTCCTAGCTCCCAAGCAATCCTAGCTCCTTTTTCTCCTAGCAAGAACTCCTCCAAGCAAGAACTCTTCCAAGCAAGAACTCTTCCAAAATGAGAACACTCTACTCTCTTTCTTTTTCTTTCTCTTATTTTGATTTACTTTTTGGTGTGAAAAGAGAAGAGAACACTAGAGTATTTATAAGACAAGTTGAGAGTTCAATTTGCATAATTCTACACCTAATAAATTACTCTACTTAATTTACCAACTCTTCATTTTCTTAACTCCTAAAACTCCCAACTCTTCACTACTCATCTCTTCAAATCATAAACTCCCAACCCTTCACTCTCTCTTCCAAAATAACCGAAACCAGCACACTTGTGTGCTGTTCTGCAAATGCAGTGGGCCCCCCCTTGGAATGACGTCCTCAGTCCAAAAAAAAAACCCAATAGCATTTGCTGTTCACGTGGGCCCCCACCTCAATGCCTCTACGTCACTAGAGCAGCAGCATTCCTTTCATTTTGCTGCTGTCTTATGTTCACGTGGGCCCCCACCACTTTCCACTCACATTTAATCCCATATAACACAAATTCCATTGCATTAATTTTTTTTAGTACAAACAGCACGTATACTTCTTCATATAATATACATATATTTATAACTTTTTTAAAAAAAGCTACGGGGTGTTACATACACTCCGAAATTTATTTTGAAAACAAATGTGCTTAAGTACGTTTACTGAAAACACGTGCATCGCACGTAAAATATCAAAAATGCGAAATCGATTTTATCAACGGAAAATTATTAAAATATAATCGAAAACAACATAAGTGTCACGCCCCGCTTCCCGAAATACGGAAACACAGGCACGTAACTGAGGCCCAGCGAATGATATAAGTACGCCGACTCATATCATCCATAAGCTGTACCAGTCTTAGCTCAATAATATAAGAAAAATGAATCACAACCACGCAGAAAACATGATCACATAAACGGGAATGAAATTCAATAACCAATTCTGGAATATAAATACTTACCAATTAACTCGAGAGACTCCTGTTCCAATTGTAGAGGATCTGCTCATCAATGCCTCCTAGAAATTCTCTTTATGCACTTGTGCTTGATTATCTAAAAAGAAGGAAAATTTATCCTTAGAGCAAGTACGGACAACAAGTAGTGACAAGCAGAGAGTAAAGGAAACAGGTTACATGAAGGAATATGAATCAAGATCAAATTTGCAAGGGCAATAATTGTACTAATAGCAATGGTCTTAATAAAGTATATATGTCAATTTATGTGCATTAGAGTGTCATTTCTCCTATCTAGTGCACGTACTACTGCATCCCATACTACAGTTTCGGTGCACACAAAACAGTGTTCGTTTGAGACATAGTGGTGGGGTCTACAGAGCGTGTACTCGGTTTCAATAACAATCATTTACCATTTTCACTTTTCATTTTCCAATCAATCATTCACAATCATTACTTCTCTTTCCATTTCAATACGATATCAATATAGGCCTTACCGAGTACATTTTCTGAGATTTCCCACTACTAGGTCAACCCTCATTAACCCCAGCTTGTTTAGTATTTTATTAAATCATTCATGTCCATGTAAGTATGTATAAGGATGTCAAGGGGACGATACGAATGCAGCAACATGATGTATTGCTAAATAATAAACATGAAGTAGCAATCTAAAACAACAATTCTCTTTATATTATTTTAACTAATTCCAATTATAACTGGGTCGAAACCTCAGTATAAGACAGACAAAGCGGCAGGAATTCATAAAAAGCCATAACATATATGTTCATTCAAGTTGATAATCAACAGGTTATTGAATCATGAAATGCATTACACTATTATATAGCAATTAGAATGTCCATTACTGTGTACAATTCAATTTATGAAGTCATTAATCCAATCACGATTGTCTCATTCAATCAATGTATACAATTACCATTCATTTTCTTTGTACACAATTCTGTTCATTTTATTCATATCGATTATATCTATATGGGCTTAGGTTTGAGTCAATGGACAATTATAAGAGGTCAAGAGTATGTCAGGTTAGCTCGTGTAAACCCTCAATACTCCTAACGAGAAGGGACACAAGGCAATTTAAGATAAAAAATGGAACTACTTGCAGGAGATCAATTAATTTGAACTAGAATAAAAAAGATTAGTTCAATGGACTTGCCTGTTAGTTGACGACGATGAAATTGAACAAGAATAACGGGATCAGTATTCCGGGCAGCAGAACACGTGCAAGATGTGTATGGCAGCCACGCCAAATCAGCAACTCCTAAATAGCAAGCTCCAAAGTAGTAAAGAGCAACTCCAGATGGCAACCAACCCCAAACAGTAAACAGCAACAATTCTATCAACCACTCCAAAATAGCAACAACTCCTACCCAATCTTCTTCACAACACCAAACACCAATACAACCCAATACACCAATAGCAACAATAATCTCCTTCACTACAAACAGATCTAATCCCCAAACACAACACCAACACGCTACAACATCCCAAACAGCAAATCCAATTGAATCCCAAAACACTATCTTTTTCTTCCCAAAAGCAACCTCAATACCGATATAATACTCAAATCCCAAACTTCTATCTTCTTCTTTATCTCAGAACAGAGAGAGATAGAAAGAGAGAGAGAGAGCGAGCGGGAGAAGGGGGCACGCGATGGGAGGCGACGTGGGAGCTCGGGAATCTCGAGGTTGAAGACGACTGGGAGCGGCAAGAAGAGGAGCAGCGACGGGAGGGGCGACTTCGGACATTAGCGAAGAGGGCGACGGGGCGAGCGGCGGAGGAGATGACTGGAGTGCGATTGGCGGAAGCTTCGAGCGGAGGGGAATGGCAGTGGAGACGACGGGGAAGAGCGGGGGCGCTTCGGGAGGTTGATGGAGGACTTCGGGGTTGCGGCGGAGGTTGAGTGACGGCGCAGGCGGGAGAACGGTGGTGGAGCTTGGGGTGTTCGGCGATAAGCAGCGAGAAGCGCTCGTGACTGGGAGAAGGGAGCACCGAAGGAGTTCTCGGAGGTCGAGGAGGAAGGCAATGCGGGAAGGTGACGATGAGGTGGGGCTGTAGGCAAGGTCGAGGCTTCACTGGTGGTGCTCGGGGAGAGGAAGAGTAGCTCGACGTTGGGTTTTGGCTCCAATTTCGAGGGGGAGACGATGAGTGGTGCTGACGAACAGAGGAGGGGGTTGTCGAGGCGAGCGGAGGTGCGGGCTCCGCGGTGGAAGATGGAGGAGGAAGAAGATGGGAAGAGCTGAGTTTGTTCTGGGTTCGTTCTGTTTGTGTTTTGAGAAACAGGAAAGGGAGAGAGAATGAATATTGAGTTGGGGGTTTGATTTCGTTAGCAGGAGAGGGATGATAACGGGGTGAGAGATAGTGACGGGGGTTTGTTAGTAAATCGTGGGGAATGTGGATATATTGTTACGGGGATGTGAGGAGAGTGGGGAAAAGTTGAAAAGTTGTATACGGGATGTGTGTAGAGATTTGTGGGTTTGGGTTTAGGGTAGAGTTCAATAGGAGGTGGGCTTGAATTTGGGCTTCATTTAAATATATTTAAATAATACAACACATCAAAATCAATGGGCTAAAATCCAACAAGAGATGGGCTTCAAACCAAAAAGAGGAGAGACAAGATAAATTTGGGTTTCAATAGGAGATTCAAAAGGCTATAAATGCATTGGAATGATTATACGGAATTTGAAATACAAGAATACATGGAAATCCGTATAATCGGAAACAGGAGTTACAATAAGAAAAATTATATTTACTAATTTTATATATTTCCTGATGAAATCACTACGTACATGGAAAACACGTGCATTACACGTGCAAAAATTATTTTTATCAAAATGGAGAAAAAATGAACTTTCGTTTATGAAATAGATTTTAATACCTAAAATAAATAATTTAAACACATAGAAAATATTGCACGTAGCGGTGGAAACACATAATCGACACGTACATCAAAAATACGTAAAGAGCACGTAAAATGCAGTGATTGAAAGATTGCATTTGAGTTGACTCAAATAGGATAAAATCAATACGGGAAATGTATAAAGAGTCGGAAATCAAGATATGTAGTGAAAACACATTACAAAACACGTCCGTAACACACGAGGGCAAAATTGTAATTTCCAATTTTACAGGGTGTTACACTCTTGTACCTCCATACTGCCTAGAAACACCAGGAGAAGTCCCGACGACAGGTCCTCCGAAGATCTAGTCAGTCACTGAGAAAGCAACAATAGCTAGGGTTCAGGTGGGGGAAAGTTTATTACCTCTGGAAGTGAGGAGGGGGTCTGGTATTTATAAGCATGGGTAAACGGGTCTGAGACCTTAACGGATCGGGTCGGACCCGTTTGCCTGTGGGCCTGAATGGGCTAAAGCCCGTTTGACTTGTTTGACCTGATGATCACAGGGGAGCGAGATTTAAGGAGATCTCGTGGCCCAGTTGGGGCCACGTTATTTACCCCATATCAGAAGCTCCCCACTCCTAGAGGGTAGCGTAAGCCAGCCGTAGAGGAGTAGTCTGTCCATGTTGGAAGAGTTGAGCAGTGTGTCTGGAGAGTATGACTTGTAGCTTCTTGGAGTGGTAAGTTGGGTAGGACGAAGGAGATCCTCTGAAAGAGAGAGGCGTCAAGGGTCGGGGACCATTGGTCGGCCTGGGAGCCAAACGTCAAGCGTCGAACCGAGCCTGTGGGAGCCAGGAATTTGGCTCGAAGCTTATGAACGGTGTTTTGAAGATCGAGAATCTAGCCTCCCACGCGCTCGGATACCGAGGCTTACTGCTGAGCGCCAAGCCCTGAAGCATGTAGTGAAAGCTAGGGGTGGCTCGGAATCACTGCCGAGCATCGAGCCCTCTAAGCTTGCTGTAAAAGCTAGGGGGTGGCTCGAGGTCACTGCCGAGCGTCAAGCCCCCCAGCTTGCTGTAAAAGCTAGGGGGTGGCTCGGGATCGCTGTCGAGCATCGAGCCCCCAAGCTTGCTGTAAAAGCTTGGGGGTGGCACGAAGTCACTTCCGAGCCTCGAGCCCCCAAGCTTAATGTAAAAGCTAGGGGGTGGCTCGGAATCACTGCTGAGCATCGAGCCCCCAAGCTTGATGTAAAGGCTAGGGGGTGGCTCGGGATCGCTGCCGACCATCGTACCCTAAAACTTGTTGTAAAAGCTAGGGGGTGGCTCGAGGTCGCTTTCGTGCGTCGAGCCCCCAAGCTTGCTGTAAAAGCTAGGGGGTGGCTCAGAATCATTGCCGAGCTTCGAGCCCCCAAGCTTGCTATAAAAGCTATGGGGTGACTCGAGGTCACTGCCGAGCATCGAGCCCCCCAGCTTGCTGTAAAATCTAGGGGTGGCTCGAGGTTACTGCTGAGGGTCGAGCCCCCCAGCTTACTGTAAAAGCTAGGGGGTGGCTCAAGGTCACTGCCAAGCATCGAGCCCCCAGCTTGTTGGAAAAGCTATGGGGTGGCTCAGAATCACTGCCGAGCGTCGAGCCCCTAAGCTTACTGTAAAAGCTACGGGGTGGCTCGAGGTCACTGCCGAGCGTAGAGCCCCTAGCTTGCTGTAAAAGCTAGGGGGTGGCTCAGGATCGCTGTCGACCGTCGAGCCCCCAAGCTTGCTGTAAAAGCTACGGGGTGGCTCGAGGTCACTGCTGAGGGTTGAGCCCCCCAACTTGCTGTAAAAGCTAGGGTGTGGCTTGGGATCGCTGCCGACCGTCGAGCTCCAAGGTTGCTATAAAAGCTGGGGGTGGCTCGGGATTGCTGTTGATCGTCGAGCCCCCAAGCTTGCTGTAAAAACTAGGGAGTGGCTTGAGATCGCTGCCGACCGACGAGTCCCCAAGCTTGCTGTAAAAGCTATGGGGTGGCTCAATGTCACTGCCGAGCATCGAGTCCCTAAGCTTCCTGTAAAAGCTACGAGGTGGCTCGAGGTCACTGCCGAGAGTCGAGCCCCCCAGCTTGCTGTAAAAGCTAGGGGGTGGCTCGGGATCGCTGCCGACCGTCAAGCCCCCAAGATTGCTGTAAAAGTTACGGCGTGGTTCGAGGTCACTGCCGAGTGTCGAACCCACAGCTTGCTGTAAAAGCTAGGGAGTGGCTCGGGATAGCTGCTGACCATCGAGCCCCCAGCTTGCTGTAAAAGCTAGGGGGTGGCTCGGGATCGCTACAGACCGTCGAGCCCCTAAGCTTGCTGTAAAGGCTACGGGGTGGCTCGAGGTCCCTGCCGAGTGTCGAGCCCCCAAGCTTGCTGTAAAAGCTAGGGGGTGGCTCGAGGTCACTTCCGAGCGTCGAGCCCCCAAGCTTGCTGTAAAAGCTAGGGGGTGGCTCGAGGTCACTTCCGAGCGTCGAGCCCCCAAACTTGCTATAAAAGCTAGGGTGTGACTCAGAATCACTGCCGAGCGTCGAGCCCCCAAGTTTGCTGTAAAAGCTATGGGGTGACTCGAGGTCACTGCCGAGCGTCGAGCCCCCCAGCTTGCTGTAAAAACTAGGGGGTGGCTCAGGATCGTTGCCGACCGTCGATCCCCCAAGCGTGCTGTAGAAGCTAGGGGGTAGCTTGGGTTCGCTGCCGAACGTCGAGCCCCTAAGCTTGCTATAAAAGCTAGGAGATGGCTCGGGATCGCTGCCGACCGTCGAGCCCCCATGCTTGTTGTAAAAGCTATGGGGTGGCTCGAGGTCACTGCCGGGCATCGAGCCCCCAAGCTTGCTGTAAAAGCTACAGGGTGGCTTGAGGTCATTGCCGAACGTCAAGCCCCCCAGCTTGCTGTAAAAGCTAGTGGGTGGCTCGGGATCACTACCGACCGTCGAGCCCCCAGGCTTGCTGTAAAAGCTACGGGGTGGTTCGAGGTCACTACCGAGTGTCGAGCCCCCCAACTTGTTGTAAAAGATAGGGGGTGGCTCGGGATCGCTAACGACCATCGAGCCCTGAGCTTGCTGTAAAAGCTAGGGGTGGCTTGGAATCGCTGCCGACCGTCGAGCCCCTAAGCTTGCTGTAAAAGCTACGGGGTGGCTCGAGGTCCCTGCCGAGTGTCGAGCCCCCAAGCTTGCTGTAAAAGCTAAGGGGTGGCTCAAAATCACTGCTGAGCATCGAGCCCCCAAGCTTGTTGTAAAAGTTACGGGGTGGCTCGAGGTCATTGCCGAGCATTGAGCCCCCAGCTTGCTCTAAAAGATAGGGGGTGGCTCAGGATCGCTGCCGACCATCGAACCCCCCAAGCTTGCTGTAAAAGCTAAGGGGTGGCTCGAGGTCGCTTCCGAGCGTCGAGCCCCCAATCTTGTTGTAAAAGTAGGGCATTGCATTTGATGCCGACATCATGGGGGTGAAATTCGAGGCATTTGAAATTCTAGTGGCTGTTAGATCTTGATGATCAAGATTGGACGGTGAGGATTTTAATGCGGAATTCGAGGTGTCGTTTTCTCTTTATAAATCCCCCACCCCCCTCCATTTCTTCACTTTGCCTTCTCTCTCTAAAGGCAGGAGCTTCTCTCTCTAACCTGATGACAACGACTTTTACGGTGATCCCTCCGTTCTCGATTTTCAGGTTAGTATTTTCTTTTGTAATGTCGCGCTCTTAGTCTGGTTCCAAAGCGAGCTCTTCTGGTCGGGATAAGGGGGATCGTGAGTTGGACTCCACATCCTGGGATATGGATGATCTAGTTTTGGACATGGTCCCCCTCTAAAGTTGCAAGCCGGAGGTGGTAAAGGCGTGGGGCGAGGAGGTTGAGGAAGGGGAGGTGGAGCAGGGAGGTGCCGAAGGAGAGGAAGGGGATGTGGAGTAGGGAGGTGCCGAAGGAGAGGAAGAGAAGGAAGGAGATGAGGGTGGAGAGGTTCTTCCCCCTCTCCCCCCTTTGTCGACACTGTCTCTACCGAAGGCACTTCGTATCCATAAGAAGAAAAGGAAGTGGCATCTTCCGGATAGTCTGAGGACACCAGATGAGTTTGAGCCAGCGCACGGGCTCGACGTCTCCTACTATAAGAATCCACGGTCGATCAGGATGTATCCTGACGATGTGGAAAACTTAGTCCAATTCGGCGTGGATGTGCCTTCGTCTGGCCGGCCCCAGATACGAATGGACCACATCTAGTGTGTGCTGAATGCCGATTATCTGCCCATAGTAAGGGCCAGTTACTTTATTCCTCAGGAGTATGAACTTATGATTCTGAGCCCTGGTCTCCGTCCCACGACTGAGTTGGCGCCCGACTTCTGCATGTTTCCCGAGGATGCCTTCGTCTCGGGACTAGATTGCCACTGCACCCATTCATCAAGAGGATGTTGAAGTGGGGGGAGCTATGCCTGATGCAATACGGCCCCAATTCATGGAAGCAGCTGATCTGCTTTATTCTGAAGTGCGAGGAGAAGAAGATCCTGCTGAAGTTGAGATACTTCCAAGCTGTCTTAGGGGTGAGCTCGCTCGGAGATATGGAGGACATATTCTACATATCACCTCTCCCTCACAAGAAGGTGGTGCATGGTCATCCAAATTCCATAAAGGGGTGGAAGGAGAAGTATTTCGTAGTCAAGAGAGAGGTCCCTTGAGAAATTCCTACGGCCTGGAATTTCTACAAGCCGAATCACAAACCCCCGAGGTGGAGGGACTTGACCAAGGCAGAGTGGACTGATGTAGACAAAATTGTCAAGAGGCACAGTTTTGGTTGGCCGCACATGACAGAGTTGCACCTAGCCCAAGCCGAACTGAGGACCTTAGTATGTTATGGTTTCATTCATGTCTAATTTTCTGCTTTCGTATTAACATTTTCTCTTTTCTCTGTAGCGATGGACCCAGCAAAGCTCGAAGCGAGGAAGGCCCTGCTGGCACTGGCCCAGAAAAAGAAAGCCGAGAAGACAACGTCAATGGCGGGGTCCGCCCAGAAGGGCTCCGAGGCTCCTTCGGAGCCGCCCTCGAAGAAGTTGAAGAAAAGCCACTCGTCCCGAGAGGCAAAAGAGTCAGAGCAGAGCTCTAGTAGTCGTAAGGTTACCGAGGTCCTGAAGGCCGGGACCCCCGTTGTTCGTCTCGACACTCGACAGATGGTGGGCGAGAGGGGCCTAAGGCCGTTCGCCTCGGACTGGGCGGTCAAGGAGGGAAACTCGCTGGCCGAGGGCCCGATCTCGATCGAGGTGGCAGATAAGCTCGCCACGCCCCGCGACCGGACCATCCTGGAGACCGAGATGGTGGAGACGACCTACATGAAGTGGGCTCAAGCCCAAGTAGTGGTGAGTGTTGGTATGTTGTCTGTTCTCTTTTTGTATTTAGCATTCTTTTCTGACCCTCGTCTCACTTCGACCAGGCGCTTATGATCGGGAAGCAGCTAAAGAGGTGCTTCGAGAAGGAGGTCCATGCCGAGAAGCGGAATGCCAACTGGTACCTTCGAGAAGCAAAGGAATTGAGGGTCGAGCTGACGGCCTTCCAAGGGGTAGCGCAGGCCTGCCAAGCCGACATCGCCTCTCAACAGGACCAGCACCTTCGTGAATTGGCGGCGGTTCGGGGGAAGGCTGCAGCGATTACGATGAGCTGGCGATGGCGGCCTCGGAAGAGTTGATGACCACCCAAGACGAGGCGTTCGATAGGGCGAAGGAGCACTTTCTGCTCCTTTACCCCGATGCGAAAATCGACCATCTCCACTACGGATGGGAGCCCCCAGTGCATCCGCTAACCCCCGGTGGCGAGGGAGACGAAGCTCCGAGGGACCCCCACTTGGAGAAGGAGGCGGGGGGAGCGACGGCCGACGAAGAGGTGCAGATCCCCCCTCAGAAATAGTTAAAAATATTTTTTTTCCTTTTTCTTTTTGTATTTTGCCGAACGCGGACTGGCCACCGCCTTTTGTAACTAATTTTTGAAATCAATATAATCATGTTTTTGGTCGATCCTCTATTGTTGTTTTTGGTGAGCTTTTTTAGTGAATCGTTGTTTCCTCCCCTTTTTGCCAGATGGACGAGAACTTAGGCGCCGACCTCATTTCTGCCAAGGTCCGGTGACTTCGGAATAGGCTAGAGTCCAAGGAGAGTGTCTTGATCCTCTATCGCAAGAAGGCCCGTGATTGAGAAGCCACGGTAAGCTATTTTATGAACAAGTCCAAGGAGCTCAGTTTAGAGGCGGCGCACCTGAAGAAGGCTATAGCCGATGGAGACTGGGGGAGTGCCGAGACGAACTGGTCAATATCTGATGCTTCCACCAGGCGACCGACCTCTGAGTCCATTCTTCGTGAGGTTGTGGTGGAAAAGGAGCTGGAGATTCAAAGGTTGAAAGTCATGCTAGGCACAGGTCGGTCTCGGTTCGACCAGCTTGGGATAGGAGGCCCCTCTATTTTGGGTTCCTTGCCCACCCTCTATTTGGAGATGGCAAGGTCCGTTGATGCGCAGAGCTCCATTGCCGGGACGTCTACACTAGCGATGCCGGTGGTGCCGGACGAGCACGTCGAAGGACGGACCCGCTCGGTGGGGCTCGACATGGTCCGTGTTGGCCGAAAAAGCCCCACGATAAACACTTAGGTTGAGGTCAGTAGAACCGTTGTAATAACTTTCCTTGTACTGTGGCCATTCAAGACGTTTGTGATGAATAAAAATTGATTTTTCCGTCCCTGCCTATTTTGCAAAAGAGCTTAGGACGTTGTGTAGTGCAAGCCGAGTTTCGGGCCCCATTTTGTGAGAAAGTTGGGATGTGGCTCACCGAGGGCCTAGCCCATAGAGCCTGAGAAAGCTAGGGTATGGCTCGAGGTCATTGCCGAGCGCCTAGCTCTTGTGCTCTGTAAAAGAGCTGGGTGTGGTTCGAGGTCATTATCGAACATGTATCCCATAAAACTTAGGAAAGCTAGGGTATGGCTTGAGGTCAATGCCAAATACCGAGCTCTTGTGCTCTGTAAAAGAGCTACGGTGTGGCTCGAGGTCATTGCCGAGTGCGTAGCCCATAAAGCTTGGGAAAGCTAGGGTATGGCTCGAGGTCAATGCCCCTGAGATCTTGTGCTCTGTAAAAGAGCTGGGGTGTGGCTCGAGGTCATTACTGAGCGCCTTGCCCATAAAGCCTGAAAAAGCTTGGGTATGGCTCGAGTTCAATGCCGAATGCCGAGCTCTTGTGCTCTTGTAAAAGAGCTGGGGTGTGGCTCGAAGTCATTGCTGAGCGCGTAGCCCATAAAGCTTGGGAAATCTAGGGTATGGCTCGAGGTCAATGCCGAATGCCGAGCTCTTATGCTATATAAAAGAGCTGGGGTGTGGCTCGAGGTCATTGCCGAGCGTGTAGCCTATAAAGCTTGGGAAAATTAGGATATGGCTCGAGGTCAATGCCGAATGCCAAGCCCTTGTGCTCTGTAAAAGAGCTGTGGTGTGGCTCGAGGTCATTACCGAGTGCCTAGCCCATAAAGCTTGAGAAAGCTATGGTATGGCTTGAGGTCAATGCCGAATGCCGAGCTCTTGTGCTCTGTAAAAGAGCTGGGGTGTGGCTCGAAGTCATTGCCGAGCGCGTAGCCCATAAAGCATGAGAAAGCTAGGGTATGGCTCTAGGTTAATGCCGAATGATGAGCTCTTGTGCTCTGTAAAAGACCTGGGGTGTGGTTCGAGGTCATTGCCTAGTGCCTAGCCTATAGAGCTTGAGAAAGCTAGGGTATGGCTCGAGGTCAATGCTGAATGCCGAGCTCTAGTGCTCAGTAAAGGAGCTGGGGTGTGGCTCGAGGTCATTACCGAGCGCCTAGCCCATAAAGCCTGAGAAAGCTAGGATATGGCTCGAGGTCAATGCTGAATGTCGAGCTCTTGTGCTCTGTAATAGAGCTGGGGTGTGGCTCGAAGTCATTGCCGAGCGCGTAGCCTATAAAGCTTGAGAAAGCTAGGGTATGGCTCGAGGTTAATGTCGAATGCCAAGCTGGAGGTGGCGAAGTTCGCACAAAATTGGAAAAAGAAGGAAAGAAACAAGGTTACACTTTTTATTTACACAACAAAAAAATAGGGGAGCGTGGTGCCGATTACATGAGTTTCTGTTACAGAAAAGGGTTAAGTCCTTCCTTTCAAGGAACTTGACGAGGTGTTCTGCGTTTCAGGGCCTCTTTACTATCCTGCCCCCCAGGTCTGTGAGTTGGTACGTGCCAGGACGTACTACTTTGGAGACCTTATACGAGCCCTCCTAATTAGAGGCCAATTTTCTTTTTTTACTGGGGTCGGATACCGCTAGCTTCCTGAGCACGAGGTCACTTAGCTTGATATCTGTGGGCCGGACCTTCTTGTTGTAAAACTTTTCAATCTGTTGTTGGTATATGCTTCTTCCGATGGCGAATTTTTCCCTGACTTCGTGGATTAGATCCAAGTTGGCTCTGAGGCACGTTGAGTTGTTCTCTTCATCGAAGGCCATGATCCTGGGCGAAGGGAGCCCGATCTCTAAGGGGATAACCACCTCTGTGCCGTAGGTTAGGTTGAACGGTGACTCACCCGTGGGGATTCTCTTCATCGTCCGGTGCCCCCAGAGTACGCTTGGCAACTCATCGACCCACATCCCCTTTGATGAATTATCCAACCATTTCATGAGGCCGTCAAGGATTTGACGGTTCGCGTTCTCGACCTGGCCGTTTGACTGAGGGTGACATATCGATGAGAAGCGCTGCTGGACACCGATGTCTTCACAAAACTTCCAAAAGTTCTGGCCTGCGAATTGGGTCCCGTTGTCTGTGATAAGTACTTGTGGGATCCCGAACCGGTGGATGATGTTCTTCTAGAAGAATTGCTGAGTCTGGTGCTTGGTGATCGTGGCCAGGGGCTCTGCCTTGAACCATTTGGTGAAGTAGTCGATGGCCACCACGAGAAACTTCCTTTGGCCCGTTGCTTTTGGAAATGGGCCGACCAAGTCCATCCCCACATAACAAATGAGGTCGGACATGCCAGGGAGCGGAGGTTGGCTTGTGGGAGCCTTTTCACCGAGAAGAATCTTTGGTAAGGGCCGCACCTTTTGACGAGGTCTTAGGCATCTTGTAACATAGTCGACCAGTGATACTCGTGGTTTAGGGCTTTTCTCGCGAGCGACCTACTCCCCATGTGACACCCCCCGATTTCTTCATGTAATTCTTTCAGAGCGTACTTGGCCTCATCGGGGGCCAGACAGCGAAGATAGGGTCTACCATCCGTTGTCGTGTACGAGCATTTGAAGAGCGTCTCGTTGATTATGATGAACCCCTCTGAACGGACCCGGGTCTTTCTAGCCTTGGCCCGGTCGTGAGGAAGCTGGCCTTCGGCCAAAAACTTCCAGATGGGGGTCATCCAGTTGTCCGGCTGAGGTTCAGTGACGAGGCAGAGGGCTTCTGAGAGGTCGATGCTAGGACTGAGGAGAACTTCGATTAGGACGGTGCTGTCGAGCCCTTCGAAGGATGACGAGGCGAGTTTTGACAAAGAGTCAGCCTGAGCATTTTGCTCCCTTAGGATTCGTTACACCGAGGAGAAGTCGAAGGTTGCCAGGAGTTGCAGGACTACCGCCAAGTACAGGACCGTCCGAGCGTCACAAGCCTCGTACTCCCCTGTGATCTGGTTGACCATGAGCTGGGAGTCGCTAAAGGCCCTGATTTTCCTGGCCCCTGCCTTGTGCGTAGGGCTGCAATCGAGCCGAGCCGAGCCGAATACCTTCAGGCTCGAGCTCGGCTCGTTTACAAAACGAGCTCAGTTTTGAGCTCGAGCTCGGTACGAGCCGAGCTTTGACCGAGCTTTGACCGTATTCGAGCCGAATAGCTCGCGAGCTTAGCCAAAAAAAAATCCAAGCTTGAGCTCGGCTCGTTTACGAAACGAGCTCAGTTTTGAGCTCGAGCTCGGCTCGAGCTCGGTTCGAACCGAGCTTGAGCGAATAGCTCGATTCATTTGTAGCCCTACTTGTGCATCAGGGTGAGCCCGACGATCATAGCCTTGTACTCTGCCTCGTTGTTTGAGACTGGGAAGTTCAGGCAGAGGGAATACTAGAGAATAAAGTTGTCGGGACCTTTGAGGATAACGCCCACGCCGCTTCCTACTTCGCAATACGAGCCATCGACATAAACCTCCCAGATTGGATTTGCCTCTTGAGTGTCGGATGGCTTGGAGATAGTGCACTCCGTGATAAATTCGGAGAGGGCCTGCCCCTTTATGGCTGTCCTGGGCTGGTAGCTGATGTCGTACTGGTTTAGTTCGATTGACCACTTGACTAAGCGGCCGAAACTTTCATACTTGTAGAGGACGACCATGAGAGGCTGGTCCGTTAGGACCTGGATAGAGTGGGCTGGAAGTAAGGGCGGAGGTTTCGTGCGGCCATTACCAGGGTGTATGCCACATTTTCCATCTTTGCATATCTTGTTTCGGCCGAGAGTAAGACCTTACTCACATAGTAGAGAGGCTTCTGAACACCTTCTTCTTCTCGGATGAGCACGAAAATCAGTGCGCTTTCCGTGGCTGAGAGGTACAGAAAAATGGGTTCGCCCAGTTTGGGTTTGCTCAGAAGCGAGGGGTTGGTGAGGTAGGACTTCAACTAGTCGAACGCCTGTTGTTGGGGGTCACCCCATTCGAAGCCTTTCACCCATCCCAGGGCTTTGAAGAAGGGGAATGACTTCTCTCCAGACTTGGAGAGGAAGCGGCCGATGGCCGCCAGTTTTCCCGTGAGCCGCTGGACATCCTTAATGTTCCTGGGAGGGACCATGTCGATTATGGCCTGGATCTTGTCTGGATTTGCCTCCTTCCAACAGTAGAAACCTTGGCCGGTGACGAAGGATATTTTGGTAATGTCCGGAGGGAACATCCGGATCTGATTATAGCCTGAAAAGGCGTCCATGAAGGTCAGGAGCTCATGACCCGACGTTGCGTCGATCAGAGCGTCGATGATCGGGAGGGGGAAAGGATCTTTGGGGCACGCCTTATTGAGATCCGTGAAGTCTATGCAGATCATCTAGCTCCCGCTGGCCTTCTTGACCATCACGGCGTTAGCCAACCACTCGGGGTAGCTGACCTCTTGAATGAACCGGGCGGACAGCAGTTTGTCCACCTTTGCTTTTACTGCTTGTTGCCTCTTTGGGGCGACCTTGCGCCGCTTCTGATGGATCGGCTTGGAGCCCGGGGCGAAGCTAAGCCGGTGCATGATTAGGTCCTCAGAAATCCCGGGCATGTCGGACGGGGTCCAGGCGAAGAGGTCGATATTCCGGCGAACGCAATCAATCAGTCCTGGCTTCAGGTCGGGAAAAAGGGTGCAGCTCACACAGAACCACTTGGATTTGTCTTCCACCTCGAATGAGACCTCCTCCAATTCGTCTGCAGGTTCCGACTCAGGCTGGCTTCTTGTAGGCAGAAGCTCGACTACGTCGAGTGGGAACACCCCGCCTCCGACCGTGGTCATGTAGCATGACCGTGCAAACTCCTGATTTCCTCTAACAATGCCGACTCCGAGGTCAGTGGGGAATTTCAGTTTCAAGTGGTAAGCCGAGGGAACGGCCTGGAACGAGCAGAGGCCGAGTCGACCAAGGATGACATTGTATGCCACCTTGACGTTGACCACCATAAAGTCCATTGATTCGGTTCGTGTGATGGGGGTCGTGCCGGTTGTTACATCCAGCGTCACAATCCCTTCAATTTGTACTGGAACGCCCGAGAACCCATGCAAGGTGTACCCGGCCGGCTTTAGCTTAAGGTTCTCAAATGCTTCCATGAAGAGGATGTTGACTGAGCTCTTGTTGTCCACAAGAATCCGACGGACTTTGAAATTTGCCATGATGAGCTTGATAACGAGGGCGTCGCAGTGTGGTAGCCGGACTCCCTCCAGGTCTTCTACGTAAAAAAATACCGGTCGCTGCTGAATCTGGGGGGATGGATTGTCCCGGACGGAGTTAACCTCCCGGACAAAGGCCTTACGGGAGGTATTAGATTCCCCTCCCATGGGTCCACCATCGATGCAATGTAGTATGGCCTGCCCTCCGGTCTCCTCGGGCTCGGGGTCCCGCTCGGGCCGCCGGTTGATCGTTCGAGGAGGAGGCGAAGGCCTCAGATTCCTCGGGTCCCTCCGGTTTTGTGGATCGTCCCGAGTGAACTCTCTCAAGTACCCTCGCTGGATGAGGGCCTCGATCTCGTCTTTAAGGACCCGATAGTTGTCCGTCTCGTGCCTATTGTCTCGGTGGAAGTAGCAGTAGAATCTCTGGTCCCGCTTCTTGTTGTTGCTTGGTCGGGGAGGGAGTCGGACGAGCCCTTTATCCTCGATCTCCACCAGGATTGTCGAGACATTCTAGGTCAGCGGCGTATACCTCTCAAATCGGGGGATCGGAGGGACTCTCTTGAGACTGGCTCCTTCTTTTGTGGTTTTCTTGACGGGTTCGACATTGTCGGCCGTCCACTTCCCCTTGGCAGTGTCTTCTTTGGTGCCTCTCCAGATCTAGGGCCTCTTCTGCTCGAATGTACTTCTCGACCCTATTGAGCAGGTCGGGAAAGTCGACGGGTGGTTTTTTGGCCAATGAAGCCTTCAGCTGACTGTGCCGAAGGTTGTGTCGGAAAGCCGTCGAAGCGATGCCTGCATCATGAGAGGAGATCGATCTTGCCTCGACAGTGAAGCTCCGAACGAAATTGCGGAATGACTCCCCTTCCTTTTGCCTGAGTTCCAGAAAGATCGTGTTCGTCTTCTCGACCTTTCTGCTGGTCCCGAAATGGGCTAGGAAGTTTGCTTCCAACTGGTCGAACGAGAAGACTAAGCCGGGAGTGAGCTTTGAGAACCATTCCCGAGCCAGACCGCGAAGGGTAGCAGGGAAGGCGCGACATAGGAGGGGATCCGCAGTGCGGTAAATCATTATTAGGGTCTTAAACCCCTCCATGTGATCAGCGGGATCACCTTTGCCATTGTATGTCTCGAATTGGGGAGGCGTGAAATTTCGGGGGATCTCGGCTTCCAAGATTTGGGGGGAGAATGGGGGTCGGGTCGGCCGATGACCATGACCCGGCATTGGTCCGCCCTCGCAGAGATGGCCGAGGCGGTTGTCCATCTCCCGTAAGCGCCGGAGGACGGTGTCCTCTTGTTCCATGGGACGGACCGATCCGTAGGACTCGCTGCCCCTTGCTCCTAACCGAGGGTCAGAGTTGTTGAGGACCTCGGTTCCATGGCTGCCTCGGATTGCTTGGAGGACATCGTCCCGAAAGTTTTGGAACTCGGCCCTCGTGACTGGGGCTTGCCCCACCGGGTCCTGCGGGGGCAGAGGTTCACGAAGCGAGTGGTTATGTCCCGGATCGCGCTCTATGGACGGCCGTCTGTGATGGTTCAAGACCGAGTTGGAAGCGGCCTCTCCCCTAGTCCGACTGGCCTGCCGACTCAAGATGACTCACCGCAAATCAGTTGCGTTTGAGTGAGAAGCATCCTTCCGGCCGCGCCGTTGACCCGTGGTTAGTTGGAACCCAGGTCGTCCGCGCAACTGTGATGTGAAGGGTCCGGGTGTCGTACCGAGGTGACGGCCCTTCTGGTTTTGGGAGCCATGGAAGAGCTCGGACTTGAGGGGACGTTCCTGGCTGGGCTCGGACTGGCGACAGTACTTAAACTTCCCACAGACGGTGCCAACCTGATGCTGTTTGTTTTTGGGGTGTGGGGGAAACATGTGTGAGTTCTTGTAATTTGTGAAGAGGAAGCTGTGGTACTGGCGTTGATTCGATCCTAGGGTGTAGGACCGACTCGGGAGTAGCAGGGGAGAGGTAGAGGCCGGATGCTCGGCTCGTATCTAGTACTCGACTCGGATGAAGTAGCTCAGCTCGGCTCGGACTCTTGTACCTGCACACTGCCTGGAAACACCGGGAGAAGTCCTGGTGACTGGCCCTCCGACGATCTAGTCAGTAACTGAGAAAGTAATAGTAGCCAGGGTTCAGGTGGGAAAAAGTTTATTACCTCTGGAAGTGAGGAGGGGATCTGGTATTTATAGGCAGGGGTAAACGGGTCTGAGATCCTAGCGGACCGGGTCAGACCCGTTTACCTGTGGGCCTGAATGGGCTAAAACCCGTTTGACTTGTTTGACCTGATGATCACACGGGAGCGTGATTTGAGGAGATCTGGTGGCCCAGATGGGACAACGTTATTTACCCGTATCAATTGTATAATCTGCTTAGTTATATAGTAGATTAGTAACACCCAATTAGTCACCAACCAACCGTCACCTAGTAGAACAGTACATGCTTTATAATTAGTTTAGTTGTAAACTGTAGTTCTACATTTTAAACTCTCAAATTATATTATGTCTCTTATTTGAAATCGATCGTGTAATATGTGAGAAAACTTGTTAACTGTACACTCTGCTTAGTTATATAGTAGATTAGTAACACCAAATTAGTCACCAACCAACGGCCAACTAGTAGATTAGCACATGCTTTATAACTAGTTTAGTTGTAAATTGTTGTTCAACATTTTAAACTCCCAAATTTCTGTATGTGAGTAACTAGAACTTCTATGTTTTGTTAACAATCGTTAATGAGATGACGATGTCATCTTTATTTAAAAATAAAATAAAATAAAATAAAATAAAATAATAATAATAATAATAATAATAATAATAATAAACGATTTTATTATTATTAGAGGATAGAAAGGCTTGGAATTTAGCAACTGCGGCGTCTATGTGGAACCTATGGCTAGAAAGAAACGATTTTATTTTCCGCAATAAAGATTATAGATTTCCTTGTTCAATGAATAAATTGTTTCTTCTCATCCATGATTGTGTAGGTGCGCAGGAGACAACAAAGAGAGCAAGGAACAGTCCTGAAGAATAGCCAAGATGGAGGTTTTTGGTAACTGGTTGCTTGGTAGAGTCAGGGAAAACAAGTTAGCTTTCTAGTTCTATGGTAGTCCTCCTCTTAGGTGTTAGATGTAGTTGCTTTATTTTGTATTAGGCCGGTTATTTATGGTGCTGGCCTCTTTTGGTTGATGTTCAGATTTGGCTTCACTATCGAGTTAGTTTGTCAGTTTGTAATGCTTTATCGTACTTTGTTTCTTTAAATCTTTTTTAATGAAACGATGGCTTAGGTCATCTTATTATCAAAAATAATAATAATAATAACAATAATAATGTGAGGAAGCTTGTCAAAACTGTATGCTATGCTTAGTTATACAGTAGATGAGCTTTATTGATTAATATATTTTTGATGGCTGGAGCCTTTTGGCTCTATCCGATTCATCAAAAAAAAAAGTTATACAGTAGATGAGTAACACCAAAAAACAACCAACCACCACCTGCTTCCTTTCAGACCCATCGTCCCTTCCAAACCCCGGAATTTCTCAATCAAAACTCCCCAGTTTCTATCTGCAAACCAAACACCTAACCCAATTGACATCTCACCATTTCATCCCCAAATTAACCCCAAAATTATAATTATTTAATGAAAAAGAAGAAAGCAATCTTTGCTTCCATTCTTTCCATCCAACCGCCGATGCCAACGCCTCAACCCCCACTCCCCTTTCATAAAATGCCCATTTCTAGGGTTAGGGTTTCACATTCAGAGAGGGAAGAAGAAAAAGAAGATGATGGAATCTGCTATCCCTCTGTGCAATACTTGTGGGGAGTCTGTTGGGCTTTCTTCGCCTTCTAAAAGTGAGGTTTTTGTTGCTTGTCATGGCTGCAATTACCCTCTTTGCAGGCAGTGTTTGAATGAGGAGATGAAAAAGGGGCATGTGAACTGTTTGAGGTGTGGAGAGCATTACATTCATGGTAAATTTCGGGCCTTAATTCTGAAAATTTTATTTTTCGTTGAGTTGAGTTTTTTTTAAAAGAAAGTATTGCATTATGTTTCTTGCATGTGAAAACATGTTAAGATTTGAATGTGGAAAATGGTCGTTGTTTTTCGGAGAATTGTACTACTTTTGTACTACTAGAGACAGAGGTGTAAGGTTTTAGCCTTTAGGCATGTGGGTTGTTGTGGGTCAGACACAGTCTATCTATTAACAATGTAATTGACCAAAATTCCGAAGCTGTGGACAATGTTTAGTTTGACACTGAAAAGTTGAAAGTATCACTTCGTAATGAATATATAAGTTGTCGAGGCGTTTGAGAACTAGAGGATACTTGCTAGTTAGTGGATCGAGCACAAAAATTAACGTTAATGATGGGGATGTATATTTTTCTAGCGGAAGTTCTATACGCAGTAATTTTCACATTTCATTTTGGGTTTCTTTGCCCAGTTTTTATTGAGGGCAGTTGATTGTTTGAAATAAGTTATCGTATAGTGGTATATATGGGGTAAATTATTTAGGTGTCATTTTGTATTGTTTATAAATTTTCAGATGGAAAAGGTGAATTAGAGCTATAATAGATATTTAAGGAAACATTGTCTGAAAGTAAGTAATACAACCAGTGGCGGACATAGGAATTTTAGTCAGGGTGGGCATAAGTAAATACTAAATAGTACTTTTTTAAATTTATATTTATTTATAATGTAAAAGAAAAATATTGCCTATATATTTTATGTTGAAGGGGAGTTTTTACTTTTAGCAATTTTTTAGTTATATGAAACCATCTATTATTTAACTTCGGAATATTTAGTGATGAAATCTACTATTTTCTAACATATGGTTGAGTAGATATTTGCATAATATATATAAGTTGAGTTGCACACCTAATGAGAAGAAGACAAAAAACTCATACTTGTAAAATTCGATACTCATTTAATTTGAAATGATAAATATAAAAATATTATTAAGAACATAAATAATGAGATTAAATTCGATTATAAAATTTCAGTATGAAAATGTACAAACTTAAATTTGATATTCATAATTTTATAAATATATAGTATAACTTTGTTAAAGACATTAGTGAAAGTTTATTTACAATCCAAACCAAGTTATATTTAAAAAATTCTGAAAAAATGGTTGCTACTTAAGAGGATCGAACCATGGTTCTCTTATAGTGGAAGTTTGAACCACCTAAAAACAAAGTCAAGTATCTAATTTGTCAATAAAAGTATATAAAATAATATCTATATAATAAATTACAAAGAAAGCTATCAAGTGGCTCACAATCAATCCCCTCTAAAATTAAAGGCCTAGATCAAACCTTACAAAACATATTTTTCCTCCAAAATTTCAAATCCCAAAACCAAATTCCCCCCCCCCCCCCAAAAAAAAAAAAAAAAACTAAAAAACTTATTACTTTATTACTATCTCTCTCTTCTCTCTTCACTTTTTCATATTTCTCTCTTTCTTTCTCTCCCTATCTCTCTCTCTCATTCTTTCTAGATTTACTTAGAAATTTAGATTTTCAAGTTTTTAATGTTTTTTTTCGCACATGTTATATTGAAAATAGTAAATATCTCTTCAACTCCATACTTAAAGTTCTAAGAAGTTAGATTTTATACCTCATTTATAATTATTTTTCAACATATACTAATGGAAACATGGACTTTTATTTACAACTAATTATTGTCATACTATTCAAACTTGAGCTACATAATTGCTGTTTTACTGTTTACAGGCTTTTCGTGTTTTGTATCGTTTCAAAGACGTGCCGTAGACACGTGCCCACTGGCAAATCTAGTATATATATATATATAGGATTCCTCTTTACAAATGAATTGATTAAGTCCAAATTTTGTAGAGATGAATAAACAGATCCATATAAAATAGATGCTATAAATAATCCAAAAATGACTATGCTTACCGAAGAAACTGCATTTTAAAAAAAATCACACCAATCCGAGGAATCATTTGAATTTGGATGGAAAATATTGTGGACAGAGTTAACCATTTCGATCATATATCAAAATCTATTACCCCTAGATCAAAATGAACTCCTACTGAACCAATAAATAAAGTTAGTAGTACCAATAAAAGCAGGGGAAACGAAATAGTATTGTCCGATTCGTGAGGATAGGTATAAATGTATTTATTTCTAAAGTACTAAAGTATCCTATACCATTTCTTACATTGTCATCAATTTGATATGTATCTTTTGAAAAAAAGTAGACCTTATTATTAATTGTTGATAAAAGCAAATTTTTACGGAATCCGCTATTGAAGTGATTAAATTATTCATGATTGCATGTGAATCTTCTTCTTCTTTTCTTTCTTCTTCTTTTTCCTCTTCTTCTTTTTCTTCTATTTCTTGTTCGTCCATTTTTCCTCGAAGGGGTCTGCCCAAAAAAGATCATACTTTTGGGGCAAGTATTCTTGTTCATTCTCATCATCGCATAATCTGGCGCTTTTTTCTAGCATATCTAAAGCAAAAAATCCCTTTTCTTTTCTAGAATTTGTATTCGACTTGTGAATTCATTGCTCAAGTTTTTTTTTTCATTAGTATAAACCCAATAATTATATAGTCTTCACGAGATAGTCTTTCTGGTGTTGTCGTGTACGAAGAAATTTTCTATTCTATCATTTTTGAAAAAGTCGATAAGCTGGGTGTAGCACTGTCACATTTACCTGATACCCGGATTCGACCCGGACTCAGCATTGGATCGGAACCGATCCGATCTATACGGGTCCGGGTCCTAAAATAAGACCCTGATACACTTTTGGGTCCGGGTCCTGATCCGCTCAAAATAGAACCGACCCGGATCTGGACCTGGACCTGTTAAAAAATACCCCCAAAACATATAGAATTTGAATAATAGGGTTATAGGAATATACATATAAAAATTATTGTTGAAGATAGATATGTAAATATAATATTAATTCATGTACTTAAGTGTAAAATTGTGAGAATCGTTGGGTATCGGGTACAAAAATACTTAAGTGCAAATATTTATTCTCTACTACCGGACCCGACGAGTAATTTTTTTTAACTAGGACCTGGCGTAGTTCTTGTAGGTCCGGGTCTGGGTTCGGATAGTGGAAGACCCGACCCGATAGGACCCGATACTAGCTCTAGCTGGGTGGATATGTAAATGATATTAGGTCTTCTCGATTTTGCAAAAACCCTGGACCTAACGTGGGTCCGCCCCGGAATACAACATATACAGACAATTGTACCTCTCGAAAAGGAAAATGAAAACCTTAGAGAATAGATGATCCTGTCGGTAAAAAAGAAAATAAAATTTTGGTACCAAGGAATCTGCCAACTAAATATGAAGACAAGATCACTTGGCCTGCCACCATCAAACCATCAAAAGTTGACATTTGGAATGGTGCATCCTAAACACATTGGTGGATATATATATATATATATAGAGAGAGAGAGAGAGGAATGCTCCATTGAAAACGGGTTTGTTTTCACGGGTTGGAAAACACCAATCTGAGCCGTTGGATTGCTCATGATCGTGATCAGCGGCTCAGATCGCCTCCGCCCATCACCCTATATTACTTAAGTGGCGGAGGGCTATTTTGGGAATTTCGTCCCAAATAACTCTTCGCCTGATTCGCTCTGATAAATTGAATATAACCTAGGCCGTTGTTTGGAACAACGGCCTAGGTTATAAAAATTTGAATTATAGGCCGTTGTTTGGAACAACGGCCTTGTTCTAGATTTTTATAACCTAGGCCGTTGTTCCCAACAACGGCCTAGGCTATAAAATTTTATTGAAATTTTATAACCTAGGCCGTTGTCTAGGTTATAAAAATTTAGAACAAGGCCGTTGTTCCAAACAACGGCCTATAATTCAAATTTTTATAACCTAGGCCGTTGTTCCAAACAATGGCCTAGGTTATATCAATTTTTTTAGAATCTGTTCAGCGAAGAGTTATTTGGGACAAAATTTCCAAAATAACCCTCCGCTGATCAATTGAAACGGGTTATGGGGAGCTCGATCTGAGCCGATGATCACGACCATGAGCGATCCAACGGCTCAGATTGGTGTTTTCCAACCCGTGAAAACTAGACCCGTTTTCAATGGAGCATTCCTCTCTCTCTCTCTCTCTCTCTCCCTCTCTCTCTCTCTCTCTCTCTATATATATATATATATATATCTAATATTATAATGGGAGAAGACCTTAATGTCATTTGTAAATCTATCAACGCGTGTGACGCACGTACATAACTAATATAAAAGAGGTTTTAGGTTCGAGTCCTCACTATGTCAGAGTTTTTATTTAATTTTTTTTCTTAAGACGTGCATCACACGTGTAAATTACTAGTATATATATATATGAGATTGTGGAATACCTACCATCCATTACACTGGACTGATGGTAGGGTTGTCTGCCGTGTAATTGTGATTATTCGAAGTCTACCTAGTTGTGACAGTGAAAAGGGAGGGAGCCGTTCATTCCTCTTCGTCACTTCCCTATTAATTATAAGTTTGTAACCATGTTAGAAGTGGTATTGTCCTCATTGTCCAACCTACTCACCTTAGATAGAGATCTTCTCCATTTATGAAGTGGTGAGCAAAGAGGGGACACCACTTTTTCCTTTTATGCATTGTTATTTGAGGAAATCTTATACATGTTTAAATTATACTTGTAAACTTTATCTTGTAAACTTTATCTGATGTTTAAATTAAGATTTTATTTTGAGAAAAGAGATTTTTTATTACATAAACAATACGAAAAATTGAAATATAAATGATTCTACATGGAATGTTTAGAGAAAGGGAGTGCCAGCCCTGAAGAGTCAGGTGGAAGACCGAAATTGGCAGCTCATCTTCATGCTTATCAGGTAGGAACCTATATAAATAATTTACCCTGAAATCGCATCAGAGATTGATTTTATTAGAGATCCAACTGCATCTTTATTGTTACAGGATGAGGGGCTTCATTCTAGAAACTTAAGCAGTCTCTCTGCAGTTGAAAGTCATCAGGGTTCGCTTCTAGAAAAAAAAATCATTAGTTTCTTTAATTCATCGATCTTTTTTAAATATTGTAACTTCTATTTTCCATTGAAGATTTGAATGATGAATCTGGAAACCCAATATGGAAGAATAGAGTGGAGAGTTGGAGGGAGAAGAAGGAAAAGAGGAACAAGAAGAACGCTACAAAGAAAGGTGAAAAAGAAGCTCAGATTCCACTGGAACAACAGATGGAAGAAGGCAAAGGGTATGAAGTCACCGAATATATACAAAAATTGTTTTTTACTTTAATTGTCATACAATTTTTTTTTGGAATCAACAGATGGTGAAACTACTTAAAACTAATGCATTCGTATGTACTATTTGACCTTTATAAAAGTTTATTTTGGTCCTATCTCTTTTTGTTGCAATGTAAATTATATTGAAAATGCCTAATTTTCTTCTCATTTTAGCATCTTCCGCAGATTGATATATGTCCCTAAAAATATATCAAAGAATCCACATTTAATATGCATTCCACAGGGAGAGTGAATCTGGATACCTGATACCATGTGAAAATATCCTGCCACTTATTCTGAAGTTGTGACGGGGTTGAGGAAATTGTGTTTATATTCTAACAGGTTTATCTATGTTTGTTAAAAAGAATGGTTTCCTGATTATTTCTTGATGCCTGTTAATAGGGAAGCATGCATATCTGTAGGAAATTGCTGGTTCGTTCAAGCTTAAAACTATTTACTGAACCAATCTCTTCCAATATGCAGGATTTCAGAAGCTGGACAACCACTTTCTGAGATAGTTCCAATCTCTCCTAACAAGCTTACACCCTATAGGGCGGTCATCATAATGCGCTTGATAGTTCTTGGGCTCTTCTTCCATTATAGGATTACCAATCCCGTGGAAAGTTCTTATGGTCTCTGGCTAACATCGGTTATATGTGAGATTTGGTTTGCAGTTTCTTGGGTGCTTGACCAATTTCCCAAATGGTATCCTATAAATAGAGAGACATACATTGACAGGCTGTCTACAAGGTACTTTTTGGTATATTGAATCAGGGTCATATACTATTTAAGTTTCTTAGGATATCAGTGAAATAATGTTGATCATGAGAAATGGAATCTTAAAGCCCCATTATTGGTACAAATTCGATTGAAATATTGACACATCATTTAAATAGCACCTAATACAAGAGAGTTTGATTAAGAGTTTTTTTGCTTCTCAGATATGAAAGGGATGGTGAATTTTGTGATCTCTGTGCCGTGGACTTCTTCGTTAGTACCGTGGATCCATTAAAAGAACCACCACTAATCACCGCGAATACTGTTCTTTCAATTCTTGCTGTGGATTACCCTGTTGAGAAGGTTTCTTGCTATGTTTCTGACGACGGTTCTGCTATGCTCTCTTTTGAGTCCCTCGCAGAAACTGCAGAATTTGCAAGAAAGTGGGTCCCATTTTGTAAGAAATATTCTATTGAACCACGGGCTCCAGAATTCTATTTTTCTCAGAAAATCGACTACTTGAAAGATAAAGTACAGCCATCCTTTGTCAAAGAGCGCAGGACAATGAAAGTAAGTGTCCACATTATAATTAGCACTTTGAGGATTCGTTAGTGCAACAATATTTTAAATTGCATTATTGTTTCAGAGAGATTATGAAGAGTACAAGGTGAGAGTTAATGCTCTAGTTGCAAAGGCTCAGAAAACGCCAGAGGAAGGGTGGATCATGCAAGATGGAACATCTTGGCCAGGGAATAATCCGCGTGACCACCCTGGAATGATTCAGGTTTGAAATTTTTTCTAATTTGTTTGATTCATTCGTCTAACTGTAGGTTTGAGTTTATGTTGATTCTTTTGATGATTTGATTGTTTTAATCTGTTTATTTTTTGTTGTCTTATGCTGTTTTACTTCTTATAAATTTCATATTGTCATTTTTTGTAATTTGAGATCCTCTGCTAGGGCCTTCAGGCCCTTAAGAGTTTAACATGATTTCCATGAATATGCTTGTAATTCTCTTGGGCTAGGAGATGAGAATTATAGTTCCAGTCTAGAAATAAACTTCAATAAGAAATATTGCCATTATGTTATGGAGAAACCATTAATCTTGACCTCTCAGATAATTTATAGTGAAAGATAGTTGTCTGAATTCTTCTTGAATTTTTTGTTGAAATGTATCTCCAGACAATTAAGAATAACATTACCATCGGTTCTTAGAAAAAAGTTATGGTAGTATCATCATTTAGTTTGTATTTACTGCTATGTCTGTCTGTATCACCCGGACAACAGTTACTTAATTTTCAGATCAGCATAATATTTCAGAAGCAAATATTGAAATTCTCTAACTCTTGAGCCTTATTTAACTCTTGTAGCAATTGTCTATTTCAGGTATTTCTTGGAAATAGTGGTGCTCATGACATAGAAGGCAATGAGCTTCCCCGGTTAGTTTATGTCTCAAGAGAGAAGAGACCAGGATACCAACACCACAAAAAGGCTGGTGCCATGAATGCCCTGGTACTTTACCATTCTTTGTCCGGGCATAGATGATAAGCATAGATATTCTCTCTATCATCTATTATTTCATGGTTTACTATCTTTTACTATCATCTATTATCTCATGGTTTACTATCTGCAATTTGATGTATCACAGGTTCGAGTCTCTGCAATTCTTACTAATGCTCCCTACATTCTTAACCTCGACTGTGATCACTATGTTAACAATAGTAAGGCAGTTCGTGAAGCTATGTGTTTTATGATGGATCCACAAGTTGGTAGGGATGTATGTTATATTCAGTTTCCTCAGAGATTCGACGGTATAGATCGCAGTGACCGATATGCTAATCGAAACATTGTGTTTTTCGATGTGAGTCTTACAACAAATTGAGTTATTATCTAATGAAGCCTTTTCTTTGAATTCTTAACCTTATTATTTAATTATTATCTTTTAGGTTAACATGAAAGGGCTTGATGGCATACAAGGGCCTGTGTATGTAGGAACTGGTTGTGTTTTTAATAGGCAAGCACTTTATGGGTATGGCCCACCATCTTTGCCAACCCTTCCCAAGAGTTCATTTTGTTCCTGGTGCTGTAGCTGCTGCTGTTGCTGCCGCTCCAAAAAAGAATCGGAAAATGAGGTGGAAGTTTATAGAGATTCCAGGCGGGAAGATCTTAATGCTGCCATTTTTAATTTAAAAGAAATTGACAGTGAGTTGTGCTTCTGTGATCTTATTTTGAAAAATGTGTTTGTTTTCCTTTTGGCCACCTTACTTCCTTTTTTACCAGATTACGATGAATATGAAAGGTCATTATTGATCTCCCAAATGAGCTTCGAGAAGACCTTCGGTCTGTCTTCGGTATTCATTGAATCAACTCTAATGGAGAATGGTGGAGTGCCTGAATCTGCTAACCCATCAACACTGGTCAGAGAAGCAATCCATGTCATTAGTTGTGGATATGAGGAAAAAACTGAATGGGGAAAGGAGGTAAGCATTTATAACTAACTAAACATTTTTTTGGAGTTCAATGGTACTACTAATGGAACTAGGAGCAAAACTGGCATGCATTTACTATTTTTTGTTTTGGGCAAAAATAAAAATGGTGTCTGTTCTCCATCTTGAAAAAATGTAAGCTGCTGCAAAACTTAACCATAAGCTTAACTTTTACAGAAGATTAATTTATTGTCACGAGAAGCATTCGACGTGAAGGGTTGAGAAGGGAGGATGAGTTATTTAATCCTAGAAAAGTATTCGTTGATCATGGTACTTAGTTAAAAAATTTTGGCCATACGTATAAAACTCCCTCAGCTTCATGGTTATCTTGAGCTCAGCTAAAACTAGGGAGGAATTTCTTCATGGCAGCCTTCCTATTATGTCTAATGATAACAACTTAATCTGAACATCTCAATGAATGACTCAACCTGTATCACAAAAAATGTATGTCCTTTCTTTGATATAGCTTTGCAAAAAAGTTGTATTTATGCATTCCTTTATCTAATTAATTTTTTAGAATCTATTGATTCTGACACCTTTTCTACTTAAATTTGTCTATCTCTTATAGTTTCATATATGCATACATTATTAGCAGAGACATGCTTCGTTGGACCCAATCAACGTACCCACCTAGTAAGTTCATACATAACTAATTGTCTAATTCAATCAGAGAGAGAGAGGGGATCGATGTTCATCCGTAGGGTAAGTGGATGGCAGTGCAAAATATCTGTCTCTTCTCCAATGCCATCATTAGTTTTTTCAAGCAAACTTGGAGTAACATGCTAATAGTAATTTATCATTTTCTCTGCCAACCCCACAAATAATTGTTTAATTTATATTGATCTACGTTTTATATATGTCTTCTCTTATATTGATACCTTTGCATGAGAAATTCTAACCTCCCTTGAATCTCAATTTCTCTACATTATTACCCTTATTGTTATTGCAGATTGGTTGGATATATGGGTCAGGTTACTGAAGACATTTTGACAGGATTTAAGATGCACTGCCGTGGGTGGAGATCAATTTATTGCATGCCCTTGAGGCCTTGCTTCAAAGGATCGGCCCCCTATCAATCTTTCAGACCGTTTGCATCAGGTCCTTCGTTGGGCTCTTGGTTCTGTCGAGATCTTTCTTAGTCGTCACTGCCCACTGTGGTATGGATTTGGAGGTGGTCGTCTAAAATGGCTACAAAGATTGGCATACATAAACACCATTGTCTATCCATTTACATCGCTCCCTCTTATCGCTTATTGTTCACTGCCTGCCATTTGTCTTCTTACTGGAAAGTTCATTATTCCCACTGTAAGTAATCAACCATCCCCTACGTACCTTTGTTAGAATAATTCTTCTTTTATGCGCAGTTGTTTTTCAAATGCGTAGTAGAACCAAGTCAAATTTGAGCAAAAAATTACAGTACGAGACATGCCAGCTGGAGTCCTAAAAAACATGGACATGCGTATGGGATACGAGATTGGTACAAGTACATGATGGGGTAAATTTGTGAAGAGTAGGATACATGACATAACCAAATTACAATATATCATAGTATTATTTATTACTGTTATGCATAAACTTACTCCAATATGACATCTAACATAATTTTCGCTTACATAATCAAACAAGAGGCCTGTAGTCAATTGAAAAGTAAAATTGGTTCCATTGTCCATACAAAATCACAATATAAGAGAAGCTCCATAGTTAATGCAACAGTAATCCGAGCTTACTAGTACAAGAAATCTGAGAAATGTGTGTTTAAAAGTTGTTGATTGTGTGTTCAATAAATATGCAGAAAGTGTACAGAACACAAGATACTGAATTAAATTGCGCACACACATGAAAATTGTCAAGACATGTGACCAGTGAATATCGAATGAAGTGTTTTGTGTCTGACACAAGGTTGGCTGCATAATTTAACTATCTGTTGCTTCATAGTTGAAGTCTAATCATCTTCTCTAATAATTAACCATTGCAGCTTTCCAACATAGCTAGTATATTGTTTCTTGGCCTCTTCATCTCCATCATCTTAACAAGTGTGCTCGAGCTCCGTTGGAGTGGCATCGGCATTGAAGACTGGTGGCGAAATGAGCAGTTCTGGGTGATCGGTGGTGTCTCTGCTCATCTCTTTGCAGTTTTTCAAGGGTTTCTAAAGATGTTGGCTGGTCTTGACACAAACTTTACCGTAACATCAAAATCTTCTGAAGATGGTGAGTTTGGCGAGCTCTATGTGTTCAAGTGGACAACACTCCTTATTCCTCCTACAACCCTCCTCGTGGTCAATCTAGTAGGTGTTGTAGCTGGCTTTTCCGATGCTTTGAACAGTGGGTATGAAGCATGGGGCCCTCTGTTTGGAAAAGTGTTCTTCGCGTTATGGGTGATATTACATCTTTACCCATTCCTCAAGGGTTTAATGGGGAGGCAGAACCGGACACCAACCATTGTCATTCTATGGTCCGTGCTATTGGCTTCTGTCTTTTCACTTGTATGGGTGAAGATAGATCCATTCTTGAGCAATTCCACAACTTCTGCTTCTTCCCAGAACTGCAATTCCATAGACTGCTGAGGATGAATTCAGAGAAATATGATTTTGAATCTTTTTCTTTCTTCTGTGTATTTCATTTGGAAAGATCAAGCCCTAGAGATCTATATGGTGGATGAATTCTGTTGAAGAGCTATAACAGAAGTGATGGGTATATTGTACTGGAAATTTTTGCTTCATTGGTTATATATTGTGAGGTGATGTATTCTTTTTATGCTTGTAAATTATGTTCCTACTTGTTTAAGTTTCATACTTCATGCATTAAGGGAATGGATCTTAATGTGATCATTTAATTCTTCATTGAATTCCAATATGATTAGATTAAAAAGTTCGTTAGTTAATTCCAGCTGTAGGCTTGGGTGGTAATGATGTTCATGATTGCTCTCAATTGGGATCCGCATTCTCTACATGCTCTCAATCAAAGCATCAAGATGGATCTTGTTGGGTGACAGCTAATTCTGGCACCATGTTTGGGGTGTGCACTATGAAAGATTGATATACTGAATCACTGATGGGTACATGAGTAATTAACAACATCATTTATGTCGAGAAAGAAAGGGTCACATAATGTTTTTGACATATATGATACTAGTTAGTTAGCAGCTGCAGTGCATGTCATTATCCAGATATAGTTGTATTTAAGTGTTGATGATTGATACAACTCCGAGTTTGAAATAAATGGTTGAGATTCATACGCTTATGATGTAATAGGAAACATAAAATTCCAGCTCTCTTCTTGCAGTAGTATTGATTTTATTAACCTTAAGATCTAAAGCTTACTTATTGGTGTTGTCATCATGATTCATCCACCAAAAACCAACACCAATTTTTTTATTTTTTTATTTTTTTGTTTGGATAATACGGATATATATATATATATATATATATATATATATATATATTCGATGGCCGGAGCCGTTTGGCTCTATCCGCTGAGGAACGCTCCATTGAAAACGTGGAAAACTACCTAGGTCGTTGTTGGAAACAACGGCCTAGGTTATAATGCATTATAGTTTTCACGTGTTTTCACAATGTTTGAGTTTTCAATGGAGCATTTCCCATATATATATATATATATATATATATATATATATATAGGGTAAAAGGGATATGAGCAACTTGCTCATTTATTAAATGAGCAAGTAATGAGGTGGCATGCATGTGATGCATTGAGTATCTAACCAATTTTAGGATTTTCCCATCACATGAATGCCACCTCATCACTTGTTCATTTACTAAATGAGCAAGTTGCTCATATCCCTTTTACCCATATATATATATATGGGTAAAAGGGATATGAGCAACTTGCTCATTTAGTAAATGAGCAATTGATGATGTGGCATGCATGTGATACATTGGACAACTAACCCTTTTAAGAATTTTTCAATCACATGCATGCCACATCATCAATTGCTCATTTACTAAATGAGCAAGTTGCTCATATCCCTTTTACCCATATATATATATATATATATATATATATATATAAACAGTAGAGATACATAAATATGTACAAGTAGTTTACAAGCAGTTTTTGTAAAACAGAAAGAAAATTACAAAAAAGTATACAAAAATCGAAGAAGAAGCAATCAAATAAGAAATCTACTAAACAAATGTAGAACAACACCAAAAAGAAAGGCAGAGCAATCAACAAGGATGAAATAGAAACTAAATGAGCATTCAACACTGTAGCACCAAAGAGGAGGGAATACGCCCACTAAGGCTAACATCCGCAAGGCAAAAGGAATAACAACATGCATGAAGTCAGATCCAGGAGCACACATAACTCGATGACAAAAGTGAAAAATATAGAACAGAACCACGAGAACCACGAGACAGGAGGCAAAACAGTTCACCACAAAGTTGCAAAGCACAAAAAGAAAAGAGAGAAAATGCAAGAAAATCGCAACAAAGTAGCAAATAGACTTGTGAGGCTATAATATGGTTTTGAGATAGAGACCATTAAACTTCTATTGAATCATGTGATACTCTTTTAATGAAAAAGATGATGATGATGATGATGATGATAATAAGAATTGTACAAGTTTGTGTCAGCAAAGTTGTATTAATTCCCATGCACGCAGAGGTTGTTTAACTCTTTTTCTCTAAAGCCCTCAATATTTGGTAATTGATTGGTATATTTGAAGAAGACTCTGCATACGACACAAATGTTGCTTTTGGTTACCATTCATGGAACCTTTTCCGTAGGATGAGATTGTTAAGCTCAACAAGCAAGTCACCAAATTAATTAACCATATTTGTTGTTGCTCTCCTTCAAATTTAACAGTCATAATTATGCTAAAAAATAAAATTAACAGTCAGAACTCCAAAATACTAATGCTGACATTTTTAAGCCTAGAAAAAACAGTAACAGGATAAGGAACCTCCAGAAGCTACATAGAAAGGGGAGAATGATAATGTTTGGGTAATTCTAATTGATCCTTGATCTTAAGAAGAGATATATATATATACAGAGACGAACAAAAAAACAGGAAACTAGTGGCTATTATATCAACAGCCATGCAAATCAATTCCTTACCAATCAATCCCTATATCAGTGCACTCCGTAATAGCTATGCGTTAAATAACTATGCCTTAAATAGATTATATCAACAGCCATGCAAATCAATCCCATACCAATCAATCCCTATATCAATGGACTCTGTAATAGAGAAAAACAAATTCAAGGTTTTGTATGTTAAACAAACAAACTGTACTGAAAGAATTAAGCATCTTGACTTGAGCACTGCATGTTTCCAAATCAACCAGCTAAATGAGTTTTAAAGTAGCACACTCACTTACTGATTCTTGGCTTGAACATTACAAGTTACCAGTTCAACCATCTAGAAGAGTTTCAAAGTAGTACATCCACTAAGTGAGTTTAGTTTTCTCAATGTAATTATCAGTCTGGTATCGCTAGTCACTTTTCACCCCAATGACTGCTCGTTTCATACAAGATATGCATTAATCGTTTTTACACTTGATTGAATTTATTGATTGTCTGGAATATCTATTCTAGCTTTTCTGGAGTAGGGATCTGTACAATTAGTTGGGTTTTTGAGTGATACCTCTGTTTCCTAAATAAACATGTTAAACAATTGACATGGTATATAGCATGAAACAAAACTTGAAGCAATTTAGCAAAGACACTACTTCGCATGTCATGGGATGCCGGTTTTGCCGCCACCGGATAAGTCGACGAAATCGGATTCGTCGGATTATGGGAGTGGGAAGAGTGGGAGGAGCAATGGGGTCATCATGGGCCTAATAAGCCAGTGCTTGGTGTGGCAATCGGGTTGTCTTCTTTAGTTTTTCTTGTGATTTTTCTAGTTTGGTTGTGATTTTTTTTCTTGGTATTGAATTGTGGAATTCTTTTCTTAGTGTTAATTAACACATAGTGAATGGGAGAAAGATTTGTTGGTCTCTTTAATTATTTTTGCATTCTTTTGCTATATCTGATCATTTGCTTTTGCTACTTTGTGATATTGCTTTTTGTGTGAATCTGGATCTGGGTTTGAGAATGCCATGATCATTTCAAACAGTAGAGTATATTGAGCATTATATATGTTACTTCTTTGAGAAAGTTATATAAATGTAGTTCTATTCTTGTACAATCATAATGTGGAACCTTGGGAGTTCCGAAATCTCAAATCATCATGTCTATTTTCTACTATACAAGTGCAGAAATCAGACTATTGAGAAGTGATGATGTTTTTTTTTTGATCAAAAGAAGTGATGATGTTCTAGATTACTAGTGTTGAAGAGTGGAACAACTAACATTGATGTGTTTGCTCTTGTTCTGCTTTCTGCAAAATTAGCAGCAAACTTGTGTAACAACTAACATTGATGAAATCATTTGCATTACTGCATTTGATGGACTCTGCAAGCTGTTATGAAAAAATGAAAACATCTTGTAGACTATTTGGTTAATCAGATTTAGAAACACGAATATGACCATTCTAGATTGTGGTCGTTGATCAATACTTGAAATGGAAAAAACATCATGATGCTAGCTAGAATCTATTTCTCAAGTTAATTTGCATATCTCATTATCTAATAGGTCACTTGCAATCCATGCCCAGGTTAAAGGATTAGAGATCAGTCTGTTCTTGAACGGGCAAGGCCCAAATTTAATGCTCAGATGTTCAAAGATCAAACAAGGCCTATGGGATTCGGGCTAAGATCAGAATCTGTGCTTTCTTAACAATGCTGATATAGACTAACTTCATACCACAATTCAGGATCATTATTAGCCTAATACAAATAAATTGTTTCCTTCGTATTCAAAGTAATAGTAACTCCGCATTCTTATATTTGTATTTATCAGCAGAATATAATATGATCTTTAATATATATGGATCCACATATAAAAGGAGTGATGCTTTGAATTCTTTTATTTTTCTTTAAAGAATGGGCAAGAGTCAGAGGGAGGCAGCGATCGAGCTAACCATATCAGATTCAGAGGTGTGCAGCTGGTGGGGAGCGATGCTCCACTGAGAAGGCCACCGAATAACTCCACATCTTCAGCCCTTAATTCTTCATCTACCTGCATCCATGAAAATTGGTTAAAATTTTGCAAAATAAAAAATTTGTTAGAATGCTATAAATGCTGATATACGAGCTTTGTTGTAGCACGTTTTCATGTATCAGACGAAGCTACAGAAATTTCCAGTAATATAAATTACTGGACATGCCTTTTAAAGAAATGGATCAGATATAACTATGCACAAAAAGTTATTTGAGCAAATCAGTCTTTCGTATCTGACAAACATTTGATACAAATGTAGAGACAGATCAAAAATCATTAGAAGGAAAAAATGTAGAGCTTTTAACTAAAGCGCTGTGCATTTTTGGTTTTGTGTTCGACTCAAATCTGACACCTGACCTGAAAAATAGGATGTTCTTTAGTTTGGTCTTCAAAACCTACCCAAGATCAATCGGGCATGATTTTTGACTTTCTGAAAACCTGTTGCTCTTATTAGGAAGCCATAACAAACCTCATCGATAGCTCAAGTTTCTGAATCATAATTAGGTAAAAGATTCTCAAATATACAAATATGTTTTATATTTGTAGAAAATAAGACAGAAAGGTTATATCTTTCTCTGAAAATACCATATTTTAAAACAATTAAATATTTGCATAGTTTCCGGGAACGCAAGTAAAAAATTTCAATGAATTTTAGTGATTAAATCCAACTCCAGTCGATAGAAGAAAACTCAACTGGCTAGAACCTGCTTGAAAACCACACAGAGATTTAAAACAGTAAAAACTAGCCCATATTTTAGGATTAGTTAGAAGAAAATTCACCCCCAAATTAAGCCCACAAAGGACAATAAGAACTACAAACAAGATCCAGGAGTATCACCTACCAATGTAACCAATCTACCAAACTAAGATATGTTATCAATTGTCACTTTCACTAAGATCTTGTCAAAAGTTGGCATGATTCATATGACTGACCTACAAGAAAATAGTTTATATGTCAATCTTTCTTCTAAGCAGTGCTAATAGTTTGTTATGCGATCTAATCTTTGTCGTAATTTGATTGGTCGCTTCCAAATGCATTCTTAGGTAAGTTAGCTGCATTTTTCCTACCAAATAAAAAAAATGCTTGATAATTAAGACATGAAATAATAATAAATGTACCTTGAGAACAGCCATTTCAGTGAACTCAACAATCTCTCCGGTTGGCGCATGACCTTTGTACGGGCCATCCATCTAGCCCCCGTGTCTGAACTTGAACGTTAACTCTGGCGGCCCTGTATACACCTTTAGCACCTCCAACACAAATCCACGAGGTAAAGCAGTACGAAACATCTCATGGGAAGATTCAAATGTCTCCTCGTTAGCTTTATAATACTGCAATTCTTCGGGAAGAGAGGTCTGCAAAATTGCGTTGTAGCTCCCTAGCTCTAATATCTCCTCTCCTGTTAACGCTTTCCTTCCTACAAAATGATATTCATTAACATGGTGTTAGGATATCTAAGATTTTTCATTCTAGATATATAATGACAGCATGGGCAATTCAATTTTGATCCAAACTGATCCTTGATATCTTGCTTAAAAAGATTATATATCTTGTCACTAAAAATGGATGAGGTCACCCGATCAGTAGGATTAGATTTCGTTATATTTTTGTTTGTTGGTTGGGGTGTATGAGTTTCAGGATCCAGCATATTGGGATCTGAACTTCATAAGCCTTATTTTTGATTGTATATTTTATTAAATTATTTTTAATGAAATGCGGTGGTATTCAACCCACCGTTTAACGATAAAAAATAAAATAAAAATGGAGAGATTTAAGCTCATTGCCCTCCAATAAATATGGAGAAGTCCATACCACGCATATACGTGATAAATGGTTCAGAGAAATTTTCTGTCTATATGCAAACACATAGTTTGCATATATCCCCAAAAAAGAATTCACCAAAGGGAATTTTTCGCATCAAGTATATATGTTTATTCTTAAATTCTGATGGCTAGGAACTATTTAAGCTATACTTATTAAGTTTTCTTCCTCCCTCCTCTGTGGTAAAACATAAACTGATAAATTATAATTATATACGAATTTAGAAATCATGGCTAATCAATCATTCTAAAATGAATTATTTGAGCTCAAAAGTAAGTTGATGAATGAGGTAGGTACAGAGAAAATTTTTTCTTGATCTGAAAATAATAGAATGAAAAGGTTATGCTATTTAGGTATTTGGTTTTTGGTTAATATCATGTTTAGAGTCTAATCCTCATTTATCCTTTCTAGCTAACTGTAAATTACAGAGATCATCCATATAGTTAAAAGGTAAGTAATTTAAGGATAAGGTATATGCAAAAAAAAAAAGGGTTATAGTATTGATATGGGTCAGATGACGTGGCCCCTCCTGGACCACCAGATCCCCTCAAAACATGCTCTCCCCTGATCATGAGATCAACGCAGAGCCTCATGGGCTTTTGCCACATCTTTCCCACGCATAGGCACCTCTATCTCCCTCCCTCTCTCTCTGACGGCTGATAGATCTTTCTTTCTCTATCTCGCAACCCTAAAAACGTACAAAATACAATATATATAGGTTTTCACAACTTCTAATATCAGCCGCTCATCAATCAGCGCAGCAACGGTCGACCGCAACTCTTGAATAGTCGACCGGTTCATGCCTTCGACTGTACAGGGTCTAACAGAATAGGACGGTCGATTGCATGGTCAACTGATCGTTTCTTCAAGTGTTCATGGTTGCAACAGCGGCCTGGACGGTCGACTGCAAGGTCGACTGTGCGGTCAACCACAACTTCGATCGGTCGACCACAACTCTGCCTGCAGCTACAAGCTGCTTTAGCTGCTTGCTCCTTCTTCAACTCTTCTTCTCGTCTGTCTTCAACCCCATTATCGTGTATTTGGATCCACAAACCCTAACAATCTCCCACTTGGATACATATACACGAAGTCTCTAACCTGTTCTTCATTCTTCCATTGGCCTAGTCTAGGCCTGTACCTCTGCGAGTCTCCTTATCAATTAACCTGGAGACAATCCATTAGCAATATAGCTGTCACGCCCCGCTTTCCGGAATACGGGAATACAGGCACGTAACTGAGGCCCAGCGAATGATATAAGTACACCAACTCATATCATTCATAAGTTGTACCAGTCTTAACTCAACAATATAAGAAAAATGAATCACAACCACGCAGAAAAACATAATCACATTAACGATAATGAAATTCAATAACCAAATCTGGAATACAAGAACTTACCCAAATAGCTCGATAGGCTCCAGCTCCAATCGTAGAGAACTGCTCACCAATGTCTTCTGAAGATTCTCCTTGTACACCTGTTACTTGTTCATCTAAAAAGAAAGAATAATTTGTCCTTAGAGCAAGTCGTGGACATGCAAGTGGAGAAACAGTGAAACAATGGCAATAAAGGTATAGCAATGAATTCAAATGAACGATGAAGTTGATAGTATTGAACAGTGTAAAACAGATAACAATATAATATGCATTAAATACGATTTACCACAATAACGATAAACAATACCAATAAGGGCAATAATAATGATAACACTGTTCATTGAGGTAACAATATACAATGATAATGTGGTGGGGCCTTAAGTCTATTATTCATTTTTAAATCCTAGCTAATGCACGTACTACTGCATCCCATACTACAGGTTCCATGCATACAATCAATTTCGTTTAGACTAAGGTGGTAGATTCTATAGTTCATGTACTCGGGAACATTATTCAATAATGACCGATGATCGAATCAATCGAGATACTGTAGTCAGTAATCTGCAATTAACCGATAACCGATATAACCAATAACCAATAACCAATAACCAATATACCGATAGTTAGGGAAACACGGGCCCCTCTTCCGAGTACAGTCACTATGTCATCAACTACCCTAATCCACCCTTAACCCCGGCTTGCTTTACTTTCTTTACTCAATTATCATACAATAATGCAATTAATAAGGGACGCTAGAGAAGGTGTCAAAACAATCCTAAGATCATGCAATACACTATATACAATTAAATACACTAAATATAACATTATAAACACAATTGTACATTATAAAGCATAGAATCCCAAATCTGGCTGGGTGTAGATGTTGTCTAATTTTAATTATAAAGGCAGTAAATAAATATTATAAAAATCAGTAAAAATACTTTTTAACACCCTAAACATGTTATTTTCAAATCTGAAATTTATCTTGGCTATATATGATTAATGGTTCACTTAATTCATTAGCCTAACTTGTTATGTACGTGAATCTGAAATTTCAGCGCAGCTGTGGTAAAAGGTTCATAACTGGAGCTGTACAACTCCGAATTCGAAAGTTTTGGTGTCTATCGACATCTAGACAGATAGGGCTACGATTTACTTTCAGGGAGTTTCTGATTTTAATGAAGTTTTCCAGGTCTAAACAGCATGTTAAGGTTCAGATAGGCGTAATTTTCTGAATAGTCTATAGGTTCATTTTAAGGAAAATGATAAAAATAAAATTTAATAATAGTAAATTGGAGTTTAATTAATCTTAATCGCAGCGAATCAACCTTAGGTGAACATGGTATAAATGTAGGTGATGTCTAACATTTTTATAATCACAATCCAATAAATTAGCAATAACATTCACATTAACAATCAACTAATTTTCTACAATCTACTATAACCATTTGTCATTTAATTTCATGATATGAAATGTGTCTACAATTCCTTATTTTTATAATCAATAACTATAACTATATGATGTATGAACATTTTTTTATACTTTAGAGGCAAAAGATGGCACGATGTCGAGACTACCACTTGGATTCGCTCGTGTAAATCCGTGGCATCTCGACGATTGACACAATGATATTTTACGATTTTGAATAAGATCCACTTGCGGAATTTCAACAATATTTATCGAATATGATACAAAAAAAATACATTCGATAAGAGTGACTTGCCTTTTACTTTGTAGACGGTTCGAAATATTTAGGAATAACGGGATCAGTATCCCGGGGATCAATCCCAAGAGTGCGTGCGAAGACCGTGTGAAGAAAGCTAGTAGATAGCAATAATTCTCCCACACCCGATCAGCCAAAACAGCAAAACAGCGATCTGGATCCGGCGCGGCAGAACACGGGACAGCAATTAACAGCCAATCAGGAACAACTCTCACACCAGATCTGGGCCAAACACAGAACACGGACTTCGGATCTGCTGCGGGGGAACACCAAACACGGATCTGATCAGACCAAGAGAGCACGGATCTTGATGCGATCCAATGTCTGCAATTGAATCCCGCTCAAATCAGCGTCTTCTTCTTCGTTCTTCTTCTTCGAAGCTGAGAGCGAGGGAGAGTGGCGGCACGAGGCTTCGGCGACGGCTATCAACGACGTTGGTCGGGAAGCGACGCAACAATCGAGACGGCGACAGCTCTGTTCGTGCGCTTCAAAAACAGAGGAAGGCGATGATGGCTGTGCGAGGCGATGCGGGGTCTGGCCTGCGACACGTCGGAGGTCGCGAGGGTCGTGGCGGCGCGACGCGGTGACGGGGCAGTCACTGCAGCGAGGGGAAGGCGTCGATGATGGTGAAAATGGGTTCGGGAGTGCTTGGGTGATGGAGGAGGCGAAGTCGTCGATGGGGGGATGACGAAGGTGCTCTGCGGGGACGGTGATGGCGAGACGAAGGTGACGGTGGTTGAGGTGGAGAAGACGAGGTGAAGGTGGTGGTGGGTTTGATGGGTTCGACAGGAGAAGGTGAGCGGGGAGGAAGAGAGAAGATGTGGGTTTTTGATTGGTTTGTTTTTGATCTGTTTGGTTTGTTATAATCAGAGGAGAGGGAGAGGGAGAGAGTACGGGAGAGAGATATTAGGGGAGTTACAAGATAGGGGGAGAGATTAGAGGGCTAATTATTAGGGATTTATTTACCTAATAATTAGAAGTTACTGATTTGGAGAGTGATGGGAGTGATTAGGGGGGATTGATAGATTAATCCGTTAGGGAGAGATTGGGGTAGTATGGGTTAGTGGGTTTGGGTATTGACGGGTAGATGACCCAATAAGAGAGTGGGTATGATTTACAAACCAATTTATATAATTAAAATCCAATAGGGGCAAATGGGTAATGGGTAAAATCCAGTGGGGAAAATAGGGTTTATAAACAAGATGTAATTTGTATTAAAATGTAGAAGTTATTTGAAATGAGTACAAATGTGATTAATACATAAAACTAGGTTTTTAATAATTAATCAAGTAGCAATAATAATAATAATCATAATAAAAATGTTCATGAAAATTTACAGTAATAATAATAATCATATTTTCCTTAATAATCAAGGCAATAATGATAATAATAATAATTGTAATATAATATAAGAATCATGGGAACTAGTTACAAATAAAATAATTTGTTGAAAGTAGATTTTAGCAAAAGATCAATAATACATTTTAACAGTGAATTTGAAAACGCATAATAAAATAAAATAAATAAATATTAATTGATAACAAATTTTAAATACAGGAAAATATACAGAAAATACGTATTTGGGAAAACAGGGGTTACAAATCCTACCCACCTTACACAAAAATTTCGTCCTCGAAATTTGCTTAGGCGGCATATAGGATAAGGCAAAACAACTCTTCTAGGGAATAGCAAAACAAGGGATTCAAAGAAATGTCAAGAAGGTGGCAATACCAGAATAAGAAAGTCATAGATAAATAATGGGGTGATCTAGAATGATGTCCAATGGAGATTCAATGAACGAAGACAATGCAAATGTATGAAGGAAGAGCAAGTAGTGCAATGAAGGGAAACAATAAGACAATTCTGAGACCTATGGGCTATGGGCCCACCCCGCTTCCGCTGCGCTGCTTTGACGGCGACGTTCCAAGTTGCAGACTTGTTGTTGTAGACCACATGGCACTGATCGACGAACCGAGCAGGGAGAAAAAAAAATTAAGACACAGGAATCACAAAGGGTATGGGCTCCCAATAGAGGCAAGCAATAATACAAGGTGAATATAAGGTTTGAGCTTTAATGTTCATAATTAAAAGATATAATACGGATTAAGACTAGCTTTAACAGAAATAATAGCAACAACAAATAACAATATCAATATTAATAGAATGATAATAACAATAATAATAAAAATAAATATAACAATGATAATAGATAAAATAGTATTAATAATAACAAAATAATATTAAAATATTAATAATAACAATGATACAAGTAACAATGACCAAAATAAAAATAATAACAATAATAAAAATAATAACAACAATAATAGTAATAGTGATTAAAATCGTCATAATCATACAGGCAATAAAAATATCAATAATACTGATGATAATACATTCATGACAGAATAAAATTCAACACGTTCATGAAAATAATGAAATAATAATAATAATGAGAACATTAAAAATAATATCAATAATAATAGTAATAATAATAATAAAGATAGTAGCATCAATAACAATAATATCAATAAAGTAACGGTAATAATAATAATAAAATATAATAAGAGTACTGAAGGTAACGAAAATAATAATAATAACGTCAATTGAAGTGACAATAATAATAACAGTACCAATATTAACGAAAATACTCATTTACCATTAGTTTCATTATATAAGTAACGAGTCTTGAAATATCAATTAGTAATAGATAGAAAATCTTGCCTCCTTAACATCAAGTTGCATATTTGCCTCCACGACATCAGGTTTCAAATTGCCATCCAAATATTCGGCTGCATATTTTGCCTCGCCGATATCCAGTTGCAATTTGCCTCCATTGACATCGAGTTGCATATTTGCCATCTCGACATTAGGTTGCACCGAAGTAGTGAATTGTATATAAAATTGAGAATGCTCAGGCTCAAAATAAATTAATAATAATAATAGTAGTAACGATAAAAATAATAACACGAATAGCAGTAATAATAACAAAATATTGACACTATTAATAATAAGAATATCAATAGTAGTAACAATAATATAAATACTAGTAATGATAATGAAAATAATAGCAATAATAATAATAGTAGTAACAAGGTGAGAATTTGTCTTATCAAAATAATCCAGTAGAAATATATAGTCGATCAAAAATGAAAAGTGAAGTTAAAATACACCATTATTCGAAATAACAAAGTCTTCGTTGAGAAATATTTTTTTTTTATAAAAGATCGAAAATAAATATAACAATTAATAATCGAAATATACAAGTATTCGAGAAAAATAATTATAAGGAGAAAATAGGTAGGAGAAAAATGAAGCTATACCCAATGAAGAGTTGAAGAGGAGGATGACTAGAAGGGACAGAAGAAAATTAAGGAATTTAATACGAAGGGAGAAGGACGATGAGCAACATCGGAATTGAAGGGAATAAGACAGGGAAGAAATAACTAGCACGATACTCAATATGAATCAACAATTAAAAATGAATGCAAGGCAAGGAAAACAATAAATGACACACGAGTTGAAATAAGAAGGAATCAACGAGGCAAACAGAAAATCAGAGATTGTTTGCACCAGAATCAAAATAATATGGGTACAAAAGAAAGATTCTATACCCAACAAGAAATTAATAAATGTAAATGAATGGAAGGGACGAGACAACTGAGAAATGAAAGAACCGATTGTGAAGGGATCAAGGAGGAATCAATACAGAGAAGTATCCAGATTATGTTGGTTACTCATTATCCATGTGATCAACGTGGTGTACATATTGTTGAGTCAGCTTGGTTGAGTCAAGTCTGTCTAATGTATTAGTCAACTAACACATTAGCTCAAACCTGGCTCTGATACCACTAAAAACCTTGTCACGCCCCGCTTTCCGGAATACGGGAATACAGGCACGTAACTGAGGCCCAGCGAATGATATAAGTACACCAACTCATATCATTCATAAGTTGTACCAGTCTTAACTCAACAATATAAGAAAAATGAATCACAACCACGCAGAAAAACATAATCACATAAACGATAATGAAATTCAATAACCAAATCTGGAATACAAGAACTTACCCAAATAGCTCGATAGGCTCCAGCTCCAATCGTAGAGAACTGCTCACCAATGTCTTCTGAAGATTCTCCTTGTACACCTGTTACTTGTTCATCTAAAAAGAAAGAATAATTTGTCCTTAGAGCAAGTCGTGGACATGCAAGTGGAGAAACAGTGAAACAATGGCAATAAAGGTATAGCAATGAATTCAAATGAACGATGAAGTTGATAGTATTGAACAGTGTAAAACAGATAACAATATAATATGCATTAAATACGATTTACCACAATAACGATAAACAATACCAATAAGGGCAATAATAATGATAACACTGTTCATTGAGGTAACAATATACAATGATAATGTGGTGGGGCCTTAAGTCTATTATTCATTTTTAAATCCTAGCTAATGCACGTACTACTGCATCCCATACTACAGGTTCCATGCATACAATCAATTTCGTTTAGACTAAGGTGGTAGATTCTATAGTTCATGTACTCGGGAACATTATTCAATAATGACCGATGATCGAATCAATCGAGATACTGTAGTCAGTAATCTGCAATTAACTGATAACCGATATAACCAATAACCAATAACCAATAACCAATATACCGATAGTTAGGGAAACACGGGCCCCTCTTCCGAGTACAGTCACTATGTCATCAACTACCCTAATCCACCCTTAACCCCGGCTTGCTTTACTTTCTTTACTCAATTATCATACAATAATGCAATTAATAAGGGACGCTAGAGAAGGTGTCAAAACAATCCTAAGATCATGCAATACACTATATACAATTAAATACACTAAATATAACATTATAAACACAATTGTACATTATAAAGCATAGAATCCCAAATCTGGCTGGGTGTAGATGTTGTCTAATTTTAATTATAAAGGCAGTAAATAAATATTATAAAAATCAGTAAAAATACTTTTTAACACCCTAAACATGTTATTTTCAAATCTGAAATTTATCTTGGCTATATATGATTAATGGTTCACTTAATTCATTAGCCTAACTTGTTATGTACGTGAATCTGAAATTTCAGCGCAGCTGTGGTAAAAGGCTCATAACTGGAGCTGTACAACTCCGAATTCGAAAGTTTTGGTGTCTATCGACATCTAGACAGATAGGGCTACGATTTACTTTCAGGGAGTTTCTGATTTTAATGAAGTTTTCCAGGTCTAAACAGCATGTTAAGGTTCAGATAGGCGTAATTTTCTGAATAGTCTATAGGTTCATTTTAAGGAAAATGATAAAAATAAAATTTAATAATAGTAAATTGGAGTTTAATTAATCTTAATCGCAGCGAATCAACCTTAGGTGAACATGGTATAAATGTAGGTGATGTCTAATATTTTTATAATCACAATCCAATAAATTAGCAATAACATTCACATTAACAATCAACTAATTTTCTACAATCTACTATAACCATTTGTCATTTAATTTCATGATATGAAATGTGTCTACAATTCCTTATTTTTATAATCAATAACTATAACTATATGATGTATGAACATTTTTTTATACTTTAGAGGCAAAAGATGGCACGATGTCGAGACTACCACTTGGATTCGCTCGTGTAAATCCGTGGCATCTCGACGATTGACACAATGATATTTTACGATTTTGAATAAGATCCACTTGCGGAATTTCAACAATATTTATCGAATATGATACAAAAAAAATACATTCGATAAGAGTGACTTGCCTTTTACTTTGTAGACGGTTCGAAATATTTAGGAATAACGGGATCAGTATCCCGGGGATCAATCCCAAGAGTGCGTGCGAAGACCGTGTGAAGAAAGCTAGTAGATAGCAATAATTCTCCCACACCCGATCAGCCAAAACAGCAAAACAGCGATCTGGATCCGGCGCGGCAGAACACGGGACAGCAATTAACAGCCAATCAGGAACAACTCTCACACCAGATCTGGGCCAAACACAGAACACGGACTTCGGATCTGCTGCGGGGGAACACCAAACACGGATCTGATCAGACCAAGAGAGCACGGATCTTGATGCGATCCAATGTCTGCGATTGAATCCCGCTCAAATCAGCGTCTTCTTCTTCGTTCTTCTTCTTCGAAGCTGAGAGCGAGGGAGAGTGGCGGCACGAGGCTTCGGCGACGGCTATCAACGACGTTGGTCGGGAAGCGACGCAACAATCGAGACGGCGACAGCTCTGTTCGTGCACTTCAAAAACAGAGGAAGGCGATGATGGCTGTGCGAGGCGATGCGGGGTCTGGCCTGCGACACGTCGGAGGTCGCGAGGGTCGTGGCGGCGCGACGCGGTGACGGGGCAGTCACTGCAGCGAGGGGAAGGCGTCGATGATGGTGAAAATGGGTTCGGGAGTGCTTGGGTGATGGAGGAGGCGAAGTCGTCGATGGGGGGATGACGAAGGTGCTCTGCGGGGACGGTGATGGCGAGACGAAGGTGACGGTGGTTGAGGTGGAGAAGACGAGGTGAAGGTGGTGGTGGGTTTGATGGGTTCGACAGGAGAAGGTGAGCGGGGAGGAAGAGAGAAGATGTGGGTTTTTGATTGGTTTGTTTTTGATCTGTTTGGTTTGTTATAATCAGAGGAGAGGGAGAGGGAGAGAGTACGGGAGAGAGATATTAGGGGAGTTACAAGATAGGGGGAGAGATTAGAGGGCTAATTATTAGGGATTTATTTACCTAATAATTAGAAGTTACTGATTTGGAGAGTGATGGGAGTGATTAGGGGGGATTGATAGATTAATCCGTTAGGGAGAGATTGGGGTAGTATGGGTTAGTGGGTTTGGGTATTGACGGGTAGATGACCCAATAAGAGAGTGGGTATGATTTACAAACCAATTTATATAATTAAAATCCAATAGGGGCAAATGGGTAATGGGTAAAATCCAGTGGGGAAAATAGGGTTTATAAACAAGATGTAATTTGTATTAAAATGTAGAAGTTATTTGAAATGAGTACAAATGTGATTAATACATAAAACTAGGTTTTTAATAATTAATCAAGTAGCAATAATAATAATAATCATAATAAAAATGTTCATGAAAATTTACAGTAATAATAATAATCATATTTTCCTTAATAATCAAGGCAATAATGATAATAATAATAATTGTAATATAATATAAGAATCATGGGAACTAGTTACAAATAAAATAATTTGTTGAAAGTAGATTTTAGCAAAAGATCAATAATACATTTTAACAGTGAATTTGAAAACGCATAATAAAATAAAATAAATAAATATTAATTGATAACAAATTTTAAATACAGGAAAATATACAGAAAATACGTATTTGGGAAAACAGGGGTTACAATAGCAGAACTGATGTTTCCTACTATCCACTACCTTTGTGAACATGTCCGCCGGATTCTTAGTGCGAAGAATCTTAGATAGCTTCAACCATTTCTTCTCAACCGTCATTTCTAATAAAATGATACATCATTTGAATGTGTCGAGTCCTAGAGTGATATGCCGAGTTTTTCGCCCAGAAAACTGCACTTTGATTGTCACATCATAACTCACCTATGGGTTGCTCTCTACCCAACTGTTTCATAAGCTCTGAAATTCACAACATGTCTTTCGTTGCTTCTGTAAGTGCCATATACCCTGACTCCGTGGTTGACTATGCTACAACCTTTTGTAACTGCGAAGCCAGACTGACAGTTGTTCCTCCAACTGTGAATACATACTTTGTAGTGCTTTTGCAACCATCATGATCGCCCAAGAAATCTGCATCTACATAACCATGTATATGCAAGGAATCTCCCCCAAAACAAAGAGAAAAATCTAAAGTACCTGCTAGATGTCTAAGAATCCACTTTACTGCATCCCAATGCTTTTAACCTGGATTCTTCATGTAACGGCTGACAACTCTAAATACTTGTGCGATATCTGGTCTTGTAGACACCATCGCATACATCAAACTCCCAACGGCTGAGACATAAGGAATAACAGATTTTTCCTCTATCTCTCCATCCGTTTCAGGACACAAGTCCATTGATAACTTGAAGTGAGCAGCCAAGGGACAAGTGACTGGTCTCGCACCATCCATATTGAATCTCTTCAACACCTTCTTCACATAGTCCGCTTGAGATAACCAAAGCTTCTTGCTTTTCCTGTCTCTACTAATCTTCATGCCGAGGTTTTACTTTGCTTCACCCAAGTCCTTCATAGAAAACTTCGAAGCTAGCATCTTCTTCACTTCCTTGATCTTCTCCATACATGAACCTGCTAACAACATGTCGTCCACATACAACGCCAAGATTACTATATCATTGTCCTCATATCTACGAACATATACACTATGATCTATTTTGCATCTATCGAAACATTTTCCTCTCATAACGCAATCAAACTTCAAGTACCATTGCGGTGGTGCTTGTTTTTGTCCATAAAGACTTTTCTTTAGTCGACACACCATGTCTTCTTTCTTTTTAGCTTCAAAACCTGTGAGTTGTTTTATGTATAGCTCTTCTTCAACATCGCCATGGAAAAATGCTATTTTCATATCCAACTGCTCTAAGTGTAAGTCTTCAAATGCCACAATACTAAGCAGAGCCTTGGTTGAAACCATCTTCACAACCGGTACAAAGATCTTACTGTAATCAACACATTCTCTTTGAGAGAATCCTTTTACAACAAATCTCGCCTTGTACCTCTTACTGCCATCTGTCTCATCTTTGACTCTAAAAATCCATTTGTTCATAAAAGCCCATTTCCCTGCAGGTAACTTGGTCAACTCCCAAGTTTTGTTATGTTTCAAGGAGTTCATTTCGTCCCTCATGGCTAACCCTCATTGAATTCGAGCCTCATCCTTCAAAGCCTCCTCATGAGCCTCTCGCTCTCCTGAATCCGTGTACAAAACATGCTTGTGAACAATACTAGTTGATGGATCAAATATCTTGGTTGGCTTTCTCTCTCATGTCGATCTCCTCAATGTGGATACCAGTTCACCGACCAGTTCAGATTCCCCGAATTGCTCTGATTGTACCTGTTCGTCTTGGATAACCTGCTCATTCTCAATAGGCTCACCCTGAGCCTCCTGTGCTGCCTGTGGTACCTATTGTAACATCCTGGAATTTTAAATAATATTTTAGAGTTTATAAATGAATTAAAATAAAATTTTGTGATTTAATAAACATTTTTTTGAAATTTAATTTTTTGCACGTGCAAAACACGTGCAAATATTTTTCTAGGAAAACACAAAGTCGGAAAATATATTTGGGAAATCTAAAATTTATTAGTAGATATTATTTATAAATTTTCTGGATTTTAATGAATGATTTATGACATATTTGCAAATATTAAAAAATAAAGGACTTTTGTGTAAAATTATCACTTGGAGTAAAAAATCAAGATTTCAGTTTTCTGGGCTATACATATTGGCCGGCCAATTCTAGAGATTAAAGGGATTTAATTTAGTTTTATTTTAAATCAATTTGGTTAACTAATAATTGGAAGGGTCCATATATGTAAAGAAATAATTTTCTTGAGGAGTAATTTTGAAAACTTGCGAAACCCTAAAAATTGGAATTCCAGCCTATATTAGAGGCATTAGCAGCCACTGTTTCTCTGTGGTGAACTCAAAATATATTTTTCTCATTATTTTCTTGGAGTTTAAAGCTTGTATCTTGGATTTTTGCAAAGGAGAAGGAAGGGGCTTTTCTTTATTATTTCTTTTGTGCTTCAACTTAGTCTTCTTGGAGGTGAGTGATATTTCTTACTACTTGTTGTTGTATGATTATAAATTATTCAAGTATAATGCAGGACTTGAAGTTGTATGATTATAAAATATGATGAGTAAATATAGATTTTGATATATGAACAACCCCTTAATAACTTTCATGAAAGAATATAAATTTATGAGTAATTACCATGCTTAAATACACAAAGATCTTCACTTTCTTATACCATGCTTGAATAAATCATGTTTTGAATGGATATTGAATGAGTATGAGATTGTAGAGTTGTTATTTAATTCGGTATTGAACAAATCAGTGTTTGTATGAGGAATTATCGAATTTGCGAGTGTATGAAGAGATTGTAATTGGAATAGTAACATCATACATGCATATGGATGAACAAAGAATCTTTAAGTTGTTGTTTTGCTTTTGAGTTCAATGTTTTGAGATTAAAGATGAAGAATTATTATTGTTTTGAAGTGGAATTGAATGAGAAGTGAAAGAACTTGATGTTAAGTTGGATGGATTGAGAAGTTTTGACCAATGAATGTGTAATTCTGAGATTTTTTTCAGTTTTGAACATGGTTGAATTGTGTTTTCTGTATGAGAAGAATTCTTGACTATGTTTGGAAGTATTTAAATATTCATATAAGAAATTCTTCAAAATCTTTATTTTTCTTGCAATAACAGGATTTCGGAATTTTGTGTTCTCTGTGAGATTTATAAAGATTTGATTTGGGTATATGAACGTAGGTAAATTGATCAAGAAGTACTCTTTTATCGCATAATTTTCATCGTGAGAATTCTTGAAATTTTGTATAAACATATATAAGTTTTTTGAAAGTTTTTGAAAGGCTGGAAGATGCAGGCAGCATGTCGGTCGACTGCAGTATTTTTGTACATGCAGTTGCAGTCGACCGTCATGATCATCTAGCGCTAGTTTTCCCCCACTGGTGGTCGACTACAGTTATTTGAACTAAGTCTTCCAGTCAACTGCCAGAGTATTCTTGATGATTTATTTTGATACTGCCAATTGACTGCCACTGTTTATACAGTATGTGATAATCGACTGTCATGGTTTGAGTTCGTTGTCAGTCGATCGCTATTGTTTGTATTGCATGAGACAGTCGACCGACACATCTGTGCATTTGCACACTGTTTTGCTAAGTTTTGCTGTTCTTCGAATAATTGTTTATTTGAGTTTGCAAAGTTAATTTCTTTGTTTCTTAGCAACAATTGAACTCAGATTTCATCACTTTCAGAGAGTGTGTATTCTAAATTTTATTAAGTATTTGAATTCTCCTTTTGTGGTTTTAAGAGGGTATATGTTTTCGAATTTAAAGAATATTCTACTACTAGTTATCTTCCATTATTTACTTAAGTTTTGATTGAGTTAGTTTCAGTTTTATTGGACAATTATGTAGATATGGTTGCACTTAGAAGTACTTAACTTTCATTATTGGATTTGAAGGAAATTCTCGCAACGAGTTATACAATTTTGGTTTTCTTTCATACTTTACAGAAATGTTGAATTGATGTTTGAGTTTGAGGCTCTAGATATTGAGTGGGACCCTAACATGTCGGCGGTTGAGACTTTGTGGATATTTTGGCCAGTGGGGCCTTGTTGTTGAATTAATTGAATTAAGTACGGTAGGGTACACAATCTCTAGAGGGAAATTTTGATTTAATTAATAATAACCAACCTAAGGTCAAGCACTAGTGGAGATGTGATAGAGCTTGGGAAACATAAGTAGGGGGCCCTGTATAGTGGACGGATGAGATTCAGGACTATAGTCGTAGTTGGGCGGTTTGATTCCGAAGGCTATGATTATCATTGCCATCTCCTGAGTTCGCACGTTGAGGGTCTTTTACAGTTTGGCAGTTTTATTCCGAAGGCTGGGACCTATTCGTGGAATTTCAGCATGAAATTTTCAGGGCGACGCTTACATGATGCTTGCACATTGAGGGTGCTAGTCTATCTGGTAGATACTGGGACGTAGACCTATTCGTGGAGTATTCTGGATCTTGTTCCTATCACCTTAGTAGGATTAGTTGCATAACGAGGGATTAAACCATATAAAGTGGAGAACGATAAGGGCTTGCACCGGACCTATGTAGAGTGGGATGCATATAATCCGACAAGTATGCATTAGTAATCATCATGTGTATTTGTGTTTTCTTGACTGGTATTATGCATGCTTGTTTTCTGTTTTCATACACTTGACACTTAGCTTAGTTTCACTTGATGACTTATGCATCATTTATTGTTGTTTTCTTGTTCCATCTATTTTTACTGTGTTAATATGATTCACTTGTTGACTTATGAATTTATTCTTTATGTTTCATTTAAGTTTGTACTTCCTTTGAATATCACTCACACCGTTATGGCTGACCCCTGTAGTTTTGAGGGTTAGGGATATCTCTAGCCTCATGTTTTACAGGTAGGTACCATTAGCATGAAATTAGGAGCATGTGCTAGAATGTTTAATGTTTATGCATATCTTGTAAAAGGAATGATTGTAAAGAGAAAATTGTATTTATGGTGCTTTTAATACCGCTGTGTTGTAAAAAAAATTGTAATTCAAGGTGTTTAAATTCCGCTTTGCTTTGTAAAAGAGTTGATGTAATAAAAGTTTTAAATTTCCATGTATTTGGATGTTATGTTTATGATTACAATTGTGGTTGATTCTGGAATTTGTGTCACGTATTTCTAATTTATTTATTGAAAATACGGGGCGCTACACCTGTAGCCGCTGTTGCACTTTAGGGCCCCCACCACTAGTGTAATACCCTGATTTTTCAATTAATGAAAAATTATTTTATTTTGCACGTAGTGTGCACGTGCAATATTTTGGTTGAATTAAATCTTATAATTATTTTCATTGTGATGGGTATAAATATTTAGATATGTGTTTTCAAATTATTTTATACAACAACCTTTCTTTAAATAGATAGAAAGCCTTTTTCTTAAAGCCCAAAATGTAATTTATTTATTTTATTTTAAAATAACCATTTTGGCCCATAAACTAAAGCCCATGGACTATATTTTTACACAACTTGTCATGTAGAATACAATTTAAAAGATTATTTTATTTTTATATATTATTTAATGTACAATTTTGGTCCTAGTTGTATGCACGTGCACTACACGTACATGTGCAAAATGCATGCTCTTCATGGCCGGTTGTGCTTCTTTTTTGGAGGGAATTCAAAAATTGTAATGGTGATCATGGTGGTGGTTATTTAGATGTGGGTAGTTATTGCAACTCCTACTTTCATCCTAGCCCTCCATCCTACAACCAACCAATTAATCCTAGCCCTCCATTCTATTTGATTTTTAGTATAAATACCCCCTCCCATGGCTAGTTATTTTGTGCATTAATCTTCCCTTCCAAATCTATAGTCTAATAGCATTATCTAGTAGTAGTTGTGAGTTAAAAAGATTGAGTTGTGAGTGGGATTGTGCTTGCATTCCATCAAGGAGAGGAAGGCCGGCTATTCAAGGAGGAGCTCGGGTTGGTGTTTGTGGAGCTTGTGTGCGCATCATCTAGGAGGAGGTGCATCTCGTTGCAAAGGACTTTCGTTACTAATTAAGTTTGTTCTCTCCATACAAGGTGGGTAAAATTTTCCCTATTTCTAAAGTAGGAATGCATGATAGTTTATTTATGAATGAATGAAGCATGAAAGAAATTAAGAAGAGTACACTTTAAAAATCTATTGAATGATTGAATGTGGATATGCAATTTTACATGTGGTTCTATTATTTGAGTTGTATGTGGATTGATTAGAATCATGAATTGAGTGATAGAAAATACATTCTTTTACCATCAAGAATTACACACAAAGTTAGTAGCTTGTTTATACCTTTTTCAGGTGTTAAATAGATTTCTTGTGTTGCTATGGGCATGAATGAATTAAAATATGAGACGTATGATATATAAATGATTAAAGTCAGAACATTAATGTGAATTTTATTGATAAAAAGACTAGATTGCTAAATGCGAAGAAATGTCGAAAAAGAGGAGTAATGTAGTGTTATAATCTAGAATTTAAATTAATGGTAGGAAAATATGTTTTAATTGTTGAAAAATTATTTTTTCATACTGGTATGTAAATTGGACAAGAATTTATTAATCTGGAGTTATACAGTATTTTTTATGAAGATCTACTGAAATTGAGACTAGTTGAACATCGAAATGTTCTAAATAACTGAGAGCACAGATTAAATGCATACGAAATGATACTAGTGACAACTGAGCGTGTAGCTCAAGTGGTCAGAGAGCACGGTTGGCTTCTCTGTGGTGACAGGTTCGAATCCCGTGGGAAGCATTGTTTTGTTAGTTTATTTTTTTAAAAACAAATTAACAGTGACCGAGAGCATATAGTGCTCTCCGCCACGCTTTATATCGCTGGCGCGAACTAGTCTGTCGGTTTGCGCTGTCGGCTGTGACTTAGGGGACCCGCGTTCGATTCTTGCTATCGGCAAGAATGAAAAAAATTATTTTTTGGGTTTTTAAGTGTCCAAAAATTGTGAAAAAAATATGGTTATTCTCCTAAAAATATAAGGGACTTTATAAAAATGATTTGGGGATTATTTGAATGAAATAAACTATGAGTTGTGAATTAAAGGCATAACTAGAACTATGGTTCTATATAAATACCCTATGAAAAATTATAATTTACAAGAATGAATTGAAATGGAGGATTAGAAGATTATTTGGCAAAAAGAAATTTTATTGTGTGGCATAATGCAATTTATTCTCATTTGAGAATAATGTGAAAACTATGAATTGTGAATATTTGTTAGTGATGTGAAATTTTGATATGAAGTGATAATTGATAAAGCTTATGAAATTCATGTATAGTCATGGACTATTTGAACAATTTAGAAATCATGAATTGAAAAGAGAATATACATGTGAGCAGGATAACTCAACATGGGGAATTATGAGTTGGAAATTGTGAAATGAAAATTTAAATAAAAGAGTAGCTAAGTCTCCCCCGGCATTTGGAAATGAAAATTGAAATGAAAGACCAAGGTTGGTCATGTTGAAATGAATGAATAAGTCCGGTTTAGTAGAGAGGCTAACTCTAGAGCTTCGATTTTTGTTCATGATTTTGATAAAAGAAACTAAGGATTAGTACATAGTGGAGACGTGATAAAGTAGGAGAAAAACACGAGTGAGGGCCATCGGATTTGCGCCGGAGAGTATTTCACAGGTTCTTCACGATGAGTCGTGACATGACGTGGATACGGCTCCAGGGTACCGTGGCGGCGGAGAGTATTTCACAGGTTCTTCACGATGCGTCGTGACATGACGTGGGTAGTGCTTCAGGGTACCGTCCCGGTGGTAACACTTGTGGGATGTTTGGTGACTGCATGAGGATCGTGTGCCATGAAGGAGGCTGAATTGCCATAGGTTCTTTACGATGAGTCGTGACATGACGTGGGATTCCCCTCCAGGTTTTCTGTACACGTGCTTGCACTCATAGATCATCTAGGATACCTACCGTAATTACAGTAGTAGATTAAGTCATGGCGAGGGATTGAACCTTACAAAGATGAAGAACGATTAAGAGGCTTGCCCTCGGACCTATGTAGTATGGGATGCATAGAATCCGAACAAGTGCGCATTAGTGTCATCTAATATAAACAATTGCATTAAGGACTAAGTGCACAATCACAACACGACATCAATAGGGTAGTCCCTTTAGTTTGATTTGTGACAAGTTTGTGTTTGCTAAATATGGAAAATTAAGTTATACTATTTCCGGCATAGAGAGGATGACCGTGTATAATGTTCGTCGGTTGAATAAACTGACGTACCCACAGTCTTATATGCAGGTAAATGACATGTTAAAGATTAAAGAGGGATGGATGCTTAAAGATTATACCATGTTGTTGTACATTTATTTAATTGTTGTAAATTTTACTTCCGCTGTGCAAATGAAAAGTGTAATATTGATGTAAACTCTGATGTAAAGTGAAAAGTTTAAATTTCCTTGTAAAATTGTACTAAAGAAGCGGAAAGATCCTGTAGAACATCTCGAATTCAGTGTATTTGGGATTCGGGGCGTTACAACTAGGACCACCTTCAGAATCTGAGTGATCCACAGTTTGACACTGAACTGATTGTACTGTCTATCCTTGTACATGACCTCTTTATTGAACACTACATTCCTGCTGCGAATGACCTTGTTATCTACAAAGTCTCAAAGTTTGTAACTTAACTGATCGCCAACGTAGCCAATGAATATACACTTTCTGGATTTAGAATCCACTTTCTTCCTTTCTTCCCTATCAAGTAGTGAATATGAAATACAACAAAAAAATATCAAATGCAAATAATTGATAGTTTTACCTGACCATAGTTCTTCCGGAATGGCCCCATCAAGGGCACTAGATGGACAACGGTTAACAAGTACGCTGTTATAACCATTGTAGCGGCCCAAAGATGGACGGAAGACCCGCATGAAGTCTCATGCATCTCACCTTTTCGAGTATCGTCCGGTTCATTCTTTCTGCAACACCATTCTCCTGTGGAGTCTTAGGAACTATCATGATTCCTTTGATACCTTCCTTTGCCAAATAGTCAACAAACTCTTTGCTTGTGTACTCACCTCCATTGTCGGACTTTAATGCTTTCACTTGGCAACCCGTCTCATTCTCAACTCTGTCCTTCCAAGCTTTGAATGTATCAAACACCTCTGATTTCTCGCGAATTGCATGAACCCAAACTTTCCTTGTAGCATCATCAATGAATGTAACGAAATATCTCTTACCACCATAAGAGAATTCCTGAGATGGACCCCATACATCTGTATGTACCAACTCTACCTTCCAAAGCTTCTTATGCCCACTCAACTAAAAGCTAATTGTCTTCTATTTGCCCATCACGCAGTTTTCACAGAAATCCATCTTAACTTTCTTAAGCCCCGGCAAAAGATCCATAGAACAAAGTTACTTGACACCCTTTTCACCAAGGTGCCCCAACCTGACATGCCATAGAATTGAAGATGAACTACCTGCTGATGCTGCAGCAATGATATAACCTGAATCACCTTCTCTGAGTAAGTACAACGTGTCACCACGCTTTTCTTTTGCCACCAACCTGACACCTGTAGTCACCTTCCATTTTTCATGCCCAAAAGTTGTTGTGAATCCTTTTTTGTCTAGTTTGCTAGTTGAGATTAAGTTCTTCTTCAAATTTGGAATATGTCTTGTGTCATTTAAGACCAATTGCCCACCATTGTGACCTTTCACTCTCAGTATGCCTCTCCCTACAACTGGACATATTTGTCCATTGCCAACTGAATCTGTACAAAAAACATATGTCCTGTAATCCTCTAAAACATCCCTTATGGGTGTACAATGATAAGAAGCATCTGAGTCTATACAAAAATCATCTTGCATAATTTTAAATCCAGCAGATAAACACAATCCATCTAGACGGGGTTCAATACTTACCACATTGGCTACCTGTGACCTTGCTTGTGCTTTCTTATACTCCCCACATTGGTCTCTCCTGTGTCTCGGCTTCTTGCAGTACCAACACTCACCATTGCGATGTCCGGTTCTTGGCTTGGACCAGTGATTCCTGCTTTGCGACCTTCCTCTATTGTTACTTCTACCACGGCTATCAACTGACAGCGCGACATTGTTAGATTATGACACCGAAGTCTCTCTATGTCTCTTTCTTCTTGCATCCTCATTCATTATGCTGCTTATAACATCCTTTAGAGTTATCGTATCAGTCATGGTGCTTGTAACTTTCTGCTCTATTGTGCCATAACTATTGGGAAGATTGGATAGCAACAACAACGATTGTATCATTTCCTCAAACTTTAAACCCGACGATTCCATCTGATTGTAAACCATACAGAAATTGTTGATGTGCTCTACAACCGAACCTCATTCCGACAACTTCAAGTTGACCAACTTCTTTAGGTGTAGGATCTGGTTCGCTGCATTCGGTTTCTCAAACACATTGTCAAGATCTCCATTGCCTCCTTTCCGGTCTTTGCCTTCTCAATGAGAAATATTGACTTCCTACTCAGCGACAACTGAATCTGTCCAAGTGCTTTATGATCCAATCTATTCCAAGCCACCAATGTAACATAATCGACCTTAGCCCTTTCTGGCTTTAAACTAAACAATGGATCATCTAGATCCTTCTATCGGAGATACGCAATCATTGTGAAATCTATTTCATCGAACTCCTTGACTCTACTCTTGTCCCTCATCTCAATCAACGCTTCCAACCTGGTACTCTGATACCACTTTGTTGAGTTTTAACTGCGGAATAACTCACCAACGAGATGCAAGTTTAATAAAATCAGAACAGAGAGAACAAAGAACAACGAAAAGCAACAACAAGAACACACGAGATTTTTTTGAGGTTCACCCAATGCAATGGCTACTTTCTCGCGCAGAGTCACTCCTGCGATTTTCACTAGAAATATAAAAGACAAGTTTACAAATCTCTCAAGAACTCACCACCAAGTTTTTGGGGGGAGGGATTTCGGCCATTAGACATTTTTCTCAAGCTTTTAAGCTATTAATGAGCACCTCGCTTTGATACCACTATAAATCACCCTAAGGGTGTTGAATAGTGTGATTGTGCGGAAATAAAAAACTTAAATAAAATGCGTAAAGTAAAGAGATAAAGTTAGAGGAAGCAAATACTGCAAGCACAAAAGACATAACGATATAACGTGGTTCGACCCTCAGGTCTACGTCCACACCACCTACTTGTAGAAATTCTCCGCCATAAGCGTTCCACTATACTTTAAACCCCGTACAGTGATTCTCGGAATTCAGGTCGAGAGTCTTATTACACCCGCAGGACTTCTACGAATAAGTCCCGCAAAACTCACCGAAGTGGAAGAAAAGAAAAACTCTCATGATCCATTTTGATTGACTGAAAAAAACAATAAAAGCTCACACACTTCGATCGTTGATTGAATGATTAGTTTAAAAGAATAATAATAGCAAGGGGTTGAGAATACTCAGTGAATTCGCCTCTATTTATAGAGCGAGGAAATGTATCTTTCCAAAAATGAAAAGATGTTTCCGAAATAGTCAAAACTGCACGTGGACGGTCGACCGCTTTGTTGAGCAGTCGACCGTTCATCTTTTAACTCGAAAGTTGAGCGATGACCGGTCGACTGACTCATCTTTTCTATTATGATAAGCGGTCGACTATTGCGACGGTCAACCGACATATTGTACGGTCGACCGTCATCGTGTAGACTTAACTCTTATTTGGCGAATCCACTTTATATTATTTCCATATACTAATTAATCAATTAATGACTCTTTACATAGTATTTTTTCTCACAAAAACATAAACACATAATTGATCTTTGCTGCATTTCTTGAGGATTAAGGCACATGCTCTTTTCTTTGATAATTGCAAATTTCTTTGATATATTCCTCTTTTGCTTGAATGCCATTTTTTTAGGTTTTTTTTTTTATTTACATTTTTCTGTAAATCTTGTATATTTCAACTAAAAATATTAGTCTTTATAGTACGTTTTGTGCACACGGTCAGCAGCGGAAATCAAAAAGTCCTTCAAATATAGACTGATCCAAGAAGATATGATGATTAAGGACCAAATTATTAACAAATTGACAAAATCACAATATACTCGATACGTACATTAGATTTGTTCAGTACATGTGACTTTTCCCAAGAAACACAGAATATTTATCATTTGCAATAGTCACGTCTCTAATAATCTCGTTCCCAATTCCATCTCCTCCAATCTCCTAATCCTGATAGCATTTACGGCATGAATTACTGATTAACGACCTAACTACTGTAGATCTTGCTCCCTCGTACATTGAAACTTGTCCGCATAATCACAAGTCTACAAACCTTTCTCATTGTTTCTTTTGCAGCCGCTGAAAGTTTAAAAAAAAAAAAAAATTATTAAAAATTGTTAATTCATCATTTCCTATTAACCTAGAGCCATGTTAATAATAACATGAATGTCAAAACTCTGGCTGGGATGACCAAAGTCTGGAATTTGAGGGTAACTTAATTTATTTTTTGATTTTCTCCCGCATCTCATTACAATAGACCCAAGATAATCAATTCAATAGGTGGGACAAAGAAAATATTAATAAATGTTTAATTTAATTGAAAATTTATAATTTAAAACATCAAATCATATACACATTATGTTATAACTATTTCAATAATAGAACAAAAGGTGTGATCTACTTTTATTTTAGAAAGAAAAAAAGTTAGTATGCATTTTGGACCTTTACTTTTATGAATAATGCTACCAATTAAAATTTTTAATAATCTTCTTAGTGCATAATAATATCATCAAAACTCAGTGTTAGTTAGCGGAAAAATACAAAATTTGAAGTTGTTCTACTACACTGTTAACTAAAATGCTCATTCATTCCTTCAACCTATGAAGATATTTATTGTTTAACATCCAGTTGTGCATGAACATCCCCAACTCTCTAGTATATTGACATATTATATATACACACTAAATGCAGATGTAGCTCAACACAGAATCTTTAATTAATCATCATAATACACAGAAAATGTTTCCTTCTTATTTAAAGCAACACAAACACAAAGTCTGAGCTCAAAATAATTATACAGAACAGTATTAGCTAAATGATGATAATCATCAAACATGATAACCGAAACAATGCCTTGCTTCGGTTACTTATTTTTCTTTGAAGAACGGGCAGGAGTCGAGGGAGGCAGCAATCGTGCCAGCCTCATCAGATTCAGGGGTGGTGTGTAGCAGAGGGCCTTTGAGAAGGCCGCCGAATAACTCCCCTGGGTCATAATAGATCTCCACATCTTCAGCCCTTAATCCTTCATCTACCTGTATCCATCCATGAATATGATATATTGGTTAAAGTTTTAACAAAACAGAATAAATTTACATTGAAATTTTGTCTAGCATAATTGGTACACACACCTAATTAAATTAAACCCACAATATAATAGTCAAAAATGAGAATTAAAGACAACACCAAGATCAAAATCAAGCGTCGTCTACCTATCACTCAAACAAACTTGTATGATAAACCCTCACTTTCACTGAAATCTTGTTTGCATGATACATATATATATCATTGGCTTATCATTTCAACAAATATTGTGATAACATTTGGCAATTGGCAGAGATTGGTTGATTTTTATTAAATTTTTTTCTCTAATGCTATAGGTAGGTAGGTTTGATGAATCTTTCCTAGAAAAAGAAGTTGAAAAAATCTTGGATGCACACGTTTTTTTCTTAGGTTTTGCGAGTCTGATTCTGATGTGGTTGCAGTCGTTGTAAGTAGTTGTAAGTGCAAGTGAACAAATTCAAGTTGGTTAAATCGGCTTTATCCTTGTTCATGGAGCTAGTGTTCTGTTATAGGCTTTATAATAAGCTATAAATCCTGTAATCAGATATTAATCACACACATAAAACAAAAAAACAAAAAACAAAAAAAAGGAGTGTGTACCTTGAGAACAGCCATTCCAGTGAACTCGACCATCTCTTTTGTTGGTGCATGACCTTTGTAAGGGCCTTCCATATATCCCCAGTGCCTGAACTTGAAAGTTATCTCCGGCGGTCCTGTATAAACCTTCAGCACCTCCCACGCGAATCCACGAGGTAAAGCAGTACGAAACAACTCATGGGAAGATTCAAATGTCTCATTGTCAGCCTTATAACACTGCAATTCTTCAGGAAGCGAGCTTTGCAGCAGCGCGTTGTAGCTCCCTATCTCCAATGTCTCCTCTCCAGTTAACCCTTTCCTTCCTACAAATCGTGATTCGTTTAAATTCAAGATCGATAATCAATCAAAGATGAGCATCTATATATATATTTTTATTTTTAAATGAACAAGAAAAATATATAGTAATTAATTATGTTAAAAGTATGTACCATTGATGAGGAATCGGAACTTGTTGGGGTTGATGGTCTTGAAGTCCTCTATCCTAGTCTTATGTGACACCTCCATCTCCCATGACTTTATTGCGTTTTGCACTATCTCCTCTAGGCTTCCTTTCGGCCATTCCTGTAATATTCAAAATTAATTAAGGGAAAAAAATCGATCGTCAACATGATACAAAAGAAGAAGAAGAAGAAGATGATGATCAAGGTAAGTAAGGTAGCATATATGCAGATACCTGAGTTCTTCCTTCGTCGAAGAGCTTGTTGACAACATCATATTTAGGAGGAGCACCATGCCTCCATACTGTGTTCTTCTCTCCTTCACCATACAAGTGTGATCTGTACTTGTCCTCCTCAACTCCATCCATTTCAATTGAATTAGTTAGGTATACTTAAACTTCAGTTAGGAAAATAAATAGGACGAATATTGGTATAGCTTCTTTTTCACTCTCAATCAGGTCTAACTCAAGCTCATTATATAGAGCTATTTAGTGGAATAACCCACTTTTTGATTTTATTTGGTCAAATGACCTAGTTTGAAAATTATTTAGCTAAATGACCAAGTTACTATTTAGATTTCTATAGTATTCTTCCTATAATAATTTCTATAGGATGTGTGACCTTTCTTTAAATTCTAAAAGTTTTTGGGTTTTAAGATAATTTCTACTTTTATTATTAAATTTTTGTTATCTATTCTATAGCTTATAAATTAGTGATTAATTTAAAGAAAATTACAGAAATTGAGTAAAAATTACTTACTCTATACTGGCTCTGATACCAACTGGGTGTGCGAAGCGCGTAATCACTTGAAGACCTGAAAATCAAAAGGAAGAGAATATCAAAAACTTTAAAATTCTAAAGATGATAGTTTGGTGTAAAATAATATTCGTCGAAATAATGAATATTTTCTATTCTGAAAAAGTAATAAGGAATGTCAGGAATATCGTCTTCAAATTCTCTCATATATTCTGATTCTGTCTCATATCCTTCACTATTAGTATCATATGAGGGGTTCTTCGAGTTCTTCCATATGTCTATTTTCTCCTCCATTCTGTTCATTTTCTTCTAGAAATTGTCTGTATGCAGTTGTAGAACTCCAAACATAACTACTAAATATACCATTTTCATAAAATAACAAAGATCTTTCATGATAAGTTAGGTCGTCAATTATTTCAACATTTATATTACTAGTTTCTCCAGGATTTATTTGGTTTATTGTTATTATTATTACTCGTTGTACACTAAAAAAGAATAATATGAATTCATAGCAATCATTCATGCTTATTTGTCTATGAGGATAATAAACATCAAAAACTAGCTATCTATCACTTCCTTGGTAATTAACCATTAATTCAAAAATCGGTGAGGCAATACCCAAATTATTATTATCCATTAGTTCTTTTGAATTTGAACAATAATCAATTATAAAATTAAGAGTAGAGAGAGGTTTCTAAGGATGCCTAAAAAATCAAAGCAAAACGGCCCATCATGCTTCCGACCTAGTTAAACCTCCTTAAGCTGCTCTGTACCGGTTACTACTAGTGGATAAAATACCTCTGGTATGCACCCCGATTTCTGTGCTCCTTTTACGTTCCTCCCATCTCAAGATTACTATGCCCTCAAGAGAGATTCATCTGAGAGATACGTCTGGAATAACTAATAGCACTTCGATACAGACAACCACAACCTAGCTCGTTTCCTTCCGCTAGGTGTACGTCTAACTATAGAAGGTTGCAAATGGGTCTTTTTACAAGATCATTTAGGAAGAGCCTTACAAAACTCTCCCTAAGGGAAAAAGATTTAGTTATCCATACCTTATTTTCTACAAGATCTGGTAGATGCATGAACTCATAAAAGATAATTTTTATTTCCTTCAAGCTTGTTACAAACAGAGACTCTTCAAGATTTTGTGGAATTTTTTCTCTCTAGATTCTCTGCCTCTCTCCCTTACCATGCCTCCCCTTTTATAGAAGAAGGGATGGGTTTACACCAGATACAATTATTGTTCTCCTTACATCATTGCTTACATCACAGATACAATTATTGCTTTCCATACATCATTGCTTACATCATAGATAAATAATTGAGCTAAGTTGGAGACATCTTCACTTGCTTTACATCAGAAACAGCTCTTCGTCATCCTTCTCTTGTTCTTTTATGCAATAGTCACATGAATGCTGTGGTTCCATTCTCATCAATCTACAGTAGTGGACAGCTGTCTCTCCCGTCATTGTCATGTCACCTTTATTCAGGATTCGATACCAGCTATCAAAGACTTCTTTCTTTGACTGTGGTTATTTAATTTTTGCTATGTTGTAGATCATTAATTAATTTTTGTGGGTCAGGGCTATCATAGATCCATATGTTACCATCTCTGTTTTGTATGTCCTTCAATTCATTGTTCTAAATCCCGTAGCTCTTCTTTCTGGGATTAGTTTTTCAAATTCTTCGTTCTTATATGGTATAATACTGGTTGCTCCAAACAGAATTTGTGTAGTCATCCCTATCTTTATAATATGTTTAGCTGGTAGTTCTTCATTATCTTCAAGGAATTCTGGAATAGCTGAAAATACACGGACATATATTTTGGATGCCTTTGTGAGACCAAAATAACTTTTAGCCACTTTATATACTTCTTTTGGTAACTGGCTAAGTTCTTCACATTCTCGAGATGGATAGATGCAGTGGATAAGTCATCTTTCAAACAATACCCTCACTGTTTTTGGATTTGCTCCTGGTAGTATGATCGCTTTGTTCATATATTGTTGAAAATAGTTTTGATAAATTGGTTGACCTGAGTGGTCTGGCATAATTTCTCAATATATTGTAAAAATAAATCATTCTTGGAGTATTTTGGAGGATCTGAAAGTAAACTCTCTTTGTAGGTAGTAGGCTGTATAGATGTGGAGTTTTCCTCTTGTGTGGCTATTTTTGTGATCCCACTTGTATTTTGTGAGTTAATAGGTTCACTCCCTTCGCTAATTTTTTCAATACGATCTGTATTTATATGTTGGTAAAATATACTTTGAAGACCACATATTTGCAGCTGTAGTTGGTTAAATGCTCATTTTAATTGCTCCACTGTCTCCTTTAGGTAGATTATATCATGTTCTACATGCTGCACTCTATTTTCCATCCTGTAAAAACGAAATTGTTAGCTTCTTGACAAGGAATCTGCTAGGATGTTATCTTTTCCTTTTATGTTTTCTATTAAAAAGTCATAATGTGCTAACTCCATTTGCCATCTTATCAACCTTTTATTTGCTATAGTTGGGTCTATTATCTTGTTAATCCAACTCTTTACTTGTGTATTGTCTGTTCTTACTGTGAATTTTGTATGTATTATGAATAACTCAAACCTTTTTATAGCTTTTAAGATTGCTAGTAGTTCTTTTTCATTTATATGGTAATTTTGTTGGGTCTGTGTGAACGATCCACTAGTATATCTGGCTAGTCTTTCTTCTTCTCCTCCTATTTCAATGAATTTTAATACTGCTCTACAATTATTTTCGCACGCATCTGTTTTTATTATCCATGAACATTCTTTAACAGGTAGTTTTAGCTTATGTAATTCTGAAGTTTTTTGTTTTAATATTTTAAGTCTTTCTTCATCCTCTCGGGTCCATTCCCATTTCTTAAACTTTTTCAGTTTTTGTTGTAACCAATTTGTTTTTACTGATAAATTTGGTATGTAAACTCTTGTTTGATTTAGTAACCCTATTATAGATTGTACTTCTCTTTTTTCTTTTAGGACATTAGAAAATATCTTTATTTTTTCTGCTATATGTGGTTGTAATTCTATTCCTTCATGTGATAATTTTGTTCCTAAGAATTCTATCTCAGTTTTGAATAATTCCATTTTCTTTTTTGATTGTATAATACCTGCATTTTTCACTATTTCTATGAATTTTAGTAGATGTTCTTTATGTTGTTCCTCGTTTTCGGATCCTATTAGAATATCATCTGCATAGACTAATATGAAATCGTTGTATTTTTCAAAAATTTTATCCATATATTCTTGAAATATTCCTGGGCTATTTTTATAACCGAATGGTAATACATTCCATTTGTAAAATCTCTGAGGTGTGCTAAATGCTGTTAAAGGTTTTGAATTTTCTGTTAGTTTTACATGATAAAATTCTGATTTACAATCAGATTTCGAATATATTTTTCTTGTTCTTACTGTGTTAAGTAGTATTTGCGTGTCCGGTAGTGGGTATCCAAATATCTTAGTATTTTTATTTAGTTCCTTATAATTTACTACCATTCGAGATTTACCTCTTTTTTCTTCTGAATGCTTTCTTACTATGAATGCAGGTGATGAATGTGGACTTTGTGATTTTCTTATGTAATTATTTTCCATTAATTCTTTTATGTGTATTTTGAACTCTTCTAGGTCTGTTGGAGTATGTCTTATAGGTTTAATTTTTATTATTTTGTTCTTATCTATTAACTCTATATGTGCCGTGAGTTTACTTAAGTTCCATTTTGCCAAAGGGTCTTCTCCGCACAGATCTTCTAATTGTTTTTGTAAAATTTCTTTTGTAGTTGTTTCTTGAACTTGTTGTATTCTAGTTTTGTTTGGTAAATATTGGTATTCACCACGCTGGGTTGAAGAAGCTCTAATGTGTGGCAGGTTGGTTCTGGAATAAGGTTGGGTTATTCTAATTGCTATTGCTTGGTGTCTGCAAGGTGTTGTAAATTCGACTGATTTATGTGATATGGTTATGAGATAGTATTGTTGGAAAAAATCATTTCTACATCATTATTCATATCATCAAACTGGTATATTATTGGTACTTTTAGTATGTAACTTCCTATTTGTACAATAACATTTTGTTGATATTTGTCAAGTATGATAGTTTGTCCAGTTAATCCAGTTATTGCTTTTTTATTATATCCATCTTGTTTCTATTTTGGTAGTATATTTTCATGGCATAGGCTAGTGCCTGCTCTGGTATCTATTAGACTGTGATAGTTTCTTGATTTGTATCCTTAGTAAACAAATTCTGTTAGAGTGTATAATGTGTTTTTTGTTGCTCTTAATGGATTCATTTGTCCAATATCCTATTTATTACCATACTTTCATTGTTTACTGTTATTGTGATTTTTTCTTCTTGAATTGAGTAAGGTTGTACTTATGTAAGGAAGTCAGTTCCTAATAGCATTTCATTAACATGGTGTTCTGGGTCTACGTGTAAGTGTAATAACATTTTCTTTTTACCATTTATCCTTAGTGGTAGTATAATTTTATGTACAATTGGATGTCTATTATTGTAATAGTCTAGGTAGTAATATGGGTTTTCTAATATTATTAATTCAGTAGTTTTTACATTTGTTTGTTTAATATGTGAATTAGTGGCTCCTGTATCTACTAAGGCTATTCCATTTTTCATTGTCATAATATTCTATTTCTATTTTGAATTGGTTATTGTTTTGGTGTTCTAATGTATTTATTATTGGTATTAATTCCAATGCTTGTTGTTTATTTCTTATTGATAGTGATCTCTTTCCGAACATTATTTGTTGTGCTTTTTCTTTTGCAGTTTTTTTTGCTTTATTAAAGTCAAATTCTATATAATTTGGTATAGTCATTTCAGGGTTTTCTCTAGCAAGTTTGTATCTTATGATTTCACTGAATAGATGCTCTATTTTAAAATTATCTGTATTTCTATTTTTTACTTCGTGCTTGCTAGTGAAAGCATAAATATTTCTAATTTGTATACTCATAACTTTGCTATTTTCTATCATTTCTATTCCTGATAACTTATGATACATGACTAGACTTTTATCTTTATTTTCTTCTGCCATGCTTATAAAGAAATTAGTTTTATTGTAAACATTATCTTTTGGTACATTAGGTTTCCTTGTATTATTCCTATTAAGACATCTTGTGTACTTGATATTATCCTATCATCCATTAGGTATATTTCGAGGGGTGTATTTATACCTTCCCTAAAACAGGCTTTTATTATTATTTGTACAGCTCCTAAATGTATGTGTCTTAATGTTTTTCTGGTTTTTTTATTTATTTTTTCCATCTCTTGTCTTATTATTCTTTGGGTTATTAATGGGATTATGATTTTTTCCTTGTGCTTGTTCAATGTCTATAGGTTATTCATTATTCCTAGCTATTATGATGATACTTTTCTTTCTTTCGAATATTGGTAGTTTAAAATTTTCTTTTGGAATTATATCTAATTTGGTCGCTTTTATTTTATCGTATTTTTGTATGTCAAAGCACATTCTTTCTCTTACTTCTTCATTGTTTTTTTCTCTTTCTGAAGGTTCTCTTATTTCTGTTATTTCTGTCATCATGTTTATTTCACATTCTTCTGTTTCATCTTCACTACTTCCACTATCTTCTTCCATTACCATTATTTCTTCATCTTCACTTATTTATGACCTTTCTTCATCATATTCTATGGGTTCATAATTTATGTTATTCATTTCTTCAATTTCTACGTATTTTATATTTTCTTTTTTCATTCTTTTAGGACAATTTGGTGATATATGTCCTACCTCTCCATATATGTAACAATTACATTTCTTAGGGTTTTCGTATACTGCCTATTTTTATTCTTATTCATTTTTCTAAAGTATTTTTTATAGGGTTTTTTATATCTCTTAAAAGTTTTTCTATATTTTGGTTTATATTTTTGAAATTTGTGATTATTCTTCTTTGTATATTTATAGTTATTACTGCATCCCCAATGATCCGATCTTGCATCTTCACAACAAATTCTTTGTTTATATATTCTATAATATTTCATTATTGCTCTAGCATCTTGGCATACTTTGTCCCTATAATCTTTTACGAATTGCGTTCTATACCCTAAAATGTCTACTTCTGGCTTTACTTTCTCACTTATGTATGCACTATATATGTTTATACTCCATGGATCAGGTAGTTTTAGAAAGAATGAGTCCAAAATTGGACTCCTTTCTTCTTTTGTATAGTAACTATCTTGAAAATATTCTCGGAATTCACAAGCATAGTTGTCAAAATAGCACATGTCGCATATTTCTAAGTTACTTAGTATCCATCTTGCTTGATTCTTTTTATATATAGTGTGTTTTTCTCCTTTATCGTATACACTGAATTCTGTTCTTATTGCTTTTTCGTAATTTGTAATTATTTTTTTTAGACCTAAGGTTCGTTGTGCTGAGTTTTCTTCAGTTCCTCTATCATCAATTGGTCTTGATTTTCTTATAGTATTACTCGCTTCTTCCTCTAGCCCATTCTACCATTTTGCTACTACTCCCGTAAAGGTGGCTTCTATAAATTTCTCAAATGCATCTCCGGTAAGGTTTTGCCTAAATCCTACTATTAGTGAGGCTTTTACCCATTCTTCAATTGTCCTATCTACGTCTTTTACGCAATCTATGTCTAACCATTCTCCATTTCCTGCTATTCCATTTTTGTAGTGTTCTGTAGGTTCATATTTTGGGGTTTCTTTTTCTTTGTCTCGTCCTGGCTGTATTCTTCTTTTTGTGTTTTGCCATTTTCATGGTAATTGGTAAGGTTTTTTGTTAGGTGGTGGTCTTAAGATTTCGTACATGTTTCTTGGAATTTCTGAAGGTTTTGCAATAATCTTATCTTGGTCCATTTTTATTTCTTCATTTGTTATATCTTGATTTTTAAAGGCTTCTTCTACTTCTTCTGACTTAGGATTTGCCATTAAATCTTCTATTTCAAAGATATTTATATTAAGTTTTGTTATGGCTTCTAACTCTTTCATACCTTCTTCCGTTATGCCTGATTCTTCTTCTCGGTAGTCAGTTATATATCTACCTAATTCTTTTATATTTTTATTTATGATTTTTAAATCTTTTCTTATATCTCTTACAATTTCAGGACCATTGTAATCTTCTTCCAACTCTTGTATGTTTATCATATAAATTTCTGGGTTTATGTTAGGATTTAATGCAACTGATTCGTTGGTCATACTTAGCCTGTTATTTTGTATGCTAGTAGGTGTTGGTAATACCAACTTGCTTCTTCGTTTCTGTAATCTAATACTTTGCATGCTCTCTTTTTGTATCTCTTTAGGTAGTTGATTAGTTACTTTTCTTGTTAATAACACGTATTCTAATATTTCTTTACTAGCAATATGCTTCCTTTCTGTTAATCTTTTATCAACGTATCTAATCTTGAATTTTGAAAGATTTTTTAATTTTAGTTTTTTTATTTTCTGTGAATTATCTAGCTTTTATAAGGATAAGGTATATTATAGTTTATAATCTCTAAAGTAGGGTTATATATAAAATTTTGTTTTTAGGTTATTATATTAATAGGGTTAGTTAGATGTAATATTTTATAAAAGTTGGTCGTTTGGCTAAATCTTTTGAAAGTGGGTCGTTTGGCTAAACAATGAGTGAAAATGGGCCAGATAGTAGAGTTAGCTCCATTATATACGCATAAGAGTCCGTGAAATGAACAGCTGTCAGTTAGTACTGTAGGTTCCTTTGGATTTTGTAAGTCAAAGTGGGTTCCTTTAGAGCATCTGTAGTCGTTTCAATTCAAATTTAGGGTTTTAATTTTAAAAGATCGATGAATAAGGAATAATTTCCTGTCCATTAATTTTTATTTTTATTTTTTAAAATAAAAAATCGAAGGACAGTGAATCATTTCCGGTTTGAGAATTAAAATAAAATAAATATAAATAACTCCTAATTAATTTCGAATTTACTGTTAAATTAATCCTAAGTATTCTTAATAAATCTTAATTCTTAATTAATTTCAATTAAAACCTAATCTATACACAGACATATTTATAGGCTATAGTTTATAGGACTTTTTCGACATTTCTCAAAAGAAATGGGCTGAGACGGGGGATCATTTCCCGTTCGTGCTGGTTTTTTTTTGATTCCCGTCTGTCGATACTTTTTAAAAAAATGGAATAGACGATAAATGATTTCCCGTCCGTTGAATATTTTTTTAAAAAAATATTTGCGACGAAAGATGATCTTTCGTCCGATCGAACAGACGAACTGTCATCTTTCGTCTGCTACTTTTTGCCATATTCCTATATCGTCTGCCAAATATCGCAGACCACTGTTCACCAAATACCCAAAATTTGGGTATATAGCCAACGACTAGAGCATCATTTTCCCTATCTTTTTAGAGCATATGTAGTCATTGGCTATATACTCTTTTTTTTTTGCAAAAATATAAAAAATGGCACTGCAGTCGTTCGCTCTATAGCTAAAATTTGGGTATTGGGTGAACAGTCGTCTGCTATATTTGGAAGACGGAATGACTTTTGGAAAAAATAGTCGACGAAAGACGATCTTTCGTCCGTTCAACCAGACGATCCGTTCAACCAGACGAAAGATCATCTTCCATCGCTGGTTTTTTACATATATATTTAAACATTGGATGGTAGATCATTTCCCGTCCCAATTTTTTTATAAGAAAAAATGATCGGATTTCCCGTCCCTTCAAAAAAAAATTAATTTCGACAGACGAGAAATCATTTCCCGTTCAATCGAATTTATAAAAAAAAACATGACCGTCCCGTGCATTTCTTCACATTTAGGTAGAAAATATTCCATAGACTAGAGCCTATAAATATTTCTATGTGTATAGATTAGGTATTAATTGAAATTTAAATAAGAAATAAGATTTATTTAAGATTTAATCAGATTTAATTAGGATTAAATTCAGAGTTAAATAGGAGTTAATTTTTTTTCTTTTTTTTTTTTATAAAATTCTCAGACGGGAAATGATTCCTCGTCCATTGGTTTTTTAAATTTTTTTTGAAAATATTAATTAATGGACGGGAAAATCATTCATCGTCCGTCAATTTTTTAAAAATAAAACCCAAAATTTGGGTTCAAACGACTACAGCTAAAACCCAAATTTCATATTCCTGTATGCCAAATACCCAAAATTTGAGTCGGAACAACTACAGATGATCTTAGATTTAATGTGATACTATATGGACAGTTGTGTTGCGGTATCTACTAACAACTTGTAGTACTAATAACGGAACTCACACACCACAAACAATAAAAACTTCCCAAGAACTAGATGAATCAAGAATAAACCACCACGATATATGCAAGATCTCAGAAGAACACAATCAATATTTAGAGATAACCAATACTTCTTATTCCTCAAGAAATACAAAGATTACAAAGATATTACAACTCTCATTCTTTCCTCTCACTTTTGAAACACTCGACACAATCCTCTCTAGAGTCTACAGACATATATATAGCCCCCAAGTAAACCCTAACAGATAAACACAAATACAGCTTATTGAGCCTTAAACACGTCAGCCCAAATAACACACAATGCGATGTCGGTCGACCGCACTTTGGGTCGGTCGATCGCAACGTGTCAAGTCCACACTCGTGGCATAACTGGACGACTGTCCCCTTCTCTGTTGAATCTTGTACACTCGAAGAACTCCCTTCAACCAGGACCGGTCGACCGCACTCCCGGTCGGTCCACCACAACCCCTCCAGCTTCATTCTTCTTAGCACTATCACATTTACCTGATACCCGGACCCGGCATTGGACCGACCCGATCTATACGGATCTGGGTCCGGGTCCTAAAATAAGACCCGATGCACTTTCAGGTCCGGGTCCGGGATCGGGTCCGGGTCCGCTCAAAATAGACCGACCCGGATCTGGACCCGGACCCAGACTCGATAAAAAATACCCCCAAACATATAGAATTTGAATAATAGGGTTATAGGAATATACATATAAAAGTTATTGTTGAAGATAGATATGTAAATATAATATTAATTCATGTACTTAAGTGCAAAAATTGTTAGAATCATAGGGTATCAGGTGCAAAATTACTTAAGTGCAAATATTTATTCTCTACTACCGTACTCGACGGGTATTTTTTTTTAACTAGGATCCGGACCCAGTTCTTGCAAGTTCGGGTCCGGGTCTGATTTTTGGACCCGTGAGGTACCGGGTCCGGGTCTAGGTAGTGGAGGACCAGACCCGATAGGACCCGATACCAGCCTAATTCTTCTACTTGCTGATGTCTTCGTCTTTTCATCTTCTTCTCAAACTTCAAGTACTCAGTGCCTACATGTATTTATGGCCACAATCCTGACAATCTCCCACTTGAACCAAATACACAACGCTTCAAAGTTATTGTAATCTTTACTTCATATTATCTCTGCCTATCTTCCACTTTCATGGAAGACCCAAATACTCCCAACTCTCATGAAGAACACCTTCCCCACTCAACCACGTGGAGTGCACCAGCCACCCCACATCGCCTCATGACGGATGTGCTCCACCAATCGCATAGAGCACGAAGACTGGAGAAACAATCTCCCGTGTCGGATTCTGTGTTACAAGACTTCCTAACTTGCAGAATCTCCATTAACACCGGACATGGTTCAAAGCCTCTCAATGCACCATCTGCACTAGAAGTCTCCGTGGACGGCACCTCCATAATATCCGCAGACTGTTCAACCCCTACAGCCCCATTTCGGTTACCCTCATCGACATCACCCCACATATCGATACCAGTGCTCTCTACCACACAAGAGCGACTTGAAGCTTCGTCTGCCATATCGCAAAGTAAACGTCTTGCTATCTAGGATCACCTCTATGGATAGCAGCTCCCACTAAACTAGTAACCTCCCCTCTACAACTGAAAGAACTCGGTTGCACCCCACATAGCCTACTACTCGATTCCGGTTGAGAGTCAACTACAAGAGAAACGCCTCTCACGTCTCTAAGCAAATACCATGTTTCCTCACGCTTCCCTTTTGCAATAACCCTTGAACCTGTAGCTATACGCCACTCCCCACTACCAACTGTAGTAGACATACCCTCTTTGTCTAGTCTTCTTATTGAGATAAGATTTTCTTTCAAGTCTGGAACATGCATTGTCTCCCGCAAGACAACACTCTGATCATCATTGGCTTTCACGTGAACAATACCAACCTTACGTACAGGACACCTGTGACCATTTCCCGCAATCATATCTCCAAAAGAACTCTTCTTGTAGTCATCAAATACCTCTTTCCTCGAAGTGTAATGAAAATAAGCTCACGAATCAATACACCAATCTTGAGTGCTCAACTCCTCTCGAGCTGATAAGCATAACTCTTGAACACGCCCCACTTGAGCTTCCTTTGGGTTATCTCTCTTCAGTTTCTCCTACTTCCTCTTCATATAGGCCTTACAACTGCGCATCATGTGACCCATCTTGTGACAATACCAACACTCAAGTCCATGTCCCCCATTGTTTTCATCAGACCCACTTTCAGATAAACTACCGTGATCATTTCTTCTTCGAGTGCTCTTAGATCTCCCATATATCTTCTCAACCGTCATTGTGGAATTTCTAGAAGATGATGATCGGAATCCCCTGTTTCTCACCCTTCTCACTTCCTCGTTTAAAATGTTACTCACCACATCCTGTAGAGTCGTCGAATCTATCATAGTGCATGTAATATTCTGTTCCATCGTACCATAACTATCGGGCAAAGTAGGTAGAAGTAATAATGACTGTTCCCTTTCTGAAAACTTCAAACCTATAGTTTCCATCTGGTTGTAAACCATACAGTAAATGTTCACATGTTCTACTACTGAACCCCCTTCCTTCAACTTCATATTAACCAATTTCCTCAGATGAAGAATTTGATTAGATGTCGACGGTATTTTATACATATCCATGAGAATCTCCATAGCCTTCTTTGTTGTCTTTGCTTTCGAGATATGAAATTACATCTTCCTACTCAGCCCCAACTGAATCTGTCATAGCACATTCTGATCCAAACGATTCCACTCCACCAAGACCTTTGCATCCTTGTCTCCACCTTTCGGCTTCTCATCAAACAACAGACCATCTAGATCTTTCTGACGAAGATATGCTATCATCTGAATCTTCCACATCGCAAAGTCACTCCCATTGAACCTCTCAATCTTTGACTTGCTATCGGTCATCCCGAACCTAGTGCTCTGATAACACTTGTTGTAGAATTTACCAATAACTCATAGTGCCAATAGCGGAACTCACACACCATAAACAATAGAAACTGTCCAAGAACTAGATGAACCATGAACAAGCCACCACGATATATGCAAGATCTCACAAGAACACAATCAATATGCAGAGATAACCAATACTTCTTATTGCTTAAGAAATACAAAGATTATAAAGAGATTACAACTCTCAATCTCTCTCCCTCATTTTTGTAACACTCGGCACATTCCCCTCTTGAAGTTGAACAATGATAACGGCTCACCTCGATCAATACTTAATCCAAACACTAGAGTCTACATTCATATATATAGTGCCCAAGTAAACTCTAATAGATAAATACAAATACAGCTTATTGAGCCTTAAACTCGTCAGCCCAAATAACATACAACGCCGATGTCGGTCGACTTTGGATCGATTGACAGTAATGTGTCAAGTCCACACTCGAGGTATGACCGGTCGACCATCCCCTTCTCTGTTGAACCATGTACACTCGAATAACTCTCTTCAGCCAGGACCAATTGACTGCACTCCCGGTCGGTCGACCGCAACACCTCCAGCTTCATTCTTCTACTTGTTGTTGTCTTCTCTTGATGTCTTCATCTTCTTCTCTTCTCCTCAAACTTCAAGTACTCATGTATTTGAGACCATAATCCTAAGAGCATCCACAGTCGTGTGCTATTTATGCATTTTATAGCAAACGACCAGCTGTAGTCGTTTGCTATTTATAGGGCTATAAATCAGACCGAATGGGATCAGACAACCATATGTTCAAGCCCGGACCGAAATTCTAATCGGACGGGCTTATGTCCGGCTTGGTCTAGGTCGGACAAAAATTTTTATAATCCGGACTCGGTTCGATAAAGCATCGGACCACAATAATACTCGGACGGACTTATGTCCGGCTCGAGCTCGGTAAAGAATCGAACCTAATAATTTGTTCGAGTTCGGTTCGTATAACAGTTCGGACGGTCCACGGTTGGACCATTTTTCGAGCCGGACTCGGACGGACGACGGACGGTCCTGTTCAATTTACACCCATTGGTTTTTTATGCATAAAATGCATAAATAGCGACAGTAGATTGCTATATATGAGAGGAGATTTGCATATTATACAGGACGCAACTTCACTTTGCGTCCCATGAAAAAAAATATTTTTTTAATTCGTCGGACGCAACTTCACTTTGCTTCCCACGAAAAAAAAAATTTAAATCGTCAAACACAACTTCACATTGCGTCCGACGTTTTTAATTTTAAAAATGGAATTTAACAAATGAAATCAAATCTGGGAGCTCCTTGGACGCAACTTCACGTTGCGTCCAAGGAGGGGCCCACTTATTTACTTATTTATTATTATTATTTTTTTTACTTAAATACTGTTTTTAATTAATAAAGAAATCATAAAAAAACCTTTAAAATCGTGGGACACAAAGTGAAGTTCCGTCTGAATTTTTTATATATTAAATTGGTATAAAATAGCATTCGACGACTACAGCAAAGAGCCAAAATGCTATATGCATTTATGCATTTATGCATTTTCTAAACAATGGCGCCTGTGGATGCTCTAACAAGTTGAACATCTGGTGCTGTATCTCCTACATGAGATACAGAATGCATGTTATCTGAATTCATAAATTGATCTAATAATGGAAAACTTTGGACATAATTAAACCTGTAACCTGAAGTTGGTAGCAGTTGTCCGCAGTAATAAATAAATAAAGGGATAGCGATCATATTATTATCTTTACTATTTTAATGGGAGAGTTGGGGTTTGTAACCAAACAAACCCTAACTTTGTAACTATACAAACCCGTGCAATATACATTCAAACTAAATCTAACAATATATACATGCACCGCATGTGTCACCGAAATCAAAACATTCAAATATAAACAATTTCTTTTTTTATTCGATATATATTCATTTAATTTAATGACTATACTTTTAGTAGACGTGCAACACACGTACATTATACTAGTTCTTGAAAAGGAAGCCCATGTAGGTTAGTCATTCATTCATGCTAAATTTTTCTATATTATAACCACAAAAATCCATGTTTTAAGAAGAGTTCAGAGTTAGAATAAGGGCAAATCTCTAATCTCTATTCTCTAATAATATTATAATGGGAGAAGGCCTTAGTATCATTTGTCAATCTACCAACACGTATATTGTACGTGCATAACTAATATAAAGGAGGTCTCAGGTTCGAGTCCTCACTATGTCAGATTTTTTACTTTAATTTTTTTTATTATTAAACATGCATCACATGTGTAAATTACTATCTATCTATCTATCTATAATATAATATATTTACTTACTATTTAATGGAAGAGTTTGTCACAAATAAACAAAATTTAATATTTTTTTGTCACAAAAGAAATACCACTTTTATCACCAAACAGACATGTGCATTGCATGTGCAACTCCAAATCTATTTTGCAACGCATGCATCGCACGTACACATCAAAGTTTTTCTTCTTAATTTTCAAAAAATACGTGTATTGCCCGTTCAGCTCCATTTTTAAAAAAAATTAAGGCATTCATCGCACGTGTTAATTACTGTTGACTTACGTGTATCGCACGTTTAACTCAAACTATTTATCAAAACATGTATCGCACGTGAAAAATACACGTATTTTAATGGGAGAGGTTATCACCAAACAAATCTCATTTACAACAAAACAAACTTCATTTGTAACAAAATAAATTCGTGCATCGCACGTGTAACTCCATCTCTTCACAAACAAATCTCATTTGTTACAAAACAAACCAGTGCATCGCACGTACAACTCCAACTCTTCCATTAAAATAGTTATGATAGTCTTTATTTGTATTACTTTAAAAAAATATATATTTATTAATACGTGCATTGCACGTGATAAATACTAGTTTCATATAATCCTACTAAGTTTTACAACTTTTGCAAACAAACTCAGTTTTCTTTTTTGGCATGTAACCCTACTTAAGTTTGCTCTGTTAGGCAATATGGCCTACTCCATCCATTTTGAGGTATTTTCTGAAAAAAGTGTTGCTTGTTTCACTTTTCAAATATGAAAATACTCTTATCTCTATATAGGCTTAAGAACTGAAGTTGAGTTGAAACAGTAGAAAAGATTTGGAGGAAAAATTAGGATATTAGGCAGGAAATATTGTAAATCACTCCTGGGGGGGTGAATAGGGTGATTGTGCGGAAATTAAAAACTTAAATAAAATGCATAAAGTAAGGAGGTAGAGTTAGAGAAAGTAAACAGAGTAAGTATGCATGACACAAAGATATAATGTGGTTCAACCCTAAGGTCTACGTCCACACCACCTACTTGTGGTAATTCTCCGCCATCAGCGTTCCACTATACTTTAAACCCTTGTACAGCGATTCTCGAAATTCAGGCTAAGAGTCCTATTACACCCACATGACTTCTATGAATAAGCCCCGTAACACTCACCGAATTGGAAGAAAAAAAAACTCTCAAGATCTATAACGATCTTGACTGAAGAAAACAATAAAAGTTCACACACTCAGATTGTTGATTGAATAATTAATTCAGAAGAATAATAATCGCAAGGGATGAAGAATACTCAGTGAATTCGTTTTTATTTATAGAGTGAGAAAATGTATCTTTCCAAAAACCAAAAGATATTTCTGAAATAGTCAAAACTGTACGAGTACGGTTGACTGCTCAAAAGAGCAGTTGACCGTTCACCTTTTAACTCGAGAGTCGAGAGGTGACCAGCCGACTGACTCACTTTTACACTATAGTGAGCAGTTGGCGGTTGTGACAGTTGACCGATATATTGTACGGTCGACCACTATCGTGCTGATTCAATATTTATTTGGTGAATCCACTTTATATTCTTTTCAAATACTAATCAATCAATCAACAACTCTTTATACATAGTATTTTCTCACAAAAAAAGAAATACATAATTGATCATTGCTGGTTTTCTTGAGGATTTGAAGCACATGTTTCTTAAGTTGAAATCTTCTTGATTTTTGCAATCTTCTTTGATGTGTTCCTCTTTTGCTTGATTGCGAATCTCTCTCTCTCTCTCTCTGTTTCGATTTACTTTTCCTGTAAATCTTGTAATCTAGTGCACACCAAACTTAGGGTCAACAAATATATGGGATTTCATCTTTTTTTTTCTTTTTTTTTTTGCGCGCATGTTTTTTGTTGAGTTAGGGAGTGGTTGTTTATTTTATCGCATCAAAATACTTGTAATTCAATTCACAATAATTTTCAAAAATTTATTGCAGTAATCTTCCACAAATCCATGAATAATAAATAATACAAAATGAATTTAGAGCACAAATTTTATTCCAATAACCAAACATAATAATTAAACAGTTCATTCCAGATCATTTACAAATTCAATTGATTCCAATAATTACATATATGTACAAGTGCTTAAAAGCACAAAATCTATGGGTGTTCATCGGTTCAAAACCGAACTGAACCGAACAGAAATTTTCGGTTTGGTAAAACTGAAACCGAACTTCGAACCAAAATTGTAGATTTTCGGTTTTAACTGAACTGAAAAGTTCGGTTCGGTACGGTTAATGACCGTACTAACCGAAATTAAGAAAGTTTTTCAGTTTTGAATATTGCCAATATGATTTTAAATGAAAGACTCGTTATTCAATATTCATTAATCAAACAACAGCCAATTAGCAATGCAAATCTTCAATTTTTACACTACTCAAATCAACATCAACACTACAGTAGTCAGCAGATCATAATTTTTTACTTTTTTTCCACACTACTAATAGATATCCTTACACTTACATCATTACAGTAATAACTAGCAAAAAACCTTACAGTTTACAAGTTACAAATGAAAACAACTATAGCAGCTTATAATTGACAATTTGAAATTACAAGTTTCTGACTTCCTGTAACACTTTTGCATGCCTCATCTCAAGCATTAAAGCAATTAGCTGTTGACTCTTAGTTTGGTGTGCACAAAATGTGTCTATAAATACTAATAAGTTTAAATTCAGTTGTTCAGATTTTCAGGATCAAATAATAGCAATAAGAGATCCAATAGAGATTCAAGAATATTCAAAGAAGAAAAGTAATAAAGAAAGATTGCAAAATCAAGCAAAAGAAGAAGATATTCAAAAAGAGCACATGAATGATTAGTGTCCAAGAAAGCTATCAAGACCAGTTGCTATCATTCTATATTTGTGAGATTTTATCTGTATTTAATTAATTGGTGATTGATTAGTTTTTGGTAAGAATATAAAGTGGATTCGTTATAAACAACGCGATAACGGTCGACCGCACCTCATGACGGTCGACCGCATCACAGTCGAATGCACGTTCACAATTACATACGAAGCAGTCGACCCAGCATCTCTCGACTTTATGTCAGAGAGATGAACAGTCGATTGCACCGTAATTGCGGTCGACCGAACTTTGCGCTGTTCACAATTTTGGAATGTATCGTTTCTATTTTTGATCGATACACTTTCCAGTCTATATATTTGGACGAACCAACTGTGTGTTCTTCACCTATTACTTCTAAGAAAAATCTTTTAAACTAATCTTTCAACAATCAATCCGAGTGTGTGTGATAACTATTCGTATTCTTCAGTCAGGATCATTAAAGATCTTGATCTTTTCCTTTTCTGCCACTTCAGTAAGATTGACGGGACTTGTGTTAGAAGTCCTGTGGGTGTAATAGGTCTCTCGGCCTGAACCCGAGAATTACTGTACAAGGGTTTGAGTATAGTGGAACACTTGTGGCGGAGAATTGCTACGAGTAGGTGGTGTGGACGTAGACCAGGGGGTCGAACCACGTTATATCGCTGCGTCACTTGTGCTATCTGTGTTTGCACTTCTTATCTCTTTTTATTTACTCTGTATCTTACTTTAATTATTTTTAATTCTGCACAATCACCCTATTCACCCCCCCTAGGGTGATTTACAGTGGTATCAGAGCGAGGTGCTTATCAAAATCTTTAAAAGCTTAACCAAAAGGTCCAATGGCCGAAATCCCTCCTCCCGAAAACTTGTACTCATTGGAGCCATTCGTCTCCAATGGGACAAGTCTTACACGCTCTCCATTTTTTTGATGGAAAATGTTATGATGTTTGGAGAAGAAGTATGGAATGTGTGCATTAATAAGACAGACATTCCAGTTAGCAACGGAAAGACAGCTTTCACAAATGCAGAGCTAGACCTCAAGACGGAAAATTCCAAAGCTATGACGGCTCTCTATGCAGGGTTGAATAACGAAGAACTAATGCGATGTGGGCACAACTGTAAGATAGCATACAAGATCTGGAACAACATGCTGAAGCGGCATGAGGGAACTGCCTCTGAGGTAAAAGCTAAAGTAAATTTATGTTTTTATAAGTTTGATGTGTTTCGTATGTTGCTAGGAGAAAATATGGATCAAATGCTCGCCCGCTTCGATATCATTGCCCACGAACTTGAGAGCTTAGGTAAGGGCTTGGATGATGACCGAAAGGTCGGAAAACTCATAAGCTGTCTCACGCCAGAGTGGGATGTAAAGGTTGCTGCAATGAGGGAGACCCTTGAAGAAAAGGGATTCCACTACTACACATTCCAAGGAAAGCTGAAGACATATGAGATGGAGATGGAGGAAACCAAAATATACAGACAAAATATCGGGATTGAACCAAAAACCGAAGAGAAAACCATTGCACTGAAAGCAAAAAAATCCCGACCATCAAAACAGATTCAGACCATGAGGAGTCAGACGAAGATATCGCCCTATTGACCAAGCAATTTCGTAAGTACCTTAAACATAAAAAATATGGCAGGTACCAAAGAGAAATAGAGAAAGATAAAGATGATGTGTGCTACAAGTGCAAGAAGCCTGGACACATCCGTACAAATTGTCCTGTCTCACAGGAGAGGAATAGGGATTACTACCGCTCAAACCCGGGCCTGAAAAAGAAGGCAACATGGCTAGACTCAGATTCAAGTGAGGAAGAGCAAGATTACAACAATGTCGGCTTCATGGCTCTTGGGAATGGTGAAGTGCAATCACCATCTCAAGAAGAGGTAATCGAAGAACCTACTTATGATGAGCTAGTAGACATGTGTAATGGATTAAAAGACTATGCTAAGAAACTGAGTCGTGAGCTAAGGCAATATAAACAAATTTCAAATGAAACACATGACTCTTGTATCGCTAAAAATCAAAAGCTAAAAAATGAAAATGCTTTGATCATAGAAAAATTCGAGTCATTTTGAAAAGATCATGATGTATTGCTGGAGGGAAAAAAACTTTTAAAACAAACAAATTCAAGAATCCTTAGCAACACATGATGAACATTTAAGAAAAATTCATGAGAAATCTGTTTATATAGCCAAACTTACAGATGATTTAAAAGAATGCAAAAGAAAATTTGATGAGGTAGTGGAAGGATGTAATGAAGCCCTTGAACAAAATAGAATACTTGACGCTACACTAGACATTCTTCGTTGGAACACAAAAGACGATGAGATGATTAGAAAACGACTTTGTAAAAGAGTAATTGAGCTTGAAAAAATTGTAGAAAAATATGAAGGGCCCAGTTATCTTATTACAAAAAATTCAAGATCCTATCACGATAATCGAGGGCTTGGTTATGAAGAGCCAATACACCATCAAAAATTTAAATCATCATGTCATACACACTTGCACAATCACCAACATAATCACATACCAACTCAAAACTATGCAAGTGTGCATGACTCAAGACATAGTCGTATCACATATCATTATTGTTGTAGACTAGGGCATATTTCTTATAACTGTTCATTAAAAAGGAATACTAATTTTGTGTGGATAAGAAAGGATGTAAATGCAGGTTCAAAATAAACTTGGGCACGCAAAATTATACCTACTAATCTTGATGTAGGTATCTCAGCGTATCAAGACTAAAGATCGGTGGTACCTTGATAGTGGATGCTGAAATCATATGACAGGTGACAGCAGATACTTTACATCACTATCAAGAAAATAAGGGAAGGGCATCATCTTTGGAGATAATAGCACTGGTCAAACCATTGGTAAAGGTAAAATAAACTTTGGTTCCTCATACTCCAATGAGGATGTTCTATTGGTAAGAGGTTTGAAACATAATTTAATTAGTGTCAGCCAATTATGCGATAAAGGTTACACTGTTACTTTTGATAAAAATACATGCACTGTACTAGATAGCAATAAATCTTGTTTACTTCTCACTAACATATGTAACAATATATATATTATAAATTCTAATGAATCAGCACAGGAAAATATAAGATGTTTTGTCACAAGAAATGATGATGGTTGGTTATGGCATCGAAGACTTGGACACACGGCCATGGATAATCTCAACAAACTTGTAACCAAGAAGCTTGTGATGGGGATCCCTAAAATCAAATTTGAAAAAGATAAACCGTGTGAGTCGTGCCAATTCGGTAAGCAAACTAAAAGCTCTCACAAACCCAAGAAAATGGTATCAACTTCTAGACCCCTTGAACTCTTGCACATGGATTTTTTTGGACCATCACGAACACGTAGTAATGGAGGTGCACGATTCAGGATTCCATTGATGTTATTTTTGATGAAACTAATTCCTACACCAAAGAAATATTGCATGTTGTTGATGATGATGAGACAGGTGTTCGGGTTGAAAAGAAACAGGTTCACATTGAAGAAGACCCAAATATGAATGCTCAAAATCAAAAGTCTCTTCAAGATGAAGATGCATCCAAATCACAAATAGAAGAGATGTCTGCACAACAAATTGATGCCATGGAAGATGAACATGTACAACATCAAATTTCCACAAATGAAAGATGCCTCGCATGGAAAATCATGTCTAGCCATCCACCAACTCTTATACGAAGTAATATATCAAAAGGGGTAACTACTCACACACAAGCTCAAATTTTCATGTGTTTTTCCGCCTTCATTTCTATACTTGAACCTAAGAATATTAAGGAGGCCTTGCAAGATAATGGCTGGATCATTGCAATGCAAGAAGAACTTAATCAATTCGAAAGGAATCAAGTATGGAGACTTGTTCCTAGACCCCATAATAGAACTATACTTGAAACTAAGTGGGTGTTTAGGAGAAAGTTAGATGAATCCGGCACAAGCACTAGAAATAAGGCCCGTCTTGTTGCACAAGGTTTTAACCAACAAGAAGGTGTAGATTTTGATGAAACTTTTGCACCTGCTGCACTGCTTGAAGTCATTCGTATTTTACTTGCTTTTGCTGCTTATATGGATTTTACTCTTTTTCAAATGGATGTCAAAAGTGCATTTTTAAATGGTTTTATTTTGGTAGAAGTTTAGGTTGCACAACTATCATGATTCACTGATCCCACACACCCAAACAATGTATTTAGTCTTGATGAAGACTTGTACGGTATGAACGACTGAGTTCGTTTCTACTTCACATAGGCTTCTCAAAAGGAAAAGTAGACACTACACTATTTATAAAACATGTTTCTAAAGATATTTTAATCGTTCAAATTTATGTTGATGATATTATATTTGGATCTACTAATGAAAATCTTTGCAAGGAATTCTCAAAGGAAATGCAGGATGAGTTCGAAATGAGTATGATGGGTGAACTAACTTATTTTCTTGGGCTTCAAATACAACAAAGAATGGATGGTATCTTTATAAATCAATCCAAATATGCAAAAGAACTAGTCAAAATGTTCGGACTTGAAAATACAAATGCATACAAAACACCTATGGCCACTACTATGAAGCTTTCCAAAGATGAATCTGGTAACAATGTTGATATTTCTACTTATCGAGGTATGATTGGTAGTTTACTTTATATTACTGCATCTCGTCCAGATATTATGTTTAGTGTTTGTTTATGTGCACGCTTTCAATCATATCCCAAAGACTCGCATTTGGTTGTCGTTAAACGTATCATTCGATATCTCAAAGGCACACCAAATACTGGACTTTGGTACCCGAAAATAGAAACTTTTTCCTTGTAGGATTCTCTGATGCAGATTATGTCGGTAGCTTAACAGACAGAAAAAGTACTTGCGGCACATGTCACTTCTTAGGAAACTGTCTTGTCTCATGGGCATCCAAGAAGTAAAACTCTGTAACTCTCTCAACTGCCGAACCTGAATATATCGTCGCAGGATCCTGCTGTGCGCATGTATTATGGATGAAACACACTCTAGAGGACTACAAGGTATTTTTTGATCACATTCCAATTAAATGCGATAACACTAGTACTGTTCATATGACAAAGAATTCTGATCAACACAGTCGCACAAAACACATTGATATTCGGCATCATTTTATTAAAGGCCATTTTCAAAAAGGGGATATTATTCTTGAATATGTTTCCACTGATTCGCAACTTGCTGATATTTTTACCAAACCTTTAAATGAAAAATGATTTCATTTTTTGAAAGGAGAATTGAATGTTATTGATATTTCAGCTTGAAAATTCGTTCTGGTCGACTGAATGGGTGACTATACGCCTGTGAGGGTGTACGGTCGACCGGGCGGTCGACCGGCACACTCTCGGTCTTCGTTTTGTTTTATACTCTATTTTCAAAATGTTGGCTTTCAGTATTTGTGGTCGAACGGCTCACCCTCTGTCTTGCGATTTGTCTCTACAAGATGTGTGGTCGATCGTACGGTCGACCGGTTTGCTCTCAGGTTAATTTTTGACTTGTATGCTTAATTGGTGTTGCGGTCGACCGGGTCTTTTCAAAATTATTATATTTCTCAATTCTAATCTCAAGTTTTTGTTTCCCTTAATGAATGTTCTTCTCATTTACAAATTGCTTTTGGGGGAGTATGTTCTCCACATCTCCACATCTTATGAATGTTTTTTAACACTGAAAGTAAATATTTTTTCTATCTTCTATGGTGTATTGAATTAAGGGGGAGTATTTGTATTTACAAATCTCTCCTAAAAGCTCTTAAAAGCTCTTTACCTATGAAAATCTGTGTTACAGGAATGACTAAATTTAGGGGGAGTATTTGTATGCCTAATTATTTAATTTTTACTTTCAATATTTAAATGCATGTTTTGTTCACACCAAAAGAGGGAGATTGTTGACTCTTAGTTTGGTGTGCACAAAACATGTCTATAAATACTAATAAGTTTAAATTGAGTTGTTCAGATTTTCAGGATCAAATAATATCAATAAGATATCCAAGAGAGATTCAAGAATATTCAAATAAGGAAAGTAATAAAGAAAGATTGCAAAATCAAGCAAAAGATGAAGATATTCAAAAAGAGCACATGATTGATTAGTGTCCAAAAAAGCTATCAAGACCAGTTGCTATCATTCTATATTTGTGAGATTTTATCTGTATTGAATTGATTGGTGATTGATTAGTTTTTGGTAAGAATATATAGTGGATTCGTTATGAACAACGCGATAACAGTTGACCGCACCTTATGACGGTCGACCGCATCACAGTCGACTGCACTTCACGGTTACGTAAGAAGCAGTCGACCCTTCATCTCTCGACTTTACGTCAGAGAGATGAACGGTCGACGGCACCGTAATTGCGGTCGACCGAACTTTGCGCTATTCACATTTTTGGAATGTATCATTTCTATTTTTTATCGATACACTTTCCAGTCTATATATTTGGACGAACCCACTGTGTATTCTTCACCTATTACTTCTGAGAAAAATCTTCTAAACTAGTCTTTCAATAATCAATCCGAGTGTGTGTGATAACTATTTGTATTCTTCAGTTAGGATCATTAAAGATCTTGAGCTTTTTCTTTTCTTCCACTTCGGTGAGATTGACGGGACTTGTGTTAGAAGTCCTTTGGGTGTAATAGGTCTCTCGACCTGAATCTGAGAATCACTATAAAAGGGTTTGAGTATAGTGGAATGCTTGTGGCGGAGAATTGCTACAAGTAGGTGTGGACGTAGACCAGAGGGTCGAACCACGTTATATCGCTGCATCACTTGTGCTATCTGTGTTTGCTCTTCTTATCTCTTTTTATTTACTCTGCACTTTACTTTAATTATTTGTAATTCTGCACAATCACCCTATTCACCCCCCCTAGGCTGATTTACATTAACCGACACTGCAAAGTGAAGCAAAATGTAGCAAAGTGAAGCAACAATCAAATTATCAAAACGTAGCAAAAATGTAGCAAAGTGAAGCAACAATCAAAATGTACCTCTCTTTACTTGAAACTGAGCAAATGTAGAAAAGTGGAGCAACTCTTTACTTGAAACTTAGCAAATGTAAGCTATAATGAAAATACAGAATCTAAGCAAAATGTAGCAAAATGGAGCAAAATGGAGTAAAATGTAGCAAAATGCAGTGAAGGAACAATCATAAAGCTCAGATAGGATTATTTCATCGTCAGTCACTCCTACAAATCATTAAATCAATGAATCATAGTGTGTGTAATACCCCAATTTTCATTTATGAAAATTATTAATTTTTGCACGTATTGTGTACGTGCAATTTTTGAAGCATAAAATCTCATAATTATTTTCATTATGGATAATGTGGATATATATATATAAATATGTATATGTGTTCTCTAATTGTTTTTTTATAAAGGCCCATTTTCTTCAAATAAACGTAAGCCTTTCTTTTTAGCCTAAATCTAATTTATTTTTGTAAAACTATTATTTGGCCCATTAAATAAAGCCCATGAGCTATTTCTTCTTTTATTACAACTTGTAATGTAGGATATTTTTATAAGATTGTTTTTATAGAAAATATAATGTACAACTTTTTTAAATGGAGAACTAATTGTTACCGCTGAATCTGGTGTGGGGGTAAACAGATAGAATTTGTGGGTTCGTGGAAAAACCTGAATAGCAGATCCAAACCTGTTCCGTCGGAGTTGGGCTGCTGACTCCCGCCGTACACCTGCAAGGAAAGTGCGAAACACCGGGGTTGATCCCGGTGACGCACCTTCCAACGCTCTTGTCAGTAACCAGTGATGATTAAAAAAGAGCTTAAGTTGGCAAAAAAGTGATTAACCTGTAACAGTGGTAGGTGGGGGGGGGGGGGGGTATTTATAGTCGCCATTGGGATTAGATTAGGAATGTGATTCCTATGATCTGATAAGGCGTAAAATCCTCGTAATCAGATTAGGAATGTAATCCCTTAATTCCCGGTGAGAGGATAGTCGCGAATCAGGCCCGTTGATTTGGTTCAATCAGAGACCCTAATTCTATCCTGTTGGACTGGGTTTGTATCGGGTCGGGACCCGTACCCAGTTGAGGTGGATCCGTTCGCGGGTTATTGGATCTGTGAAAAGGAGACCCAGTACCCGCTTCTGACCCGCTAGTAGGTGAAATTACCGTTGTACCCCTGAGCTTTAAGATCCGTCTCCGATGTGAACGGTCCCGATTTAATCCTATTTTTAGCCATATCATGAGCCCCCCACTCCTAGAGACTGAGTTTTTCAGTCTTTGAGGAGTAGTTCTACTGTTCTAATGGCGTACGGGATTTTATCGGTGTTCTTAAGGGAGTTTTGGATCTTGCTTGGGGTGTAACGGTGTTGTTCTAGGCTTGTAAAATGCCCAAAAATATTCTCAGAATTTTCTGGATTTTTGGTGATTTTTCCAGATTTTTCTAAATTTTTTCTCATTTTTTTGAATTTTTTATTCATTTTTCGAATTAAATAATTAATTATCGAAAATATTAATTAATTATTCTAATTTAATAATTATTTTTCCAGAATTTTAAAATAATTTTTCTGAATTAATAATTATTTTTAGAATTTTTAATTAATTTTTTTCGGTTTTTAAATATTTTTTTGGAATTTTTAAATAATTAAAACAATTAAATAAATAAATAAATAATTTAAATATACCTGGACACGTGGCGCGATCTGCGCCGTCGGATCCCGGCACGAATCTCGAAGAGGCGCGTTTCCCAAAAAATTGTTATTTTGTCGTTTAGCGCACGTGGCGCGATCTGGACCGTCCATCATCAGAAGCGCGAATTTCTGGAAGATCCAACGGTCGTAGTCGCTCGGCGGATTTTTTCTCCGTTTGTGAAGCTCGGATTGGGACTTGCTCGGTCAGCCGACCGGGCACTTGGCAAATTTTTTTTTTTTTTTTGTCCCTGCTCTTCTGAGTTCTTCTTTGCTTCCTTCGCTGCTTCTTTCTCTCTTCTTCCACTTCGAATACTCTGTTCTTGAAGCGCCAGCGGCTCAAAGTGGAGATCGACGGGGGGAGCTCGTCTTCGGAGGTTGACGAGGAGGAGAGCTCGAGGTGCTCGCAATAGTTTGGCGAGCTAGACAGTACAGTGCGTCGTCCCGCCGTGGTGAGGGATAGGATGGAGCTCGGAGTTCGGAGCTCCGGAGTGGAAGCTCGGCTCAGTAGTGGCGAGGCGGTTGGATCGCGAGCTCGAAGAGGAAGTGAGGGAGCTCAGGAGCTTTGATGGTGCTCGTCGGCGTGGAGACGAGAGGAGGGCTCGAGCTCGGCGTCGGTGAACTCGACGAGGAGGAAGTGGAGCTCTGTGGCGGAGCTCGGAGTCGGTGAAGGTGATGGGGCTCGGCGTCGTTGTGAGCTCGTGAAGGGGGAGCTTAGAGAACGAATTTGGCCGAGCTCGGTTTTGGAGGTGATGGGTTCGGCGCTTTGGCGAAGGAGACGCTCGGCGAACGGGGGAGTGGAGCTCGGGAGCTTGGCGTGGCGAGGAGATGGCCGACGTTAGCGTCGTTGGCCATGGCAGAGCTCGTTGGAGGAGAGCTCAGTTTTTGGTACTCGTGACTGCGGAGGTGGAACTCGTTGTGCGGCTTTTGACGAGTTGGCGAAGAGCTCGGAGCACAGCGGAGGACGAGGTCGGCGAGCTTTCTCTCATGGGGGAGGGCTCGAGCTCGGCGACTGTGTGAGCCCTACAGTGGGTTCGGAGCTCCGTGATGCTTGGCATGGAGGTCTGGCGCAGTGAAGGGGAGGAGTGTTGGGTTTGTTCTTTTGATCTTTGGCGCCAAACCATTGGAGAAGAAGGGGAGGAGAGAGAGAGGGTTCGGGTTTGGTCCTTAACGGGTCCAAACCCGACCCTGTAGCCCTTTAAATTTTTTTTTCTTCCGCTTTTTCTCTGCTTCTCCTCTGCTTCGTGTTCGGCAACTCCGAGCACGGATTTTGAGGAGCATTTTTTTTGCAACTTTGAAGGTCGGTAGGACAGTAGCTCGGATTGGAGATCCGAACTATGTGGCTCGATCTGGATGGTTGAAAGGTGGCACGAATCTCGAGACGGGCTCAGTTTCCAAGAAAACGCCATCTTGTCGTTTAGCGACGCTGGCAAGATCTGGTCCGTTGGATGATGGCACGAATCTCGAGACGGCTCAGTTCCCAAGAAAACGCTATCTTGTCGTTTAGCAACACTGGCAAGATCTGGGCCGTCTGATCGAGATCTTACACGAATGTTGAGGAGAAAGTGAGTTTTCTCCGTTTTGACGCTCGGATGGGCACTTGCTCGGTCAGCCGACCGGAGGGAAGAGCTCGGATTCGATTTTGACAGTTGCTCGGGTTCGGTTCGGATTTTCCCCTCGCGCGAGTGGCTCGGCTCGGATTCCCGAGCTATTTGGCGCAGCTGTATTGAGATCCACTTTCCCGGTGCTACGGAGGTCCGATCAGGGCATGCGACCCCTCGTTTCGAAGCTAGTTCGAAGATCTACAACTTCTCTTTAGGAGTGGGATGAAGACTCACCCTCCTTCATGGTCAAAATAGCCCCACAACATGCTTGTCTTCATGAAGTTGATAAGTACTTTGGTCTTGGGGATTTTGGAAGAGGAGTTCCACTCCTAGGGGTGGAGAAGATGTGCTAGGAAGACCCTTGTGCTTGGAAGACCCTTGGGCTAGGAAGACCCTTGTAAGGTGTGCTAGGAAGACCCTTGTGCTTGGAAGACCCTTGGGCTAGGAAGACCCTTGTAAGGTGTGCTTGGAAGACCCTTGGGCTAGGAAGACCCTAGGGGCGAAGAAGAGGCACGAGTGGGTCGGATCGCTAGTCGCTCGGCTCGGAATATCGAGCGACGTGGAGCGATCTGTTCCATCAGATCTCAACGCGGATCTCGAGGCGGGCACAGTTTCCAAGAAAACACTATCTTGTCGTTTAGTGCTGCTGGAGCGATCTGAGCCGTTTGATCGAGATCTTACGCGAATGTTGAGGAGAAAGTGAGTTTTCTCCGTTTTGACGCTCGGATGGGCACTTGCTCGGTTAGCCGACTGAGCTCTCTGATGTTGGGGTCGGATCGGCACTTGCTCGGTTAGCCGACCGGGCTCTTTGACATTGGGGTCGGATCGGCACTTGCTCGGCACCCGAGCGGAGGGAAGAGCTCGGCTCTGGAAGAGAGCCATTTGTGAGACAAGTGTGAGGAGGAACTCTAGGAGAGAGTTGTGCTCCAAACTCGTTGAGAAGAGGTCCGCTTCGGAGGCGAGCGGAGTGAAGAGCTCGGCTCTGGAAGAGAGCCATTTGGGAGATGAGTTTGAGGAGCAACTCTAGGAGAGAGTTGTGAGCTCCGAACTCGTTGAGAAGAGGTCTGCTTCGGAGGCGAGCGGAGTGAAGAGCTCGGCTCTGGAAGAGAACCATTTGGGAGATGAGTTTGAGGAGCAACTCTAGGAGAGGGTTGTGAGCTCCGAACTCGTTGAGAAGAGGTCCACTTCGGAGGCGAGCGGAGTGAAGAGCTCGGCTCTGGAAGAGAGCTATTTGTGAGACAAGTGTGAGGAGGAACTCTAGGAGAGAGTTGTGCTCCAAACTTGTCGAGAAGGGGTCCGCTTTAGAGGTGAGCAGAGTGAAGAGCTCGGATCTGGAAGAGAGCTATTTGTCAGACAAGTGTGAGGAGAAACTCTAAGAGAGAGTTGTGCTCCAAACTTGTTGAGAAGAGGTCCGCTTCGGGGGCGAGCGAAGCAAAGAGCTCGGCTCTGGAAGAGAGCTATTTGTGAGACAAGTGTGAGGAGGAATAGGAGAGAGTTGTGAGCTCCGAACTCGTTGAGAAGAGATCCGCTTCGGAGGCGAGCGGAGTGAAGAGCTCGGCTCTGGAAGAGAGCCATTTGGGAGACGAGTTTGAGGAGCAACTCTAGGAGAGAGTTGTGAGCTCCAAACTCGTTGAGAAGAGGTCCGCTTCGGAGGCGAGCGGAGTGAAGAGCTCGGCTCTGGAAGAGAGCTATTCGTGAGACAAGTGTGAGGAGGAACTCTAGGAGAGAGTTGTGCTCCAAACTTGTTGAGAAGAGGTCCGCTTCGAGGCCGAGCGGAGCGAAGAGCTCGGCTCTGGAAGAGAGCCATTTGTGAGATGAGTTTGAGGAGCAACTCTTGGAGAGAGTTGTAAGCTCCGAACTCGTTGATAAGAGGTCTGCTTCGGAGGCGAGCAGAGTGAAGAGCTCGGCTCTGGAAGAGAGCCATTTGTGAGATGAGTTTGAGGAGCAACTCTTGGAGAGAGTTGTGAGCTCCGAACTCGTTGAGAAGAGGTCCGCTTCGGAGGCGAGCGAAGGGAAGGGCTCGGCTCTGGAAGAGAGCCATTTGCGAGACGAGTGTGAGGAGCAACTCTAGGGGAGAACCGTAGCTCCGAACTCGCTGCTTATGTGAGAGAATCAACGGTTGTGGGAGCAATTCCGAATGGCGAACCACTTCTAACTCGCTGAAGAGCAAGTTATTTGAAGCAGAATCGAGCCAAGTGTTGGACTCCGAACCATCGGTAGAGGTAGTCAACGGTTGTGGGAGCAATTCCGAATGGCGAACCACTTCTAACCCGCTGAAGAGCAGGTTATTTGAAGAGGAATCAAGCCAAGTGTTGGACTTCGAACCATCGGTAGAGGTATTCGACGGTTGTGGGAGCAATTCCGAATGGCGAACCACTTCTAACCCGCTGAAGAGCAGGTTATTTGAAGAGGAACCGAGCCAAGTGTTGGACTCCGAACCATCGGTAGAGGTATTCAACGGTTGTGGGAGCAATTCCGAATGGCGAACCACTTCTAACCCGCTAAAGAGCAGGTTATTTGAAGAGGAATCGAGCCAAGTGTTGGACTCTGAACTCGTTGTGAAGAGCTTAGTAAGTCGCGGGAGCAGCCATGTAGAAGAAGCTGGACTCCGAACTCACCTTTCAGCGAGTCACGACTCGGAGAGGTATAGATGAAGCAAGAGCAACAATTTCCAATGAAAAAACGTAAAGTTTTATTGAAATAAACTAAGTGGATGCTTCAATATGGCGAGCCCCTTATTACATGCTATTGACCGGATTACAAGCATCGGCCTTATTAAAAATCAAGATCTTGCTTCAATGATAAGGTGAATACCTCTTGGGAAGAGCCGGGAGGTTCTGAGTCTTAAAGCTCGGCGGGCCCTTCGGTTCGTTTGTTGGCTCCTCAGGGGGGAAGCTTGGCCCCCTCTTTCTGGACGAACTTGGTCAGGTGCCCCCGCTGTATGAGTTCTTCGATCTCCTCCTTCAGAGCCCGATAATCTTCTGTGTCGTGGCCATGGTCCCTGTGAAAGCGGCACCACTTATCCTTGTTCCTCTTCTTGCCAGGTGTATTCATTCTCGGGGGAGCGCGGAGGAGCCCTTCCTTGTCCACCTCCATAAGAACTTCTGATATATTGGCAATGAGGGGGGTGAACTTCTCAAACCGAGGAGTCGGGCGATGCCGTCCATTGTCGTCCTTCTGGGATTTTTGGGAGCCCTCTTCGCTTGTGCTCTTCCGTTTGTTCCCGAAAGATGTCTCCTTAAAGCCCGGGAGATTCTTGGCTTCTTCAGCCCGAATGTACTTCTCGCTCCTAAGAAGAAGGTCGGCGAAATTATGTGGGGGCTTCTTAGCAAGGGACGAGCGAAGGTTAGAACTGAGGACGTTGGATTGGAATGCGACAGTCGCAACCGATTGGTCGAGGGAGGCGATCGATCTGACCTCTGCAGTGAACCTCCTCACATAGTCCCTCAACTTCTCTCCCCTTTCTTGACAGAGGTGGAGCAATGAGAGGCTGGTCTTCTCCGTGTGTCTGCTACTCGTGAAGTGGGTGATGAAGAGGGTCTCGAACTGCTCGAAGGAGAAAATAGAAGAGGGGGCGAGGCGGGAGTACCATTCTCGAGCCGAACCCTTAAGAGTGGCGGGGAAGGTTTTGCACAGCAAAGCATCGAAAGCTTGGTGAATTAGCATGAGGGTCTTAAAGCTTTCGATGTGGTCCTCGGGGTCCGACTCCCCCGAGTAAGTTTCGAACTTCGGGGGTTCAAAACCTCTTGGGATAGGAGCTTCCATGATGGTCCGGGAGAAGGGAGGTCTGCTCGGGCGGATGGTCCTTCCTCTTAACTCCTCATCCTTGTCTATTCGGCCGATGCACCTCTCCATCTCATGGAGACGACGGTAGAGAGCATCGTCCCTTCGACGATAGTCAAACAAGCCTCTGGACTCGTCTTCATAGGAAGGGGAGCGACGACGGTAGCTCTGGGAGCGGCGAGGGCTAGGCATGCGTTGTTGGTTGCTAGGAGCCGGAGGAGGAGTTACGGACCGATGGTGAGGACTTTGGACCCGTGGAGGGGTAGGAGCCCTCTGAGCATTGTTATTGTTGGGTCGGAGGTTGAGGGCTTGCAACACCGTTGCTTGGAACTGCTGGAACTCGGCACGGGTGATGGGTGCTTCATCGTTCCTCGGATGTCATCGACCGGCAGGGGAATGAGGTCTTCTCCTATGGTGTTCGGGGGACTCTTTCATCCCTCTTCGGGTAGGGGGCCTTCTATAGTCTCGGTGGTGAGGGTTTCGCTCATCTGGACGTTGCTGGCGGGAGGCTCCCTCTCGGGCCCGCTTTTCATCCAGACGGCGGCGAAGATCCTCATCTTTCTGCCGGTTGAGGACGGTATTTCGAAGGTCAGGGGCCTGAGGACTGTGGGAGGCATAAGAGTCCGTAGAGGCATTGTGTATCGAGATGCGGTCCTGATGGAGAGGTTGCTTTTACTTCTGCGGGTTAGGACCAGCGAGACCGTTAGGGGGTTGCTGACTCAGAAGTGGAGGCTGGTCCTGCTGGAAATGGTCCTCGGCCGGAGGAGGAAGTTGCCCCTGCTGCGGAGCGGGATGGACGGGGACTTCCTGCTGTTGATTAACAGGGTTGGGTCCACGGTTGGACCCCCTGGATCTTACTTTTCTGGGAGGCATGGCTGGAGAAGAGCTAGTCGACGAGGAAGAGGCGGAGGCTATTCGTATGGTCTTCCCACAGACGGCGCCAATCTGTTACCGCTGAATCTGGTGTGGGGGTAAACAGATAGAATTTGTGGGTTCGTGGAAAAACCTGAATAGCAGATCCAAACCTGTTCCGTCGGAGTTGGGCTGTTGACTCCCGCCGTACACCTACAAGGAAAGTGCGAAACACCGGGGTTGATCCCGGCGACGTACCCTCCAACGCTCTTGTCAGTCACCAGTGATGATTAAAAAAGAGCTTAAGTTGGCAAAAAAGTGATTAACCTGTAACAGTGGTAGGTGGGGGGTATTTATAGTCGCCGTTGGGATCAGATTAGGAATGTGATTCCTGTGATCTGATAAGGCGTAAAATCCTCGTAATCAGATTAGAAATGTAATCCCTTAATTCCCGGTGAGAGGATAGTTGCGAATCAGGCCTGTTGATTTGGTTCAATCAGAGACCCTAATTCTATCCTGTTGGACTGGGTTTGTATCGGGTCGGGACCCGTACCCAGTTGAGGTGGATCCGTTCGCGGGTTATTGGATCTGTGAAAAGGAGACCCAGTACCCGCTTCTGACCCGCTAGTAGGTGAAATTACCGTTGTACCCCTGAGCTTTAAGATCCGTCTCCGATGTGAACGGTCCCGATTTAATCCTATTTTTAGCCATATCACTAATGAATGCACGTGCATTGCACGTACACGTGCAAAAAGAACACCAAGTGGCCGGTTTTGGGATTGGAGGGAAATTTAAAAAAAAAAGAGTGGGGTTATGGATGGTAGTTGTTTGATCATGGTTGGTTACTACAACTTCCCCCTGAATCCTAGCCTTTTATTTTTAACTCCTAGATTGATCCTAACCCTTCATTTGCTCCCAATTTTAGTATAAATACCCCCCCCCCCCCCTAGCCTAGTTATTTTTGTACTCTTCATTTCTCCAAAACCTATAGTAGAAAATACAAATTGTTAGTAGTATAGTAAGTGAGATAAAAACATTGAGAGTTGTGTGTGAGTTGTGTGTGCATTCAAAGAAGGCCGGCATCACTAGGAAGCTCTCGGGATTGGCATCTTTGAGGCTCGGTTGTGCGCATCAAGGAGGAGGAGGAACGCTCTTTTGGCAAGGACTCTTGTGTTTAGGAGGTGTTGCAATTTTATTCTCTCCAAATAAGGTGGGTTGTTTTCCATGTTTCTAATTAGATAGCATGCTAAAATTGAATTGAAATGATAATGCATGAAAAAGATTAATAAGAGTACATTTAATTGGAAAAATGGCTTATTAGTTGATTGGAATGTTGCTAAATAGATTGTATGTGATTCCATCATCGAACTTAAGTTGTGTGTGAATTATTTATAGCTATGGATTGCTTGAAGTAAAATTCGTTGTTAGCGTCAAAAACAAAATGCAAATGTTAGTAGATGAAAATGTTGTTTTATGTGCTTGAATGAACCTTTTTGTGATAATGTTGTAACGAATAACTTAAAATATAATTTGTGGGTTTGTGAAAGAAACATAAACAGGGAATTGATATAGGGAATATTGATGTTAAGTTGGATAAGAAATGTCGAAATGAGATGTGGTAGTAGTAGTATACAATTTAAACTAATTGTATGAAAAATATGTGTTTAATTACTGGAAAAATTATTTTTAAATTACTAGAGTATCAAATATTATTTGAATAATTATTCTGGAGGTTTATAGTAAATTTAGTGAAAGCAAAACTCAAATGAGTGCTTTCGAAACATCGAAATGTTCTATTAAACAGAGAATTGATTTAATTAAAATATTAGTTGTATTCAAGACAATTTGAGCCTATAGCTCAAGTGGTCGGGAGGCTTTTAAATGCTAATGGGTGTGCGGCTGTGTCTCACAGATCGATGGTTCGAAACTTGAGGACACCATATTTTTTGTGTGCGTTTAAAAAATTAATCAAGTTCGGTCCGAGAGTATATAACACTCTAATCTTTCTTTATACCGATGAGCACTAGTGGCCAAGTGGCTAGTGTGTGCAGTTGGTTTCTCACGGGTCGCTGGTTTGAATCCTGATCTCGGCCAGAATTAAACTTTGTGAAAAAATAATTTTTTTGGTGGATTTTGATGTCTAAAAATTATGAAAAAATACTATTATTATTCTAAAATTATGTGTGACTTACGAAAAATAAATTGGGAGTTATTGAAATGAAATAGAGTATATTTTGGGAATAAAAGTGTAGTTAGAACTATGGTTCTACACTTGTATATTTTTGTGAAAAATGTGTTTTGCAAGAGAATTGAAATAAGTGCTAGAAAAGAAAAATAACAAAGAAAGAAAATATATAAGGTGAAGTGGTGTGAATTATTCTTATTGAAGAATAGTATGAAAATAATGAGTTGTGAATATTCATTTTGACCATATACTTAGTGACATGATTTTTAATGTGGAAATAAATATTGGATGAAATACATGATGAATGATTGAACTTCATGTATGGTTATTGACTCATGAATAATTTTGAAATCATGTGATTGGAAAAGAGAAATGTTATTGAGTATGAAAACTCAAACATGTGAATTTGTGAATTGAAATTGAAAATTAGGGTGTAGCCAAAACTCACACCGGCAAGTGAAAAGTGATGAATTATGATTATTGAAATTGAAAAGACCAGTTTGGGTCATTGTGAAATGAAAGAAATAAGACCGGTATTAGTGAGAGGGCTAACTCTAAGAGATTGATTTTGTTTATGATTTCATTAAATTAAGATTTAGTACATAGTGAAGAGGTGATAAAAGTGAGAGAAAAACACCAGTATGAGGGCCTCGAATCTACGATGTGAGAGTGATCCACAGAATGCATGCTTAATGTGTCAGGACATGGCGTGGGCACTACTCCAGAATTATTGGGATCTTGGCGACGCCTGTGGGATGTTTGGTGACTGCAAGAGGATCATGTGCCATGAAAGAGGCTGAATTGCCACAGAATGCATGCTTGATGCGTCAAGACATGGCGTGGAATTTCCCTCCAGGTTTTTTGTACATGAGCTTGTACTCATAGATCATCTAGGATACTTACCGTAGTTACAGTAGTAGATTAAGTCATGACGAGGGATTGAACCCTACAAGATGAAGAACGATTAAGAGGCTTGCCCTCGGACCTATGTAGTATGGGATGCATAGAATCCAAACAAGTGTGCATTAGTATCATATAATATAAATAATTGCATTAAGGACTAAGTGCACGATCACAACACGACATCAATAGGGTATTCCCTTTAGTTTGATATGTGACAAGTTTGTGTTTGTTAAATATGGAAAATCAGTTATACTATTTCCGGCATAGAGAGGATGGCCGTGTATAATGTTCGTTGGTTGAATAAACTGACGTACCCACAGTTTTGTATGCAGGGTAAATGACATGATAAAGATTAAAGAAGCGCAGATGCTTTGAGATTATTCAAATGTTGATGTACATTTATTTAAATGTTGTAAATTTGCTTCCGCTGTAAAATGTAAAGTGTAATGTTTTCATGTAACTCTGATGTAAAGTGAAAAGTTTTAATTTCCTTGTAAAATTGTACGAAAGAAGTGTAAAGATCCTGTGGAATCTCGAATTCAGTTGTGTTTTGGAATTCGGGGCGTTACAGTGTGCAACTTGAGAAATATAATCCATCTCATCATCACTTGTAAACAATAAGGAAAAAATTGCTAAGACTGCAAAGTCTCAATGTAGCAAAGACTCAAAATACTAAAAACAGCAAAGAAGCAACAATCCAATCTGAGCAAAATGTAGCAAAGTGAATCAAAATGTACCTTCTTCACTTTCCTATACCTCTCTTTACTTGAAACTGAACAAACGTAGCAAAGTGAAGCAACAATCAAAATGTACAATCTGAACAAAATTTAGCGAAGAATGCAAAGACTCAAAGCAGCAGTGAAGCAACAATCAAAAAGCTCAAATAGGATTATTTCATCACGAGTTATTCCTGTAAACCATTAAATCACAATGTGCAACTTCAGAAATATAATCCTTCTCACCATGACATCATCACTTATAAACAATGAGAAACTATAATCTCATCATCAATGCAAAGATTAGTAGTCTCACCATTATAGATTGAGAATTAGATAATTACAATCTTCTGTAAAATTAATATTCGAAGAACATCAAGAACATCAAAATTGGTTATGATCTATTTCTCTTTGAACATCAACACAGCACAAACCCAAACTCTAACCCTAACCCTAACATCAGATCGAGAATTAGAAATTGATGCAAATTTTGAGGAGAAAATGGATCGAACCTTGAGGAAGAAGAAGACAATGGGACTGAGGGTTAGGGATGTAAATGAACGACTGTCCGACGTCAATCCGAGTCTAGCTCGAGAAATGGCCCGACCGTGGACCATCCGAACTATTATACGAACCGAACTTGAACAAATTATTAGGTCTGATGCTTTATCGAGCTCGAGCTCGGTCACTGACTAATCCGGTCCGAATTGCACATGGAAGTAGGAAGCATAGTCCGGTCCGAGTCTGGTCCGTCCGAGCAAGCATAACTTTTATAATGAACCGAGCCTGGACAATAAAAATTTTGTCCAACCTGGACCGAGCCGGACATAAGCCCGTCTGAGTAGAATTTCAGTCCGAGCTTGAACATATGGTTGTCCGGTCCCGTCCGGTCCGATTTACAGCCCTGCCGGGGGTTTTGGGAACGGCGGGGAAGGCGAGGACAGGGGGCACGGCGGGTGCGAGCGGGCGAAGCGACGGGAGACGATGACGATCGGGGGCTCGCATGGAAAGAGAGGGAGGATGGAACTAGGTTTGGAGAGATAATGAGGGACGGCGATGATGGGGAAGGCGACGACGGAGAAGGCGAAAGACAGGATTGAGCAGAAGAGAGGGAAAGAGAGGGTTCAGTGTGATTTGGGGGGAAATAGGGAAAGATTTAGAGAGGGTTATTTTTTTCTCACCTTTTTTTAAAACTTTACCTGTTAATACAGTCAGGGTTATTTTAGTCATTCCATGTTAAAGTTCACGGACAGTTTACTAAGCTCCTAACGAAAAATAAAGTTTAGTAGAGTTTAATACCAAAAACAAAAACTGAATATGATTGTCTGCCAAACTCTTAAAACTCAGTAGGCTTATTTGAAATTTACCCTTAGAATAACTCCACTTCTTGCATGAAGAGTGATTAAAATTTGTCACACTCGTTTAGAATTTTGAACACACATAACTCTCGTGACATATACAGATCATATTCAGCAGTATGAATTTATATTTTGGATGGTCTATAGAATCTTAGACTTATTATCCTTACAGATTAAGATGGCTAGAGTGACATACTAATCCCCATATTCTCTAAGTGTGTATCATTCAAATGTGATGGAGGTATCCAATTCCAGCTTTGCTGCAGAAATAGTCAAACTATAGGATGACAATGTTTATTAAACAATTTGCAAGAATTAGTCAAAGTGGGCTACCTTATAATCATGCTAATTAACTTCTAACACTGTTTAATGGTATTGATACATGAACTTACAAGACGCATCCAATTTTTTTATATAATTTTTTTTCTCTCTCCCCAGTATAGGCACAATTCAAAGTTTGATCAATAACTAGGCCAAACAATATTGGTAACTTATATGATACATTTGTGAGGATATTAACGAAAAACTTTAAGAAAAGTTCATGCCCTGTTATTCAACACGAAGTAATTATGATGACTATCAAATCGGGAGACATAGACAATAGACAATGAGAGACCAAAGCTAAACTGCAGAGCGAGAAGGGAGAAGCTATCGCAGGGAGCTAGACATGGCCAAACGCGATAGGGAAGAGGAACTTCATCGCCGCCGCTCCAAGCAGACCAGAGACGATCACCGCTCTGGCGTCCACGACGAAAGGTTCGAACGGCCAGAGCATAGAATCCCTAGAACGGTCTATAGAGGACCTTCAAGGGAGAGATATAGATCGGACGAACACAGAGCTAGAGACGAAGGAGAAAGGAGAGCGTCACCGATGGGGGTGACTGATAGAGAGCAGAGTTCGAAGATTCTCAAGAAGTCCTACGCCGATGTCACAAGGCAACGAGCAGCATCCAATAGATGGATCGCCAAGTCGCCGAAGAATACTTCGCCGGAGGATGAGATCAAGAAGACTAAGGAGGATGAGGAAGGTGAATGGGTTCTTGTGAAGCCCAAAAAGAAGAGAACACCCATTCGCCAAAACACTCTAATCAAGAGTTATTCATCGGAGACATCAAGATCAGCTAACGCCACTCAGTGTCACAAGCGCGCGCAGCGTGGGCACACCATTCATGAGTGCAAAAACCAATGGTTTTGTTATGCTTGCAAATCGTATGGACACATCTCAACTGAGTGCGAAAGGGGATTGTATCCAAGCCATCGGCGTGGCTCAAGAGGACTACTACTCTCGTTAACAAGGAAGTATCAAAGAACAGCGACACGGAGGAAAGCTCTGCAGGGGGAGGAAAGTTATCAAAGCCATTATCACCCTGACCCCTATCATGGCGGAATTCGAAAGGAGATATACGAATTGTGTTTTGATCAAGGCACAATCTGGCTACCCATCAATTCAAGAGATAGAACGCTTGATTACAGAGAACACTTCGAAGTCAGTGGAGGGGGATTGGAAGATCCAGCAACTAAAACAGAATGTTTACTTCACCCACTCCGAAAACTCTGAGAAAGTGAAAGAATTACTCAATTTGAAAGGTTTAGAGGGTCATGGTCGACAAGAATTCTACGTCACATTCTCCCGTTGGTCGAGGAAATTCGGCGCCATGAACCCGGAGTCTAAACCTTCGTTATGGATAAGATTATACAATCTCCCATTCCATATATGGGTTAAATCAGCATTCCAGAACCTCATTAGGGACTTCAAATTCCTTATCGAGATAGACAAGAGCACGCTTCTACACCACCGTCGAGATTTTGCGTGTATTAGGATCAGCATCGACGCAAAAGAGGACATCCCATCCACTATTCAAGCGAAGTTCGACGGAGAAGTTTATGAGGTTAAAGTGATCTTCGAGGTGAGGAAATCAGTATCGTTCGCGGGTCACATAGATGCTGCTTCTCCATCGGAGGCGGAGGAATCTCGTAGACGAGAGGTTGAAGACGAACAGGGTTTGTTGGATCGAGGGGAAATTGATCACAGCGGTCTAACAAATCAGTTTAATTCAGATAATCTTCAACCATTAGATTACGTGGGGAATAATTTCAGTCGTAGGATTCAAAAGATTAATTCCACATAGCTGGCTCCGGTTTATGAGGCGAAAAGTGGGGTTGCACATGGTGGGGGCTACTCACTGAAAGAGTCACAGTACAACGGTCTTGTCGACATAGACCCATCCACTGTGCTGAGTCGGCTAAAAAGACCCCTCCACTGTGTCGACTTAGACCTCTCCACTGAGCCGAAGAACTGTCACCTCCTTCCTTCACATACGCCGATCGAAAAATCACTTCAACGACAGAGAAAGTCTTCTGTCACGCCGTTTGAAGGTCACATCGAGCCACTTCAGCCAGGGGGGATTCTCAAAAAGGGGAAAGAGATTGCTTTGGAGCCTACTGCTACTGTTATTTCGACACAACAAGGCAGTTTTAATCTTTTGAATAGGGGGGGTTTCAATGAAGCCGTTAAAAGATTTGTGCAAGAAGCTATTAGAGGACTAGCATAAGGGGGGCACGAAGACATTCTCGTTCGCAAACAGATAGACTCCAGAGAGCCCACAGAAGACAGGAATGCTGGTCTTAAGCACAAATCAGTAGAGATTGCAGAGGAAACTCATCCCGATGCAGACTTGAGTATGGATACTGATGTCGAAGGGGCCAACAAGGTGGGCTGGGAGAAACTAGAAGAACAGGAGGCAAAAATCAGGGAAGAGGTACAGAGAACTTTTTTACTGGACGACATCCAAGATGACGTTTCCATGGATGGAGTCAACAGTAATGCAACAGGGATGAGAATAGAAGCTCTAGATGGAATGGGCGATGATTTACACTTTTCAGAGTCAGATACTGACAAATTGGAGAAACAAGTGTGGGAGCGTGCAGAAGCAGAGACCGCAAGCAAGGGTACTATAGAATATAAGAGGAAAAGCAAGAGGCAATTGGATAAGTGGGGGGAGCAAGGACCAAGCGAGGACGATCTGATATGGGTAGCAGTAAGGGCAAAAGACCCAGTCTCCACTATCGGAGGTAACTCTAACTGTATTTCAATTTTAAACTTCATTCCAGATTATTCTTTGCTATACTATGCTAGTCTTTTTGGTCTAGCCACAGGCTCTAACGAAGCTGAACAGCTTCAGACGCTGAGATCCCTTAGAGGAAATACTAGTGCGGTTGTCTCCTAGAGTGGGGGTAGGGTAAAATAGGGTAGATGATAGGGGATAGGGCATATTGTAGTTTATTAATGTCATACATCTTCTGGAATGTTAGTGGAATGAGACAAGGGTCCAAGGTTAGGCTCATTAACAACACGGTTTCTAAATTCAAATCTTCAATATGCGCTTTACAAGAAACCAGAATAGAGAATCCTAGAAGGGAAGACTTCGAGCGAATTAGATCTCTAATAGGTTTCCACTGGAGATTTAAATCGGCAATGGGCTTTTCGAGAGGAATTGCTATTGGGATCGACTCGTCAGTGTTCAAAATCACTGACGAGTGGATTGGCACGTACACGGTGTCCGTTAGGATTAGGCGGAGTGATAACTGGTTCCATTTAGTGACATCAGTGTATGGTCCATACGACTCAAGAAATCGAGGGGCCTTTTGGGAGGAAATCAAAGCTATTAGAGAGGGATGAACGGGCCCATGGATTATCGGAGGCGATTTCAATATTACTAGATTCCAGCATGAACACAAGGGAAGAGGGGCCAGTAGCGCAGACAGAAATAATTTCAACTGCACCATAGACGGTCTTGAACTCCTGGAGCTCAACCCAACCAACAGAAGATATACCTGGTCCAACATGCAGCCGATCCCGATCCTAGTTAGAATTGATAGGATATTTGTGTCCACGGATTGGGAGGAGATTTTCCCTTTTGCATCAGTCAAAGCCATAACGAGATTTACCTCGGATCACACTCCATTAGCTCTTCAATGCGGAGATAGGCAAAGAGTTTCAACACACCAATTTCGTTTTGAGAAGGCTTGGACTTTGCATGACGACACCCGGCAAATTATATCGGAATCTTGGAGCGAGGTGACAGAGGCATACAACGCGATAGGGAGATGGATATTGAAGACGATGAGATTAAGAAAAAGGCTGAAAGAGTGGGCTAGACACGAGTTTGAGGACATCAAAAGGAAGAGGGATGTGATAGGGGGAAGAATTAAGGAACTTGAAGAGACGGAAGAAGGCAATGATTTGCAAACGGATGAGATAGATGACTTAGCAACGTGCAGATTCAAAGCCCATCAGTTGACTGAGATGGAGGAGTAGTATTGGAAGCAGCGATCCGGAATTCAATGGCTTAAAGAGGGGGATGCAAATACAAAGTTCTTCCACAAAGTCGCTAACGGAAGAAGGAGACAGAATCACATCACGGGGATGGAGGTGGAAGCCAATTGGACTGAAGACGAGGAGGAGATTAGAAGACACTTAGATGGAAAATTCAAAGAGCTGCTGGGTCGAAATTGTAGACAGAGACTAATGCTAGACCCAAATTTCTGGGAGGAAACAGGTCTAGACGAAAGCGAGGGGATTGGGGGTCCTTTCTCTGAGGAAGAAGTGTTACAAGGGATCAAAAACTTGGGACAAGACAAAGCTCCTGGAACAGACGGCTTCCCGATCTTCTTCTACAACCTGTATTGGAACATTATCAAAGGCGATTTGATGAGTATCGTTCAAGAATTCCATAACCTCTCGACGGATTTAGAAAAATTAAACTACGCAAATGTCGTATTGATTCCTAAGAAGAAAGAGGCCAGAAAGTATGAAGACTACAGACCGATTAGCCTAATCAACGGCTCCTTTAAGATTATCACCAAAGTTTTAGCGTCAAGACTGGCACCTCATGTAAATGATGTAGTAGCCCCTTCACAGAGTGATTTCATAAAAGGGAGAGACATCATGGACAGCATCGCCTCTGCTCATGAGATTGTTTACAATGTTAGACATTTTATTTATTTTCCACTTAATCAAGTAAGTAATTAATTTGATTAATTAGTTATGTGGACAAATATGTTATGTGATCCATTTAAATGGGAAGTGGTAACTGATCAATATGGTAACTGATCAAATGGTAACTGATCAATATGGTAACCGATCAAATGGTAACTGATCAATATGGTAACTGATCAAAGTAATTTCCCCATGATTCTCTCCCCTCATTTAGAAAACCACACACTAATTTTGCAATTACAATAACTACTCTATGATGGCTAGAGTAGTATAAATATAAGAATGAAAAAGGTCACCAAATTCACTCTCTCATACAATTCTGATATACACCATCTAAAGTGAGAAAGGAGAGTTTGGAACCAAAATTGAGATTGACAACATCAAGAGGCTTTTGGCGAAAACGGTTTCAGGCTTCAAACGGCAATGGCTGGAGGTACGATTATCAATTTCATTTTATCGCTTCCGCTTCCATTCATGTATATTCATATGGCGATTAGAGTATACATGAAAATTTGTTTTGTTTTGTCTTACATTTAATTTACATAAATGTGTTTTTGACTTACATTTGGTATCAGAGCATTAAAATTATCTCTGCCTTGCTTGTTATTTCATTTCACAAAAGGAAACGTCTGTGAAATCTAAGGATGATTTTAAACATTACTCTCTTATTATTGATTTCCCGTGTTGAATCTTTACTGGATTTGACCGATTCATCTTTAATTACTTTGGTTGGGTTTTGCCTAAATTTGTGCTAAATTTCGGTTTAGTTTTGGTTAATGAAGCCTAGTCGAACTTGGTAACCCAAGCCTATGCTATTGGTTTCTTTGCTAAATCGAAAATATAGTTATGAAGATATACTGATTTTGTGATTGATTGAGATCATGTTATTTTGTTAAAACTAGAAAACTTTAGTATTGTTTGGAAATAACTAGTTAAAGATGTTATGGCCATTAAAATTGTACATGATCAAAATATTAAAGAAATATGTCGAGTGATTTGTTAATTTTAGTAATTGGAGAGTAGCCACAGCATCTCTAGTTATTTTAAAATTTCTTATGAAATCACATATGGAAACTAGACATTAATTTGTAATTAATCATATGTAATATGATGGCTGGAGGTACGATTATCAATTTCATTTTATCGCTTCCGCTTCCATTCATGTATATTCATATGGCGATTAGAGTATACATGAAAATTTGTTTTGTTTTGTCTTACATTTAATTTACATAAATGTGTTTTTGACTTACATTTGGTATCAGAGCATTAAAATTATCTCTGCCTTGCTTGTTATTTCATTTCACAAAAGGAAACGTCTGTGAAATCTAAGGATGATTTTAAACATTACTCTCTTATTATTGATTTCCCGTGTTGAATCTTTACTGGATTTGACCGATTCATCTTTAATTACTTTGGTTGGGTTTTGCCTAAATTTGTGCTAAATTTCGGTTTAGTTTTGGTTAATGAAGCCTAGTCGAACTTGGTAACCCAAGCCTATGCTATTGGTTTCTTTGCTAAATCGAAAATATAGTTATGAAGATATACTGATTTTGTGATTGATTGAGATCATGTTATTTTGTTAAAACTAGAAAACTTTAGTATTGTTTGGAAATAACTAGTTAAAGATGTTATGGCCATTAAAATTGTACATGATCAAAATATTAAAGAAATATGTCGAGTGATTTGTTAATTTTAGTAATTGGAGAGTAGCCACAGCATCTCTAGTTATTTTAAAATTTCTTATGAAATCACATATGGAAACTAGACATTAATTTGTAATTAATCATATGTAATATGATGAAATATGCCCACAGGAAATTTTATTATATTTTGTATGATTAATTAGGGTGAAATATTGAATTATGTTCCTTAATCTACCCACAGGAATTAAGGAATGAATATGGTTTAATAGTTTCATCATACAGTTATGAATCTAATTTGAGTAGGACTTTAGCCCACAGGCAGGTTTTATGTCACTAGATTCATATTTTTATTCATGATTTGCATTGGTAAAACATTATAAAGTTAAGTCTCAAATTTTTGTTTACAAGCATGTATATATATATATATATATTGCAGCAATTTTACCTGAGAACATTTCTGGCAGCAATTTTACCCGAGAACATTTCTGATGTCAATTGTGACATTCCTGAATTAAAGGGTGATAACTATAAGGTGTGGAAAGAAAGAGTGCTTCTGCAATTGGGGTGGATGGATATCGACTATGCTATTCGGAAAGACGAACCCCCTAGTATAACTGAGACTAGCACTCCAGTTGCAGTTGATCTTTATGAAAAGTGGGAGCGATCTAATCGCCTCTCAATTATGTTCATAAAGACCAAACATTGTGCTAGCATTCAGGGTTCTGTCGATCAGCATACTAAGGTTAAAGATCTCCTTAAAGCCATTGATGAACAGTTTGTAAATTCTGACAAAGCTCTTGCTAGCACCTTAATTATGAAGTTTTCATCCATGAGGCACAATGAGTTTAAGTGTGTGCGTGATTATATCATGCGCATGAGGGATATTGCGGCCCAACTTAAGGATTTGGAAGTTACCATGTCTGAATCTTTCCTAGTACATTTCATTTTGTGCACTCTCCCTCCACAATATGGCCCTTTTAAGATCTCTTATAATACACATAAGGATAAATGGTCAATTAATGAACTTATGACCATGTGTGTTCAAGAGGAAGGCAGATTGAGGATGGAAGAAGGAGAAAAGGTGAACCTTACTACTGCCTCTTCTTCAAAGAAGAGAAAGGATCACATTAAGGAAAAGGGAAAAGGAAAGCTTTCAGCAAACCAAGGCATAAAGAAGGAGTCTACGTGTTTCTTTTGTAAAAAGAAGGGACACATGAAGAAGGACTGCATGAAGTTTAAGACTTGGCTTGAGAAGAAAGGTAATTTTCTAGCGTTTGTTTATGAATCTAATATGGTTAATATTAATTATAATACATGGTGGATTGACTCTGGTACTACAATTCATGTTTCGAATACCTTGCAGGGTATGACAAACCTAAGGAAACCAATGGGAAGTGAACACTACATCTATTCGGGTAGTCAGACCAGTTCACATGTGGAGGCCGTTGGGACATGCAGTTTAATTTTAAGTAGTGGTTTTAGTTTGCATTTAGAAAAGACGTTTTATGTACCAGGTTTCACTAGAAACTTGATTTCAGTTTCAAGACTTGTACCTTTGGGAATTTCCTTTAGTTTTTCAGATTCTAGTTTCAGTATTTTCAGAAATTCTGAAGTTATTGGATATGGTATTTTGTCTGATGGTTTATATCGTCTTTGTTTGCAAAATGATATCACTAATAGTTCTATGCATGTTAATACTGGGTTAAAAAGATGTATTATAAATGAGGACTCCTCTATTTTGTGGCACCGGAGATTGGGACATATCTCCATTGAGAGAGTTAAGAGATTGGTAAAGGATGGGGTACTTGGTACTTTAGACTTTACTGATTTCGATACTTGTGTTGGTTGCATTAAGGGAAAGCAAACTAACAAACACAAAATTGGTGCCAAAAGGAGTTCAAACCTATTAGAGATCATACACACGGATATTTGTTGTCCAGACACGAATGCTAATGATCTGAAATACTTTATCACCTTCATAGATGATTATTCACGATATATGTATCTTTACTTACTTCGTTCTAAAGACGAAGCTTTGGATGCCTTTAAATTGTTTAAGGCTGAGGTAGAGAAACAATGTGATAAGCACATTAAGATTGTGAGATCAGATAGAGGTGGAGAGTACTACGGTAGACACACCGAGAAGGGACAAGCACCAGGTATATTTGCAAGATTTCTTCAAGAGCATGGGATTGTTGCCCAATACACCATGCCTGGTTCTCCAGATCAGAATGGTGTAGCAAAAAGAAGAAATCGAACCTTAATGGACATGGTGAGAAGTATGAGGAGTAATGTTAAACTTCCATCATTTTTATGGGTAGAAGCTCTTGAGACGGCAGTGTACATATTACCAAGGCCGTCTCAAAGACGCCTTTTGAGCTATTCAAAGGATGGAAACCAAGTTTGCAACATGTACGTATTTGGGGATGCCCGTCTGAGGTGAGAGTGTACAACCCACAAGAGAAGAAGCTAGACCCAAGGACCATTAGTGGGTATTTCATTGGATATGCTGAAAGGTCTAAGGGTTATAGATTCTATTGTCCGTCTCATGGTACCAGGATTGTGGAATCAAGAAACGCTAAATTTCTTGAGAATGACTTGATTAGTGGGAGTGATCAATTTCAGGACATTGTTCCTGAAAAGGATTATGATCAACTTCCACCCACTGTTTCAAGTGACAAGTTGATTGTCATTCACGCACCTCAAGCTAAATTGCGTGTTAGACAGCCAACTATTGAGGTTCCACAAGTTGACAACAATCTAATAGATCATGATGGTAATGAGGAACAAACAGTTCATCCTGAGGATGAACAAGTTCCATTGAGGAGATTTACTAGAACAAGGAAATCAACTATTTCTGGTGACTATTTAGTGTATCTGCAAGAATCGGATTATAATATTGGAGCCGACGATGATCCTATGTCATTTTCACAAGCCATAAGTTCTACAGATTCAAACTTATGGATGAATGCCATGAAAGATGAGATGGACTCTATGGCATCTAACCGAGTTCGGGATCTTGTCGAGTTGCCAAATGGTGAAAAAGCCATTGGATGCAAGTGGGTCTTTAAAATAAAGAAAGACTCGCATGGCAACATCGAGAGACATAAAGCTAGACTTGTTGCCAAAGGGTTCACTCAAAGGGAAGGAATCGATTACAACGAGACTTTCTCTCCTGTATCAAAGAAAGATTCCTTCCGAGTGGTGATGGCATTAGTAGCTCATTTTGATTTTGAGCTACACCAAATGGATGTGAAAACGGTATTTCTCAATGGTGATTTAGAGGAAGAGGTTTATATGAAACAACCTGAAGGATTCTTCTCTAAAGAGGATGAGCATTTGGTTTGTAAGCTTAATAAATCCATATACGGGTTGAAATAGGCTTCCCGACAATGGTATGTGAAATTCCATAAAGTGATTACTTCATTTGGGTTCGAAGAAAATGTTATGGATCAATGTATATACCTTAAGGTCAGTGGGAGCAAGATTTGTTTCCTTGTGTTATATGTGGATGATATTTTGCTAGCAACCAATGATAAAGGGTTGCTATATGAGGTGAAACAATTTCTTTCAAGTAACTTTGATATGAAAGATATGGGCGAGGCATCTTATGTCATCGGCATAAAGATCCATAGAGACAGATCTCGAGGCATTTTGGGTTTGTCTCAAGAGGCCTATATCAACAAGGTCTTAGAAAGATTCGGTATGAAAGATTGTTCACCAAGTGTAGCACCCATTGTGAAAGGTGATCGGTTCAGTTTGGACCAATGCCCCAGGAATGACATTGAAAGGGAACGAATGAAAAATGTTCCATATGCTTCAGCTGTTAGTAGCATTATGTATGCTCAGGTCTGTACTAGACCCGACATTTCATATGCCGTTGGAGTATTAGGAAGATATCAGAGTAACCCAGGCATCGATCACTGGAAGGCTGCGAAGAAAGTAATGAGGTACCTTAAGGGTACTAAGGATTACATGCTTATGTATAGGCGGACTGATAGTCTTGAGGTGGTAGGCTACTCCGATTCTGACTTTGGTGGCTGCAATGATTCACGTAAATCCACATCAGGATATGTGTTCATGCTAGCTCACGGGTCTATATCCTAGAGGAGTGCCAAGCAGACCTTGATAGCCACTTCTACGATGGAGGCTGAGTTCGTTTCTTGTTTTGAGGCTACTTCACATGGTGTATGGCTGAAAGGTTTCATATCTGGGCTAAGAGTTGTTGACTCTATTAGCCGACCGATAAGAATGTATTGTGACAATTCAGCTGTTGTCTTTATGGCTAAAAATAATAAGAGTGGAAGTCGAAGTAAACACATCGACATAAAATATCTAGCCGTAAAGGAACGTGTGCAGGAAAAGAAAGTGATCATTGAGCACATTAACACTAAATTGATGATAGCTGATCCCTTGACTAAAGGCATGCATGTTAAAGGATTCAAGGATCAGGTAATCAGAATGGGACTTGGTTCCATTATGTATCACATTCATTATGTGTGTCTGAAACTTTCATTTAGTTGGATTATTTCTCTTTTGGAATTGTGTACGTACTTAATTTGGTTTTTTGTTGAGAAATATCATTATGTTTGACCTAGAGTAAACATATGGTCTACTCATTAAGTTAAGTGTGACTGGTGAAAGACTAAGTATATTGTGATACATGGAAGATTAATTCTTGCTCTTAAAGAGAATTAGTCGCCATGTTCGTATACGGAGTCTCTCTCGTTAAATGGATCAAGTGGGAGAATGTTAGACATTTTATTTATTTTCCACTTAATCAAGTAAGTAATTAATTTGATTAATTAGTTATGTGGACAAATATGTTATGTGATCCATTTAAATGGGAAGTGGTAACTGATCAATATGGTAACTGATCAAATGGTAACTGATCAATATGGTAACTAATCAAATGGTAACTGATCAATATGGTAACTGATCAATATGGTAACTGATCAAAGTAATTTTCCCATGATTCTCTCCCCTCATTTAGAAAACCACACACTATTTTTGCAATTATAATAACTACTCTATGATGGCTAGAGTAGTATAAATATAAGAATGAAAAAGGTCACCAAATTCACTCTTTCATACAATTCTGATATACACCATCTAAAGTGAGAAAGGAGAGTTTGGAACCAAAATTGAGATTGACAACATCAAGAGGCTTTTGGCGAAAACGGTTTCAGGCTTCAAACGGCAATGGCTGGAGGTACGATTGTCAATTTCATTTTATCGCTTCCGCTTCCATTCATGTATATTCATATGGCGATTAGAGTATACATGAAAATTTGTTTTGTTTTGTCTTACATTTAATTTACATAAATGTGTTTTTGACTTACATACAAGGGTAACCAATACAACACGGATGGATTTCTTCTGAAATTAGATTTTGAAAAGGCATACGATTCGGTGGAGTGGGATTGCGTGGATGAGGTTCTAAAACTGAAAGGCTTCGGAGAAAGATGGAGAGCGTGGATCACAAAATGTGTAAGAGGTGGGAAATCGTTCGTCCAATATAACGGGAGAACAGGAAAGGAAATTAGATGTCGGAGGGGCTTGCGACAGGGAGACCCTTTATCATCATTATTATTCGCTTTGGTCGCCGACGGAATAGCCGAAATGATCAGAAAGGGAACAGAGGAACAGATTATCACAGGTGTCCGAGTTAAAGGAATCATAGAAGCCGTAGCAATAATTCAGTATGCGAACGATACTTTAATCCTAGGGGAGGCAAAGGGTGAAGAGATCATGGCTATTAGCGTTGTTTTGAAGTGTGTCGAAGCCTGGGCAGGTCAGAAGGTAAACTTCGAAAAGACCAGCGTTACTCCGTTGAGCGGTAATCTCACTACCGAAATTAACACAATCAAGTCTTTGCTGGGATGCAAGGTGAATAACTATCCAATCTAGTATTTGGGCACGCCAATTAGGCCGGGACCACTTCGGAAAGACGATTGGATGCCGCCGATAGAGAAGGTAGAAAAGAAGTTGGCTAGTTGGAAGGGACGCTTTCTAACTTTTGGAGGGTGGTTAACTCTGATCAATTCAGTCCTCAGTAGTATGCCTACGTATCTTATGTCCATTTACGAACTGCCGAAGTGGGTGATAAACAGGATCGATAAAAATAGGAGAAGATTCTTCTGGAAAAGAGCTGACGAAACAAGCAAGGAATTCAATTTGGTTAATTGGGGCAGGGTTTGCAAAAGAAAAGAGTTCGGAGGCTTGGGAGTTCTTAATCTAAGGGATATGAATCGGACACTAATGACCAAGTTGTGGTAGAAGATGAACATTCGTAAAAAATGTTGGTGGTACAAGTCGTTTCAAACATATCGGAAGAGGAAAATAGCAAGATTTGGGGGAAGTTGAACAATATGCTGACAAACTAAAAATTTTAAAAAATCCATGTCCAGCATAAAATAAATTGGTCAAAAGTAGAACAATACGCAATGCCAGTCTATTGAAAGGGAACCTTAACATTCAATAGTCAACCATATATTTAGAACCAAATGCATTACACATATTTCAACCCAAACAAGATGGGCTTGTACTAGTGGAGGTAAAACTCCATTAACAAAACTGAGAAGAAATTATAGAAACAGGATACTGTGAATGAATAAAGAGAATCATAATAAGACCAACATCGATATACACCTTGTACATATATATTTTTACCTCCATGAATATACTTCTGATGGGGTATGAAGTAGACTACTCTTTATGGAGCACTTGGAAATCATTCTAAATATTTAACATAAAAAGCTAACATAACCAATAATTCAATAAATTGAACATGTACAGGTATATATGCTGCTTTCTAAAACCAGAACACATTGACAATCAGGTAGTCTGATCAGTTAGCCTCTGGATTCCCCATTTTGTACAAGTTTAGTATATATCTTTGGTATAAGCCGACTCCTGTAATATATATAGAGATCAAACAGTATAGTGTACTAAGCAACATGTTGTAACAAATGTCAGAACATGTTCACCCGGAAAAACCATGGAAGTATGAAAGCAATTACGAGGCATGCCATCAAGAAATTACAGAATGGTTGACCCCTCCAACAAACGACCCTTTCCGGAGTGTTCCGGTGAACAGTGCTGGCTGCTATTCGGTTGATATTAACATGCCACTCCTCTGTAAAGTTACGATCTTCATCTAAAGTTATGTTTTTTGCAACCACACAGCAAATTTCGCAACACCTGCAATAGAATCATAAGCTGTGTGACGAGAACAAAAAAGAAGGAAGAAAGAAAGAAAGTGTACTCTCACCCATTTATTCAATATAAATAAAAAAGTATCATCCTCTTTGTTCTGAACTTTTTTCTAGTTTTAGCAGATAATGATTAGGTAAGGAGACTTTCAAACACCCCACCCCCACCCCCAACACACAGGGCCAGCCCTGAGTTTACGGGGGCCCCAGGCAAACTCCTGAAATGGGACCCCATACAAATTTTTTTTTTTTTTTTTAAATGATTTTTTAAAAAAATTGATTTTCTTTTTGCTACAATTCTTAAAAACCGGTATATATGAAGAAATAGATAGAGATTTGGGGATTTGAGGGGGAAAAATCTCCATACAAACTCATGCCCAACTAAAATAAGTCGGCCTAAGTACTAATTTTAAAAACAAAAGTCTAAAAAATTAAATTTGAGGCCCCAACAAAATATTACGCACAAAATACGTATATATAAATACAAGGAAAAATAAATTTGAGGTCCCTAAAAATGCGAAAAAATCGGGGGCCCGAGGTGGCCACCTCCCCTGCCTCAAGTAGGGGGCGGCCCTGCACACACACACACACAATGAATTTAGAGAGGATTGTGCTCCATAGTTTGTAGAAAAAGGGTACATGATAGTGATAACTTTAGACAATCCTTTTTTTTCCATTTTTTGCTTTTCGAAGCAACGAATAATGGTCAAGTATGAAAATTACAATGGTTTATTAAAGTGGCTGAGAATCAAAACCAAAGTTCAAACTGCCTAACCATAATATAACCAACAAGCAATATATAAATTATGAGAGAAAACGTCATGACTGCTCTTCCGAACGACTAAATTATATTTATGTTAACATTGATGTTCTCTTAGGTTATTGCTCATCCGTGCTTACCTAGTCAAAAATCAAGTGCTTATCTAGTCAAAAATCAAGGTCTTTGTCCTAGTTTGCAGGCAGTCTCAATCAGTACACCACGCACATGATTTTCCTATAATCAATTTTGTAAAATATGGCCCCTATGGCCCTACAGAACGATGGATGACTATCAATCAAGCAATACAATTAATTCGGTGACTTCCAAATCATCCACAAAATGCCATCTGTTCTGGTCAACCTTTTTCAATTGACATGTAAGAATGGTACAGATGCAAAGCTATTATGAACTACAGATGTTCTATACAAACTAAAAAAAATCCAGAACAATCAACAAATATATACTTGAAAGTTTGGTACTAAGGATTCTAGATAAAAATTTACAAGGTTCATTCTCTAGTATATATCGATAATTTAATTGAGGATAAACTGATAGGAGATTTGAGATTCTAAGAATAAACAAATTGTCCAAGAATGTGAGAGGAATACACAAATCTATCATAATTATCATCTGAGTATTTTCCCAATTAAAATGGAATCAGTAGAATATATACAAGTAAAAGGGTGAATTGGTAGGGGGGTGTGTGTAAAAGGGTGAATTGGTAGGGGGGTGTGTGGGCGCACACATGTACAGGCATCCTCCAGGCAAGAGAGGAATCTAGAGAAGCTTGAACTTGTGCGCGCGCGCGTGTGTAGGCATCGACCCTTATTTATCCTGGTTAAGGGAGCTCTGGGCAAGTGAGGAACTTGTGACAATATATGTAGGCATCCTCCAATTATCCTGGATTGCAGCAAATGTCTAGAAGAATGCATTCCCACAAAGGAATGCATGGGAATAACTATTCATGAAAGAAATTGCTTGACATCTATTCTCACATTAAATTTTTTTACTAAATGAGTTACCAAGTTGAATAATTTTATCCTAATAGGAATTAACTGCAGTGGGAAAACCGGAAAAGCTTATACACTATATCCCTCCATTGGAAGTTACAAAATTTCTTTGTTTTTCAAAACTGTACCAACTGCATCTTTTTATTCACTGCCACAAAAAAATTTCCCAAGAGAAAAGAGAGCCTCATACTTATCGGAGGAACCGACAGAGTAGTTGTACACACGATGAAAACCATTATGGATGATTGGCACCGTTCATCATGTTTCTTAAGTCATAATATGCATGTGTACGAAAAATGAACTTATTTGGAGGCTTCTCACCCATGCACCGTATGGTGTAAATTGTTATATTATGGAAACAACTGTTTCACAAGAAGCATCCAAACAAGCATCCAAACAACTTGAGTTTTCATACAGAGATATAATGACATGTAAATAAATGTCAATGGTACCGATCATCCATAATGGGCCCCATTGGGTGTAACCCCCATTATCATTAATACGTATTTTCAAAGTATTTTTTTTCGTATTTAAATTCTCAGTATCTTGTAATTATTTATCCCTAATTGATTTTATTATTTAAACTTTTTTTAGCCCAATTGTTTAATTGTTTATTTCTAATCCAAAGTTTACATTATTGATTTTATTAATTATTAATGTGAGCCCAAATTGTATTTTGATTTTATTATTATTATTCTAAAACTAAATTGTTTATTCTAAAGCCCAAATTCGTATTTGATTTTATTAATTTAAATCTGAGCCCAAAATATAGCCCAACAAACTAATTGTTTACCTAAATATTTTGAGGCCAATTAACAAAGCCCACTAGCCCAAACCCAAATTTTCTTGTTGACCAGATCAACAATTTCCCCTAATCTCTCCCCATTATCTTAGTGGTTAATTGCCTCTAATTCTCATCCACACATATTTGAATCCCGTAACCCCCTCCCCTACAATCACTCTCCTCCTTATTTTATACCATTATTATATTCAAACCTTTCTCTATTCTCGCCCCGTAACCCACTCCCTAAAATCTCTCTCATCCTTATTATTATATTCCTTTTTATCATATTATAATATATCGCTCTCTCTCTTCCGTACTCTCTCTCTTCTTCTCTGTTAAAACCAAACAAACAGACCAACCAAAACAAAAACAAAACAAAACCCAAACAACAAAACCAAACCAACGAAACCAAACGACACATCGTCTCCTTCATCCTCCCGCGCTCTCATCTCCCCCATTTCGAACCCACCAAACCCATCGACAACACCCCAAACCGCCGCCATTGCCTCTCCACCTCATCCCACATCCTAGCCGCCATCGAACCCTCCACCATCGTCTTCTCGCCATTACCCAAACTCCGAAACCCACTCCGTCTCCTTCCTCCGCTCCATCGCCCGAACCTAATACCCTCTCATCCTCATCGCCTCGCCACCCCATTCCCTTCCTCTTCGTCATCACCACAGAACCATCATCATCTTCGCCCCAACACCATCATCCCCAACTCCACCGAGAATAACCCATTCCGACATTCCCGCCTTCTTCGACCTCGCACCCTTTCCGCCATTACCATCCGCCCGTCACCACCACCTATCGCCTCGTCGTCGCCTCGTCGTCACCGCCCCATCCGCAACCTCCGGCGAACCCCCTCATCACTCTCGTCATCGCCGTTCGAGCCTCGAGTCGCCAGCTTTCGCCTCCCCTGTTTTGAGCGCGAAAGCAGAGCTTCCCCCGATCGCCGCCATCTTCGCTGACGCGTCGCCTCCCGACCTCAGCGCCGTCGCCGCCTGCCCACTTCGCATCCGCCGGTCGCCTCGCACACCCTCGCCGCTGTCCCCTCATCCGCGCGCACTCTCTCTCTCTCTGGCGCGTTCGGGGAAGAAGGCGAGACGGGAGTGGCTGTCTATGCTGTTCGGTGTTTGGGATTGTGGGATTCGAATTGGTTGTTCCCTGTTTATTATTGATCCGGTGTGGGGAACGTATCCCATTGGCTTGTTTTGCCGTTTGGTGTTCTGGGCACTCTAGATCCCGATTTGGTGTTTTGCTATTCTGGCCGATCTGTTGTGGGGATTTCTTGCTCAGTTGCTGTGTTGTTTTGCTTGGATTTCTTGCACATATTTTCGCGTGTGATTATCGTCTAAAAGACAAGTATCTCTTGTACACTTTTATTTGTTCTAGTACAAGCCTTCGTAAAAATACCGCAAGTATATTATTTTTGACTCCAATTCGCATTCATAAGTCGAATTGATACTCGTTTACATTCCTAATCCGTCGATCCTGTATTCACATGAGATCGTGAATACTTTGCTATCCTATGCATGATACGAACACCAAAAATAAATACAAACATATGTAATTTTAGGGGGTTATACATATTGGTGTGAATGACTATTTTGCCCTTGATAATAATTTAAGTGTTGTATATTATCCCTTAAATTTTGATTTAGTTTTATACATGCGATCACTCACTTTGTAGTTGCAATATTATTTTATATGACCCTAAAATATTATGGACCCATATATATAATAATAAATTAGACCCACATATGTAATAATGAGTTAGACCCAAATATGACATAAAAGATACATGTTTTGCATCTTATGACTTAAAGAACATATTGCATGCAAAATTCATTGATGTTTCCTGTTCATATCTTGACATTGTCATCATTGCATTATGATTATGTTAAATTAATAAAAGTAATAAGCCGAGGTTTAAGGGAAAGATTTAAGTAGTGGTCAATATAGAAGAGCGTACTCGGACGGGAGCTCGTGGTTTCCCGATGCAAGTTGCAATTACAAGTTGCAAGATTGCGAATGACAAGTTTACATGTTCACGTTACAAGTTTACACTCTACATGTTCCACATTACAAGTTTGCACGTATCTCGATACAATATTGAATGTATATGTTTTTCCGAGTACGTGGCCTATAAAACCCACCACTAAATCTAAACGAAATTGTATTAACTGTAGCAACCATGTAGTAAAAGGATAAATGCATGAAGTGCTACCTAGATAGAATCAAACATTAGACATAAGATTAACACGTGCACTTGCATCATTCAATTATATGTTACATGTTCATGTTGGCTTGATACTCGTTTACTTGTTTACTTGTGTTACACGCCATTTGTTTCATATTGACTTGTTCATACCATGTTTACTTATTGCATTTCCCTTACTCTTGATTCCTTGCTCTTTTCTGTTTTTCTTTTGTTTTATTTTTGTTCCTGTTTCCCTTAGCTTGTACTCCCCTTGCGGTCCGTAACTTGTATTAACGGGTCTCCTTGTTTTCCTTTTCTTTTCTTTTGTTATAATATACTTGCAGCCCCGAATGGAGAATTACCAGAAGGTGTCGCTGACCAAGTGTTCTAGTTATTATTTATCATGTTATTGTATTAATTTGTGTTTTGTTTATCCAACTCTTTATTGTAATTCGGGCTTGTTTGACCCGTAACTATTGTATTTCCCAGTTGTTGGTTACTTTTATGGACTATGTCATGAATTTTCATTATCAAATTGTGATTTATGTCTGCGTGGTCTATTCTGTTACATTGTTGTTGAGTTTACTTGTACAGCTTATGAATGGTGTGTTCGCACCATTCGCTGGGCCTTAGTCTCGCGCCCGTATTCCATGTTTTGGGAAGCGGGGCGTGACATTGGGTGTGTACTAATATGCCTTCCCTTTGCTCATGTACTAATATGCCTTTTCCAATATAAGGCATGATTGAATAATATATTAACTTGTGGTGTGGTCAGAGAACCTATTTCATTAAAATTCAAACCAGATTTCTGATAGGTAATACTTTTAGCATCTGTGTGGGGCAGTTCCTTCAATTTCAAGAAAATTATAGCGGAGTTCATATACGGGAACGCAAGATTACAATTAAGTGTCAGCGATGAAGGGGCTAGTGCCTAAAAAACACTGTACATGCAAATTAAAGTGAGAAATCATCACGATATATTAGATAGTGAATATCTTACAGTTATAGACTGGTATAAGATAATTTGAATGTGGTTTTATATTGTCATAAGATGTAATGATGATGCAATGAGGCACAAACTGAAAAAATAAGCCCAGGAACACACGTGTGAAAGCAAATTGTCCCACAATGAACGAAAATATGATGCTCAACGACAAACAGAGCAAAAGCCAAATGAAAAAAGAAGAGCAATAAATTACCCTGAGAGCAATGTTGTCAGAACCGGACCGGCCGGTCGGCCGGAATCAGGCACTTAACCCGTCTGATTCTGACTGAAATCGGAAATCCCGAGAAAACAGGACCATGGAGAACTGGGCGGTTTAACTGCAAAGCTTTTGAACCTGGTTCAGTTTAAATCGGTTGATTTAAAAGAATAATTTAATATACAGGAAAATATAAAATGTCAAAGGGGGCATCGAACCAGAACATCTACTTACAAAGAAACGGCCAACCACTATGCCACTTTTGCTGTTTTGATTTAGTAGATCATAGATTCTTTATGTTAGGTATTACTGTAAATGATGGCTGCTTCTATAATACAACCCGGTTCAACCAAAGTGAACCGCCGGTCGAACCGGCCTCCTTACCGGTTCGATGGCCAGTCCAGTTCTAACAACATTGCCTGAGAGAGTAACTGTCTCACATCAAAGAAGTAGTTAAATGATCTCACATCATACAGAAAATTTCAAGCATAGCCCAAGAATTATGCACGAAAGCACAAATGGCAAGGGAGATGAAAAGGTCCCCAAATCAAGTAAAAGTATGATGTCACGGTATAAGGAAGAAAATATATAGTAACTCTGAAGTAAGCACACAATAAAGTCAGACAACTAACCACCCATACACGCACATGCAAAACGAAAAGGATTAAAGACTCTAAATACTTAGGTACATTGAATGGATGTGACTGGATAGACTGAATACAGTTAAGGGATTGGTCATTCTCTTCTTCAAAGTCATCACTTACATGAGGTTCATAGATAAACTTATTATCGCGCTCATCAGCGATAACATCGGTACCTTCTATAGTGTTGACCCTACTGAGGCTGGGAAAGTTGCCAGCAACATGGCCGTAACTCTTGCATTTATAGCACTTAGTGAGAGGATCAATCTTAGAATAGTCTCTTTCAGTGTTCTTACTCGTGTTGTCATTTCTAAGTGAATAGGGATTTGAAATGTGCTTGCTTGGATAAGACTTTTTGGAGTACTGAAGAGAGGAGTGCTCAGGTCTAAAGGGGTCAGGGGAATCATTCTAGGAATGATCCATCGAATCGCTGGACTTGTTATGAGAACTTGCTTTAAGAAAATTCATATCGAGGACAAGGGCATAAGCAGCCGTTAATGAGTCCACATTTCTATGAATTAGCTCGTTCCTCAGATCGGCTCGTAATCCAGCCCTGAACCTAGAGAGAGTTTGTTCTTCGCTCTCTTTACCTAAGGCATTGCACCGAATAAGGAAGTCATCAAATTTATCAACATACTCTTGGGTGGATTTGCTTCCTTGATAGAGTTGGTTCCACGAATCTAGCAATTGGGTATGGAACGATAACGGTACATCTCTCAGTGAGCTTCTCTTTCATGGCTTCCTAAGTGGCTATGGGTGCTAGGCCTCGGCTCTACAGGCATGTTCAAAATTGGTCCAGTGTTGTTGAGTTTTTCCAGTCAATTTCATCGTGCCAAATTTGACCTTCAGGGCTTCGCTCATGTCAAACCACAAGAAGTAGTGGTCCATGGCACGGATCCAATCAAGATAAACTTGGGGTTCCATGTGGCCTTCAAAATGGGAAGGAACGTCAGCCTTAACGTTCTTCTTGTATTGTTCATCAGGGTCACGATCTTGACAATGGCTGTCACGATCATTCCCTTGAGGCATCTGACGATTAGCATGAAGCTCAGGGACAACAGTTTGATTTAATTCGACTTTCTCAAGCCTCTGAATGATATTGGCAATAGTTGCATAAATGGCAGCTAGAGTAGTGAAAATATCAGAGTTGTCCATCTCAATTTGTAGCGGGGTTCGCGGAGGTCTAGGGTTCCTAACTTGGTAGTTTGGGAGGGACAAGAAAGGCTCTTCAGGGTCTGTGATGGTGCTGCGAAGATGCATTCACCAACGGTGTAAACTACGGGTCGTGTGTTTGCTGAAATTTGAAAAAACGTGTCCTAAATGCGCCTAAGTTTTTTTTATTTTAATTATCTGAAATGATCTAAAAAACAGAAAATAAAAGACACTAAAACGATCCTAAATGAATGCAAAAATTATGCCTAAATGATGCAAGAACAAAGGTTTTAAGAACCTTCGCTCTAATACCAAAATGATGTAAAACGTAATCCTGAATAGAGAATTTCCAAGAATTTTAAAGGATTAATTTTACCAACCTGTAATGCGGATCAAGTTAGAAATTAAATCAGTTAATCGGTTCGACGGATTTTTAAGAACTGAATTATGTTAACAAGTCCACTTAACGATTCAGTTCTAACAATCAATAATTATATCCCTAAGCGTTCTAGTAAGTAAAAGATACAATATTGATTTGTAAGTAGAAATGTTCATTCTCGATACTTGTGGACGACAGATAAATCAAATAATATAATAGAGATGATAAGGCAGTATAACACAAATACTTGAAAAGTGGAAAGAGTATACCGGGGTTCGAAGCAACTGGACTTGGTGCTCGGGAGCAACAGTGGCGAGGCAACAGAGAGGGGGAGACGGCAGCTGCGATGGGGCGTCGGGGCTCGCGGTAGAGCCTGTGACGACGACTATGCCGGTGGTAGTCGACGACGGCGAGAGTGACGTGCAGATTGAAGGGTGACGGCAACTAGGGTTTCGATTTGAGGTGGTTGCGGGAGATAGAGGCGGTGGTCAAAGGTGGAGGTCAACGAGGAGCTTCAGGGTGAGGTCGTCGAGCGGTAAGGTTTCGAAGGCGAGGGTGAGGGGGAAGTTGAAGGTGATGGGAAAGCATCGGTGGGTTCGACGGCGACGGGGAAGGGTGGTGGGAAGATGACGACGGGGAATGTTGGGTTTTGGGCTTCGACGGGAAAGAGGGAGAATAGAAAGAAATTATGTTAGGGTTTAATTTAAGTTGAATTTGGGAATTAGGGTTTGGGTTTAATTGATTTGGGGATTTTGGGGTATAATTTTAGAGTTTATCACAAATCCTAAAATTGGATCTCAATTGTATCACACAAAAGAGGGATGAAAAGCAAAACTCAACACAATAAATTTTTTTAATCAAGAATGACATAACTTCTTATTAATCTTAAGGCCTATATATGGGCTAAAAACAAATCTTGATACAAATCTTGATACAAACCTCAAAATATTCTAAAATCACATAAATATTCTAATGCATAAAAGAAAGATTACAAATCGTAAAACTACATATGCCTATAATTGGCAAAACAAAATAAAACAGAGTTGATGTCCTCATCAATAAGATCATACGAAGCCGCAAAATCTAATAGAGCCTCTCCAACATCGTTCTTATTTTCAAATCCATGCCCTCCATGCACCCTCTCATATCTCATGTTATCTTTCTCTCATACCCACTTTATTTCTTGTAAACAAGCTATATTAATATTCCTTTTAATCATGGTGTCTACTAATTCTATGTATTTTTCTGTCAATGTTCCTATATTCCAAGTGGCTAACCTAAATCTATTTTTCTGGATTAGCTTCTTTATCTGCACAAGTCCAGATTGGTGCAGGAACCCTTACCCATTTTTCACAGCACTCGAGCGCTGGTGTGATGCCCTTGCATATTTTTCGAAGCACCCGGAGCAGGCACAACGCATCACTTCCAGGGAATGTCCTAGCATTTGCGCGTATATTATTAGGATTCATGTTCATAGGATTTGAAAAAAAATTGTGTTGGCTGTCAACTGCCTAACGCAATCCTCATCCTTACCCGGTTTGTGGCCGGATTCCTGGCTTGAGACAGGCAATGGCATAGTTCCTAAACTGCTAAACGATAATAAATACTATGGAATGCATTTGACACATAAGGAAAAAGTATACACAGATATGAGTAGGAAAGATCGAGGAAAAGATGCCATGATTATGGTTTTTTGGGGTTTCAACAAAATCCAACTTTGCATTTATCTAAATTTTGTAGGGAAAAGTTAAAGAACTAATGTAGTTTTTAAGTTCCCTTGCATTTTTTTAAGCATAAACTAATTTTCCAAGAATGTGATTTAAAAGGTGAAACTGGAGACTTACATCTAACAAACAACTGATTAGTGTGAGGTAAGTTCAAGGAGAAAAGGCAGATCAATTGTCATTTCACTGCTTCTCGTTTTGTACGAGGTAGCTTCCATTTAATAAACACCTTGTACAGATGTAAATATAAAGGAGAAACGGGAGACTTGTATCCAAATGAGGAAGTTAACTCATTAGAGAGAATATAATCACCCAATAGGCCATCCCGTGGATAAAACCACATTATTCATCATGATTTTTATGCCATAAAATATTTTTATGTAAAGAATTTGGTGGTTTGGATATCGCTTACTTATCCTTGATATGTTTGCAAAATGAACAACAAATTGGGTCGTTCATGACGATCTTTATAGTTATAAAAGGTGCATATTAAAATGAGTCTCCCTTTTCTACTAGAACTTGCCACTCTTTCTCCTCTGTATTTATAGGATGCTCCCTTTTCTCCAACAGTGACATTCTAATTTTTTAGTCAGAAATGTTAGTAGACAAATGAAATGCCAAATGTACAAACCAGTAAGATAATTTCCCTTTAATGATCAAAAAAATGAGTACCACAATTATGCTAAGAGAAGCTTTTTTCGAGTCTCAACAGCAGATAAAGGAAAATAGTCCAATTGGTCCAAACATGAGTAACAGAAGACACAACTGCACTCATATACTATAATACTATGGGAACATTACAACCTAAATAAATGCACCACCAGTTTTTACACTTAGTATTGGTTGTGTATAACAATTGTAAGTACAAACTGAAAACACATTCCATTATAATCGCTGATATCGATAAGGTTTCAACTAGTAACATGATCAACTTTACAGAGCATGACTAAATAAATGGAGCAAAAACCATAAGCAACTTCTGTCAAACATGTGCATAGGCCAGTAAAACAGAGAATAGTCTGGCTTCTAAAGGTTCCTTCATATTAATTATCGTTATAAAGCACACAATTTCTAGCAATTTTCATCAAGATAAAGTATTCCCATATTGTTGAAGTGTGACATTTTTGCATCTTCAAAGTAGATATGAACTCAACTGTGAGTTTGGAAAAGTATCAGTGTCACATCTAACATCTAACAGCAAGGCAGTTATTCCAAATCTTAGTGTTAGCTACTTGAACTATTCACCATTCAACTTATAATAGGTTCTCTATCAAATTAACAAGAAACTCGATAACAATCTCGCAAACAGGGACATAATGTGACACAACAACTGATAGACAGAGAACTCTATTCTACACTAAGGTTAATATGAACACGTATGCGACACAACACATTTTTTAAACAAAAAGTGTCTGTGCATCATAGATTAACAAACATCATGATGATTAAATCTGAGTACATCTAACCCTAGACTTCCTTTCTTCATTAACTTACAATACTATTGCTCTTCAAAATAGGTGTCATGTCATTATTGTTGTCCATTATGTATGCACCAATTATCTTAGCTAATTCCATCACTTGTTTTTTCTCCATCAGAGCTAACTTATCTAATATCTTTCAGTTTTTTGCCACTCATACAACTTAACTTTCTCGTTGTTTTGGTCATACAGTTTCCTATCTGCTTTAGTTATCTCATTAAATTTTTCTTTCAGTTTCACCCAATACCCTAGCACTAAGAACTGCATTTTTCCACCTTCTTCTTCAATGTGTCTTCATGATGAATAATTGATTAGAGATTTCAGTAGAGAAGATGGTTATCTTTGAGGTAGTTATTTACTTATTTACCATAATTATAAACTCTGTTGTTCTTTCCATTTATAGTTTGCTAAATTTGCAGTCCATATATCTACTTTTGACCTATTAATTTTAAATCTACTTAAAACTTATCTCACCTTTCTAATCTATAACTTATTCCTTTCCTAGTCTCACTGTAAACACCAAATTTTATGCACAATGGAACCTCGTCCTACTAAGCTATACAAAGAGATTATAAGTTGGTGTCAAAAGGAAACTGCAAGTTTATCATTCCAACATGGAGGTTTATTTTAAGGAAAAACTTACAACTTATGCAAAAGTGACCACAAGTTTGCTGGATTACAATGCACAACTTAATTTTGTGATTGATCAAAATTTTCTTTGTTAATGAGAATTTGAAGAAAAGTTTCACCCGAAGAAGAGCTTTTTCAATTTAGAAGAATTCAGTAAAAATAGGATAAGTTAAACAGCTATTTAGTACAACAGCATATTAACAGTCGTGTGAAACCATGCGTAAGTATCTCAACATAACATCAAAGAGTGTTTATGTTATGTTTTATGTTATGTTGACCTGCAGGATGCAGTGCCTTTTTAATTGCATTTAGCTCCAATTATCGTAGTTAGAGATATACAAATATCCTTTGTTAACGGAAGTCTCTAGTTGGAGTCCAATGACAACAGTTTACATAATTACAACCCTAACTACATATATAGGATGCTTGGGTTTACTGGAGCTGCATTAAGAATTTCTAGAGGCCAACTAGGAAGTTAGGACAGCATCTAAAATTAGTTCAGTTCCAACTACATGGGTTAGATATAGCTATCAATAAATTGCATAGGCAAGCAACCAATTGAATGCAACAATATATGAGCATGCAACTATATGTAGTTTAGACTGAAGTCTCAACCAACCAAAGAATTGAAGCGAATCTGCCAAAATTAGGGTTACAATCAAGTAGTAACTGAAATCTCCAACGATGGAACACTGGCACTCAATACTGAGACAGTGCAGGTTTAAATATGGTTAAGGGCTTTAAGGCCTTCTAAGACATTGAAATGAAGCTTGTCACTCTTTAAAAGGAGAAAGAAAAATGTGTCAATCGAGTAGTCAGATAAAAAGGTAAAGAATCTTGAATTATGAGACTTCATGCTAAGAATGAATAAGCATAATGCGAAATGGAAGAAGAATGAGTTAACGAAAAAAGGGGAACAGGAGGAAATCAACCTGACATAAAGAGAAACAATGAAAGGGAGAAGAACCAAGGAAATGTTGTTCATCATGCAATTTCTTGCATATCTTAGCAACGAGATTTTGATTCTCATAAAATGTCTATTTCTCATCAATATATATATATGAAATCTCTTATTTCACTATTTTATTTCCGTCGTCTTTCACTACACTGTAACTGTGAGCAGAGATAAACATGCACGTGTAGGGGTTAACCAACAAATCCTACAGGATACATTTGCAAATCCTAGACCTGGCAATCTTGACCCGTGACCCGTGGGTACCCACGGGTGTACCCGTATGGGCCGGGTACGGGTAAGGAAAATTTTGAAAAAAAATGAGCGGTTACTTTTTTACCCGGCCCGTGAACCCGCGGGTCGGGTCGGTTATACCCACGGGTACCCGTAGGTACCCATGTATTTAAATAAATTAAATTAAATTAAATACTCATCAACTTGAGTTGTAATTTATTTGAGTGTGTTGAGTTTGAATTTTATTTGGTTTCATTGTTTTTAATGTAATTAATTTCAAGACTTTAGAAACTTGTCATATGGTTTCATTGTTTTGATTTTGCAATTGTATTTTTGATTATGTTTAAATTTTGTTTAGACTCAATTATGTCTGTGTACTTTGAAAAATAATTGCTCTTTCTTTTCATGATTGGACAAATTATTGCTCTTTTGTCTTTGTTGATGAAATGATAAATTGAAATGCTAGTTGGATTTTGAATGTTGATACATATATTTATTTGAACAAGGAGCATAAAAAAACAACAAACAACAAGCTTATTAAATTATCGTTCTTGATTCCTGATTACATTTGTTGTTGTTTCAGTTATTCAATTTTATATTTTACATTTTTTAAAAATGATAGCATGTTGCTAATGTTTTCAATCAATTATTCAATTAAAATAAATTTTTAATTTTTTTTAAAAAATTCCAAAACAAACTCAAAATAAACAATGAAATATTGGCGGGAAATATTGGCAGGTACCCATGGGTACTTGTGGGTACCCGCGGGCCGGATCCGGGTTGGAAAAGAACTTCAAAAAAAGTTGCGGTTACTTTTCGACCCGGCCCGTCGGACCCGTGGGTCAAGCAACCCGTACCCATGGGTACCCGACCCGGCCCGTTTGCCATGTCTAGCAAATCCCCATTAAAGCCAATCCTGTACTTCAACAATTTAAATTCAAATCCAATTTTGTTTCCGATTGTGCCAAAAGTTTGTTAACTATCAAAAGAGAATTTTCATTGCCTCACACATGCTACTTGGTTTTTTCTAATGATACTTTCAATGTCAAGTATGTCAGAGAAGATAAAAATGATATGTGGCCAATCGAAAATTGGCTTGGAAAGAGAAGGGTTAGCTTAGAGTCTTAGATGTGATCAAATGACTTAAACATACACAAGTTAGATCAGTAGCACATACAATGGACATGCTTTTACCTCCATAGTTGTAGTAGTTAGGATGTAGGAGGCATATCTACCTTCTTATTTTACAATAACTTTCATCAATCTCCAAGGTTGCATATAAGTAACAGATTGAAAAAGGCACATGGAATACATGTCTTATGTCTCAATTGTTTCCAAACAAGCACACCCTTCTCACATTATATAGTAGCACTAGATTTGCCCGTGGGCACGTACGTGCCTACGGCACGTCTTCGTAGGCACGTCTTCGGAACGATACAACATATGAAAAGTCTTGTAAACATTATAACAACAATTATGTAGCTTAAGTTTGAATAGTATGACAATAATTAGTTGTAAATAAAAGTTCATGTTTCCATTAGTATATGTTGAAAAATAATTATAAATGAGAGTATAAAATCCAACTTCTTAGATTTTTTAGGGTGGAAAATGATGAAATTTAACTATTGAAGAGATATTTGTTATTTTCAATCTAACATGAACAATAAAAAAAACATAAAAAATCTGAAAATTTACAAATATGAAATCTCTTCTGAGTAAGAGAATGAGAGAGAGATAGAGAGCGAGAGAGAAATAATTAAATAAATAAATGAGTTGTTTTTTTTTTTTTTTTTTTTTTTTTGGGGGGGGGGGGGGGGGGGGGGCGGATTTGAATTTTGGGGTTTGAAATTTTGGGAGGGGAAATATGTTTTGTGAGGTTAGATTTGGGCCTTTCATTTTGAGGGGATTGAAGGAGAGCCACTTGATAGCTTTCTTTGTGTTTTATTATATAGATAGTAAATGATGTCATGTCTGGTTTACGGCACATGTGATCCCCTAGCTTTTAGGAGAACCCTTCACATATACAGTTTAAATGTGTAAATCAAATTACCTTTGTTTAGAAAATTCATTTAGAAACCAGAAAAAAAAAGGGTATAAGACTTAACCGATCCACACACAACTTAGTAAACTATTGGTATAAAGGTAAGGATACAAATGCGAACCCAAGTCAGTCTTAGAATGAATTCCACATTGCCACCAAGATAGCATATGAAGAGGTACCTTGCAGAAAGCGTGTCATAGTGCATTGTGTGGTCCTGGAAGGAAGTCAATAATAGTGCATGGTGGAATCATGATATGATGCCATGTATGGTTAATAGTTTAGTGGTCAATGAACATTGTTTCTTGCTGACTGATGATTGAGTATGTGGTGACAGAGAAAAGTTGCTATTGTCATACAGTGACAAATTAAGAGTTACAGTAAATATAATTTTGTCAATTGTAGTCCTCATGACAGCTTCAGAGTTCTATTTTTGGTTCAACAGTAAGGCATTAATATAGTTTTAGAGACGCCCACATTCACATCTCACCAAGGTGTATCTGAAGTATACTTTACAAAATATATTTACACACATCCATATTTCACACAAATAGTATTCATCTCTCTCAACCTACAGGAACTTATTAGAAGAGGTAAACAATTTTCTCAAACCTCATAGCAGGTTTGATGTTTGGGTTATGGAAGAGACATCTAATAAGACACTTGTTGCAAGAAATGCTACCAAGGGATGGATGACTATACATCTTTGATCTTTTACTGTTGAGGGTAATGAAAGCATCAGGGACTTATAAAAGGATCCAAAAATTCTTCAAATCAGGAAATACAATAAAGCATAGTGTTGTTCGAGTAAAAATTAAAAATTTTAAATGAGATCATGCAAGTTAAATTTTAAAAGGAGACTAGTTTATGGTACACCGCAACATGTAGATGTAATGGGCTAAATAACTACTAATGCAAGGAACATCAAACCAGAATAGGAAAAAATGATAGCACCCATTAAGAATTTTAGCAATGCGGAATCACCAATTCAGATATTATATATCGGTCTGATGCTGCAATTTAGGTGGCAAGAGTATGCTAACAGATTTGGGGTTTATGAAGGATTTCAAAGATAGCATACTATGCACTTGCGACAAGAACTTTCAAGTAAGAGGATACAGAAAAAGTATGACAGAATAACAGGAGAGTCAACTAAAAGCAGATAAATTCTGCATGTTAGAAGAAGAGGACTAAAGTACACAAATGTTTTGTTTTGTATCAGACACAGTATAAATAACAAAATCGACATAGCTTCATCCTAGTTCAAACAACAGTTTAAAATTACCTATATATTGTTTGGTAAGAAAAACCGAGACTAACCAAATTGCAAAATTGATGTGTTCGAGCAAATAGCTCAAAAAATACTTGAGACTGTAGCAAACCTCGGGACAAAAAAAAATTTGGCAAATACAAGAGTTACAATACTCTCACCAAGAATCTATCTACCTCTCAAGCCTCACTAAAAGATACTCCGTTGTTTATAACGGAAAACTCTCAGATGAAGTACTACATCTCAATGGAAGGCATTACATTGTTATAGAAAGATCTAGAGAAATCCTAGGTTGTAGTCTTGATTCAACCCCGTCCGATATACCCTGAAGAACAAGCCATACGATAGGAGTCATATGATCTAACTTGGAGAACAAATTGAGCTCAAACAATTCCCCAAGGAACATGCCCATGTAGCTGCCGCAGCTCTGCGCTTGAAGTTGAGCCCCAACCTACTGGCTGCAGTTGATTGCAGTGACTGTCAACTTCCAGAAACTGCAACCTCCTTTGTCTACCTTCTTTGCTTTGAAGCTCTTCTCACTTCGCTTTATCCTTACACATTGAACCTAGTATGCAAGACATACACCCAACAATCTTCACCTTGGATTGCATACATATGCTTCCACACCTGTGTGATTAACTATTTCTAGACTCTGGTTTTTCTCCTCTTGTAAACAACACGATTCAGTGACTTATTCTGCTAGTCGAATTTACCTCCACATGTTATTTCTCCAATCGTATGACCCCCTCAAGGGCATACCCAGTAAGCATCAACATGAGAGCGCCACCCTGCACACAAACTCCATTAACCCCGAGGCATTATCCACCTCTCGATAATATTCGTACGTCATGATCTCAGTTTAGTGATTCTAGTGGCAATAGGGCTGTAAATCGGACCGGACGGGATCGGACAACCATATGTTCATGCTCGGGCCGAAATTCTACTCGGACAGGCTTATATCCGGCTCGGTCTAGGTCGGACAAAATTTTTATAGTCCAGACTCGGTTCGATAAAGCATTGGACCGCAATAATAATTGGACGGACTTATGCCCGGCTCAAGCTCGGTAAAAAATCGAACCTAATAATTTGTTCGAGTTCGGTTCGTATAACAATTCGGACAGTCCACGGTCGGACCATTTCTCGAGCCAGACTCGGACGGACGACGGACCGTCCTGTTCATTTTACACCACTAAGTGGCAATGAACTATATACTTTAGGAAACACTTGGCCAAATTTGTAGAGGTTGTACTAAACACCCCACCTTCCCCCCATCACCTTACGATGACCTTCCCAAACTGATAGAACTCCACCTCGAGCAGTGTACCTACAACCCCGTGCTTCCAGATTTTCCAATGATATCCGATTTTGTTTCAACAACAGAATATGCATAACGTTCTTCAATGTGAAACCCTTTTCATCTGACATCTCTAACTCAACTGTTCCCTCACCCACTACGTCAAAGTCCCACCAGTCTCCGTCCTTAAACAATGACTTGCTACAGACTTATAAGTAGAAAACATCTTTCTCTCGGAGCAAATATGAGAAGAAATACTTGAAAGAAGAAATCAACTAGAATCCACATCTCCAGAACTTGAAACAATAAGACAGTCTAAGTTATCACCTAATTTAGCGGCAATGACTAAGTTGGCACCCTTCTGATTCAACAACTTGCGATAATCCCTCTACTAATGTCCAATTTATCTGCAATTATGGCAACGGATCTCACTCTTACACGCATTATCCATTCCAATTGAAGTTTCATCCACCGCCATGCAACTCATAGAAGTATATCATGATTTCTGAGTTTCCTTCATAAGTTCATCTTCCTTCAAGCTATTGATCACAACAACAGTCATCGAGAGCTACTCCTTGGCAGATTTTTCGTGTAGCATTGTGGTTATCAAATGCTCATACGAATCTGGCAGTGAATATATCAAGTTGAAAGTTTTATCATCTTCGCTAAAATCATCTGCGTTTATCGCCTTCAATTCGGATATCACCTTATTGAAATTCATTATATGATCGTATAGAGTGGTACCTTCCTGCATTGAGAAACAAAATAGTTTTCTCTTTGACTACATCTAATCTAGTAACGACGATCCTGCGTAGTCAATTTTGAGTCTCGCCCACAGACTTGCCGCGCTTTTCTCCTAACGAAAGTTGCATTTGACATCGTTCGTCAATGACAGCCGAATTAAACTCAAGGTTTTTAAACAAATCTCATCAAACTTCTCTTGCTTTACGTCAGATGGCTTCCCTTTACCTCCTAGGGTAACATGCAAGCTCTGTTAAACCAATACATCGTACATGTCCACCTTGGACAGATTAAAGTTGATCTTACCATCGAAATGTTTGATCTTCGAAAAATCATGATATGTCATCTTCACCAAAGAACTCGCACAACCTTTGCTATGATCACTTTGTAGCCAACCTCAGACAACAACAAAACATTTTAAGGGTATAGCGAGAGGTGACAACCAATCACAACGAACAACCAAGCAACGTAGACCAAACTAAACACACAAGCACAAAATTTTGTCCCAATTCGGTGAACCTAATCGCGTGGGTTGGGGGGGGGATAACCGAGATATTATTCAACTAAAGAAGATACAAAAGTTACAATACTCTCACTAAAAATTTATTCATCTCTCAACACTCACTAGAAGATACTTCGTTGTTTACAATGAAAAACTCTCAGATCAAAGTACTACTTCTCAGTGTAAGCCATTATATTGTTATATAGAGATCTAGAGAAACCCTATGTTGTAATCTTGATCCAATATCGTTTGATATACTCTGAAAAGTAAGTCACACGATAGGAGTCATACGATCTAACTTGGAGAAAATGTTGGGCCCAAACAATTCCCAAGTAATAGGCCCATATAGTTGTTGTCGCCGCTTGGCTCTTTTGAGCAGTCGACCGCTCAAAAGAGCGGTCGAATGCACTTGAAGTCGAGCCCCAACCTACTGGTTGTAGTCGACTGGAAGTCCAGACAACCATAAACAGCAACCTCCTTTGTCTCCCTTATTTGCTTCGAACGTCGTCTCGCTTCGCTTTATTCTCTTCACATCGAACCTAGTATGCAAGGCATACAACCAACATAGACAACCAGGTTAACCTGAATCAAATAATTGCAACAACCTCAGTTCATAGAGCTATTCTCTTTGCATATCAAGGAAAAATCATTAAAACCACGAGTGAGGTGAAGGAACTATTCCTTCTCAATACCTCACGACAATTTCCACATTGTTCCATTTTGATCATCCAAAAACAAGCGCAACTTAAAACTGGAACAAAAGGTTTGTACATTGTTTACTCAAACCAACTAAAATTAAAAAATGACAATCAAAAAAAGACCAATGCACATAATTTATCTATTCCTCATTCCTACTACCAAGTAAGTACACCAGCTGATGCGGAGCAACCTCAATTATACCAATCTAAAAAAAATCTGGTACAAACCAAGAGATATATAATTAACAAGATAATCAAAATCTCAACTGAAAAATAAATAAAAACCATCAAAGCTAAAATATTTTTTAAAAAATCTTTTCTACCTATTTCCCTTCAATTGGAACCAAGTTTGAGCACAATTGCGATGTGCAGATCCAAGCTCATTCTTGCACCCGCACCCGATCTGAATCACCTCCGCCTCCCCTTCCATCGACTGATCCGGACTTAAATGACAAATCCTACACACCTTCTCCACTTCCCCCACTGCCGCCACGTCAGCCCTAGCCTCCTTCTCCTCTCCTTTCACCGCAATCACAACCTCACCGCCGCCACCGACTCCCTCCTCCGCCTCCACCGGCGTCGGAGGCGGCGGGGCCGGAGAATCTTGTTCGCTTCGCGCTTCGTTTTCAGTTGCTATCGCCGTCGTCGTCATGAATCATAGAAGAATCATAAAAGGAGGATTTTTATTAAATTTAGGGTTTGGAATTTTAGAGAAAGGGATGTAAATGATTTTATATAATTACGAATTGGTGGGTTTTGGGAGAGAGGGAATTGAGCTGAGTTGTATTTGTTGACTGTGAGTGTGAAGGGTGAAGCGTGAAGTGTGAACTGTGCAGTGACAGAGAAGGGTATTGGGAGGTTGAATAGAATATGAATATCCCATTCCCACGGCAGCTAGAATAGATACTATTATCTGAATATAGTATACTAGTATTACCCTATGCAAATTGCATTAAAATAATTTTGAATGGCATCTATATAATAAATTACAAAGAAAGATATCAAGTGACTCTCATTCAATCTCCCTTAAAATTAATGGCCTAGATTGATTCTTACAAAACATATTTTTCCGCCCAAAAATTCAAACCCCAAAATTAAAAAATTTCCCTCAAAACTAAAAAACTCGTTACTTTATTACTATCTCTGTAAAACATATTTAATAAAGTAATGAGTTTTTTAGTTTTGAGGGAAAATTTTTAATTTTGGGGTTTGAATTTTTGGGCGGAAAAATATGTTTTGTGAGAATCAATCTAGGCCATTGATTTTAAGGAAGATTGAATGAGAGCCACTTGATAGCTTTCTTTGTAATTTATTATATAGACTAGGTTATAGAAAATAATAGTATTGTCTTAATTAAGGTTGTTCAAAAAAATTGTAGCAAATGTTGTGGGTGGAGCAATACTGTTTTGATCAAAAGACGTCACTATCCTAGTCGTTATTGTAAAATTTTGATCAAGTGTCAAAGACGTCAGAGATCCTTGGTACATTGCATGCAAAGTCTGTTCAACAAAAGTAATTGTTGAAAATGATGAAGCTTATTGTCAAAAATGTAAAAAGAATAATGTTGAATATGAGTCAAGGTATGAGCCAATGTATACAAAACACCATATTGTTAGTTTTCCATTTTTCCATTCTTCAATCAAAATTTTTGAAAAAACTAAGAATAAATTGTTTCATATATGTATTCAAAATCACAATAAAAGACACAAGTGCAGAAGCATAATTGACATTATTTGATGAGAAAACAAGATGCATCATCGGCTGTTTCGCAAAAATCCTGAAACATTATAAGAATAAGGTATAATATGTTATTAAAAATGATTAAAAGCTAATTACTTAATTCTTTATGTAGGAAAAAAATGTTGAAAATTTTGATAGAACACATATGGAAGAACAGGTGCAAGAACATTGTCTGAATACAAAAAAAAAGGAAGGATGAACAAGAAGTTACGAGCAATTTTAAGTTCAAGAAAGTTAAAATCGAAAGTTATGATTGATCTTATGAAAAATACGATGATATCAGTTGAGAATTACAAATTTGTTCTCTTTTAAATTTTTTTAAGTATTAGTTTTTAAGTTTAAGAAAATTAAAATTGAAAATGATAATTAATCTTATGAAAAATATAATAATTATATCTTTATGTTTTAGATGAAACTATTATTTACATATTTTTTTGTTTACTCATGATAATATTCAGAGTCTTTAGTTTAAAAATTTTAAGTATTTTGTATACATAATTAATATATAGTGATTATAATATATATTAATTTCAGTTCTTAATAAATTTTATTCTATGTTGATTTTCTCAATAACATAAAATATTATTAAAATAATATTAAAATATTCAACATTCTTTTGCACCAAACCACGTGCATGATAAATTTCAACTAGTACTTTCAAAAGGGGGGCATATTAAAAAAAAATCTAAAACCGAGGGGGTTAGGATAATCAGTAATAGTATAATGCACGTGCGATGCACGTCTATAAAAAAATTTAGTCTTACTTATTTTACGTAATTCAGAAATTTTATTCGATCCCGGTCAATACAGTTTTTGACAATATGTTCAAAGTAACACTACAAAAGATACTCGATTTACCGGCATTTTTTTACGTCTTTGCCAGCGTTTTTTTACGCCGGTGAAACCTTCACCGGCGTTTATAATAGCGCCGGTCCAAATGCCGCCGAAGCGAGCGTCGCGGAAAGGAAGGGGTCTACACCGGCGGTTTTAGTGGACGCCGGTAAATGTGACAACTACACCGGCAGCCAGAAAACGCCGGTGTATGGGGGTCTCTGAGTACTGTTCTTTTACCCTCAATAAACATTCACCGGCGGTCATAAACCGCCGGTGTTTATCCATTCACCGGCGTTTATAGAAACGCTGGTGTAGAATGAAAGTATACCAGCGATCATAGACCGCCGGTGTATGTGCGTTTATGAGTGCCCGGTTTTCCCTACTTACAAGCACCGGCGTGATCAAAAAACGCCGGTGTAGTTAGGTTCACCGGCATTTTATAAAACGCCGGTGTTTCTTGGTGCCATTACAGCTAGCGGCATACACCGGCGTGTGTGGGAACGCCGGTATATCGCACACTGCAACTAATTCATTAGATAGACCGGCGTTTTATGAAATGCCGGTCTAGCTATGCCCGTTTGTTTTCCATTCTCCGGTTTTTCGTTCGATTTCAATTCGCAGTTTCATTTACAAAATGTTACCGCTGATTTCGGTGTGGGGGTAAACAGATAGAATTTGTAAGTCCGAGAAAAACCTGAACAGTTGACTCAGCCTTCTTGCTCCCGCCGCAACCTGCAAGGAAGTGCGAGACACCGGGGTTGATTCCGGCGACGCACCCTCCGACGCTCTTGTCAGTAATCAGAAAAAGATTAAGAAAGAGTTTAAGTGGTGAAGAAGTGATTAACCTGGTCATGGTGGTCGAGGGGTGATATTTATAGTCGCCTTTGGAACGGTTAGGGGCCTGATTTCCCGCCTAACAGCCAGGAGGAAAATCCTCCTATTCTGTTTTGGGAAATTAGCCCCTGATTCCCTGGTGGGAGCTAATCAGGCTTGTTGATTTGATTTAGTCAAATCAGTGGTCCTGATTCTCCTCTTGGTGAACTGGGCTTGTATCGGGTCGGGACCCATGCCCCGTTGAAGTGGATCCATTTGCGGGTGGTTGGTTCTGTGAGAAGGAGACCCAATACCCGTTTTGGATCCATCTGTATGTGAAATTACCTTTTTACCCCTATGCTTCAAGATTCGTGCTCGATCTGGACTGTCCCGATTTAGCCCTATTTTTAGCCATATCATGAGCCCCCCACTCCTAAAGACTGAGCGTGATCAGACTTTGAGGAGTAGTCTAACTGTTTTGGTGGCTGGTGGAGTTGTATCGGAGTCCAAATGTGGGATCTTGAATCTAGAAAGGGGGTAGTGAGGTAATTTTTTGACTCCGCTTGCTGTTCTCAGGTCACATCGGGTATTTGAGGGTTTTTATCTATTTTTTCGGACTATTTATTTAATTTTGCGACGTGTTCGCTAGTCGTTCGGGGGCCCTTAACAGTACATTCTAGGCAATAATTGTTCGTTCAGGGGTTCGAAAATGTGCCCCCAAATTTCCAATTACTTTCCAGAATTTTTAGTTAATTTTCCCGAATTTTTAGCAATTTTTTCACAGTTTTTAAATAAATAAAACGATAAAAAACGATTTAAATACCGACTGATGACGTGGCTCGATCTGAGCCACTGATCATGGACGAGCACGAATTTCGGAAAGATCTGATGGCTGTCACCGCTCGGCAGCGTTTTTCTCCGTTTACGAGCTCGGAAAGGCGCTTGCTCGGCTGCCGACCAGAGGTAAGGGGGTTCGGCAGGCCGAGTGACGTGGCGCTATCTGAGCTGTCGGATGCTGGTGCGCATCTCGAGACAGGCGCGGTTCCCAAGAAAACGCTATCTTGTCTTTTAGCGCACGTGGCGCAATCTGGGCCGTCCATCATTAGGAGCGCGAATTTCTGAGAGATCCAACGGTCTAAGTAGCTCGGTGTCTTTTTTCTCCATTTACCAGCTCGGGAAGGCACTTGCTCGGTAGCCGACCGAGGATGTGTGGCCTCGGTCGTCCGAGCGACGTGGCGCTATCTGAGCTGTTGGATGTTGGTACGTATCTCGAGACGGGCGCAGCTCCCAAGAAAATACTATCTTGTCGTTTAGTGCTCTAGGCGAGATCCGGGCCGTCTGATTGAGATCTGATGTGAAAATTGAGGAGAAAGTGTGTTTTCCCCATTTACACGCTCGGGAAGGCACTTGCTCGGCTTCCGACCGAAGAGAGGGGGTTTCGGCCGGACGAGCGTCGTGGCGCGGTCTGAGCCGAGACGATGCCGTTCCCAAGGGCATTAATGGTGCTTTGGGGTTTGTGCGGCGTTCCGCCTTCCCAATGTCATTAAGGATAACTCCCTTAATTATTACGCGGCGTTTCAGCTTCCGAGGGTCATAATGGCTGGTTCTTGGAGGCAGGCTATAAGTACTCCACTCCCTTTGTCATTTCAGTCGCAATCAACATAGAGTTTCAGACCTCGGAGGTATCTGCCTTGGGTAGTTTCTCTCTTGAGGTCCGGAGGGGTGGTTGCTCTTCTGCCTGGTTTTCCCTCTGTTCCTGACGGCCCCAAAGTGGATGTCAGGAGCGGGGGGGGGGGGGGGGGGGGAACGTGGCAGTAGTGGTGACGACCGTAGTCCGGACCCGAGGGATGAGTTATTTCGGAAGGACGGGTGGTCGTTCTTCCACCAAGATCTTCGGCCTTCTTTGGTTGCTCCGAAGTGGGTGTCAAGGTAGGCGGAGATCCTGGTGGAAGAGGTGATGATCCATGTCCGAATCCTTGTTCCGGACCATCTGAGCTCGTTGTTTGCAACTGTGAAGGCGCTGTTGCCAGAGTCCTTTGACAAGCCGAGCCTTCCAGTTGCAACCAACTAGCTCGGAATGGTGCGCTTTTCCACCATGAGTCGTGGCTCGGGCTTCCGGACCGTCCGAGCCCGTTGTTAGCAACTGTGAAGGCGCTGTTGTCAGAGTCCTCTGACGAGCCGAGCCTTCCAGTTGCTACCAACTAGCTCGGAATGGTGCGCTTCTCCTGATCTCTGAGTGTTGATGGGCCCCCTCCCATCTCTGTCTTCCTTCCGGGCTGATGGCTTCTGATGGATGTCAGCCCGGAGGAGTTAGAGATGGGGGGAGTGCCGATCTGTTTTTGACCGGGGCCCGTGGGTCGGCGGAATACCGACTGAGACACGGGACCTGGGGGGTGCTCGCCGAGGGCGGTGCCTTAAAACTTTGAATCAAAATTTTTCCTGGTTCCTCTAGACATAGGTGGAGCGTCCGAGGGTTCAATCGTCCGAGCGACGTGGCGCACCCTGAGCCGTTGGATGATGGCGCGCATCTCGGGACGGGCGCAGCTCCCAAGAAAACACTATCTTGTCGTTTAGTGTTCTCGGTGAGATCTGGGCCGTCTGATCGAGATCAGGCGCGAAAGTTGAGGGGAAAGTGAGTTTTCCCCGTTTACACGCTCGGGAAGGCACTTGCTCGGATTCCGACCGGACCCTATTGCCGGCATGTTCGGATTGCTTGTAGCTCGGATTCAGATCCCCTGGAGCCGAGCTGGTTGACTTGGTGATGGAGACAGTGGTGATGGGCCTTCGCGACGTTTCGAGAGCAAACTTTCGTTTGGAAGTCCAAGGGACGTCCCATTTTTACTATAAATCTTCACCCCCCCTTAGACCAAGTCTCACTTTTCACTTTTACTCTCTCTCTTCAGTTTTTACTTTGCTTCGAAGTTTTTAGCTCTCTGGTGGCGTTGCTAGCTGTCGCGGTAGCGTTCCTTGTTTCCGGCAAACTTTCCGACCGCACCTGTCACTTCAAGGTCAGTCTCTTTTCCTTCTCTTTTAGGAAAAATGGTTAAGATTTCGGCTGAGACCCCCGCCTCGGAGCAAGCCGTTGGTCGAGGGGATAAAGGGAAGGGAGTAGTGGAGCCGAGCGAGCAAGACGTCGTTCGTCCGGATAAAGAGGGCGAAGTGGCTGAAGTGCCCGAGGAAGTCGTGGCGGAGTCCCGAAAGGGTAAAGCCGTGGTCACGATAGTGGAAACACCGAAGAGAGCGGGGGCGTTCGGTCGGCAGCCCATCGCCCTGTCGAGCGTGGGAGGCGTCCGGGATTACGCCGAGGATACCTTGGAGAGAGTCACTCAAGGTACGGCTAAGCTGGTGGAGGAGAACGAGCCTAGGGAGCTGTCCGAGGTGGACCATAGGATCTCGACTCTTACCGAGACCGATCTTCGTCTGATCCGAGAGGGTTTCCGGATCCCGCTTGAGTATGTACTGCTCCTTCCTGGGCCGGGATTCCTTGCCAACACAAAGTCCTCGTCGGACGTATGTGTCTTTCCGGTCGACTCCCTCATTGCCGGACTCCGCTTTCCCCTCCACCCGTTCGTGGTTGAAGTCCTGGTCTGGTACGGTTTGAGTCCCGCCCAACTGATGCCGAACACATGGAGGCACGTCGTGGCGTTCGTCGTTCGATGCCAAGAGGTCGGCGCCAAGCCGACTATGTTCCTCTTTCGGAGTCTCTTCCGACCTTGCCAGCCGAGGCGGGACGAGCAGAGGTTTTTCCTTTCTCCTCGGACGGGAGTTAAGTTGATCGAGAACCCGGACTCGATCAAACATTGGAAGGAGAAGTACTTCCTCGTCCGAGCTCTGACGCCATGGGTGATACCGACGGTTTGGGCGAAGGAAGGTCTGCCCAAGCGGACCAAGAGAGAGGCGCCACTGAGTGATGAGGACAAGGAGGTCCAGAAGAAGCTCCTCGCCCTGCCAGTGCTAAGCTGGAAAGATATTACGGAGGAGCATCTGTTCCGTGGGGGTCTCAGTCCGATCGACCCTCGTATACTTCTGGTATTTGTACTCTTTGTTTAAAGTTCATGAAAATTTTTCTAAGTTTTTCCATTCGGCTTTTGCAGAGACGATGAAGCTTGATTACAAGGCTCTGGTGGCGAAGGGCAGGGCAGAGAAAGAGAAGAAGAAGAGGCCGTCGGCAGCGCCTCAGGACAGGAAGGTGAAGAAGGTGAAGAAGGCCGTGCTGGAGGAGGCCGCGCAGCACATGCTCCAAAACATGATGGATGCCTATGGTCGAGCCTTGCAACATGTAGCCGCCAAGAACCCGGGCTTCGACACGTCCTCCTACAACTTTTATGACCTCGTGGAAGGGGAGGAGGGTGTCCCCGAGGGGTTGCTCGATCCTGAGGGGGAGACAGAACCCGTCGAGGACCCATGGAAGGCCGAGGCCGAGGTCGAAGAGGAGGACGACTCCGAGGAGGAGAGCTGGAGCGAAGGCGGAGGCGGGGGCGATGGCGAGGACAAGGCCGGGGGGTCGACGGACCCGAACGACAAAAAGGTCGACCCCTGACTCGGTTGTCTTTTTTTCTTTTTTGTCTTTTGGTATCTTGTCTCTTTTTGTAAGCCTAACTGCGGACTAGCCACCGCTGTTGTAGAACTTTCTCTTTGAATCTTGAATGAAAAAATATTTTGTTTGGCCAAAATTTGTCCAAGTGTTGGGCCTCAGATTTATCTCTGCTTTTCAGGTGAGATTCGGTCCGATCACGGAGGTTGTATACCTTCGGAAGGAGCTGGCGAAAACGAAGGGCGAGCTCTTTCAGAGCCGGTATAATCGATTTCTCCTGCTCGGCAGGCTGGAGGAGACGAAGGCAGCTCTGCGGAGGTATTGTCGCGAGCTGTGGCAACTGCGGAAGCACCCCCCAGCTCCTTGTCCCGAAGGCGAAGTCGAGAGTCTCCGTAGAGAGCTCGCTGCCGTCGAGCAGAAGAATGACGACCTCTTGGCTGAGGTCCAATACTTGGAGTTAGCGGAGAAAGAACGTTCGGCGGAGGGAGAGAAGCTGACTTCCGAACTGGAGAAAGCATCAACCGAGCGCAAGAGGCTATCGGCCGAAATTGACAGGCTCAGGAGGATCACAATAGATAGGGGGATTGAGGTCACCCATTACCGACGGCTTGCGACTGATAGTGCCAATGCCTCGGGCTCGTTGAGGGCCCCTCGACCGAAGAAGTTGGCGAAGGACGACGTCTTGAGGGATAGAATTATCGAACTGGAGGAGGAGATCGCGTCGCTCAAGCCCGTGCCGGAGAGAGCTAATGTCCGCAGCACGTCGTGCACTCGCGAGGAGAGCGAGAGGGGGATTACGTTTTACGAACTTGCGACGCGCTCGCCTATGACCAGGCGGAATCCGGCCGATGCTCAAAGTAGCGCGGCTGTCTCGTCGAGCGGTGCCTCGGTCGGCGTCGCTGTTAGGACTAGCAGTGAAGGGGGATCGCGCTTCATTGGTTTAGGGTCGAGCTCGGAGGGCAGGCCTCGTCGTCCTCGCGTTTCCCTAAACCGAAGCATTCCCCTTCCGAAGAGGCCCTGATCATGTCGTTTTCCATTTTTGTTGGTTGTTGTAAAAACCTAATTATGGGGTCGGTTCGGCTGTCTGTAACACTATTATGTCTGAATGCGAATCTTTTTGGAAAATTTTCAAGTGTTAGACATCGGCAGTGTATTGAAATTGTGTTATTCGTTTTCCCTTCCTTTCAGTTCGTGGTGACGATCCATGGCTCGGACTCCGAACGTTCGAATGATGACTCCGAATCCGAGGCCACTTCTGGGACGGTGGTTCTGAGCCCTAGGAGCGCCGATCTGAAGTCACGCCGGGCTGAGAGTGAGCGGGCCCACCTTTCGTCCGTCCTCGATCTCCGGAAAGCCGAGATCCAACGCTTGGAGAATAGGATCGTCGAGCTGAGCCCCGCAGGAGGGGATGAAGACTCGCAAACCGCATTCAGCAACGCTCTTCGGGTCAAATGCATTCGGCACAACCAGTCGAAGATTATTGCCGAGCGGGATGACTTGCTCTCGGAGATTCGGCACTTGCAGGCTGTGATGGCGAAGCTCCGGGGGGGCGCAGAGGAGCTGCCAGCCGAGGAGAACGAACAGTCTAGTGAGGATGTTTCTATATGAGAGACAAGTGTAGTGGGTCGGGCGTTGTGTGTTTTGTTTGCTAACACTTTGTAATGGAATGTTTTGTATTATGCGCCGACCATTAATAAAATTCCCTTTCATTACTTTGCATATTTGTCTTTGCTTATAACTGTGTCGGTCGTGCCGAGATCTTTGAACCGAGCGTGTTTGTTTAACCGAACGGGTCCCCATGAGTACGGTATTTTGTCGTTTAGCGGCTCTGACACGGTACGGTACGAATTCCTAGGCGGCTCTGCGCCCAAGAAAGTGCTATTTTGTCGTTTAGAGCAGGTGGCGAGATCTGAGCCGTCGAACGTAGGCGCGAATCTCGAGGCGGCTCAGTCCCCAAGAAAACGTTATCTTGTCGTTTAGCGCAGGTGGCAAGATCTGAGCCGTCTGATCGAGATCATGCACGAAAGTTGAGGGGAAAGTGTGTTTTCCCCGTTTACAAGCTCGGAAAGGCACTTGCTCGGTAGCCGACCGAAGGTGTGGGTCTTCGGGCTTCGGCTAATAGTTAGGAGAGTTCGGATTATGTGTTCCGGACCTTTGGTATAGTTCAACGGATGTGGGAGCAATTCCGAATGGCGATCTATCCCTGTTTCGTCGGGAGACGAGCCGAGGAAGTAAAGTCGAGCCGAGTGTTGGACTCCGAACCATCGGTATAGTTCAACAGCTGTGGGAGCAATTCCGAACGGCGATCTACCCCTGATTCGTCCGTAGACGAGCCGAGGAAGTAAAGTCGAGCCAAGTGTTGGACTCCGAACCATCGGTATAGTTCAACGGCTGCGGGAGCAATTCCGAACGGCGATCTACCCCTGATTCGTCCGGAGACGAGCCGAGGAGGTAAAGTCGAGCCGAGTGTTGGACTCCGAACCATCGGTATAGTTCAACGGCTGCGGGAGCAGTTCGGAACGGCGGTCTACCTCTGGTCCGTCCAGAGACGAACCGAGGGAATGAGGCCGAGCCGAACGTGGACTCCGAACCATTGGTTGAAATCACAATATAAAAGGCAGGTGATAAGAGGGGAGAAAAACATGCGGATTCACAAACATAATAGAGCTTTCTTTATTGATATTTAATGGTGAACCGTTTTACATAGTACAATTTGTGGAAAATGGGTTACAAGTCGGAGGACTGGAATGGCTCGATACTCCATGTTACTCAGAGCGGCGCCGGAGCGCTTTCTTGGTATTTCAGGAGGTGGTCGGCATTCCAAGTCCTCGGAAGCTCTCTGCCCTCCAGGTCTTCAAGGCGATATGTTCCTGGCCGAACAACTTTCGTGATCCTGTACGGCCCTTCCCAGTTCGGGGCTAGCTTGTTCTTCTGACTGGGGAGGGATATAGCTAGCTTTCTCAAGACCAAATCTCCCTGTTTAAGGTTGGCGGGCCGGACCTTCCTGTTGTACGCCAATTCAACTCTTCTTCGGTAGATCTGCTGCCGAATCGATGCCCTTTCCCTCAGCTCGTCTATCAAGTCCAATTCTGCTCTGAGGTCTCTGGCATTCTGTGCTTCGTCATAGGCTGTGAGCCGAGCGGAAGGTATTCCGACCTCAAGAGGTATCACGGCCTCGGACCCATAGGTGAGGTTGAAGGGGGACTCGCCTGTGGGGGTCCGTTTGCTCGTGCGGTAGTTCCATAGGACGTTGGGGAGTTGGTCGACCCATAAGCCCTTGGAACTTTTGTCGAGCCTTTTCTTGATACCTGCGAGGATCTGCCGGTTGGCATTTTCTGCCTGTCCGTTCGACTGAGGATGGGAGACGGACGAGAAGCGCTGCTGAATGGCCAGGTCGTCGCATAGAGCTCGGAACGCTGCGCCTGTGAACTGAGTCCCGTTGTCCGTTATGAGGACCCGGGGGACTCCGAACCTGCATATGATGCTCTTCCAGAAGAACTGTACCACTTTGTTCTCGGTTATAGTGGCGAGGGGCTCGGCCTCGACCCACTTCGAGAAGTAGTCGATGGCTACGACCAAGAACCTGAGCTGACCCGGAGCTGGAGGGAAGGGCCCTAGTAAGTCCATGCCCCACATTGCGAAGGGGATGAGACTTGATAGGGAGGCGAGGTTGGCCTGAGGGAGGCGTCAGATGTTAGAGTGTCTCTGACAGGAACTGCATTGCCGAACGTGTCGCTCGGCGTCTTGAAGGAGGGTCGGCCAGAAATACCCATAATTCAAAGCTTTTCGGGCCAAGGACCTAAATCCTGAGTGCGCCCCTCCGATGCCTTCGTGGAGCTCTCGCAGGGCATATTCGGCTTGATCCGGAGAGAGGCACCTTAAGTATGGTCGGCCGTCTATCTGAGAGAAAAAGCATTTGTACAGGATACCCTCGATTAGGACAAACTGCTCGGCCCGGGTCCTGACTCGGCGAGCCTCTTTTGGATCCGAAGGCAGAACTCCATCCCTTAAGAATTCTATCAATGGCTTCATCCAATCGTCTTGTAGCATGACTGGCAACGACTCCGCCAAGGCGGGCGACTCATCTTCGATGCTCGGCTTAGAGAGGACTTCGATCAGCACGGTCTGTTCGAGACCTTGAAGTGAGGACGAAGCCAATTTGGAGAGGGCATCAGCCTGTGAGTTTTCTTCCCGAGGGACTCATTCGATGGTGGCCTCTTCGAACCGGCTCAGGAGGTCCCGGACCTTGGCGAGGTACTTCGCCATTCGCTCGTCTCGGGCCTCATATTCGCCCGAGACCTGGTTCACGACTAGTTGGGAGTCACTGTGAATCCGAAGCGTTGGGCTCCAGCACTTCGGGCGAGTCCGAGCCCGGCGATGAGTGCTTCGTACTCCGCCTCGTTGTTCGAGGCTTTGAAGTTCATGCGGATGGCGTACTGGAGGACGAAGTTGTCAGGGCCGTTCAGTATGATTCCGGCGTCGCTTCCTTCATTACAAGAGGATCCGTCCACGAAAACTGTCCAAATGGGGGGCCCATTCGGGACGTGGCCGACCTCGGGGATAGTGGACTCTACGATGAACTCGGCGAGAGCCTGTGCCTTAATTGCCGTCCGAGGCTGATAAGAGATGTCATGCTGACTTAGCTCAATGGACCACTTCATCAGCCGGCCCGAGGTCTCAGGCTTGTGGAGGATCTGCTTGAGGGGTTGGTCGGTGAGGACAACGACCGAGTGGGATTGAAAGTATGGCCGAAGTTTTCTCGCTGCCATGACCAGAGCGTAGGCTATCTTCTCTATCCTCGGATAGCGGAGCTCGGCGTCCCGGAGCACCTTGCTCACGTAGTAGATAGGCCTCTTGGCCCAGTCCTCCTCTCTCACTAAGACAGCACTTAAGGTCTGCTCGGAGGCAGCCAAGTAGACGAAGAGAGTCTCGCCCGGGACCGGTTTACTGAGCAGGGGGGGTTCACCAAATAGGCCTTCAGCTGGTCGAATGATTCCTGTTGTGGTTGGCCCCATTCAAAACCTTTGGCCCCCCTGAGTGCTTTGAAGAAGGGAAGGCACTTTTCCCCCGACTTCGAAAGGAACCGGCCGATAGCAGCGAGCCGGCCAGTGAGCTTTTGCACCTCCTTGACGTTCCGAGGTGGAGCCATGTCTAATATGGCCTTAATCTTTTCGGGATTAGCTTCGATTCCTCGCTGGCTTACCATGAAGACGAGGAATTTTCCCGAGGAGACCCCGAACGCACACTTGTTCGGGTTCAGCCGCATGCTGTGCTTCCTCAACACGCCGAAGGCCTCCTGGAGGTCGGCTACATGATCGGTGCCGCGGATGCTCTTGACGAGCATGTCGTCAACGTACACCTCCATGTTTCGGCCGATCTGGCTCTGGAAGACCTTGTTGAAGAGGCGCTGGTAGGTGGCGCCCGCGTTCTTCAGGCCGAACGACATTACCCGGTAGCAGTAGAGGCCTTGGTCGGTGACGAAGGAAGTCTTCGGAATGTCCGGAGGGAACATTCGGATTTGATTGTACCCCGAGAAGGCATCCATGAAGCTGAAGAGCTCATGGCCCGAGGTGGCGTCGATAAGGGTGTCGATGTTCGGGAGTGGGAAGGGGTCCTTCGGACACGCCTTGTTTAGGTCGGTGAAGTCAATGCATATCCTCCATGAGCCATTGGACTTCTTGACCATTACAACGTTCGACAGCCACTCGGGATAATTTACCTCCTGTATGAACTTGGCCTTTAGAAGTTTATCAACCTCCTCCTTGATGGCCTGCTGTCGCTCGGGAGCGAACTTTCGCCTCTTCTGCTGGACCAGTTTGCACCCCGGTTCGACACTTAAGCGATGGACGAGGAGCTCCTCGGAAATGCCGGGCATGTCCGCGGCTGACCATGCAAACAGGTCACGGTTGTCCCGGATGCATTTAATCAGGTCCGAACACAGTGCGGTCGGCAAGGATTTGCTGATGAGAAATTTTCGGCTCGGATCCTCGTCCGAGAAGAGCACTTCTTCCAATTCGTCCGCCGGCTCGGACGTCTGGCGGGCCTTCGGCTCGGGGATTTCCAGCGTCTCGAGCGAGAGCACTGGTCCCCCGGTGGAAGTCATGTAGCACTTCCGGGCTGTTTCCTGGCTTCCCCTGACTTTCCCTACTCCCGACCGAGTGGGAAACTTCATTTTCAAATGGTATGCCGAGGGGACAGCCTCCAGGGCGGCTAGGCCGGGGCGGCCTAGGATGACATTATACGCTGCCGGGACGTCGACGACCATGAAGTCCATCGGCTCGGTCCGGGTAGTAGGGGTGCTTCCCGCAGTAACGTCTAGGGTTATCACCCCCTCGACGGTTACCGGGACCCCCGTGAACCCGTGGAGAGTGTAGCTGGCCGGCTTGAGACGGTCTCGGGACAGCTGCAGGCCTCGGAAGGCCGAGAGGAAAAGGATATTGACCGAACTCCCGTTGTCCACCAAAATCCTCTGCACCTTGAAGTTGGCCATGCGGAGGTCGATGACGAGGGCATCACAGTGTGGGGTTCGGACCCCTTCGAGGTCGGCATCGAAGAAAGACACAGGGATGCCGAGACCTTTCGGGGGAGGGGCACTATGGACCGAGTTGACCTCTCGGACAAAGGCCTTCCGGGAGGAATTAGAGGAGCCCCCCATGGGGCCTCCGTGGATCAAGTGCAGAACCCGTTCCTCCTCGAACTCGGGTGTCTCTTCGCGCCGCTCGGAGCGCTTGTTAGCCCCCCGAGGCGGAGGGGAGTTGCGATCTGTCCGATCGTTAGCCTTCACGAACTTGGCCAACTGCCCCCTCCGAATGAGGGCTTCAATCTCATCTCTCAAAGCCCGGCAGTCATTCGTGTCGTGCCCGTGGTCTCGGTGGTAACGACACCACTTATCTGTGTTCCTCCTCTTCGCCGGGGTATGCATCCTCGGAGCTGGAGGGATGACTCCCTCCTTCTCCACCTCCATTAGGATAGTAAAGACATTAGTGGTGAGGGGAGTGAATTTTTCGAACCTGGGGGGAGGGCGGCGCTGGCCGCCAATGTCCTTTTGAGCTTTCTTGGACCCTTCTTCCCCCGTCGCCTTCCTCTTCGAACCCGCGGAGGGCCCTCCGAAGCTCGGAAGGGCTTCAGCCTCCTCGGCTCGGATGTACTTCTCGCACCTCAGGAGGAGGTCGGCGAAGTCATGCGGCGGTTTCTTGGCTAGGGACGATCGGAGTTTGGCGTTGAGGACGTTCGACTGGAACGCCACGGTGGCCACGGACTGGTCCAAGGAGGCGATAGACCTGACCTCTGCAGTGAACCTTTTCACATAGTCCCGCAACTTCTCTTCCCTCTCCTGCCGCAGGTTCAGTAGGGAAAGACTTGTCTTCTCGGCTCGCCGGCTACTCACGAAGTGAGTTATGAACAGCGTCTCGAACTGCTCGAATGAGAAGATGGATAAGGGGGCGAGCCTGGAATACCATTCCCGAGCCGACCCCCTGAGGGTGGCAGGGAAGGTCCTGCAGAGCACCGCGTCGGAAGCTTGATGGATCAGCATCAGGGTCTTGAAGCTTTCGACGTGATCGACCGGGTCGGATTCCCCTGAGTATGTTTCAAACTGTGGCGGTTTGAAACTCCTCGGTATGTGGGCTTCCATGATCGACCGTGAGAAGGGGGGTCGGCTGGGACGGAAGGTTCCTGCTCGGGACTCTTCCTTCCTGTCCATGCGGCCGATACGCCTTTCCACCTCATGGAGACGGCGGATGAGGGCGTCGTCCCTCCGTTGGTGATCGTATGACCCCCCGGACTCCTCTTCATAGGAAGGGGAGCGTGGACTGCGGCGCCAGTAGTCCTGGGACCGGCGAGGGCTTTGTTCCCGTTGCTGGCGGCTGGGAGCCGGGGAAGGGCTCCGGGTTCGGCGCCGAGGACTGGGATCCCTGGGGGGCGTCGGAGCCCTCTGAGCATTCTGGACGTTCTGCCGAAGATTGAGAGCCTGCAGAACGGTCTCCTGAAACTGGAGGAATTCGGCTCGACTGATAGGTACATCTCGGTCCCTCGGATGACGCCGATCCCCGGGGGAACGGGACCTCCTCCTTCGGCGCTCGGGGGACGCCGCTCGGCCTCTGCGTTCCGGAGACCTTCTGCCGTCCCGGCGACGTGGGGACCGCTCACCTTGACGTTGGCGGGAGGCTCCCTCTCGGGCCCGCCTCTCGTCGAGATGGGTTCGGAGGTTGTCGTCCTTCTGGCGGTTCAGAAGTGTGATGCGGAGGTCGGGATGATGAGAAGCCATCGAGTCCGAGGACCCATTATGGACCGAGACATGGCCCGAATTGAGGGGCTGCTTCTCCTTCCGACCGTTATGACCGGACGGACCATTGTTGGGCTGCTGCTTGGGAGGAGGAGGTGGGACTTGCTGGGTTGGCGGAGGGAGGTCGGACTGAGGAATAGGATTGACTGGGACTTCATTCGCCGGGTCGGTGAGGTTGCCCACACGGTTCGACCCTCTGGATCTGATCTTCTTTGGCGGCATGACTGCAGAGGACGACGGAGAATGGGCTGAGGCTGTTCGTGTGGTTGTTCCCACAGACGGCGCCAATCTGTTACCGCTGATTTCGGTGTGGGGGTAAACAGATAGAATTTGTAAGTCCGAGAAAAACCTGAACAGTTGACTCAGCCTTCTTGCTCCCGCCGCAACCTGCAAGGAAGTGCGAGACACCGGGGTTGATTCCGGCGACGCACCCTCCGACGCTCTTGTCAGTAATCAGAAAAAGATTAAGAAAGAGCTTAAGTGGTGAAGAAGTGATTAACCTGGTCATGGTGGTCGAGGGGTGATATTTATAGTCGCCTTTGGAACGGTTAGGGGCCTGATTTCCCGCCTAACAGCCAGGAGGAAAATCCTCCTATTCTGTTTTGGGAAATTAGCCCCTGATTCCCTGGTGGGAGCTAATCAGGCTTGTTGATATGATTTAGTCAAATCAGTGGCCCTGATTCTCCTCTTGGTGAACTGGGCTTGTATCGGGTCGGGACCCATGCCCCGTTGAAGTGGATCCATTTGCGGGTGGTTGGTTCTGTGAGAAGGAGACCCAATACCCGTTTTGGATCCATCTGTATGTGAAATTACCTTTTTACCCCTATGCTTCAAGATTCGTGCTCGATCTGGACGGTCCCGATTTAACCCTATTTTTAGCCATATCACAAAACTTGTAAACTAATTCACAACTGATTCAACCAAATTCGTTGCATATTAATGCGCAAATCACAACCAAACACAAGAATAATAAAGTTTCACACGTGTCATATCCCAAATATTTCAACAAACTAATTAACAGTGTCATAATTAACAGTGTCATAATCACAACCAATCACGACCAAATTCACCGCAAAATTAACAGTGTCATAATTAACAAATTAATATAGTGACGAACATCCCAAATATCTCAACAAACCAGTCTGACAAATATCTCAAAAATCCCAAATTAACAGTCTGACATAACTCTCATAAAAAAAAACAGTCTGACATAACAGCAAGGAGGACATAAGAACAACAATCATACAGCAAGGAGGACATAAGAACAGCAAGGAGGACCACGGATTCATACCCCTCGAGTAGCTTCAGTTCTGATCATCAGAATTTCCTTCATCTGGGTGACCGCTCTATGAAAAAAAAACAATAGTTTAATTCAACAGTAGACCACAATACAGAATATACATATTTTTTGAACTTGCAAAAAAATCTAACTGTATCTTAAATTATAAGATCAAAGTGCCAATTGCAAATGGAATTGTTAATGATATATAGGGAGGTAAAATAATTACATTGCAATGCTAAAAATCTAGTACTTAATTTTGTTTTTAAATATATCTAAAATAACAAAACAAATGAAAATTCAGTATCTAACTTGAAACCTTTATATTCTCCTCTGATTGGGAATATCCACAATCTAAAACAGTAAAACAAATGAAAATTCAATATCTAAGCATGTCTTTCATGGATTGTTCAGACAATCCATGAAACTGTCATCGTGGACGGAAACCAAATATAAGAAAAATAAGAAAAATAAGATAGGGCTCATAGCAAGTGTATTTTTAGGGAACTGTCATCGTGGAAGGAAACCAAATATAGAAGCCAGAAATGGAAACAGAAAGAAGAATGGTAGAGACTAAATCAGGCTAACATAGCGGCATTTTCCTCATCTCTCTCTCATCCCTTGTTTCCCTTCAGCACACGAACACAAAGAGACATCAGCAACAACAGCAAGAGCGACAAGAACAACAATAATAATAAATTATTATGAACAAGATGTCTCTATATGGGTTTCCAGATCTCCACTCGAGCCCTCTCGTTCTAATCACAGCCCAATTAAGAACATAGACAACAGCCACTAAACAATCCAATCACAGCCCAATCAAAATTTGCCATCCTGGATCTTAAATCTTCAGATGCATGAATTCAGCTTCTTTAAAAGTAAAAGAAAAATGATAACATAGCGGCATCTAAGCATATATGTTTCTCTATTAATTCTTCATCCCAGCTAAATCATTGATGTTTGTGGCTCCAAAAGAAACCCCCACAAGGTTTGTTCAGCCTAATTGTTGTACATATCCGGAGGATTTTGGCATACAGCTATACCATCCTCAGTTCACAGTGAACCCATTTTGGTCAAAAAAACATGCCAAGATGACAATCAGATGCAAGAAATAAGCTTCATTAATAGTAAAAGAAGATGGGGATGCTAGCAGCATACTTAGTTTGGAAGTGAACCCATTTTTTGTTAAAAAATCATGCCAAAGATGGCAAACAGGCTACTTTAACAGTATCTTAAAATGAAAATTTCCATTATCTGAGCTTATATGTTGCTCTACTAATTCTTTAGCCCAACTAAATCTAAAACCCAATTGTTGTGCATATCCGGAGGATTTTGGCATACGTACCTATAGCATCCTCAATTCACAGTGAACCCATTTTGGTCAAAAAACATGCCAAGAAGACAATCAGATGCATGAAATAAGCTTCATTAACAGTAAAAGAAGATGAGGATGCTAGCAGCGCATACTTAGTTTGGAAGTGAACCCATTCTTGGTTAAAAAATCATGCCAAAGATGGCAATCAGGTTACTTTAACAGTATCTTAAAATGAAAATTTCCATTATCTGAGCATATATGTTGCTCTACTAATTCTTTAGCCCAACTAAATCTAAAACCCAATTGTTGTACATATCCGGAGGATTTTGGCATACAGCTATACCATCCTCAGTTCACAGTGAACCCATTTTGGTCAAAAAAACATGCCAATATGACAATCAGATGCATGAAATAAGCTTCATTAACAGTGGAAGAAAATGAGGATGCTAGCAGCATACTTAGTTTGGAAGTGAACCCATTTTTTGTTAAAAAATCATGCCAAAGATGGCAATCAGCTTCATTAACAGTATCTGAAAATGAAAATATCCATTATCTGAGCATATATGTTGCTCTACTAATTCTTGAGCCCAACTAAATCTAAAACCCAATTGTTGTATATATCCGGAGGATTTTGGCATACGTACCTATAGCATCCTCAGTTCACAGTGAACCCATTTTGGTCAAAAAAACATGCCAAGATGACAATCAGATGCATGAAATAAGCTTCATTAACAGTAAAAGAAGATGAGGATGCTAGCAGCATACTTAGTTTGGAAGTGAACCCATTTTTTGTTAAAAAATCATGCCAAAGAGGGCAAACAGGTTACTTTAACAGTATCTTAAAATGAAAATTTCCGTTATCTGAGCATATATGTTGCTCTACTAATTCTTTAGCCCAACTAAATCTAAAACCCAATTGTTGTACATATCCGGAGGATTTTGGCATATAGCTATACCATCCTCAGTCCACAGTGAACCCATTTTGGTCAAAAAAACATGCCAAGATGACAATCAGATGCATGAAATAAGCTTCATTAACAGTGAAAGAAGATGGGGATGCTAGCAGCATACTTAGTTTGGAAGTGAACCCATTTTTTGTTTAAAAATCATGCCAAAGAGGGCAAACAGGTTACTTTAACAGTATCTTAAAATGAAAATATCCATTATCTGAGCATATATGTTGCTCTACTAATTCTTGAGCCCAACTAAATCTAAAACCCAATTGTTGTACATATCCGGAGGATTTTGGCATACCTCAGTTCACAGTGAACCCATTTTGGTCAAAAAAACATGCCAAGATGACAATCAGATGCATGAAATCAGCTTCATTAACAGTAAAAGAAGATGGGGATGCTAGCAGCATACTTAGTTTGGAAGTGGACCCATTTTTTGTTAAAAAATCATGCCAAAGAGGGCAAACAGGTTACTTTAACAGTATCTTAAAATGAAAATTTCCGTTATCTGAGCATATATGTTGCTCTACTAATTCTTTAGCCCAACTAAATCTAAAACCCAATTGTTGTACATATCCGGAGGATTTTGGCATACAGCTATACCATCCTCAGTTCACAGTGAACCCATTTTGGTCAAAAAAACATGCCAAGATGACAATCAGATGCATGAAATCAGCTTCATTAACAGTGAAAGAACATGAAAATTTCCAATATCTAAGCATATATTTTTCTATTAATTCTTCATCCCAACTAAACCATTCATGTTAAGGAAATCAAGATGCGTCTATCTGAAAAAACATGCTAAGTTTGAAAAATAAGGGAAATCAAGAGATGATACCGAAGAGAGAGAGAGAGAGAGAGAGAGAGCGGGGCGACGAGCGCGGGGGGGAGGAGATAGATCAAGAGCGGGGTGACACGGTGATTTCCGATCGCCGATTCACCTCCAAATAGAGAGAGGGAGGAGGGAAATCGAAAATGACGAATAGGGCTCATATCAAGTGTAGTTTTAAGGAATTGTCATCGTGGAAGGAAACCAAATATAGAAGCCAGAAAGAGGAATGGTAGAGAATGAGGATACACCAGGCTAACATAGCGGCATTTTCCTCATCTCTCTCTCATCCCTTCTTTCCCTTCAGCACACGAACACATAGAGACATCAGCAACAACAGCAAGATCGACAAGAACAACAATAATAATAAATTATTATGAACAAGATGTCTCTATATGGGTTTCCAGATCTCCACTCCAACTCGTCTCTTTCTAATCACAGCCCAATTAAGAACAATTGTTCACAGTCACTGTTAAAGAAACATATATGCTCAGATAATGGAAATTTTCATTTTAAGATACTGTTAAAGTAACCTGATTGCCATCTTTGGCATGATTGCCATCCTCATCTTCTTTTACTGTTAATGAAGCTTATCTCATGCATCTGATTGTCATCTTGGCATGTTTTTTTAACCAAAATGGGTTCACTGTGAACTGAGGATGCTATAGGTACGTATGCCAAAATCCTCCGGATATGTACAACAATTGGGTTTTCGATTTAGTTGGGCTAAAGAATTAGTAGAGCAACATATATGCTCAGATACTGTTAGAGAACCTGATTGCCATCTTTGGCATGATTTTTTAACAAAAAATGGGTTCACTTCCAAACTAAGTATGCTGCTAGCATACCAAAATCCTCCAAATCAGTACAACAACACGGCTGAACAAACCTTATTTGCAGGTCATACAATGTCATCTAAGCATGTTATGTGCCAAAGTGGGGTTGGTCATACAATGCATGAACGACACGTATTAGTTGTTTGTGAGTATGCAATAGGGTGCAGCTATGAACAGGGCTCATATCAAGTGTAGTATTACGGACTGTCATCGTGGAAGGAAACCAATTTAATATAGAAGCCATATATGGAACCAGAAAGAGGGATGGTAGAGAATGAGGATACACCAGGCTAACATAGCGACATTTTCCTCAACTCTCTCTCATCCCTTCATTCTCTTCAACACACGCACACAAAGAGACATCAGCAACAACAGCAAGAGGGGGTTGGTCCAACAATAAGTATAGATTATAATAAACGAGATGTCTCTATTTGGGTTTTCAGATCTCCACTCCAGCTCTTTCTTTCTAATCACAGCCCACTTAAGAAACATAGACGAAATGCTTATAGACGACAGCCACAATGCAGACTCACAAACACTAGTACGTGTCTTTCATGCATTCAAGACCATAATCTCTCTAAAAATACCAATTTAAAGACTTATCGAGGGTGGGACTTGGGATTGCTGCCCTATTAAATGGGTCATTTGTTCTTGTAGGAGTGCAACTTGTGCCTTTAATGAAGTCATCTCCTCATCCTGATTGGCACTTGAACTAGATTCACTCCGTCCGAATAGCCGCGAGGGGGTTGGTCCTAGCCCCATACCACGGACACGTCCATGCCTCTCCTTTCCCCTAACCTCGGTCAAGGCAACTTTCTGTCGGGTACGCCAATCTGTGGGTGCCGCCGTAGGGTCAGAATCTGAAGCGGAAGAGATTTTATCATACCTTCTCCGAGCGTTAGTCTGTAAAAGGACATAACAATCAGAGTTAAAAGCAGATGAGATTTCGACTACTCATTAGATATTAGTTCACAAATTACCAGAATCCGTGCTGCCTCAGGGCTCGCATACGTCCCATCCTTCGATTTGTGGGTGGCATCGAAAAAGTCAATGTCGCCAAACTCCGTAGGACCCCCCAAATCTTCTTCCTATATATTAGTATGATGAAATGGTTATAAACAAATAACTGTAAGTAAAAAATATTCAATACGATTGCGCCTACCAATTCTTCCCGAACCAGAGCAAAGCTCTGTGTACCAGCGGTGTGCAACACTAGCTACTTTGGCCGACTGGCAACACCCACCTCCGCCCTTTTCTGTACATGCCATAATGAAGTTAGCAGAAAAATTCATTAGAGTAGCCATACAACCACATACTCATTAGATTTTTGTGCCTTTAATGTAAATACCTGACCGATCGCCGAACTCCAGTAATGCACAAGGAATTGCCAATCTGAAGGCTCCACATTTTCTGGCACATCCATTGCATTCTCCGCCTCTGAAAGGTCTTTGTAAAAAAACTTCGCCTTCAAGTCACTCTTGTAGTCCCTCCACTTTTTGGAGAGTGACTTTTCAACCCAAGGCATAAGGGAGTCGGCTAACGAGAAGTATTGCTGCAAATTTTATTACCCATCACTAAAAATATATATTTCAATAATATATTTGCGCCTACCAATTATTTATTTTAGATGGGAAATACCTTGATTGTCGTAATAGTAGTGGCCTTTGTCGTGGTTGGCACCTTCGGCCAACTCTCGTATGACAAAGGAAGTATCCGGGGGTTCCTTGCTATAACCCCAATAAAGGAAGAAAATTTGCTGGCGTTATCGCTAACCGGTTGCCCGACACCGTTTACCTCCACCACGATCCTTTCGTCATTCTGAAGCCTCCAAATATTCGTCATCTTAGTTCGCCCACGATGTTTTTTGACAGTGGGCAGCGTGCTACCCTCACCCTCATCTGTTTGACTGCCACTATTATGTAGTGGCTGCTCATCCCCATGGCTCTCGTTGCCATCATTTATATTTATCCTCTTTCCACGCCTCGGCATGTTGTACCTATCAAGGATTCAATAACTTCCTTAGAGATGCAAATTTAATTAATAACATGTTTATAATAACTATTATAAAATTTGTACTTTAGTAGGATTAACAAACCAACATAATTATAAAAAAATTAAAAAAATGAGATTTGTAGCAAATTAAATTACAATGATAGTTTGGTTCAAATGACACTAAGCATAGTTTAATGTAAATAACACCAAGCAGTAGAAAATAGGAAGATAATTAAACCGGTGTATTAAATTGTTGTACATATCCGGAGGATTTTGGCATACGTACCTATAGCATCCTCAGTTCACAGTGAACCCATTTTGGTCAAAAAACATGCCAAGAAGACAATCAGATGCATAAAATAAGCTTCATTAACAGTAAAAGAAAATGAGGATGCTAGCAGCATACTTAGTTTGGAAGTGAACCCATTTTTTGTTAAAAAATCATGCCAAAGATGGCAAACAGGTTACTTTAACAGTATCTTAAAATGAAAATTTCCATTATCTGAGCTTATATGTTGCTCTACTAATTCTTTAGCCCAACTAAATCTAAAACCCAATTGTTGTGCATATCCGGAGGATTTTGGCATACGTACCTATAGCATCCTCAGTTCACAGTGAACCCATTTTGGTCAAAAAAAACATGCCAATATGACAATCAGGTGCATGAAATAAGCTTCATTAACAGTAAAAGAAGATGAGGATGCTAGCAGCATACTTAGTTTGGAAGTGAACCCATTTTTGGTTAAAAAATCATGCCAAAGATGGCAATCAGGTTACTTTAACAGTATCTTAAAATGAAAATTTCCATTATCTGAGCATATATGTTGCTATACTAATTCTTTAGCCCAACTAAATCTAAAACCCAATTGTTGTACATATCCGGAGGATTTTGGCATACGTACCTATAGCATCCTCAGTTCACAGTGAACCCATTTTGGTCAAAAAAACATGCCAAGATGACAATCAGATGCATGAAATAAGCTTCATTAACAGTAAAAGAATATGAGGATGCTAGCAGCATACTTAGTTTGGAAGTGAACCCATTTTTGGTTAAAAAATCATGCCAAAGATGGCAAACAGATTACTTTAACAGTATCTTAAAATGAAAATTTCCATTATCTGAGCATATATGTTGCTCTACTAATTCTTGAGCCCAACTAAATCTAAAACCCAATTGTTGTACATATCCGGAGGATTTTGGCATACGTACCTATAGCATCCTCAGTTCACAGTGAACCCATTTTGGTCAAAAAAACATGCCAAGATGACAATCAGATGCATGAAATAAGCTTCATTAACAGTAAAAGAAGATGAGGATGCTAGCAGCATACTTAGTTTGGAAGCGAACCCATTTTTGGTTAAAAAATTATGCTAAAGATGGCAAACAGGTTACTTTAACAGTATCTTAAAATGAAAATTTCCATTATCTGAGCATATATGTTGCTCTACTAATTCTTGAGCCCAACTAAATCTAAAATCCAATTGTTGTACATATCCGGAGGATTTTGGCATACAGCTATAGCATCCTCAGTTCACAGTGAACCCATTTTGGTCAAAAAAACATGCCAAGAAGACAATCAGATGCATGAAATAAGCTTCATTAACAGTAAAAGAAAATGAGGATGCTAGCAGCATACTTAGTTTGGAAGTGAACCAATTTTTTGTTAAAAAATCATGCCAAAGATGGCAATCAGCTTCATTAACAGTATCTGAAAATGAAAATTTCCATTATCTGAGCATATATGTTGCTCTACTAATTCTTGAGCCCAACTAAATCTAAAACCCAATTGTTGTACATATCCGGAAGATTTTGGCATACGTACCTATAGCATCCTCAGTTCACAGTGAACCCATTTTGGTCAAAAAAACATGCCAAGATGACAATCAGATGCATGAAATAAGCTTCATTAACAGTAAAAGAAGATGAGGATGCTAGCAGCATACTTAGTTTGGAAGTGAACCCATTTTTTGTTAAAAAATCATACCAAAGAGGGCAAACAGGTTACTTTAACAGTATCTTAAAATGAAAATTTCCGTTATCTGAGCATATATGTTGCTCTACTAATTCTTTAGCCCAACTAAATCTAAAACCCAATTGTTGTACATATCCGGAGGATTTTGGCATACAGCTATAGCATCCTCAGTTCACAGTGAACCCATTTTTGTTAAAAAAACATACCAAGATGACAATCAGATGCATGAAATCAGCTTCTTTAACAGTACAAGAACATGAAAATTTCCAGTACCTAAGCATATATTTTTCTATTAATTCTTCATCCCAACTAAACCATTCATGTTAAGGAAATCAAGATGCATCTATCTGAAAAAACATGCTAAGTTTTAAAAATAAGGGAAATCAAGAGATGATACCGAAGAGAGAGAGAGAGCGGGGCGACGAGCGCGGGGGGGAGGAGATAGAGAGAGAGAGCGGGGCGACACGGTGGTTTCCGATCGCCGATTTACTTCCAAATAGAGAGAGGGAGGAGGGAAATCGAAAATGACGAAGGGAAGAAGGGACGATGACGAAAGGTCGAAGGCTGTCGAAGAGGACGAAGTGGTGGAGGCAAACGCGCGGGAAGTAGAGCGAGGAAGGAGGGAAAACGAAGGCGCCCCCTTTTTTTTGGGTTTGGAAAAATGGCGAGCGAAAGATTAGGGTTCGCGGGATTTATCGCAGCTTATTCACCGGCGTTTCAATTGGACATGCCGGTGAATATATCGGAATATTCACCGGCGTTTATTATTAGAACGCCGGTAAATAATACACTTCACCAGCGTTTTTAAATAAAATGCCGGTGAATACGAGGATTGCCCAGCGGTTTAAAGCGACCGCCGGTGTATAACCATCCCATCTGGCGTCCCATTTCTATTCGCTCCCTACCCCGACGCTACTAGTAAAATGCCGGGTGATATGGCTAAAAATGGGGTTAAATCGGAACCGTCCAGATGAATCACGAATCTTGAAGCACAGGGGTAGAGCGGTAATTTCACCTTCTGACGGGTCTGAAGCGGGTACTGGTTATCTTCCCCGAAAATCCACTTACCCGCGAACGGATCCACCTTAATCGGGTACGGGCTTCAACCCGCAGCAAACCCAGCTCAGAAGGGATAGAATTAGGGTTCCTGATTAATATTAATCAACGGCCCTGATCCGTGTCTATCCTTTCACCGGGATTTGGGATTAAATTCTTTATCTGATTACAGGGAATATACCTTATCAGATTACATTCCTAATCTGTTCACAGGAAGAATATTCCATATCAGATCACAAGGATTACATTCCTAATCCGTTCCCTAAGACGCCTATAAATACCCCCCACCCATCTCCATTAAGAGGTAATCAATCTTGCACCAGTTTTTACGCTCTTTCATAGTCTGCCGGATTACTGACTTGAGCGTCGGAGGGTGCGTCGCCGGGAACAACCCCGGTGTTTCGCACTTTTTGCAGGTGCACGGCGGGAACGACGATCGAGGCTCGACGAACAGGTACACAGGTCTTTCTATTCAGTTTCCCAAAGAATCCACAAGTTCTATCTGTGTGCCCCTACACCAAATTTAGCGGCAACAGATTGGCGCCGTCTATGGGAAACTAACGAATAGGGACCTTTCCTCCTTCAGGTGAACAGGTTTTCTCCTGCCATGCCGCCTCGCAAAGTTAGATCTAGGGGCTCCAACCGAGCGCCCAACCCTGACCAGCAAGAAGTCCTTCCAGATCCCGCTCAGCAACAAGGGCAACTCCCTCCTACCATGGAAGAGCCTCTCCAACGGAACCCTCCACATCCTGATCCAAAGGGGCCTAACCCCCAGAAACAGCCTCTTCACCAAGAGAACATCTCCATCCACAACGCCTCCAGTGCCTCCATGGCCTCCCATCATCCCCGAGCCTCTGGTCGCCACAATGCACCTCCCAAACGCCCGGAAGATGATGACCTTCGTCGCCATCTGGATGAAAAGCGGGCTCGGGGGGAAGCCTCCCGCCAGCAAGAGCGATCCCCCCGACACCGAGAGCACAGGAGGTCCCCCGTCCGAAGAGGGAGGAAGGACTCCCCTGACCACTACCGAAGGAGGCACTCTCCAGCAGGCCGGCAGCAGGCTCGGAACAATGAGGCGCCCATCACCCGTGCCGAGTTCCAGCAATTCCAAGCAATGGTACAACAGGCCCTCAACCTCCGTCAGAACCCCAATGAGCCGAGGGCCCCATCCCCTCCTCCGGTCCGGAGCCCTCGCCAACGGTCTCCTTCTCCTCGACCCGCTCCTACCAATTCCAGACGCACCCCAAGTCCTCGCCGTTCTCGAAGTTACTATCGCCGCAGCCCTCGCTCCCCTTCATACGAAGACGAGTCCCATGGCCCGGCAGATCACTGCCGAAGAGATGACACCATGAACCGCCGTCTATACGAGGTGGAAAAACTCTTGGGACAGATAAACCGAGAAGAGGAGCTTAGGGGGAGGACCCTACGTCCTAGCCGACCCCCGTTCTCCCGGACCATAGTAGAGGCTCCTGTTCCGTTCGGTTTCAAACCTCCCCAGTTCGAGAACTACACTGGGGAGACCGATCCAGTTGACCACATCGAAAGCTTTAAGACTTTGATGCTCCTCCATCAAGCTTCCGATGCCCTCCTCTGCAAAACATTCCCTGCAACTCTCAAAGGCCCAGTTCGAGAATGGTACTCTCGCCTTGCCCCGGCGTCAATATTTTCCTTCGAACAGTTCGAAACCCTGTTCATCACCCATTTCGTCAGCAGCCGAAGGGCCGAGAAGACCAGCATCTCCCTATTGCACCTCCGTCAGCAAAAGGGGGAGAAATTGAGGGACTACGTGAAGAGGTTCACAGCTGAGGCCAGAACCATCGCATCCCTCGATCAATCTGTCGCTACCGCAGCATTCCAATCCAATATCCTCAATTCCAACCTCCGCTCCTCCCTTGCCAAGAAACCGCCGCACGACTTTTCTGACCTCCTCCTCCGCACTGAAAAATACATCCGAGCTGAGGAGGCCGAGGAACAGCCCAACTGGGAAGGAACCGCCTCCGGGTCCAAGAGGAAGGGAAGGGAAGAAGAGGGACCAAAAAAGTTTCAGAAGGATAATGCTGGCCAGCGCCGACCTCCCCCTAGATTTGAAAAATTTACTCCTCTCACCACAAACATCTCCGCCATTTTTATGGAAGTCGAAAAAGAAGGGGTCTTACCTCCAGCTCCAAAGATGAACACCCCTGCCAAAAGAAGGGATAGAGAGAAATGGTGCCGCTATCACCGGGACCATGGGCACGACACTAACGATTGCCGAGCGCTAAGAAACGAGATAGAGGCCCTTATCCAGAGGGGGCAGTTGGCAAAATTCGTGAGAAAGGACCAAGCCGAGCTTCCTCCCCAGCCTAGGGGGGCTAACAAACGTCCAGAGCGAGAAGAGACGCCAGAGTTTGAGGAAGAACGAGTCCTCCACCTCATCCACGGGGGTCCAATGGGGGGCTCCTCGAACTCTTCTCGGAAAGCTTTTATTAGAGAAGTGAACTCTGTCCGAGCCACCCCTCCTCCCAAAGGCCTCGGAGTGCCCGTCACCTTTTCTGACGAAGATCTCGAGGGAGTCCGCACCCCTCATTGTGACGCACTTGTCATCAGCCTTCACATGGCCAATTTCAAAGTCGAAAGGATCTTAGTAGATAACGGTTCCTCCGTAAACATCATATTCCTTGATGCTTTTAAGGGGCTGAAACTCTCCCGAGACAGACTCAAGCCCGCCGGGTATACGCTTCATGGGTTCACGGGAGTGCCGGTGACGATCGAAGGGGTGATTACCCTCGATGTCACAGCAGGCAAAACTCCTACTACCCGGACGGAGTCGATGGATTTCATGGTCGTAGATGTCCCAGCGGCCTACAACGTCATTTTGGGTCGGCCCGGCCTAGCCGCCCTTGAAGCCGTCCCTTCTGCCTACCATCTCAAAATGAAATTCCCCACTCGGGCTGGGGTGGGAGAGGTAAGGGGCAATCAGGAGCAGGCCCGCAAGTGTTATATGACTTCCACCCTCGGACCCGTCCTCTCCTTAGAAACACTCGAGATCCCCCAAGATGCTGCTCGGCCAACTTCCGAGCCGGTAGACGAGTTGGAAGAGGTACTCTTCTCGGAGCAGGAGCCGACCCGCAGGTTCTTTGTCAGCAAGACCCTCCCATCCGCACTATACGCGGATATTGTAGAATGCATCCGAGCCAACCAAGACCTCTTCGCATGGACAACTGCAGACATGCCCGGTATCTCCGAAGAACTCTTGGTCCACCGCCTCAGTGTTGATCCGGGGTCCAAACCGGTCCAGCAGAAGAGGCGCAAGTTCGCCCCCGAGCGTCAGCTCGCTATCAAAGAAGAGGTGGACAAATTGTTGAAGGCCCGATTCATACAGGAAGTAAATTATCCTGAGTGGTTGTCAAACGTAGTGATGGTGAAAAAGTCCAACGGAACATGGAGAATCTGTATTGATTTCACTGACCTCAACAAGGCCTGCCCTAAGGACCCCTTCCCTCTGCCGAGCATCGACACTCTGATTGATGCAACCTCGGGGCATGAACTCCTCAGCTTCATGGACGCTTTCTCGGGTTACAATCAGATAAGGATGTTCCCCCCGGATATTCCGAAGACATCTTTTGTGACCGACCAAGGGCTCTACTGCTACAGAGTCATGCCTTTCGGCCTAAAAAATGCCGGGGCAACATACCAGCGCCTTGTTAACAAGGTATTCCAGGCGCAGATTGGTCGAAACATGGAAGTGTACGTGGACGACATGCTTGTGAAAAGCATCCGAGGCGCTGATCATGTGGCTGACCTTCAAGAAGCGTTTGATGTTTTAAGAAAGCACAATATGAGACTCAACCCGAACAAGTGTGCGTTCGGCGTCTCATCAGGGAAGTTCCTCGGCTTCATGGTTAGCCAACGAGGAATAGAGGCAAATCCAGAGAAGATCAAGGCCATACTGGACATGGCCCCACCTAGAAACGTCAAAGAAGTTCAGAGATTGACTGGTCGATTAGCCGCCATTGGGCGCTTTCTGTCGAAGTCTGGGGAGAAGTGCCTCCCGTTCTTCAAAGCCCTCAGGGGAGCCAAGGGATTCGAGTGGGGGCAGCAACAACAGGACTCCTTCGACCAGCTTAAGGCTTACCTCGTCAATCCACCTCTTCTCAGCAAACCCATACCAGGCGAACCACTCTACCTCTACTTGGCAGCCTCCGAACAGACACTTAGTGCGGTCCTGGTCAGAGAAGAAGAAAGAACTCAGAAGCCCATTTACTACGTCAGCAAAGTGCTCCGGGACGCCGAACTCCGGTACCCGAAAATCGAGAAAATAGCCTACGCCCTAATAATGGCTGCGAGAAAGCTTCGGCCATATTTCCAGTCTCATTCGATGGTCGTTCTTACCGACCAGCCGCTGAAACAGATCCTTCACAAGCCAGAGACTTCCGGCCGCCTCATGAAATGGTCGATCGAGCTGAGCCAACATGATATTACTTATCAGCCTCGGACCGCAATCAAGGCACAGGCGCTTGCCGAATTCATAGTTGAAACAACTATCCCCGACTCCGAACCAACAATGAAGGGACCGCCTGTCTGGTCGGTATATGTCGATGGGTCCTCTTGCAACGAGGGGAGCGGGGCAGGAGTCATCCTCGCGGGCCCAGACAACTTTGTCCTCCAATACTCCCTCCGGATAAACTTCAAAGCCTCGAATAATGAAGCCGAATACGAGGCACTCATAGCCGGCCTTGGGATGGCCCGAAACGCAGGGGCGCGACGCCTGCAGATCTTCAGCGACTCTCAGTTGGTCGTCAACCAGGTCCTCGGCGAATATGAAGCCCGCGATGACAGGATGGTAAAGTACTTGGCTAAAGTGAAGAGCCTCATGGCGCTTTTCGAGGAGGCCCTCATCCGAAGAATTCCGAGAGAAGAAAATGCCCAAGCCGACGCCCTATCCAAATTAGCTTCCTCATCCCTGCAAGGCCACGAACAAACTGTTCTGATAGAAGTCCTCCTCAAGCCAAGCATAGAGGACGAGGCTTTCAACTCCGTCGAAACACTGCCGCCCCCCCTCGAAGACAATTGGATGAAGCCCCTCGTCGAGTTTTTAAGAGACGGACTCCTCCCAAGGGATCCGAAGGAAGCTCGAAAGATAAGGACCCGAGCCGAGCGTTACATACTGGTCGAAGGCATTCTGTATAAGCGCTCCTTCACCCAAGTGGATGGTCGACCCTACCTAAGATGCCTCTCCCCCGGACAAGCCGACTACGCCCTGCAGGAGCTCCATGAGGGCATCGGCGAAGCCCACTCCGGCTCCAGAGCCTTGGCGCGCAAAGTGTTAAACTACGGGTATTACTGGCCCACTCTCCTACGGACGCCGAACAACACGTTCGGCAATGCGCCTCGTGCCAGAAGTATTCCGACATCCGACGCCTTCCACAAGCACCACTCTCCTCCCTATCAAGTCCGATCCCCTTTGCAATGTGGGGGATGGATTTACTGGGGCCATTTCCACCAGCCCCCGGACAATTGAAGTTCCTAGTCGTGGCGGTCGACTATTTCTCGAAATGGATAGAGGCCGAGCCCCTGGCCACAATTACCGAACATAGAGTCGTTCAATTCTTCTGGAAAAATGTAATCTGCCGATTCGGTGTTCCTCGGGTCGTAGTTACAGATAACGGTACGCAGTTCGCTGGAGCTGCCTTCCGAGCCTTATGTGAAGACCTAGCCATACAGCACCGCTTCTCCTCCGTCTCTCATCCCCAGTCAAATGGCCAAGCCGAGAATGCCAACCGACAGATCCTCTTCGGCATCAAGAAGAGACTCGACAAGTGCTCCAAGGGATTGTGGGTCGATCAGCTGCCCAATGTGCTGTGGAATTACCGAACCACGAAGCGGACCCCGACAGGCGAGAGTCCGTTCAATCTCACCTATGGGTCCGAGGCCCTCATCCCACTAGAAGTTAGGATACCCTCTCCTCGTTTGATAGCTTTTGAAGAAGAACAGAATGCCAGGGAGCTCAGAACGAGCCTGGACTTGATAGACGAAATTCGGGAAAGAGCAGCCATACGGCAACAAGGTTACCGGAGAAGAATCGAACTCGCCTACAACAAACGGGTCCGCCCAACCGACCTGAAAGAAGGGGATCTGGTCCTCCGAAAATTGGCCATCTCGTTCCCCGGACAGAAAAACAAACTGGCCCCAAATTGGGAGGGACCATACAAAGTCTCCAAAGTGATCCGCCCCGGCGCATACAAGCTAGAAGATCTTGAGGGCAGAGAAATCCCCAGGACTTGGAACGCCGACCATCTTTTGAAATACCAAGAGAAGGCGGCCACGCGCATCTAAGTAACTAGAGATGTCGGACCACTCCTCTCCTGCTGCTAGTAATTTTTCCTTTGTTCTTTTTTCATTGTAATAACGCTTGCAACTTTAGAAGCAGCCGACCATTAGATATTAATAAATAAAGTTTTTTATATTTTTGATACTATCGCATACCACAGCCTTAAATTTTCTAACCACACGATGGTTCGGAGTCCAGCACTCGGCTCGACTCTTCCTCCCCGGCACGTCTATAGACGAGCCGGGGGTAGATCGCCGTTCGAAATTGCTCCTGCAACCGTTGAATGGATCGGAGTCCAACACTTGGCTCGACTTTGCTTCGCAAGTCCGCTCCTAAGCGGACTAGAAGCAGCTCGCCATTCGAAACTGCTCCTGCATCTTTTAAATTACCCACACGATGGTTCGGAGTCCAGCACTCGGCTCGACTCTTCCTCCTCGGCACGTCAAAAGACGAGCCGGGGGTAGATCGCCGTTCGAAATTGCTCCTACAGCCGTTGAATGGATCGGAGTCCAACACTTGGCTCGACTTTGCTTCGCAAGTCCGCTCCTAAGCGGACTAGAAGCAGCTCGCCATTCGAAACTGCTCCTGCATCTCTTAAATTACCCACACGATGGTTCGGAGTCCAGCACTCGGCTCGACTCTTCCTCCTCGACACGTCTATAGACGAACCGAGGGTAGATCGCCATTCGAAATTGCTCCTGCAGCCGTTGAATGGATCGGAGTCCAACACTTGGCTCGACTTTGCATCGCAAGTTCGCTCCTAAGCGGACTAGAAGCAGCTCGCCATTCGAAACTGCTCCCGCATCCCCCAAACTAAACTAATCTAACGATCGGATCTCTCCGACGACGTGACCCTACCTTTCCGACTCGCCCTCGGTCGGACCAGGATCAGGAACAAAACGCAGCCCTCGCGCGCCGAGCCGAGGTACCGGGTTACCGACCCTCGTATATGGCAAAATATCACCCCGAGGCGAAGCCACCGTCAGATCACCTCAGAAAGTGCGCTAGGGCATGATGAGCGGATCTCATTCAGCCACGTGTCCGCAAAACGACAAGATAGTGTTTTCTTGGAAAGTGGACCCGCCTCAAGATCCGTGCAAACATCAGACGCTCCTGATCGAGCCACGTGGGCGCAGTCAAGAAGCAACTACGCCTCAACAGCCACACCGAGCCTATGGCCCATAAACGCAGCGAAAAAGGAAAATTCGAAGATAAGGAGTTCGGCGAAGCGAACACCAGCCTCGTGGTTCGTCCTAAGCCTACTGACAACCATAACGCAGATAAGAAGACAGCCAAGGACAATTCGGATAAAACAACTCCAATTCCATTAATAAGTTGGATAAAAGTTACAAAGCGGATTACAACAAGCAAAAACTTGCAAGTAGGGTTACAACACAGGGACACGACCAGCCCGTTACTTCCGAGGAAGGGGAATACTCCGTTTTAGAGACACTATGGGTCGACGCTTCTTGACCTCCGAGCTCGAATCCAGGCCGACGAATCGGGACGCCTCCTCACCACTAGCCCTGACGGTCGCCCCTACCGAAGCACCGCTTGAAGACACCGCCACACTGCTTTGGGCATCGGCGGCTGACCTGCCTACGAGGGGAGTCCGGCTCGCCGCTTGATAGAACGTGATTCCTCGCTCGATTTCCTCGCGGGTGCACGAGGTGCTCCGGACGTTGGCCCTCACCGGCTGAGGCTTGAGCCGAGCGACTTCTTCCTCCAGCTCGACGATGCGATCTTTCAAAGTGTCATCCTTTACTATCACCTTAAACCGAGGGAGTTTCGCCGAGCCGGGGTATTCGGCGCTGTCAGAGATAACGCGGCGCAGTGGGTCACTTCGATGCTCTTGTCGACAGTCACCCTCTGCAACTCTTCCACCTTCTTCGCCAAGCCGTCCCGTTCGGCTGAAATCCGAGCCAGTTCCTCTTCTCTAGTGGATAGCTCGGCCTCGACTATTCGCAGGTGGTATAGTTCAGCTAAAGCATCGCTATGCCTCATCTCCAAGTTATGAAGTATTTTCCTCGTCAAGTGAACCTCACCCTCGAGACGATCCTCCCGAGATCGTTTAAACAGCTCGGCTCGGCGCTGTTCGGCCGAAGTATTACAAGCCGGCTCGGCAATCTGAAATAAAAAAGAGGGCATTGGATACTTTTCATTCATTACCAAGCCAAACACTTAGACAAATTCCGGAGTCAAAATACTTTTCATTCAAAGGCGGTGGCCAGTCCGCAAAAGGCATTACAACGATAAAAAAAAAAAAACTACAATGACTGAGGGGATCAAGGGTCCACCTTCGTCGCCACGTCTTCCACAGATGCCTCGACGGAGGGTCCGTTGACCTGGCCATCTCCCACAGTCTCTCCGTCCCGTCCTTCCTCGCCTTCGTCTTCGGCCTCGTCCTCTTCGCCTTCCTCCCCTTCGTCGTCCGAGGTCGGCGTTGGAAACAATTGATAGCCGACCCGCTCGAAGCCGGGGACGCGCTCCTGAACGTGGTTGAGGGCCAATTGGTAGGACTTCTCCATATTTTCCGCCATGTGCTTCTTCGCCTCTTCCTCGACCTCCTTCTCCACCTCGGCTCGGATCTTCGTCGCCAGAGCCTCTTTCTCCGCCCTCTCCTCGGCCAAAGACTTCAGCGCCGCAGCTAAGTCCTCGGCAGCCTTGGCGGCCTTGGCAGACTCCGCATCGAGCCGCTCCTTGGCCTTCTCCAAATCCGACCCGAGATCCGCGACCCGGACTTCCAAGGCCTCAGCCCTCCTCTGCTCGGCCTCAAGCTCTTTGACCGCCCTGACCTTCGCCAGCCTGTCCTTGTTGCTGGCGGACTTCAGCTCCTTCTCCTGCGCGGCAAACGTCTCGAGGAGGTGGCCGAAGTGGCAAGTGGCCTACAGAGATAACAATCAGCAAAACACATGCCGAGTTGCAGACTTAGAGAAATTGGCGATACACTTACCGAAACGAGTGACCGGGCGATTTCGAAGGTGTCGTCACCGACCGTCCCCGCCTTCAGCGTCGCGACATCCTTCGGGGTCGCCAAGTGTTTGACGACCTGCATTGACATCTGCGAATTGCCGAGGAACCCATCATGGTTCTTCACTCGCCAATTCGGCACGAACAGCTGCTTGTGCTGCTCTGTCAGAATCTCTTCGGCGGCCTGGGTTAGGGGCGGTGCCTTGATCGACAACGCCGCGTTCACATCAAAGACTCCCTCGATCACGCCAGGGACCGAAGAAGACGGGGGCTCCTCGGCGACGACCACCTCCGAGGGCGCCCCCACGGTCGGAGGAGGCGGAGGGATGCTCGAGACAACGGTGGGTGCCGGGGTCGACGAAACAGTCGCAGCCGCCCTCTTCCTCTTCTTCCCCCCGGCCAGCTTAGACCTGTCCGCCATCATGGAGTTGAAGTCGATCTTCATTCCTTCTGCAACGAGTCAAAAAAAAAAAGAGAGGGGGGGGAACAAGTTAGCAGGCCGAACCAAAAACTTAGAAGAAAAATAATCAAAAGCGAGATGTCAGGAGCATACTCGGGTTGATGGGGCTTAGGCCGCACCCGAACAACACCTCCTCCGTCAAATCCCTCCAACTCAGTATCGGAAGGGCCATTATCCTCCTCGCCACCTCTTCCTCGGCATCAGACAAAACAGGGTCGGCGCGTGCAAAATTCGGCACCTCCACCTTCCAACGGGTCGGGATGGGCCGGATCGCCTCACCCCTCACTATAAAAAACTTTTCCTTCCAACCCTTAATCGAGTCGGGGTTTTCTACAATCTTGACTCCCTTCCTCGGCCCCAAGTAGTATCGGTACTCCGTCTTGTGCTGACGGTTCACTCGATACATCCCTCGGAAGACCGTGAGATCCGGCTGCACCTCGGCACGGTAGCACTGAAGCATAAAGGCGTTCACGTGGCGCCAGGTGTTCGGCATGAACTGGGTTGGCGCGAGGCAATACCAGCCGAGGATCTCGAGGATGAACGGGTGCAGAGGGAAACGCAACCCGGCATGAAAGGAGTCGACGTCGAACATGCACATGTCCGAAGAAGGCAACTTAGAATTCGCTCGTATCCCAGGACCTGGAAGAATTAGTTTGTACTCCGGAGGGATAGCGAAGGCCCTTCTAACCCGGAGCAGGTCCTCCTCAGATACCAAAGTGATGAGCTCATCCGCCTCGGTGGCAATTTCCGGGTTGGGCTCTTCGACGATCTTAGACTTCCCATAGATCGCCTTCTCTAGCAAGTCCCCCTGGTACTGCCTGACCCCCGAATGACCGGACAGGACGGAAGGATACCGTCCTATCTCGCCTGCCTGCTTCGGATTCTCCACAATCACCTCCACAATGGGGGATTGGGTCTCTACCCTCCTCTTCTTCTTCCCCTTCCTCGTCTCGACTACAGAGGGTTCAGCGACTTGCTTACCCTTCCTCCTAATCTCCGACCTCCTCCTCTCCTCGGCACTCTCGTCGCCCGAAGACGAAGCCCCACTCCCCGAATCTACTCGAGACATCTCTAGGAAAAGTATTCAGACTAAGTAAACTGACCTTTTGAAGTGACGTCTACGGTCGGAATAACCTGCCGGAAATCGCCTGGCCCACGCGACAGCTAACGGAAACGCCTTGGGGAGGAAATCGCCGCTAGCAGAGCTCTTAGAGAACGAAAGTAAAAAACTTGAGTTAAAAGTGAGAAGTGAGCTTTGAGAGTAAGAGTGAGCGCTTTTAACCCCTCCAAGTTGGGCCTCCTTGGGAAACGCAAAAAGCCCAACAGGGAGCCAAAGCGACAGACGGAAGCGGAAAAAATACAGAGCCTACTCAGAGCAAGAGACCCTTAAAAATGCCAAGGCAACGTCTCGGCCAAGCACTAGAAACCCACCGGACGCCCCAGCTACATAATTGTGTGCCTCGGCCAGTCAACCTGTAGCGCCCCGAATTTCTAATACGAAACTTAGAAAATTACGTGGCACTTTCCCAGCGATCCACTTCAATGTAACAACATACATAGCCAAAAACTCAAATCGTTTATTCCAAATCTTTATTACAATAATCTTTTCAAATTTGCAGCGGAAAAACAAACACTTATTTACAACAATCCCTTTTTCAATACTCTTCTTTACAACAATTTACACATGGCTCTATTATAACACTCTTAACCTCTACAGCTAACCCAAGCATCCAAGCCTCCAATTCTAAGCAACCTGCAACATGAGGCTAGAGTTGAACCCTAACCCCCAAAACTACTGGGTCAGCCATAACTGGTGTGAGTGATATAAACAACAAACATAAACAAACAAATAAACATAAGCAACATGTACTGAACAAAATACATAAACTGAACATGTAATCTGAAACAAGAACGATAGGCCAGTACGAGCGTGAAGTCAAGTCGAGAAACAATAACATCGATCAAATATCCATCAATCAATCTCTCTCAAAATATGTACAACTCAACTGTACAGAACAGTCGACTGTTCAAAGGACCAGTCGACTGATCAGAACAACAATAATCCTCACCTCTCTGAATATGCCCATCTCTCAATAAGTCTCAATACCATGATGTGTGTCCAACAATCGATCACCAATAATGCCATAGATCGGATACCCATATATCCATCTACAAAACTAAAGAGGGTATAGATCGAATACATACCCGGCATGCATCACCAATAGTGACTATTACACCGACGAACATATTCATCTACAAATAAACTAAGAAGGTATAGATCGAATACATACCCGGCATGCATCACCAATAGTGACTATTACACCGACGAACATATTCATCTACAAATAAACTAAGAAGGTATAGATCGAATACATACCCGGCATGCATCACCAATAGTGACTATTACACCGACGAATATATTCATCTACAAACAAACTAAGAAGGTATAGATCGAATACATACCCGGCATGCATCACCAATAGTGACTATTACACCGACGAACATATTCATCTACAAATAAACTAACGGTAACAAGAACCCTCAAGATCGTGAAAACTCATCAGAACCAGTCGACTTATTCTGTAATAAGTCGACTGCCTCGAGAACCAATATCCAAGATTATAACAAGTGCAGTAAGTCGACTTAATCAACCATCAGTCGACTCACCCGAAGCAATTACCAATAATTTCTCAAGAACAATCCAAGTGCTAACAGTATAAGATGACTTATAAAAATCATAAGTAGACTTATCAATAATATAAGATGACTTATAAAAATCATAAGTAGACTTATCAAAAGTATAAGATGACTTATAAAAATCATAAGTAGACTTATCAATAATATAAGATGACTTATAAAAATCATAAGTAGACTTATCAAAAGTATAAGATGACTTATAAAAATCATAAGTAGACTTATCAAAAGTATAAGATGACTTATCAAAACATAAGTCGACTTAAAAGGAGACATAAGTCGACTTATAAGAACATAAGTCGACTTATAAAAACATAAGTCGACTTACCCGAGAGAAATTCTATAATAACTTTGAAAAATAAATTCTAAGTGTACCAGTCGACTGAGAAGGGTCTAAGTCGACTGTCCAGAACGGATTATCGAGAAAAACTAAAGATACAATAGCTGGGTCGTACCAGTCGACTGATACATAGACCCAGTCGACTGTCGGCCTACAGATCTCACAAATTAGGTCTGTAATCAATAAACAATACTGGAGTCTATCTCAATACCAATTTTCTTCCTCAACTCACATCTAATCCAATTCGTAATCACAAGGCCCAGAGATTCATCCATCCAATTTCTTATTTTATAGTCATAATCAAATCTTAACATATTTCAAACAATCAAGAATTGTCAATCGAGATCTACTAATCTATCTTAGATTTCATATGAATAAAATAATAACAACCAGTGCATCGACCATATGCAAGATACAAATTATCAAAACAAACAACATATAAGCATACTCATAAACAAAGCAAATTCATATCACTCACCTTTTAGAATCAAGAAGAATCCACAAGCCTTCCTCTTGCTAGATCCAAGAACTCCTTCTTCAATCACCAAGAGAATAGAAATATAATAAGATCTGAGTTGTGCAGCGAATGACGGCTGCAAACTCTCTTATATAGGCCGGGATCAAGTATTAGGGTTTAGGAATTACATTTGCAAAACAATCCATCCAAATACAATTATATATATATATATCTTCTTTTGGAAATTCATCTCATAATTCATTAAAATTAGGATTTATATGAAAATATACTTCTATACCTTAACAAATACTGATCGGAAAGTCCAGTAAATACATTTTGCACTTCAACCCTTAAAATTGTCAATTTTGCAAATAAGCCCTTCTTGTATTAAAATTTGCAAATAGTACTAATTAAATTCAGAAAAATCCGGAAAAATACTACATAATTCCAAAATAATAAATAATGATTTTTCATAAAGAATTCTTAATTTTTCAAGCATCTCAAAACTCATTTGCACGTGTTTTGCACGTGTACAAAAGATAGATCAATTAAATCCTCAGAAATTCATTTAAATTCATTTTCAAATAATAAAATAATATTTGAAAATACGGGGTTCTACATTACTCCCTCCTTAGAAGAGTTCTGTCCTCAGAACTACGGCTAATGAGGTCCGAACAACCCACTAATAACGATTGAAAACTCATAGATAGAAATATAACTTTAGGAAATACAATCACGTAAAAGAATGCATTCCAACAAAACAAACACATCATACATAAGAAACAACTTCATGCAAGATTTCAGAAAAGACAATCTTCCGCTGCGCGACTCTGATAACTTGCCATCGGAAGCCACGCTGCAACAACTACTGAACTCCTGCATCCAACTCTGACCTTCCACAACTGCTTCGTCCTTCCAAGAATCAGTGGCCACTCCCTCCTTAAAAAAGACACGACTAAGGATAGCCACCTCAAGACCTTGCTTGGGAACACCTCAAGATCCACACTAAGACTAGCAATAAATGGGCGATACAATCGTATGCAAGAAAATAGTATTAAATAAAACTCTGTCTTTATTCCGTTAATCCAAATAAATTGTTACATGAAGAAAATACTCAATCTTCAATTATTCCAAAATAAAGTTTTACTTAATACAAAAGAATAAATTCCTGCACACACAGATCATATTTCTGGATTGCCCGCATCCTCTTCAGTCAACGCGAACACTCGTCCCTGCTTCGGATCCTTGTCTTTCTCTGCATTCTCTTTCTACAGCTGTGGACATTGTTGTCGAATGTGCCCTACTTGACCACATTGAAAACAAGTCTGCTTTGCCAACTTCGGACATTCTGACCTGAAATGTCCTGTCTGCCTACAGAAATAACAAGTCACCTCCCGAGTTGCCGGTGCCTTCTGCACTGGATCACTGGGCTTGCTCTGCTTCACTGGGAACTCCTTCCCTTCCTGATATTCTGCTGGCCTCTTCTTCTTGTTCCAAGTCTCTTGCTTAGCCCGGGACTGATCCATATCTTCCTCGGTCATAGCTGCTCTCCTGACAAGCTTGTCGAACCTTCTGATGCCCAACGGAACCATCCTTGACCTCAAGTTTGGCCTCAAGCCCTGCTCAAACTTTTTGGCCTTCTTTGCTTCGTCCACTACCAATTCTGGCGCATACCTTGAAAGTTGAGCGAACTTCGTCTCATACTCCCGAACAGTCATACTCCCCTGCTGAAGGTTCAAGAACTCAGTCGCCTTCTTCTCCTGAACATCAAGAGGAAAGAAGCGATCTCTGAACTCCTCCAGAAAAGCTTCCCATGTCAGCTGCTGATCTCCCAAATTTCTCTTCAGCGACTCCCACCAGATACCTGCATCTTTCTCCAACTGCATCGAAGCTAACTTCACCTTGCTAGCTTCAGGAGTCTCCGACACTTCGAAGATCGTCTGCATCTTCCTAATCCAGTCATCTGCCGCTGTTGGATCAGCTTGCCCCTCAAAGACTGGCGGCCTCATCCTCTTAAAGGATTCGATCTGCTTTATGGGGTCGGCATTCACCAATCCATGACCAGCTCCATGATTTGGCGGCGGATTCTGCTGCTGCGCTTGCTGCTGCGCCACATTGAGTGCCATCAGCGTATTCAACGTCTGATATACTTTGGCAAACTCAGCTTCAAGGTCGATCCCATTTCCTTGGGAACTACCAGACCCATCCTCATTGTTGCCTCCATTCCTGCCCCTGGGTGCAACCATTTCGAATACTGCAAAACGAGGGTAAAGTTAGAGCATCACACACACAACTCAAACTCACATCAATATCCTATGGCAAAACCATAACAATACCACAAACCAAGACATCATGTTTAACTCTATGTGATACTCACACTTCTAATGTCCACACCTAGGTACTCACTCTCTAGTGTCCACACCTAGGTTGGTTTTCATACTATGTCTATTATTACTATTGAAGCACGCTCTGATACCAAACTGTAGCGCCCCGAATTTCTAATACGAAACTTAGAAAATTACGTGGCACTTTCCCAGCGATCCACTTCAATGTAACAACATACATAGCCAAAAACTCAAATCGTTTATTCCAAATCTTTATTACAATAATCTTTTCAAATTTGCAGCGGAAAAACAAACACTTATTTACAACAATCCCTTTTTCAATACTCTTCTTTACAACAATTTACACATGGCTCTATTATAACACTCTTAACCTCTACAGCTAACCCAAGCATCCAAGCCTCCAATTCTAAGCAACCTGCAACATGAGGCTAGAGTTGAACCCTAACCCCCAAAACTACGGGGTCAGCCATAACTGGTGTGAGTGATATAAACAACAAACATAAACAAACAAATAAACATAAGCAACATGTACTGAACAAAATACATAAACTGAACATGTATTCTGAAACAAGAACGATAGGCCAGTACGAGCGTGAAGTCAAGTCGAGAAACAATAACATCGATCAAATATCCATCAATCAATCTCTCTCAAAATATGTACAACTCAACTGTACAGAACAGTCGACTGTTCAAAGGACCAGTCGACTGATCAGAACAACAATAATCCTCACCTCTCTGAATATGCCCATCTCTCAATAAGTCTCAATACCATGATGTGTGTCCAACAATCGATCACCAATAATGCCATAGATCGGATACCCATATATCCATCTACAAAACTAAAGAGGGTATAGATCGAATACATACCCGGCATGCATCACCAATAGTGACTATTACACCGACGAACATATTCATCTACAAATAAACTAAGAAGGTATAGATCGAATACATACCCGGCATGCATCACCAATAGTGACTATTACACCGACGAACATATTCATCTACAAATAAACTAAGAAGGTATAGATCGAATACATACCCGGTATGCATCACCAATAGTGACTATTACACCGACGAATATATTCATCTACAAACAAACTAAGAAGGTATAGATCGAATACATACCCGGCATGCATCACCAATAGTGACTATTACACCGACGAACATATTCATCTACAAATAAACTAACGGTAACAAGAACCCTCAAGATCGTGAAAACTCATCAGAACCAGTCGACTTATTCTGTAATAAGTCGACTGCCTCGAGAACCAATATCCAAGATTATAACAAGTGCAGTAAGTCGACTTAATCAACCATCAGTCGACTCACCCGAAGCAATTACCAATAATTTCTCAAGAACAATCCAAGTGCTAACAGTATAAGATGACTTATAAAAATCATAAGTAGACTTATCAATAATATAAGATGACTTATAAAAATCATAAGTAGACTTATCAAAAGTATAAGATGACTTATAAAAATCATAAGTAGACTTATCAATAATATAAGATGACTTATAAAAATCATAAGTAGACTTATCAAAAGTATAAGATGACTTATAAAAATCATAAGTAGACTTATCAAAAGTATAAGATGACTTATCAAAACATAAGTCGACTTAAAAGGAGACATAAGTCGACTTATAAGAACATAAGTCGACTTATAAAAACATAAGTCGACTTACCCGAGAGAAATTCTATAATAACTTTGAAAAATAAATTCTAAGTGTACCAGTCGACTGAGAAGGGTCTAAGTCGATTGTCCAGAACGGATTATCGAGAAAAACTAAAGATACAATAGCTGGGTCGTACCAGTCGACTGATACATAGACCCAGTCGACTGTCGGCCTACAGATCTCACAAATTAGGTCTGTAATCAATAAACAATACTGGAGTCTATCTCAATACCAATTTTCTTCCTCAACTCACATCTAATCCAATTCGTAATCACAAGGCCCAGAGATTCATCCATCCAATTTCTTATTTTATAGTCATAATCAAATCTTAACATATTTCAAACAATCAAGAATTGTCAATCGAGATCTACTAATCTATCTTAGATTTCATATGAATAAAATAATAACAACCAGTGCATCGACCATATGCAAGATACAAATTATCAAAACAAACAACATATAAGCATACTCATAAACAAAGCAAATTCATATCACTCACCTTTTAGAATCAAGAAGAATCCACAAGCCTTCCTCTTGCTAGATCCAAGAACTCCTTCTTCAATCACCAAGAGAATAGAAATATAATAAGATCTGAGTTGTGCAGCGAATGACGGCTGCAAACTCTCTTATATAGGCCGGGATCAAGTATTAGGGTTTAGGAATTACATTTGCAAAACAATCCATCCAAATACAATTATATATATATATATCTTCTTTTGGAAATTCATCTCATAATTCATTAAAATTAGGATTTATATGAAAATATACTTCTATACCTTAACAAATACTGATCGGAAAGTCCAGTAAATACATTTTGCACTTCAACCCTTAAAATTGTCAATTTTGCAAATAAGCCCTTCTTTTATTAAAATTTGCAAATAGTACTAATTAAATTCAGAAAAATCCGGAAAAATACTACATAATTCCAAAATAATAAATAATGATTTTTCATAAAGAATTCTTAATTTTTCAAGCATCTCAAAACTCATTTGCACGTGTTTTGCACGTGTACAAAAGATAGATCAATTAAATCCTCAGAAATTCATTTAAATTCATTTTCAAATAATAAAATAATATTTGAAAATACGGGGTTCTACACAACCCCGAGGCACCGAGCCGAGATACCGGGGTACCGACCCTCGTATATGGCAAAAAATCGCTCCGAGGCGAAGTCACCGTCGGATCTCCTTAAAGTTCGCGACAGAATCTGATGGACGGTTCAGATCGCGCCACGCCCACAAAACGACAAGATAGCATTTTCTCGTGATCTGAACCCCATCCTCGAGATGCGCGTCATGATGGACCGCCCAGATCCAGCCACGCGTCCCTCCTTACTGAATGCCATCGGTCCGCCCAGCCGAGCTACCGAACAGCTCAGCCGAGCCACCGAGCCACTAAGCGCCGAGGAAGGGACCGCTCAGGAAGTACCTCCTTCAAAACACACAACTTTGTGCCTCGGCCTATCAGCCCCGATGCGCCGAGCCGGAGTACCGAGGTACCGACCCTCGTATATGGCAAAAAAAATCGTTCCGACCCATATCAGCCGTTGGATCTTGCCAAAAAGCGCGCTCGCCATGATGGACGGCTCAGATGATGCCACGTACTTCGGAACCGCCGAGCCGAAGCACCGAGCCATACGAACCGAGGTGCCGAGGCGCCGAGCCGGGGCACCGGGGTACCGACCCTCGTATATGGCAAAAAATCGCTCCGACCCATATCAGCCGTTGGATCTTGTCAAAAAGCGCGCTCGTCATGATGGACGGTCCAGATTTGGCCACGTCCACTAAACGACAAGATAGCGCTTTACGGGGATCCGCGCTGAGATAGACGGCTCAGATGATGCCACGTACTTCGGAACCGCCGAGCCGAAGCACCGAACCGAGGTGCCGAGACGCCGAGCCGGAGTGCCGGAGTACCGAACCTCACACACGGCGAAAAAGCGAGCCGAAGAATAGGAGCCACTCGATCTCTCCGAAAATCACGCTGCGCTCTGATCAAGGGCTCTGATGACGCCACGTCATAAATGGGTATTTAAAATCAATTTTAATTTATTTTAATGGTTTTATTTATTTAAAAATTGCGAAAAAATCACCAAAAATTCGGGAAAATTCACTGGAAAATCTAGGAAATAATTATGAATTCGGGGTAACATCTTCGAACCCCTGAACAAACAATTATTGCCTAGAATGTATCGTGAGGGCCCCCGGACGGCTGGTTAACGCATCGCAAAATTAAATAGATAATCCGAAAAAGTAGATAAAGACCGTTGGGCACTCAGAGATGCTTAAAAAACAAATTACAACTTCCAAAAACACACTACTACTCCCTTTAAGATTCGAAACCCTCCATTTGGACTCCGATACAGCTCCGCCAGCCATTAGAATAGTTAAACTACTCCTCAAAGACTGATCGAACTCAGTCTTTAGGAGTGGGGGGCTCGTGATATGGCTAAAAATGGGGTTAAATCGGAACCGTCCAGATGAATCACGAATCTTGAAGCACAGGGGTAGAGCGGTAATTTCACCTTCTGACGGGTCTGAAGCGGGTACTGGTTATCTTCCCCGAAAATCCACTTACCCGCGAACGGATCCACCTTAATCGGGTACGGGCTTCAACCCGCAGCAAACCCAGCTCAGAAGGGATAGAATTAGGGTTCCTGATTAATATTAATCAACGGCCCTGATCCGTGTCTATCCTTTCACCGGGATTTGGGATTAAATTCTTTATCTGATTACAGGGAATATACCTTATCAGATTACATTCCTAATCTGTTCACAGGAAGAATATTCCATATCAGATCACAAGGATTACATTCCTAATCCGTTCCCTAAGATGCCTATAAATACCCCCCACCCATCTCCATTAAGAGGTAATCAATCTTGCACCAGTTTTTACGCTCTTTCATAGTCTGCCGGATTACTGACTTGAGCGTCGGAGGGTGCGTCGCCGGGAACAACCCCGGTGTTTCGCACTTTTTGCAGGTGCACGGCGGGAACGACGATCGAGGCTCGACGAACAGGTACACAGGTCTTTCTATTCAGTTTCCCAAAGAATCCACAAGTTCTATCTGTGTGCCCCTACACCAAATTTAGCGGCAACAGATTGGCGCCGTCTATGGGAAACTAACGAATAGGGACCTTTCCTCCTTCAGGTGAACAGGTTTTCTCCTGCCATGCCGCCTCGCAAAGTTAGATCTAGGGGCTCCAACCGAGCGCCCAACCCTGACCAGCAAGAAGTCCTTCCAGATCCCGCTCAGCAACAAGGGCAACTCCCTCCTACCATGGAAGAGCCTCTCCAACGGAACCCTCCACATCCTGATCCAAAGGGGCCTAACCCCCAGAAACAGCCTCTTCACCAAGAGAACATCTCCATCCACAACGCCTCCAGTGCCTCCATGGCCTCCCATCATCCCCGAGCCTCTGGTCGCCACAATGCACCTCCCAAATGCCCGGAAGATGATGACCTTCGTCGCCATCTGGATGAAAAGCGGGCTCGGGGGGAAGCCTCCCGCCAGCAAGAGCGATCCCCCCGACACCGAGAGCACAGGAGGTCCCCCGTCCGAAGAGGGAGGAAGGACTCCCCTGACCACTACCGAAGGAGGCACTCTCCAGCAGGCCGGCAGCAGGCTCGGAACAATGAGGCGCCCATCACCCGTGCCGAGTTCCAGCAATTCCAAGCAATGGTACAACAGGCCCTCAACCTCCGTCAGAACCCCAATGAGCCGAGGGCCCCATCCCCTCCTCCGGTCCGGAGCCCTCGCCAACGGTCTCCTTCTCCTCGACCCGCTCCTACCAATTCCAGACGCACCCCAAGTCCTCGCCGTTCTCGAAGTTACTATCGCCGCAGCCCTCGCTCCCCTTCATACGAAGACGAGTCCCATGGCCCGGCAGATCACTGCCGAAGAGATGACACCATGAACCGCCGTCTATACGAGGTGGAAAAACTCTTGGGACAGATAAACCGAGAAGAGGAGCTTAGGGGGAGGACCCTACGTCCTAGCCGACCCCCGTTCTCCCGGACCATAGTAGAGGCTCCTGTTCCGTTCGGTTTCAAACCTCCCCAGTTCGAGAACTACACTGGGGAGACCGATCCAGTTGACCACATCGAAAGCTTTAAGACTTTGATGCTCCTCCATCAAGCTTCCGATGCCCTCCTCTGCAAAACATTCCCTGCAACTCTCAAAGGCCCAGTTCGAGAATGGTACTCTCGCCTTGCCCCGGCGTCAATATTTTCCTTCGAACAGTTCGAAACCCTGTTCATCACCCATTTCGTCAGCAGCCGAAGGGCCGAGAAGACCAGCATCTCCCTATTGCACCTCCGTCAGCAAAAGGGGGAGAAATTGAGGGACTACGTGAAGAGGTTCACAGCTGAGGCCAGAACCATCGCATCCCTCGATCAATCTGTCGCTACCGCAGCATTCCAATCCAATATCCTCAATTCCAACCTCCGCTCCTCCCTTGCCAAGAAACCGCCGCACGACTTTTCTGACCTCCTCCTCCGCACTGAAAAATACATCCGAGCTGAGGAGGCCGAGGAACAGCCCAACTGGGAAGGAACCGCCTCCGGGTCCAAGAGGAAGGGAAGGGAAGAAGAGGGACCAAAAAAGTTTCAGAAGGATAATGCTGGCCAGCGCCGACCTCCCCCTAGATTTGAAAAATTTACTCCTCTCACCACAAACATCTCCGCCATTTTTATGGAAGTCGAAAAAGAAGGGGTCTTACCTCCAGCTCCAAAGATGAACACCCCTGCCAAAAGAAGGGATAGAGAGAAATGGTGCCGCTATCACCGGGACCATGGGCACGACACTAACGATTGCCGAGCGCTAAGAAACGAGATAGAGGCCCTTATCCAGAGGGGGCAGTTGGCAAAATTCGTGAGAAAGGACCAAGCCGAGCTTCCTCCCCAGCCTAGGGGGGCTAACAAACGTCCAGAGCGAGAAGAGACGCCAGAGTTTGAGGAAGAACGAGTCCTCCACCTCATCCACGGGGGTCCAATGGGGGGCTCCTCGAACTCTTCTCGGAAAGCTTTTATTAGAGAAGTGAACTCTGTCCGAGCCACCCCTCCTCCCAAAGGCCTCGGAGTGCCCGTCACCTTTTCTGACGAAGATCTCGAGGGAGTCCGCACCCCTCATTGTGACGCACTTGTCATCAGCCTTCACATGGCCAATTTCAAAGTCGAAAGGATCTTAGTAGATAACGGTTCCTCCGTAAACATCATATTCCTTGATGCTTTTAAGGGGCTGAAACTCTCCCGAGACAGACTCAAGCCCGCCGGGTATACGCTTCATGGGTTCACGGGAGTGCCGGTGACGATCGAAGGGGTGATTACCCTCGATGTCACAGCAGGCAAAACTCCTACTACCCGGACGGAGTCGATGGATTTCATGGTCGTAGATGTCCCAGCGGCCTACAACGTCATTTTGGGTCGGCCCGGCCTAGCCGCCCTTGAAGCCGTCCCTTCTGCCTACCATCTCAAAATGAAATTCCCCACTCGGGCTGGGGTGGGAGAGGTAAGGGGCAATCAGGAGCAGGCCCGCAAGTGTTATATGACTTCCACCCTCGGACCCGTCCTCTCCTTAGAAACACTCGAGATCCCCCAAGATGCTGCTCGGCCAACTTCCGAGCCGGTAGACGAGTTGGAAGAGGTACTCTTCTCGGAGCAGGAGCCGACCCGCAGGTTCTTTGTCAGCAAGACCCTCCCATCCGCACTATACGCGGATATTGTAGAATGCATCCGAGCCAACCAAGACCTCTTCGCATGGACAACTGCAGACATGCCCGGTATCTCCGAAGAACTCTTGGTCCACCGCCTCAGTGTTGATCCGGGGTCCAAACCGGTCCAGCAGAAGAGGCGCAAGTTCGCCCCCGAGCGTCAGCTCGCTATCAAAGAAGAGGTGGACAAATTGTTGAAGGCCCGATTCATACAGGAAGTAAATTATCCTGAGTGGTTGTCAAACGTAGTGATGGTGAAAAAGTCCAACGGAACATGGAGAATCTGTATTGATTTCACTGACCTCAACAAGGCCTGCCCTAAGGACCCCTTCCCTCTGCCGAGCATCGACACTCTGATTGATGCAACCTCGGGGCATGAACTCCTCAGCTTCATGGACGCTTTCTCGGGTTACAATCAGATAAGGATGTTCCCCCCGGATATTCCGAAGACATCTTTTGTGACCGACCAAGGGCTCTACTGCTACAGAGTCATGCCTTTCGGCCTAAAAAATGCCGGGGCAACATACCAGCGCCTTGTTAACAAGGTATTCCAGGCGCAGATTGGTCGAAACATGGAAGTGTACGTGGACGACATGCTTGTGAAAAGCATCCGAGGCGCTGATCATGTGGCTGACCTTCAAGAAGCGTTTGATGTTTTAAGAAAGCACAATATGAGACTCAACCCGAACAAGTGTGCGTTCGGCGTCTCATCAGGGAAGTTCCTCGGCTTCATGGTTAGCCAACGAGGAATAGAGGCAAATCCAGAGAAGATCAAGGCCATACTGGACATGGCCCCACCTAGAAACGTCAAAGAAGTTCAGAGATTGACTGGTCGATTAGCCGCCATTGGGCGCTTTCTGTCGAAGTCTGGGGAGAAGTGCCTCCCGTTCTTCAAAGCCCTCAGGGGAGCCAAGGGATTCGAGTGGGGGCAGCAACAACAGGACTCCTTCGACCAGCTTAAGGCTTACCTCGTCAATCCACCTCTTCTCAGCAAACCCATACCAGGCGAACCACTCTACCTCTACTTGGCAGCCTCCGAACAGACACTTAGTGCGGTCCTGGTCAGAGAAGAAGAAAGAACTCAGAAGCCCATTTACTACGTCAGCAAAGTGCTCCGGGACGCCGAACTCCGGTACCCGAAAATCGAGAAAATAGCCTACGCCCTAATAATGGCTGCGAGAAAGCTTCGGCCATATTTCCAGTCTCATTCGATGGTCGTTCTTACCGACCAGCCGCTGAAACAGATCCTTCACAAGCCAGAGACTTCCGGCCGCCTCATGAAATGGTCGATCGAGCTGAGCCAACATGATATTACTTATCAGCCTCGGACCGCAATCAAGGCACAGGCGCTTGCCGAATTCATAGTTGAAACAACTATCCCCGACTCCGAACCAACAATGAAGGGACCGCCTGTCTGGTCGGTATATGTCGATGGGTCCTCTTGCAACGAGGGGAGCGGGGCAGGAGTCATCCTCGCGGGCCCAGACAACTTTGTCCTCCAATACTCCCTCCGGATAAACTTCAAAGCCTCGAATAATGAAGCCGAATACGAGGCACTCATAGCCGGCCTTGGGATGGCCCGAAACACAGGGGCGCGACGCCTGCAGATCTTCAGCGACTCTCAGTTGGTCGTCAACCAGGTCCTCGGCGAATATGAAGCCCGCGATGACAGGATGGTAAAGTACTTGGCTAAAGTGAAGAGCCTCATGGCGCTTTTCGAGGAGGCCCTCATCCGAAGAATTCCGAGAGAAGAAAATGCCCAAGCCGACGCCCTATCCAAATTAGCTTCCTCATCCCTGCAAGGCCACGAACAAACTGTTCTGATAGAAGTCCTCCTCAAGCCAAGCATAGAGGACGAGGCTTTCAACTCCGTCGAAACACTGCCGCCCCCCCTCGAAGACAATTGGATGAAGCCCCTCGTCGAGTTTTTAAGAGACGGACTCCTCCCAAGGGATCCGAAGGAAGCTCGAAAGATAAGGACCCGAGCCGAGCGTTACATACTGGTCGAAGGCATTCTGTATAAGCGCTCCTTCACCCAAGTGGATGGTCGACCCTACCTAAGATGCCTCTCCCCCGGACAAGCCGACTACGCCCTGCAGGAGCTCCATGAGGGCATCGGCGAAGCCCACTCCGGCTCCAGAGCCTTGGCGCGCAAAGTGTTAAACTACGGGTATTACTGGCCCACTCTCCTACGGACGCCGAACAACACGTTCGGCAATGCGCCTCGTGCCAGAAGTATTCCGACATCCGACGCCTTCCACAAGCACCACTCTCCTCCCTATCAAGTCCGATCCCCTTTGCAATGTGGGGGATGGATTTACTGGGGCCATTTCCACCAGCCCCCGGACAATTGAAGTTCCTAGTCGTGGCGGTCGACTATTTCTCGAAATGGATAGAGGCCGAGCCCCTGGCCACAATTACCGAACATAGAGTCGTTCAATTCTTCTGGAAAAATGTAATCTGCCGATTCGGTGTTCCTCGGGTCGTAGTTACAGATAACGGTACGCAGTTCGCTGGAGCTGCCTTCCGAGCCTTATGTGAAGACCTAGCCATACAGCACCGCTTCTCCTCCGTCTCTCATCCCCAGTCAAATGGCCAAGCCGAGAATGCCAACCGACAGATCCTCTTCGGCATCAAGAAGAGACTCGACAAGTGCTCCAAGGGATTGTGGGTCGATCAGCTGCCCAATGTGCTGTGGAATTACCGAACCACGAAGCGGACCCCGACAGGCGAGAGTCCGTTCAATCTCACCTATGGGTCCGAGGCCCTCATCCCACTAGAAGTTGGGATACCCTCTCCTCGTTTGATAGCTTTTGAAGAAGAACAGAATGCCAGGGAGCTCAGAACGAGCCTGGACTTGATAGACGAAATTCGGGAAAGAGCAGCCATACGGCAACAAGGTTACCGGAGAAGAATCGAACTCGCCTACAACAAACGGGTCCGCCCAACCGACCTGAAAGAAGGGGATCTGGTCCTCCGAAAATTGGCCATCTCGTTCCCCGGACAGAAAAACAAACTGGCCCCAAATTGGGAGGGACCATACAAAGTCTCCAAAGTGATCCGCCCCGGCGCATACAAGCTAGAAGATCTTGAGGGCAGAGAAATCCCCAGGACTTGGAACGCCGACCATCTTTTGAAATACCAAGAGAAGGCGGCCACGCGCATCTAAGTAACTAGAGATGTCGGACCACTCCTCTCCTGCTGCTAGTAATTTTTCCTTTGTTCTTTTTTCATTGTAATAACGCTTGCAACTTTAGAAGCAGCCGACCATTAGATATTAATAAATAAAGTTTTTTATATTTTTGATACTATCGCATACCACAGCCTTAAATTTTCTAACCACACGATGGTTCGGAGTCCAGCACTCGGCTCGACTCTTCCTCCCCGGCACGTCTATAGACGAGCCGGGGGTAGATCGCCGTTCGAAATTGCTCCTGCAACCGTTGAATGGATCGGAGTCCAACACTTGGCTCGACTTTGCTTCGCAAGTCCGCTCCTAAGCGGACTAGAAGCAGCTCGCCATTCGAAACTGCTCCTGCATCTTTTAAATTACCCACACGATGGTTCGGAGTCCAGCACTCGGCTCGACTCTTCCTCCTCGGCACGTCAAAAGACGAGCCGGGGGTAGATCGCCGTTCGAAATTGCTCCTACAGCCGTTGAATGGATCGGAGTCCAACACTTGGCTCGACTTTGCTTCGCAAGTCCGCTCCTAAGCGGACTAGAAGCAGCTCGCCATTCGAAACTGCTCCTGCATCTCTTAAATTACCCACACGATGGTTCGGAGTCCAGCACTCGGCTCGACTCTTCCTCCTCGACACGTCTATAGACGAACCGAGGGTAGATCGCCATTCGAAATTGCTCCTGCAGCCGTTGAATGGATCGGAGTCCAACACTTGGCTCGACTTTGCATCGCAAGTTCGCTCCTAAGCGGACTAGAAGCAGCTCGCCATTCGAAACTGCTCCCGCATCCCCCAAACTAAACTAATCTAACGATCGGATCTCTCCGACGACGTGACCCTACCTTTCCGACTCGCCCTCGGTCGGACCAGGATCAGGAACAAAACGCAGCCCTCGCGCGCCGAGCCGAGGTACCGGGTTACCGACCCTCGTATATGGCAAAATATCACCCCGAGGCGAAGCCACCGTCAGATCACCTCAGAAAGTGCGCTAGGGCATGATGAGCGGATCTCATTCAGCCACGTGTCCGCAAAACGACAAGATAGTGTTTTCTTGGAAAGTGGACCCGCCTCAAGATCCGTGCAAACATCAGACGCTCCTGATCGAGCCACGTGGGCGCAGTCAAGAAGCAACTACGCCTCAACAGCCACACCGAGCCTATGGCCCATAAACGCAGCGAAAAAGGAAAATTCGAAGATAAGGAGTTCGGCGAAGCGAACACCAGCCTCGTGGTTCGTCCTAAGCCTACTGACAACCATAACGCAGATAAGAAGACAGCCAAGGACAATTCGGATAAAACAACTCCAATTCCATTAATAAGTTGGATAAAAGTTACAAAGCGGATTACAACAAGCAAAAACTTGCAAGTAGGGTTACAACACAGGGACACGACCAGCCCGTTACTTCCGAGGAAGGGGAATACTCCGTTTTAGAGACACTTTGGGTCGACGCTTCTTGACCTCCGAGCTCGAATCCAGGCCGACGAATCGGGACGCCTCCTCACCACTAGCCCTGACGGTCGCCCCTACCGAAGCACCGCTTGAAGACACCGCCACACTGCTTTGGGCATCGGCGGCTGACCTGCCTACGAGGGGAGTCCGGCTCGCCGCTTGATAGAACGTGATTCCTCGCTCGATTTCCTCGCGGGTGCACGAGGTGCTCCGGACGTTGGCCCTCACCGGCTGAGGCTTGAGCCGAGCGACTTCTTCCTCCAGCTCGACGATGCGATCTTTCAAAGTGTCATCCTTTACTATCACCTTAAACCGAGGGAGTTTCGCCGAGCCGGGGTATTCGGCGCTGTCAGAGATAACGCGGCGCAGTGGGTCACTTCGATGCTCTTGTCGACAGTCACCCTCTGCAACTCTTCCACCTTCTTCGCCAAGCCGTCCCGTTCGGCTGAAATCCGAGCCAGTTCCTCTTCTCTAGTGGATAGCTCGGCCTCGACTATTCGCAGGTGGTATAGTTCAGCTAAAGCATCGCTATGCCTCATCTCCAAGTTATGAAGTATTTTCCTCGTCAAGTGAACCTCACCCTCGAGACGATCCTCCCGAGATCGTTTAAACAGCTCGGCTCGGCGCTGTTCGGCCGAAGTATTACAAGCCGGCTCGGCAATCTGAAATAAAAAAGAGGGCATTGGATACTTTTCATTCATTACCAAGCCAAACACTTAGACAAATTCCGGAGTCAAAATACTTTTCATTCAAAGGCGGTGGCCAGTCCGCAAAAGGCATTACAACGATAAAAAAAAAAAAACTACAATGACTGAGGGGATCAAGGGTCCACCTTCGTCGCCACGTCTTCCACAGATGCCTCGACGGAGGGTCCGTTGACCTGGCCATCTCCCACAGTCTCTCCGTCCCGTCCTTCCTCGCCTTCGTCTTCGGCCTCGTCCTCTTCGCCTTCCTCCCCTTCGTCGTCCGAGGTCGGCGTTGGAAACAATTGATAGCCGACCCGCTCGAAGCCGGGGACGCGCTCCTGAACGTGGTTGAGGGCCAATTGGTAGGACTTCTCCATATTTTCCGCCATGTGCTTCTTCGCCTCTTCCTCGACCTCCTTCTCCACCTCGGCTCGGATCTTCGTCGCCAGAGCCTCTTTCTCCGCCCTCTCCTCGGCCAAAGACTTCAGCGCCGCAGCTAAGTCCTCGGCAGCCTTGGCGGCCTTGGCAGACTCCGCATCGAGCCGCTCCTTGGCCTTCTCCAAATCCGACCCGAGATCCGCGACCCGGACTTCCAAGGCCTCAGCCCTCCTCTGCTCGGCCTCAAGCTCTTTGACCGCCCTGACCTTCGCCAGCCTGTCCTTGTTGCTGGCGGACTTCAGCTCCTTCTCCTGCGCGGCAAACGTCTCGAGGAGGTGGCCGAAGTGGCAAGTGGCCTACAGAGATAACAATCAGCAAAACACATGCCGAGTTGCAGACTTAGAGAAATTGGCGATACACTTACCGAAACGAGTGACCGGGCGATTTCGAAGGTGTCGTCACCGACCGTCCCCGCCTTCAGCGTCGCGACATCCTTCGGGGTCGCCAAGTGTTTGACGACCTGCATTGACATCTGCGAATTGCCGAGGAACCCATCATGGTTCTTCACTCGCCAATTCGGCACGAACAGCTGCTTGTGCTGCTCTGTCAGAATCTCTTCGGCGGCCTGGGTTAGGGGCGGTGCCTTGATCGACAACGCCGCGTTCACATCAAAGACTCCCTCGATCACGCCAGGGACCGAAGAAGACGGGGGCTCCTCGGCGACGACCACCTCCGAGGGCGCCCCCACGGTCGGAGGAGGCGGAGGGATGCTCGAGACAACGGTGGGTGCCGGGGTCGACGAAACAGTCGCAGCCGCCCTCTTCCTCTTCTTCCCCCCGGCCAGCTTAGACCTGTCCGCCATCATGGAGTTGAAGTCGATCTTCATTCCTTCTGCAACGAGTCAAAAAAAAAAAGAGAGGGGGGGGAACAAGTTAGCAGGCCGAACCAAAAACTTAGAAGAAAAATAATCAAAAGCGAGATGTCAGGAGCATACTCGGGTTGATGGGGCTTAGGCCGCACCCGAACAACACCTCCTCCGTCAAATCCCTCCAACTCAGTATCGGAAGGGCCATTATCCTCCTCGCCACCTCTTCCTCGGCATCAGACAAAACAGGGTCGGCGCGTGCAAAATTCGGCACCTCCACCTTCCAACGGGTCGGGATGGGCCGGATCGCCTCACCCCTCACTATAAAAAACTTTTCCTTCCAACCCTTAATCGAGTCGGGGTTTTCTACAATCTTGACTTCCTTCCTCGGCCCCAAGTAGTATCGGTACTCCGTCTTGTGCTGACGGTTCACTCGATACATCCCTCGGAAGACCGTGAGATCCGGCTGCACCTCGGCACGGTAGCACTGAAGCATAAAGGCGTTCACGTGGCGCCAGGTGTTCGGCATGAACTGGGTTGGCGCGAGGCAATACCAGCCGAGGATCTCGAGGATGAACGGGTGCAGAGGGAAACGCAACCCGGCATGAAAGGAGTCGACGTCGAACATGCACATGTCCGAAGAAGGCAACTTAGAATTCGCTCGTATCCCAGGACCTGGAAGAATTAGTTTGTACTCCGGAGGGATAGCGAAGGCCCTTCTAACCCGGAGCAGGTCCTCCTCAGATACCAAAGTGATGAGCTCATCCGCCTCGGTGGCAATTTCCGGGTTGGGCTCTTCGACGATCTTAGACTTCCCATAGATCGCCTTCTCTAGCAAGTCCCCCTGGTACTGCCTGACCCCCGAATGACCGGACAGGACGGAAGGATACCGTCCTATCTCGCCTGCCTGCTTCGGATTCTCCACAATCACCTCCACAATGGGGGATTGGGTCTCTACCCTCCTCTTCTTCTTCCCCTTCCTCGTCTCGACCACAGAGGGTTCAGCGACTTGCTTACCCTTCCTCCTAATCTCCGACCTCCTCCTCTCCTCGGCACTCTCGTCGCCCGAAGACGAAGCCCCACTCCCCGAATCTACTCGAGACATCTCTAGGAAAAGTATTCAGACTAAGTAAACTGACCTTTTGAAGTGACGTCTACGGTCGGAATAACCTGCCGGAAATCGCCTGGCCCACGCGACAGCTAACGGAAACGCCTTGGGGAGGAAATCGCCGCTAGCAGAGCTCTTAGAGAACGAAAGTAAAAAACTTGAGTTAAAAGTGAGAAGTGAGCTTTGAGAGTAAGAGTGAGCGCTTTTAACCCCTCCAAGTTGGGCCTCCTTGGGAAACGCAAAAAGCCCAACAGGGAGCCAAAGCGACAGACGGAAGCGGAAAAAATACAGAGCCTACTCAGAGCAAGAGACCCTTAAAAATGCCAAGGCAACGTCTCGGCCAAGCACTAGAAACCCACCGGACGCCCCAGCTACATAATTGTGTGCCTCGGCCAGTCAACCTGTAGCGCCCCGAATTTCTAATACGAAACTTAGAAAATTACGTGGCACTTTCCCAGCGATCCACTTCAATGTAACAACATACATAGCCAAAAACTCAAATCGTTTATTCCAAATCTTTATTACAATAATCTTTTCAAATTTGCAGCGGAAAAACAAACACTTATTTACAACAATCCCTTTTTCAATACTCTTCTTTACAACAATTTACACATGGCTCTATTATAACACTCTTAACCTCTACAGCTAACCCAAGCATCCAAGCCTCCAATTCTAAGCAACCTGCAACATGAGGCTAGAGTTGAACCCTAACCCCCAAAACTACTGGGTCAGCCATAACTGGTGTGAGTGATATAAACAACAAACATAAACAAACAAATAAACATAAGCAACATGTACTGAACAAAATACATAAACTGAACATGTAATCTGAAACAAGAACGATAGGCCAGTACGAGCGTGAAGTCAAGTCGAGAAACAATAACATCGATCAAATATCCATCAATCAATCTCTCTCAAAATATGTACAACTCAACTGTACAGAACAGTCGACTGTTCAAAGGACCAGTCGACTGATCAGAACAACAATAATCCTCACCTCTCTGAATATGCCCATCTCTCAATAAGTCTCAATACCATGATGTGTGTCCAACAATCGATCACCAATAATGCCATAGATCGGATACCCATATATCCATCTACAAAACTAAAGAGGGTATAGATCGAATACATACCCGGCATGCATCACCAATAGTGACTATTACACCGACGAACATATTCATCTACAAATAAACTAAGAAGGTATAGATCGAATACATACCCGGCATGCATCACCAATAGTGACTATTACACCGACGAACATATTCATCTACAAATAAACTAAGAAGGTATAGATCGAATACATACCCGGCATGCATCACCAATAGTGACTATTACACCGACGAATATATTCATCTACAAACAAACTAAGAAGGTATAGATCGAATACATACCCGGCATGCATCACCAATAGTGACTATTACACCGACGAACATATTCATCTACAAATAAACTAACGGTAACAAGAACCCTCAAGATCGTGAAAACTCATCAGAACCAGTCGACTTATTCTGTAATAAGTCGACTGCCTCGAGAACCAATATCCAAGATTATAACAAGTGCAGTAAGTCGACTTAATCAACCATCAGTCGACTCACCCGAAGCAATTACCAATAATTTCTCAAGAACAATCCAAGTGCTAACAGTATAAGATGACTTATAAAAATCATAAGTAGACTTATCAATAATATAAGATGACTTATAAAAATCATAAGTAGACTTATCAAAAGTATAAGATGACTTATAAAAATCATAAGTAGACTTATCAATAATATAAGATGACTTATAAAAATCATAAGTAGACTTATCAAAAGTATAAGATGACTTATAAAAATCATAAGTAGACTTATCAAAAGTATAAGATGACTTATCAAAACATAAGTCGACTTAAAAGGAGACATAAGTCGACTTATAAGAACATAAGTCGACTTATAAAAACATAAGTCGACTTACCCGAGAGAAATTCTATAATAACTTTGAAAAATAAATTCTAAGTGTACCAGTCGACTGAGAAGGGTCTAAGTCGACTGTCCAGAACGGATTATCGAGAAAAACTAAAGATACAATAGCTGGGTCGTACCAGTCGACTGATACATAGACCCAGTCGACTGTCGGCCTACAGATCTCACAAATTAGGTCTGTAATCAATAAACAATACTGGAGTCTATCTCAATACCAATTTTCTTCCTCAACTCACATCTAATCCAATTCGTAATCACAAGGCCCAGAGATTCATCCATCCAATTTCTTATTTTATAGTCATAATCAAATCTTAACATATTTCAAACAATCAAGAATTGTCAATCGAGATCTACTAATCTATCTTAGATTTCATATGAATAAAATAATAACAACCAGTGCATCGACCATATGCAAGATACAAATTATCAAAACAAACAACATATAAGCATACTCATAAACAAAGCAAATTCATATCACTCACCTTTTAGAATCAAGAAGAATCCACAAGCCTTCCTCTTGCTAGATCCAAGAACTCCTTCTTCAATCACCAAGAGAATAGAAATATAATAAGATCTGAGTTGTGCAGCGAATGACGGCTGCAAACTCTCTTATATAGGCCGGGATCAAGTATTAGGGTTTAGGAATTACATTTGCAAAACAATCCATCCAAATACAATTATATATATATATATCTTCTTTTGGAAATTCATCTCATAATTCATTAAAATTAGGATTTATATGAAAATATACTTCTATACCTTAACAAATACTGATCGGAAAGTCCAGTAAATACATTTTGCACTTCAACCCTTAAAATTGTCAATTTTGCAAATAAGCCCTTCTTGTATTAAAATTTGCAAATAGTACTAATTAAATTCAGAAAAATCCGGAAAAATACTACATAATTCCAAAATAATAAATAATGATTTTTCATAAAGAATTCTTAATTTTTCAAGCATCTCAAAACTCATTTGCACGTGTTTTGCACGTGTACAAAAGATAGATCAATTAAATCCTCAGAAATTCATTTAAATTCATTTTCAAATAATAAAATAATATTTGAAAATACGGGGTTCTACATTACTCCCTCCTTAGAAGAGTTCTGTCCTCAGAACTACGGCTAATGAGGTCCGAACAACCCACTAATAACGATTGAAAACTCATAGATAGAAATATAACTTTAGGAAATACAATCACGTAAAAGAATGCATTCCAACAAAACAAACACATCATACATAAGAAACAACTTCATGCAAGATTTCAGAAAAGACAATCTTCCGCTGCGCGACTCTGATAACTTGCCATCGGAAGCCACGCTGCAACAACTACTGAACTCCTGCATCCAACTCTGACCTTCCACAACTGCTTCGTCCTTCCAAGAATCAGTGGCCACTCGCTCCTTAAAAAAGACACGACTAAGGATAGCCACCTCAAGACCTTGCTTGGGAACACCTCAAGATCCACACTAAGACTAGCAATAAATGGGCGATACAATCGTATGCAAGAAAATAGTATTAAATAAAACTCTGTCTTTATTCCGTTAATCCAAATAAATTGTTACATGAAGAAAATACTCAATCTTCAATTATTCCAAAATAAAGTTTTACTTAATACAAAAGAATAAATTCCTGCACACACAGATCATATTTCTGGATTGCCCGCATCCTCTTCAGTCAACGCGAACACTCGTCCCTGCTTCGGATCCTTGTCTTTCTCTGCATTCTCTTTCTACAGCTGTGGACATTGTTGTCGAATGTGCCCTACTTGACCACATTGAAAACAAGTCTGCTTTGCCAACTTCGGACATTCTGACCTGAAATGTCCTGTCTGCCTACAGAAATAACAAGTCACCTCCCGAGTTGCCGGTGCCTTCTGCACTGGATCACTGGGCTTGCTCTGCTTCACTGGGAACTCCTTCCCTTCCTGATATTCTGCTGGCCTCTTCTTCTTGTTCCAAGTCTCTTGCTTAGCCCGGGACTGATCCATATCTTCCTCGGTCATAGCTGCTCTCCTGACAAGCTTGTCGAACCTTCTGATGCCCAACGGAACCATCCTTGACCTCAAGTTTGGCCTCAAGCCCTGCTCAAACTTTTTGGCCTTCTTTGCTTCGTCCACTACCAATTCTGGCGCATACCTTGAAAGTTGAGCGAACTTCGTCTCATACTCCCGAACAGTCATACTCCCCTGCTGAAGGTTCAAGAACTCAGTCGCCTTCTTCTCCTGAACATCAAGAGGAAAGAAGCGATCTCTGAACTCCTCCAGAAAAGCTTCCCATGTCAGCTGCTGATCTCCCAAATTTCTCTTCAGCGACTCCCACCAGATACCTGCATCTTTCTCCAACTGCATCGAAGCTAACTTCACCTTGCTAGCTTCAGGAGTCTCCGACACTTCGAAGATCGTCTGCATCTTCCTAATCCAGTCATCTGCCGCTGTTGGATCAGCTTGCCCCTCAAAGACTGGCGGCCTCATCCTCTTAAAGGATTCGATCTGCTTTATGGGGTCGGCATTCACCAATCCATGACCAGCTCCATGATTTGGCGGCGGATTCTGCTGCTGCGCTTGCTGCTGCGCCACATTGAGTGCCATCAGCGTATTCAACGTCTGATATACTTTGGCAAACTCAGCTTCAAGGTCGATCCCATTTCCTTGGGAACTACCAGACCCATCCTCATTGTTGCCTCCATTCCTGCCCCTGGGTGCAACCATTTCGAATACTGCAAAACGAGGGTAAAGTTAGAGCATCACACACACAACTCAAACTCACATCAATATCCTATGGCAAAACCATAACAATACCACAAACCAAGACATCATGTTTAACTCTATGTGATACTCACACTTCTAATGTCCACACCTAGGTACTCACTCTCTAGTGTCCACACCTAGGTTGGTTTTCATACTATGTCTATTATTACTATTGAAGCACGCTCTGATACCAAACTGTAGCGCCCCGAATTTCTAATACGAAACTTAGAAAATTACGTGGCACTTTCCCAGCGATCCACTTCAATGTAACAACATACATAGCCAAAAACTCAAATCGTTTATTCCAAATCTTTATTACAATAATCTTTTCAAATTTGCAGCGGAAAAACAAACACTTATTTACAACAATCCCTTTTTCAATACTCTTCTTTACAACAATTTACACATGGCTCTATTATAACACTCTTAACCTCTACAGCTAACCCAAGCATCCAAGCCTCCAATTCTAAGCAACCTGCAACATGAGGCTAGAGTTGAACCCTAACCCCCAAAACTACGGGGTCAGCCATAACTGGTGTGAGTGATATAAACAACAAACATAAACAAACAAATAAACATAAGCAACATGTACTGAACAAAATACATAAACTGAACATGTAATCTGAAACAAGAACGATAGGCCAGTACGAGCGTGAAGTCAAGTCGAGAAACAATAACATCGATCAAATATCCATCAATCAATCTCTCTCAAAATATGTACAACTCAACTGTACAGAACAGTCGACTGTTCAAAGGACCAGTCGACTGATCAGAACAACAATAATCCTCACCTCTCTGAATATGCCCATCTCTCAATAAGTCTCAATACCATGATGTGTGTCCAACAATCGATCACCAATAATGCCATAGATCGGATACCCATATATCCATCTACAAAACTAAAGAGGGTATAGATCGAATACATACCCGGCATGCATCACCAATAGTGACTATTACACCGACGAACATATTCATCTACAAATAAACTAAGAAGGTATAGATCGAATACATACCCGGCATGCATCACCAATAGTGACTATTACACCGACGAACATATTCATCTACAAATAAACTAAGAAGGTATAGATCGAATACATACCCGGTATGCATCACCAATAGTGACTATTACACCGACGAATATATTCATCTACAAACAAACTAAGAAGGTATAGATCGAATACATACCCGGCATGCATCACCAATAGTGACTATTACACCGACGAACATATTCATCTACAAATAAACTAACGGTAACAAGAACCCTCAAGATCGTGAAAACTCATCAGAACCAGTCGACTTATTCTGTAATAAGTCGACTGCCTCGAGAACCAATATCCAAGATTATAACAAGTGCAGTAAGTCGACTTAATCAACCATCAGTCGACTCACCCGAAGCAATTACCAATAATTTCTCAAGAACAATCCAAGTGCTAACAGTATAAGATGACTTATAAAAATCATAAGTAGACTTATCAATAATATAAGATGACTTATAAAAATCATAAGTAGACTTATCAAAAGTATAAGATGACTTATAAAAATCATAAGTAGACTTATCAATAATATAAGATGACTTATAAAAATCATAAGTAGACTTATCAAAAGTATAAGATGACTTATAAAAATCATAAGTAGACTTATCAAAAGTATAAGATGACTTATCAAAACATAAGTCGACTTAAAAGGAGACATAAGTCGACTTATAAGAACATAAGTCGACTTATAAAAACATAAGTCGACTTACCCGAGAGAAATTCTATAATAACTTTGAAAAATAAATTCTAAGTGTACCAGTCGACTGAGAAGGGTCTAAGTCGATTGTCCAGAACGGATTATCGAGAAAAACTAAAGATACAATAGCTGGGTCGTACCAGTCGACTGATACATAGACCCAGTCGACTGTCGGCCTACAGATCTCACAAATTAGGTCTGTAATCAATAAACAATACTGGAGTCTATCTCAATACCAATTTTCTTCCTCAACTCACATCTAATCCAATTCGTAATCACAAGGCCCAGAGATTCATCCATCCAATTTCTTATTTTATAGTCATAATCAAATCTTAACATATTTCAAACAATCAAGAATTGTCAATCGAGATCTACTAATCTATCTTAGATTTCATATGAATAAAATAATAACAACCAGTGCATCGACCATATGCAAGATACAAATTATCAAAACAAACAACATATAAGCATACTCATAAACAAAGCAAATTCATATCACTCACCTTTTAGAATCAAGAAGAATCCACAAGCCTTCCTCTTGCTAGATCCAAGAACTCCTTCTTCAATCACCAAGAGAATAGAAATATAATAAGATCTGAGTTGTGCAGCGAATGACGGCTGCAAACTCTCTTATATAGGCCGGGATCAAGTATTAGGGTTTAGGAATTACATTTGCAAAACAATCCATCCAAATACAATTATATATATATATATCTTCTTTTGGAAATTCATCTCATAATTCATTAAAATTAGGATTTATATGAAAATATACTTCTATACCTTAACAAATACTGATCGGAAAGTCCAGTAAATACATTTTGCACTTCAACCCTTAAAATTGTCAATTTTGCAAATAAGCCCTTCTTTTATTAAAATTTGCAAATAGTACTAATTAAATTCAGAAAAATCCGGAAAAATACTACATAATTCCAAAATAATAAATAATGATTTTTCATAAAGAATTCTTAATTTTTCAAGCATCTCAAAACTCATTTGCACGTGTTTTGCACGTGTACAAAAGATAGATCAATTAAATCCTCAGAAATTCATTTAAATTCATTTTCAAATAATAAAATAATATTTGAAAATACGGGGTTCTACACAACCCCGAGGCACCGAGCCGAGATACCGGGGTACCGACCCTCGTATATGGCAAAAAATCGCTCCGAGGCGAAGTCACCGTCGGATCTCCTTAAAGTTCGCGACAGAATCTGATGGACGGTTCAGATCGCGCCACGCCCACAAAACGACAAGATAGCATTTTCTCGTGATCTGAACCCCATCCTCGAGATGCGCGTCATGATGGACCGCCCAGATCCAGCCACGCGTCCCTCCTTACTGAATGCCATCGGTCCGCCCAGCCGAGCTACCGAACAGCTCAGCCGAGCCACCGAGCCACTAAGCGCCGAGGAAGGGACCGCTCAGGAAGTACCTCCTTCAAAACACACAACTTTGTGCCTCGGCCTATCAGCCCCGATGCGCCGAGCCGGAGTACCGAGGTACCGACCCTCGTATATGGCAAAAAAATCGTTCCGACCCATATCAGCCGTTGGATCTTGCCAAAAAGCGCGCTCGCCATGATGGACGGCTCAGATGATGCCACGTACTTCGGAACCGCCGAGCCGAAGCACCGAGCCATACGAACCGAGGTGCCGAGGCGCCGAGCCGGGGCACCGGGGTACCGACCCTCGTATATGGCAAAAAATCGCTCCGACCCATATCAGCCGTTGGATCTTGTCAAAAAGCGCGCTCGTCATGATGGACGGTCCAGATTTGGCCACGTCCACTAAACGACAAGATAGCGCTTTACGGGGATCCGCGCTGAGATAGACGGCTCAGATGATGCCACGTACTTCGGAACCGCCGAGCCGAAGCACCGAACCGAGGTGCCGAGACGCCGAGCCGGAGTGCCGGAGTACCGAACCTCACACACGGCGAAAAAGCGAGCCGAAGAATAGGAGCCACTCGATCTCTCCGAAAATCACGCTGCGCTCTGATCAAGGGCTCTGATGACGCCACGTCATAAATGGGTATTTAAAATCAATTTTAATTTATTTTAATCGTTTTATTTATTTAAAAATTGCGAAAAAATCACCAAAAATTCGGGAAAATTCACTGGAAAATCTAGGAAATAATTATGAATTCGGGGTAACATCTTCGAACCCCTGAACAAACAATTATTGCCTAGAATGTATCGTGAGGGCCCCCGGACGGCTGGTTAACGCATCGCAAAATTAAATAGATAATCCGAAAAAGTAGATAAAGACCGTTGGGCACTCAGAGATGCTTAAAAAACAAATTACAACTTCCAAAAACACACTACTACTCCCTTTAAGATTCGAAACCCTCCATTTGGACTCCGATACAGCTCCGCCAGCCATTAGAATAGTTAAACTACTCCTCAAAGACTGATCGAACTCAGTCTTTAGGAGTGGGGGGCTCGTGATATGGCTAAAAATGGGGTTAAATCGGAACCGTCCAGATGAATCACGAATCTTGAAGCACAGGGGTAGAGCGGTAATTTCACCTTCTGACGGGTCTGAAGCGGGTACTGGTTATCTTCCCCGAAAATCCACTTACCCGCGAACGGATCCACCTTAATCGGGTACGGGCTTCAACCCGCAGCAAACCCAGCTCAGAAGGGATAGAATTAGGGTTCCTGATTAATATTAATCAACGGCCCTGATCCGTGTCTATCCTTTCACCGGGATTTGGGATTAAATTCTTTATCTGATTACAGGGAATATACCTTATCAGATTACATTCCTAATCTGTTCACAGGAAGAATATTCCATATCAGATCACAAGGATTACATTCCTAATCCGTTCCCTAAGACGCCTATAAATACCCCCCACCCATCTCCATTAAGAGGTAATCAATCTTGCACCAGTTTTTACGCTCTTTCATAGTCTGCCGGATTACTGACTTGAGCGTCGGAGGGTGCGTCGCCGGGAACAACCCCGGTGTTTCGCACTTTTTGCAGGTGCACGGCGGGAACGACGATCGAGGCTCGACGAACAGGTACACAGGTCTTTCTATTCAGTTTCCCAAAGAATCCACAAGTTCTATCTGTGTGCCCCCACACCAAATTTAGCGGCAACACCGGGGAATATTCGCCGGTAAATCGAGTATCTTTTGTTGTGTAATGCAATTTATTAAGATCAATTAGTAATGATAACTTTTTTTGTGTTATACTATATCAGTATTCAGTACACTAGGTACTGCTTATTTTGAAATTTTATTTTCCTAGTAATCACTCACTAATCACTTCACTCACTAATCACCCATTAATAATTAAAACGTACACGATATACAAAGTCATGCTAACATGAATGGTCATGAATGGTCTCGGTATGCTGCACCCACTAATCCATAAACAACCACATTCAACACATTCTCACAATTTACCAAACCAAATGCACATTCTCACACATTCTCACAATTTTCCAACATGAATGGTCATGAATGGTCTCGGTATGGTCATATATTAATCACCTTCGGTTAATGAAGGGTATGAATGAGTGGCATGCAAATCTTAATTTATTAGTCATGCAAATTATATTTTTTAACCCTATATATTTCTTTAATCTTTTATGTTGATGGGGGTATGATAGTAAAAAAACGCTAAAATAGAGCTTTGCTTAATAACAGTAAATACATAAAATAAAAAAAAAACTAAAAGATATAACCGGGCAGAGCACGTGCTAGGTATATAGGGAGAATACCCGACTATCGACTACCAGAAAATGGACGGCCAGGATCTATGATCAGGAAAGGAAAAAAAAAAAACTGGTTGAGCCCAGAAACCCTAACCTAAAATCCTATAAATACCTTGCTATCTCCTTTACTCTCAAGAGCCGATCTTTCTCTCTACTTTCTGTAAGTTTTTATCTAATTATATTTTGAAATTTAGAAAATATAATTTCTCCGCAAAAAGAAAATATTCGTTTTAGGGCGATGATGATTTCTATCTAAAGGTCTCGTTCGTCGTAATGGCGATCTGATCACCTTGCCGACCATCCTGATATATCACCACCCATATTCTGAGTCCCTATGTTTTTGGTTTTTCTTTCAGATCTAGGGTTAGTTTCTCTTTTATTTTAATTATATTTTTATTGATTTATAGCCGATGATTAAGCGATTAATAATGACAAGCATATGTCTGAATATTTAGTGTTGAACGACTCTAATCTTCTCTATGAGGCCATCTCCTTTTATTTTGATAATTATTTCTTCATATTTTTGTTGGGTTTTTTTGGTGTTGTTTTGAATGGTCGCGTGATGATTGGATGCATAGTTCAAATGAAAGATCTCTGATGAGTTCTTGATTAATTTTCCATGTCTTTCGCTCCTATCTGATGACCTTTTTACTTGCAAATTTCATTTTGTAGCAGATTGATCGATGCTGCATCACTCCGTTTTTTATGTGAATATTTCCCTCAACTGAAAACAAAAGGATGTCGCATGCTTTTGCTAAGCTGCGGCTACTGCAAATATTTGATTTAAATTGGATGTACTATTTAGTTCCAGGGTAAATATATGGTCCGACTTTTGACAATTATATCTTATAGAGCATCTGTAATCGGTGAGACCCCAAATTTGGGTATTTTGGCATATAAGAGCATATGTAGTCAACATTTGGAAAAATTGGCAATTAAATCTTCCGGGACATAATGATCTTTGCGTGGTGCTGCATATCAAAACGGTCACGGAAGATGACACCAGTAACAATCCGTGGTTCTAGTCGTGCATCGCGTACCTATAAAATACGTGAACGAAACTTACACCGCTTGTTACTGGTGTCATCTTACACTGTGACCGTTTTGGTATGCAGCACCACGCCAAGATCATTCCTGGAGGTGAAGTCATTCTTGCTGCTGGAGCCCTTGGCAGCCCCCAGCTTCTACTTAGTGGCATTGGCCCTGTTTCCCATCTCAAATCTTTGAACATTGCAGTGGCTGTCAACAAGCTGACGTAGGTAGCTATATCTACGACAACCCTCGGAATGGGATATCTATCATCACTTCCCAACCTCTCGGCCAATCCCCTATACAAGTTGTTGGGATCACCTGGGGCGGCACCTTTATCGAGGCTGCCTCCAATGCATTTTCCACAAGTTCACCACAAAATGAACCGTGGGCAACATCAATGCAACTATCCATCGCAACCGTCAGCGAGAAGGTTGCTTTCCCTACCTCTTTCGGATCACTACGTCTGGCCAGTAACGATGTTAGGGACAATCCTGTAGTTTGCTTCAACTATTTTAATACTGAGGAGGACCTCGACCGATGTGAGCTGCATTGCCATCGAATGTGTCAGATGATAATATGATGAGAATACTGCAAAAGAACTGTGTCCATCAGTTGGCAATATTATGGTGGTTGTACAGTAGGGAAGGAGTTGGATGGGGATTTCCGAGTTATGGGAGTGAGTGGACTGCGGGTGGTTGACGGATCCACATTTTCGGTGTCAGCAACGGGCTTTTTTTTTGAAAATTTGTACATTTTATCCTGAAATTGTAACTTTTCTTTTGATTGTCTTTTTGAGTTTTTTTAGATGATGCTGTGAATCGGATTAGAATGACATTCAAATGATAGAGATTCTAATGAAAAAATTTACTTTTGTATGTTTCCTCAAAAAAAATTTAAAAATTTTATATTGTGTTTTTTGGGTTTTTCAGATGATGAATAATGAAATGGGGGTTTTTTCTGAAATTCCTGAAAAGGCCATTTCTTGTTTGATGTTTTATGCCTCCTTATCTAACAAACAGATTGTAATAACCGCTGCTATTTTTGATTGAAACCATAGAAGAAAAACCTTTCCTGCATGGTCATGGTCGGTTGAGCATTACATGAAGGACTCAATGTCAAGATGGAGAAGGGCTTAACTTCTTGTGAAGTGGAGAGGGCTTAACTTCTTATGAAGTGGAGAATCACAGAGATAGATAGGGTTGGAATGAGTTGAGGAGGGAAAAGGGCAAGCCATTGTAGAGTCTTATATTGGAGCAATTCGATGATGTTCATGTGAAGATTGTCCTTGTTGCCGCGCCTTTACCTCACCTGTTCTTGTTTACTTTAAAGGGCAATGAATCGGGTCATGCTAGAGGTTTTGAAGTTTTGAAGTGTATGTCCAACAGTCTGTGATTGTATTGATTCTTGTACTTAATGCAATTGTGGATTTGTGGGAATTTAGCAGGAGATTCACCCTGTCATAAATACAGGTGGAAATAATCCTTAAGTTTGGTGTAGATATGCCTCTTCATTATCTCCAGTTACATGCATTACAGACTCTACTTGAACTCCTCTTCCATATCTTCTCTTGTTACTGTTCGAAAGGTTGTAGGACTTTCTTTATGATTTATCTCTTCACCTTATGTTTTAGGTTGCAAAATGATATGAGTAAAAATAGAACTAAATCGGGACCGTCCAAATCAGGCGTAAAATTTTAAAGCTTTCATGGGCAAAATGGTAAACAGGTTCATAAAAACGGGAACTGAGCCTTTTTCAGACCCAAGAACACAAGAACGGATCTGTATTACTTGGTTGTCATAACAACCGGATTCAAATGAATCCACATTATTAAATGTGATTTAAACTCATAATCATCTATAAGAGACGGTTCAAAAAACAAATGGAGTTTAGACTCAATCCTCTAAACTACTCTTATCTCTTCATGCAAAAGAGATAAACAATTTAATCCAGAAACACTCGGAAGTAAAGATAAATGATTATCTCGAAACTCGTCCCCAAGGCAACAATAAATACCCCCAACCCCCACGAGACACAACTAATCAATATTTTTTTCCACAAAAAAACTCCCTCATAAATTTATTGATTTCTGACTTGAGCGTCGGGAGGTTCTGTCGCCAGGATCAATCCCGGTGTTTTTCAGACTTTTGGCAGGTCAGCAAAGACAATCATTACCATACGAATCAGATCCAACGGCGCAAACTAGTCACATCGCGAAGTCAACTGCGGTCGAAGGTAGCCAACACCATTGAAAGTCAAAAAGTCAGTTCATGATTGTTCTTTAAAATAATCAACATAATACGTTTGCTCTCACACCGAAAAAAGCAGCAACACAAAGGAAGCTTCCAAACATGGATCTAGCTGATGACAATTCAGCACAATTGTAGCAGTTGTTGTTGAACAGCGAGCAATCTCTAACATTATGAAATCTTTCATTAGGTACATTAAAGATTACTTTGTCACCATGTATCTTCTTAAGTTATCATTACCGTTTTACTTCGTCTACTTCCTATTGTTACAGGTACATGATATCATCTAATGTAGGAGAAGTAATATCTATTTTTTTCGCAGCTGCGCTGAGTATACCCAAATACCAGTTCAGCTTCTGGGGGTCAATCTTGTATTCTTGTTACCGATGGCCCTCCTGCAGCTGCTCTCGGTTTTAACCCAGCTGATGTTGATATCGTGCATAAATCACCACGAAAGATCAACATTCCCTTGATTAATTCTTGGGTTTTGGTCCGTTACATGGTAAACATGTTTATATACTTCATTATGATTGAGTTCTTTCTTTGCAATTTATATCTGGAAACTTTGAAAAAGGAAACTTTTACGGAATTTAGATATGAATGTGAAATTTTGAATGTTTAGAAATAATTCATATTACTGTAATGACTAATGATCATTATGTTGGGGTTGGTGGATCCAATACATGATAATGGGTTGAAGATTGATAAGAAGATGAGTTGAAGTGGAAGCAAGCAAGTAGAAGATGTATATATATATATATATATATATATATATTGTATTGTATTGTGTACGATTTTAGGGTTCTGCGCAGTCGACTGTCAAGCCTGTGTACGATTTTAGGGTTGTGCGCAGTCGACTGTCAAGCCCTCTGGAATGTACGAAGAAAATATGCAATCAACTGCGCAGCCGATCGTCTCGCTATCTATGCACTTGAAGGATAATTGTAGTCACCGTCATGTGTGCAATCGACTGTGCTACACTGATTGATCTGCGACTGAGATATGTTCTAATGTAAACATATATACATATATATTGTATTGTGCACGAATTTAGGGTTAAGTGAAACATTGTTCGATCAAAGTAGAGAAATCTAGCCGCTGTTCTAGAGAGAAGGATATAGTGATAAACCCTACATCTTGGGGATGAATTCTTGAGAGATTGTAAACTTGTTTTCTCATATTTCTAGTGAAAATCACAGTAGTGCCTCTGCGCGGGGAAGTAGTCATTGCATTGGGTGAACCTCGAAAAAATCTCGAGTATTCTTGTGTGTTGGCTTTTAATTGTTTTTGTTCTCTTACTTTTAATTCTATTGTTTTGCATCTCGTTGTTGAGTTATTTCGCAATTAGAACTAAACATATTATCTGTTTCCTTTGTTTTTGTTCTTGTACCGCATCCAATTTTGTATTTGTTTTTAATTCCTACATTTTATGATCACAGGTGATCGATTCTTATGTTGGTTTAACAACTGTCGGAAGGGCATCGATCGCACAATGGATGGCCACACCCGTCTGTTTCTCCAAACTTTGCACTTGGGGAGAGTGTCCTACAAGGGTTGATTTCTCATCGGCCCCTTACTTAGCTAGCAATAACGTAAATTCCTTCACAAACCCCTGTGACTACTTCACTGTAGTCAAAGTCATGTTGAAGAATCTACCCTACAACTCGTAGTGCAAAAAGCAGAAACACACCACAAGCAATAGAAACTCCCAAGGCTTAGATGAACCAAGAACAAGCCACCACAATATATGCAAGATCTCACAAGAACACAATCAATATGCAGAGATAACCAAAACTTCTTATTCCTCAAGAAATACAAAGATTACAAAGATATTACAACTCTCAATCTCACTCTCTCCCCTTTGAAATACTCGGCACAATCCCCTCTTGAAGTTGAATAATGATAACGGCTCACCTCTTGATTACACAAATTGATTGATTAGATCCACACAAACCTTAGAGTCTACTACAATATATATAGTCCCCAAGTAAACCCTAAAACATAAACACAAATCCAGCAATTGGGCCTTTAAACTCGTAATCCCAAAAACAATCAGCCGCCGAAGTCAGTCGACCACGCCCCCAAGGTCGGTCTACCGCAACGTGTAGAACCAAACTCGAGACTCGACCGGTCGACTGCACCCCCAAGGTCGGTTGACCATTGTAACACCCCGTATTTGTAGAAAAGTATACAGAGAGATATAAATAAATATATAGTATATATAGAATAACTAGATTTGCCCGTGGGCACGTGCCTACGACACGTCTTCGGAACGATACAGCATATGAAAATCTTGTAAATGGTAAAACAACAATTATGTAGCTCAAGTTTGAATAGTAAAACAATAATTAGTTGTAAATAAAAGTCCATGTTTCCATTAGTATATGTTGAAAAATAATTATAAATGGGGGTGTAAAATCCAACTTCATAGAACTTTGAGTGTGGAAAATAATGAAATTTAACTGTTAATGAGATATTTGCTATTTTCAATGTAACATGAGCAATAAAAAATGCATAAAAAATCTGAAAATTTACAAAACTGAAATTTGAAAATATAAATTTCTGAGTAAATACAGAGAGAATGAGAGAGAGAGAGAAATAAATAAATAAATAAATAAATAAATAAAGGAGTTGTTTTGGGGGGATTTGAATTTGAGTTTTTTTTGGAAGGGGGAGGACTTTTGGGCGGGAAAATATGTTTTGTGAGGTCAGATCTTGACCATTGATTTTAACCCTATTGAATGAGAGTCACTTGATAGCTTTCTTTGTGTTTTATTATATAGATAATAAGAGATGAGATGAGTAGGTGATTGATTATGACCTATAGATAATCCTATGGGGATATAATCAATGAGATTGATGAAAAAAGGTGGCCTATGCGATTAGTATGGGGCATAGGAATGGAATTAAATGAAAGAAAGAAATTCATGCATGCACTGATCAGTTGATGGTGATGTGGAGTTTGATGGTGGGAAAAGATCCCATATCGGAAGTAAATGAAAAAAAATATGTGTATATATAGGATTAGCCAAGGGTAAAGGTTACCAACCGTCCGGACACCCTTTTGAGGCAGCCTGTCGTAGGCCGTTGTTAGAATTTAATTAATTGTGTGCGTACGAATTGAGTACGGGGCGTTACAGATGGTATCAAAGCCAACTTTCGACATCGAGTGTAGAACTTGTATATAGGAGGTGCGTAAGATCCTTGGTGGGCAACGATATGTGTATGAGATGCGTAAGACCCTTAGTGGGCAGCGACATATATTTGATCTAGGAGACAAGTCTACATTCGACTAGAAAGGTGATCCTGTGCCTGTGCTAGATTGCACGTTCCGTATTCAGTGAGGACGCTGAATTCTTAAGAGGGGTTGAATGTAACACCCCATATTTGTAGAAAAGTATACAGAGAGATATATATAAATATATAGTATATATAGAATAATAATAAGAGATGAGATGAGTAGGTGATTGATTGTGACCTATAGATAATCCTATGGGGATATAATCAATGAGATTTATGAAAAAAGGTGGCCTATGGGATTAGTATGGGGCATAGGAATGGAATTAAATGAAATGAAAAGAAAGAAATACATGCATGCACTGATGGGTTGATGGTGACGTGGAGTTTGATGGTGGGAAAAGATCCCATATCCGAAGTAAATGAGGGAAAATATGTGTATATATAGGATTAGCCAAGGATAAAGGCTACCAACCGTCCGGACACTCTTTTGAGGCAGCCTGTGGTGGGCAGTTGTTAGAATTTAATTAATTGTGTGCGTACGAGTTGAGTACGGAGTGTTACAACCGTCCCCTTCTCTATTGGACCTGTATATTCGAAGAACTCTCAGCAGCTAGGGTCGATCGATCGCAACTCTCTAGCCTGCATTCTTCTATTTGTTGTTTGTCTTCTCTTGCTTCTTTGTCTCATCATCTTCTTCTCCAACTTCAAGTACTCCTCACTCTCATGGAGAGCACCTCCGTCACTCCACCACGTGGAGTGCACCAACCACCCCTCATCGCCTTATGAAGGATGTGCTCCACCAATCGCATAGAGCACGAATACCGGAGAAACAACCTCCCGTGTCGAATTCCGTGTTATGAGATTCCCCAACTCGCAAAATCTCTATCAACACCGGACATGGTTCAAATCCTCTTAATGCACTAGAAACCTTCGTGGACGATACCTCCACAAAATTAACAGACTGTTCAATCCCTACAGTCCCAATTCGGTTACCCTCATCGAAATCACCCTGCATATCGATATGAGTGCTCTCTATCACACAATAGCGACTTGAAACTTCAACTGCTAATTCGCAAAGTAACCTAACTGCAGCAACGTCTTGCCCTCTAGGATTATTTCCATGGCCAGCAGCTCCCAGTAAATTAGTAACCTCCCCTCCACAACTGAAAGAACACGGTTGTACCCCACACAACCTACTACTCGATTCTGGCTGAGAGTCAACTACAGGAGAAACAGCCCTCACGCTTCCCTTTTGCAATCACCCTTGAACTTGTAGCTTTACACTACTCCCTACTACCAACTGTAGTAGACAACCCCTCCTTGTCTAGCCTTCCAATCGAGATAAAATTTTTCTTCAAGTCTAGAACATGCCTTGTCTCCCACAAGACAACACTCTCATCATCAATGGTGTTGACGCAAACAGTACCAACCCCACATACAGGACACCGATGACCATTTCCTACGATCACATCACCAAAAGAACCCTTCTCGTAGTCATCAAATATCTCTCTCCTCGGAGTGCAATGAAAAGAATCTCCCGAATTAATACACCAATTTTGAGTGCCCAACCTAAAATAATTTTAAAGGACTCATAAAATTATTTAGAACTCCCCATAAATGTGAAAGAATTTGCAGAAACATGTGAATATTATTCATACAGTAATTACTGAAATCTTCATTTCATCCTCATATAAGCAGATAGTTTAAAAAATTATTGTCAAACCATAATGTTATACAATTGAATGTTACTGAAGCTGCTGGGGTGCGGGAGTGGGGATGGGAGCACGTTTGGCAGGAGCCGTGAGATTTTGTGAGGTTTGAAAAGTGAAAGGGGAAGAGACTATGTTTGAGGGATTAGAGTTTTTATTTTGTTCTTGTTTTTTTAATAAAAATCATACGCAGTGCACGTGTTAGTTAAATAGAAATATCTACTTTTATTCTCATTTCTCCATTTCAAAATAGAGAAATGAGAGAGGGAGTGGATCGAGGTGAAGAATATGAGTCTCCATTTGCACATTTGTGTGGAAGTGGACTCTCTCTCTCTCTCTCTCTCTCTCTCTCTTATATTAGTATAAGATATAGATATAATATTATTTATTATACTATATGTTCCATCTCTAGCAAGTGTTTTTGGCATTGTTCTGTTGAGTTTAATCGAAGTGGTTTTTGACTATATTGGTGTCGTTCCTTGTGATACTCATTGAAGAGGTCCTTAAGTATACTGGAAAGAGGCATCGGCTAGGCCATAAGCATAAGGTAGATCAGTAGATATACTAACTTGTACAGTATTTAAATTTTATAAATATACTAGATTTGCCCGTGGGCACGTGCCTACGGCACGTCTTCAGAACGATACAACATACGAAAAGCCTTGTAAACAGTTATCAACAATTATATAGCTAAAGTTTGAATAGTATGACAATAATTAGTTGTAAATAAAAGTGCATGTTTTCATTAGTATATGTTGAAAAATAATTATAAATTGGAGTATAAAAGTCCATGTTTCCATAAGTATGTATATATATATATATATAGATGTCTTCAATTGCGCACCCTTCTCTTGCGCACCTGTCCCAAGCCGTCTGATCTTCATCATGATCACGATGAAGATCTGATGGCTCTCTTTCTTCCGCTCTCTCCCTTATTGAAGATAGGGGTAAACTTGGAAAATCACCCCCCATCAGATTGAAATCCTTCTCCCGTTCTTTCTTTCCCCGTTGTCACTCTCCTTATCTCCTTCCCCAAATCAATCAAGTGAAAGAAAAAAAAACCTAGCTACTTCTCCAACCTGATCTATTCCCCAAATCGAAAAGCCAAAAACCTCTTCCCCAAATCAAAGATCTTTTGCTCCTCACCCTAAACTCTCCTTTCTGCTGCTCTTGGAGTTCCCCCCAAATCGAAACCCTAGCTCCCCAAATCACATCCCTCTTTTCGAAAGCGAAATCGCTGAAACCGTCTTCTCTTACCCAAATCGAAGAAACCTCATCCCATCTCAACCTTCCCTCAAACCCTATCTCCGAAATCGACCATTCCGCCAACTACCCAAATCTACCCAAAATCGGAAAAACACTCCCCCAAAGTTTGGGCTGATGACTCTTGACCATTCGTGAAATAAAAATTCTCTAACTAAGCCTCAAGAACATGGTTTTTAAACAATCCTTGAAGAGAAATTATTTTACCATGGAACTACTTTCTCTTCTTAGCATGCTCCTCATTCATATGTAATCAAAACAAATTTTTTCTTGGTTATTCTTACATGCAAAATATCATACATGAATAAAAACTAGAATTTTATGAGTTTAGAGAAATCACCCACTTTTTGTATGAAGATCTAAGTAGCTTTCCTCCTTGCTCTTGTGAGACTTTTGGCAATCTCAATCCTCTACTACTACTCCGACCTTCTTCTCTTTCTCTAAATTTTTCTCTTTTCTTCCTTTTTTTTCTCTTTTGGATTAAGGTAAAACAAGAATATATGATAGATGAGAAGATGAGGGGGAGGGGTTTTATAGAAATGGAGTTAGGGTTTTTGGGAAAGAGGGAGGCCGGCCAATAGGTGTAGGGTAGGGATGTTAGGGGAGTGGGTGAGTGGAGGTGGATGGTAAGATCTTATGCCAACACATGAGTCCTAGAAGCTTCAAGTTGGGTCTTGGCTTCTTCAAGAAGATTTCTTCATGTGGATTTCCCACCATTAGATCTCATCAAGATGGGGCTTAGGGTTTGATGAGGTTAAGGTTTAGGGCTTACCCTAAGTCACCCCAACCCTAAGTCTCCCACCCTAACCCTAACCCTAATTCACAATATGCATGGCTATTCACTTTAATAGTCATGTACTAATTCATCCATAATATAAATCTAATAGAAATACTATATATATATATATATATATATATATATATATATATATATATATATATATATATATATATATATATATTCACAAAAAAATATTTTATTAATTCTTTTGGGATATTACATAGCTCTACTTGTGGATGATGATGGTCTATTCTCTTCAAAAATCTCAAAACATTGATGCTTCTAGAAATTGACATGGTTTCATCCTTATTGTCATCCTTGTTGAAGTGCCGCCTGCCTATTATTGATATTGCTTGTGTCACGTCAGCTATTGAAGTTCACTTTCTTGGGATCTTGTGTAAGCACTTGTAGCCTATGTCGGCTAGCTGCCTGATTGCTTCGAAATTACTCTTGCCCACGAGCCTGTTATCGATTATCTCATCCCAATCAGTCTTCCCATCCCCACTTATTAAATGGTCAGTTGCCAATGGACACAATGCAAATTCAATTAGCATCTATTAGCTAACTTAAGTGAAGGGTCGATGCTCAAGTAATTTGTGTTGCCAATGTTTTCTCCATGTATATTCCTAATTTTCATGGGAACTCTATATTAGGTTTTATTCATCAAATAATTTAACAAAACATCTTGTTATGCATGATTAAACTAATTTAAGGATGATAAATCAAGCAATTTGAATTCTCTTTAACCATCGAATCCTTTTGCTATTAGGATCAAGTATGCATCAAGATGGTGAGATTGAAAGGGAAGTATATGGAAGATCATAAAAAAATAGTGTGTGATAGTGGAAAAAAGCTTTGGACTGTTAATAGTCGTGAACTGAACATAACTTTAAACAGACAATATTTAACCAATCTTTAGGATACACCTTGTATATAGCCGACTAATGTTTCAGTCAGTTCCCGAATGCAACCCTTAATTATCATTATATTAGATGGTTTTCCTTCATTTATTATTAACCAAACTATCATCAAGTTTTAGAAAAATGTTGTTATTTCTTACCTTTTAGTGTTTAGCTAATCATCCATCCCAACATTCACAGTTCAACATTTAGAAGTTTCTTAAGATTCTTACTCATGACATATTATATCTTAACATTTAGAAGTTTCTTAAGAAAATGTTGTTATTTCTTAATATTTTTCTCTCAATTTGAAGATTCAGTAGTCAAATAATATTCTTAAAGCACTTCTCCAACTCACTTGTCATATTCGATCTAGATGGAAAAAAGGATAAGGATCCATGTAGTTGATTCCAAAATTTTAGGATAACCACTTCAGTGTACTTATTCAACCTTGATTTATGGATTAGTATGTTAGGCAACTAGGAGACTCATCCAGAAATAAAGAGTAACTACAATAAGAATGTCGAGATGGATTAGCTGCAATATGCTAAGTGACAGATCAAGAAGTGTCACGCCCCGCTTCCCGGAATACAGGAACACAGGCACGTAACTAAGGCCCAGCGAATGATATAAGTACGCCAACTCATATCATCCATAAGCTGTACCAGTCTTAGCTCAACAATATAAGAAAAATGAATCACAACCACGCAGGAAACATAATAATCACATAAACGAGAACGAAATTCAATAACCAATTCTGGAATACAAGAGCTTACCAAATTACTCGAGAGACTCCTGCTCCAATTGTGAATGATCTGCTCATCAATGCCTCCTAGGAATTCTCTTTATGCACCTGTGCTTGATTATCTAAAAAGAAAGAATAATTTGTCCTTAGAGCAAGTACGGACAGCAAGTAGTGAAAAACAGAGAGTAAGGAAAACAGGGTACAGGAAGAAATGTGAATCAAGATCAAATTTGCAAGGGCAATAATGGACTAATAGCAAGGGTCTTTATCAAGTATGTATACATGTCAACTAGTTCTATTATCAAGTTGTTCTTCCTATCTAGTGCACGTACTTCTGTGTCCCATGTGTGCCGTACCACAGGTTCGGTGCACGCAAAACAGTGTTCGTTTTAGACTTCGTGGTGGGGTCAACAGAGCGTGTACTCGGCATATCACGACAACAAGATAACAAGATAACAAGTCCACGTCTCCACACGTATTCTCCACCTTCTATATAACAAGTCCATGTAACAAGAGGGCCCTACCGAGTACATTTTCTGAGACTGTCCACTACTAGGTCAACCCTTAGAAACCCCGGCTTGTTTTAGTATTTTATTAGGTCATTCATGTACATGCGAGTGGTTATAAGAATGTCAAGTGAATAATGATAATGCAGCAAAATGGTATATTACACAATAATGGCATGGAGTAGTAATTCTAAAACAACAATTCTCTTTATATTAATTTAACTGATTCCTAATATAACTGGGTCGAAACCTCAGTACAAGACACACAAGGCAGCATCACGTAATGTTCATCAAGTGGGAAATTATCAAGTTATTGTATCATGCATGTATCATGACTAATGTACAGCAAGTAATGTAAATTTTTCCAGTAAACAAGTCAAGTTAATAATCAAGTTCCAGTCTCAAGTTCTCATGTAAACAGCATGTATTTAATCATGGTATGTTTTTCTCATGTATAATTTAATTATTTATATCATATGCATGTCCAGGTTTGGGTTTGAGTCAAAGGATAATAAAGGAAGTCAAGAGTACGTCGGGTTAGCTCGTGTAAACCCTCGATACTCCCAACAGACGGGACACAAGGCAAATTAAGATAGTTAAAATGGAACTACTTGCAGGAGGTCAATAAGCTTGAACTAAAATAAATAAAACAGTTCAAGTGGACTTGCCTGTTAGTTGACGATGATGAAATTGAATATAGAATAACGGGATCAGTATCCCGGGCAGTAGATCACGTGCAAGATGTTTGGCAGCCATGCCAAGTCAGCAACTGCAGATAACGACTCCTTCAATAACTCCAAACAGCAACACAACTACAACAATTCCCAATAACAACTCCAAGGCAGTAACTCACCAACTCCACATAAACTAGCACACCAATCAGAAAAGCCAAATCCCCTACTTCACAAAACACCATACATCCAGCTCCACAACAAACAACAACAATTCCCCCATACAGCCAACAAACTCTAATATAATCCGATCTCCAACAACAGTAACAAAATACCCAGTTCTTCCTTCTTCTTCGCCTTATTCAATCCACACAGAGAGAGGGGGAGAGCGAGCGGGAGACAGCGGCGTCTTCGGCAGCGTGCTCAGGGAGGCGACGCGACTGAGTCGAAGGTTGAAGACGACGGGGTTAGGGGCCTCTGAGGTGGAGTGCGGCGGCGCTCAGGGGTGAAGCTCGATGGGTTCGGAGGGGGGTCGAGCGCGGTTGAATCTTGCGGTGAAGAAGACGAGCGGTGGGAGCAACGGTGCGAGCGGGAAGCACTCGCGAGCAGTGGCGGAGGGCTGTGAGGGCCCGGGGGGGCCCAGGCCCCCCCGAATTTTTAAAAAACCCCCTACTATATTTAGTTTTTCTAGTTTGGCCCCCCCAAAAAATTTGAGAAAACCCCCAGTATATATGTACATATACTTGACTGTTCATATCCCAATCAGAACTTAGAAGCCTGTTCCATTTTCCCAATTTCCCCCAAATTCTCGAGTGTGAAGCTGGAAGCCTGGAAGAGAATCTGAGCAAAGGTTTGCCCTAAATTCGATTGTTTGAACTAGATTTTATGGATCATTAACCTAATGTTCCTTCTCATTTGCTGTGCAGTTCTTCTCAAATATTTCCCTCTCAAAACCCTCGAAGCTTTGGAAATAGGGTTTCGCTTGGTCGGCGATTTCAGAGCTCGGTTTCGTGTTCGGGTAAGAATATCTGAGCTCATTTGTTGTTGATCGAATAGATGTGATTAGTTTAGGGTTTTTGCTGTGATTTCTGTTGGTATGTGTCATGTGTGGTTCAGTTCTTGATTTGGGTTTAGATCTTGAGATTTGGAGCTTGTGGTTCTGTTTGAGAGTAGGGATTGATTGGTTAAGATCTTTCAGTGGTTGATTTGGATGGAAATGAGGTGGGATTAGTAGGGGAGTGAGCAAGTTTTGATTTTTGTTAATGATTTGGATGTTCCGTTTATAGCCCTTCCTATATTCACCTGCTGGCAATTTTTTGGCATCCAAACACAAAAACTTCACCTGCTGATTTTTGGTGATGACGTTTGTGAAGTTTTGGTGATGTCATTTGTGAAGTTTGTGAGTTTTTGGGGGATTTGAAGTTTTTGGCATCACCTGTGAAGTTTGTGAAGTTTTTGGCATCCAAACCAATAAACACAAGATGTTAGGGTTGGTTGCCATTTGTGAAGTTTTTGGGGGATTTGATACCCATTTTCAGATACATATACACATTCTTATCTAACTTGATATACTTCTATCCTATATATGAATACCAGGAAAGATATCATATTCACATTAATATGTTATATATGTCATCATTTAAGAGCCTATTAGTGTGTTGATTAGCTCAATTCTGAGATGCATATATATAAAAGTATAAACTATGTGAACTTGGAACAATATTCCAACAAATTAGGCAAGCAAAGGAAGAGATAGAAAGAGAAAGAGGAAAAGCTTTTGTATACTCAACCTAACAGATGGGGTAGGGGGGAAATCTACACTACTCAATAACTAGATCTTCTTTAAAAAACTAATATAACTTTCACAGAGTAGTTGAACACAGTGGTCACTTCTCTTGTGTCTGTAGGTTTTAATTAATACCTAATCTCATTCTAAGTTTCTAGCATTAGGTTTGACTTATAATTCCATCCCTGTGTATCCTTTCCTGCATAGATTAATATAATGTGTGGGTATAGCACATATGTTTTTTTTTGATGAACAATATAGCACATATGTTATAATTCATTATATCAGTTCAACATTTATATATTAAACATAAAGTATGTTAGTATTTATTGTTTTTTAGTATGTGCTTGAAAAAGAACTAAATTCATGCACAATTGAATGGCAAAATCAAAGTAGGGAAGAGAAAAAAATACATATAATGCACTTCATAAAATTATTTCAGAGAAGGCTTTTCCCTTCTTTATTTGTAGGGCTACTTGTATTGTTTAAGATAGTGTTGGATCAATCTTGACATCTTGTATGAGAAATGTTGTTCCAAAAAATGAAAAAACCTTGTATGGGATATCTGAAGCAGTGAAGCTCTCCTGTTCTTACTTTGGTTAAATTTCTGTATTTTCTCCTCTTCAAGTTGACAAGTTACTTGCTTTCATTTCTGTCGGCCTATTATCATTGTCCTAAATGATATCATTATGTCTTTGAGTTTATATAGCATTTAGTGCCATGATATGAAGCTTCAGTAACATTTATAAATTGTAACCATTTGGCTATTTATTCCACATTTTAAATGCTTCACTGTTTATGCTTTAGTCATTACATTTCCAGTTTAACAATCTAATTCATGTAATTAGTTGTTCTTTTAACTGAATATAAACTCTCAAATATAAACTTTATGTCAGCCTTTCAGTGTAACTGACAGAGACCACTTACTTAAGACTGCTACAATATCTTTTGCAAGTACAAAGGTTATATAAATCAATTGAAGTATTATACTTCATGAATTAACATAGTCTAATTCATCTTACCTGGTAGATGTGAGGTTGTCCAGTGTGCATAGATAATTCATGGGCAATTGGTGGACCGGTAGTTATATTTTTTTGCTGCACAGTGTGAGCTTGTTGAAACCGGGATCATCCTTCAAAATTCCTTTCAATGAAGACATGATGTTTTTAAGTGAAAAGATGTCTGCCATATATATTATCCTGTATTTTTTTTCTGTTGAAGATTATTGGTTTTTTTTAACATAATGAAATAATATTATTTTGTTAATATATATAATGAGTCTTATATTTCTTTTAATTTATTAACGTACAGGAACGGTTCGTTTTCTAAAATATCAATGGGGAAAAAAGCCACCATTGATTCTTTTTTTAAAAGACAAAATACTCAAACTTTAGGAGTTGATACACAAACATCAACTCCTTTAGTTGAAGAACCTCCTCTTAAATCTCCACGAGTTGATTCTACAAGACATGAAATTGAATCCGAAAGAGATTTGATTGATTCTTTAGAGCGTGATCCGGGATTGCGTCGACAAATTTGTGATTATCCTTCTAACAAACAAGATGAAGTTCGTCGTGCTTATATTGAATTGGGGGCATACCATGGAAGTGGTGATTTTCCTTATTCAAAGAAAGGAAATGATCACAACCGACGGTTTCAACCTTCTTGGTTTGAAAAGTTTCCTTGGTTGGAGTATTCTCCTCATAGGGATGCGGCATTTTGCTTTCCATGTTATCTTTTTGGTAGTCCAAATGATCGAGATGAATTTACTTCCAAAGGATTTGATAAATGGAAAAAAGTCATGAGCGGACCACGATGTTCACTTCGCAAGCATGAAGGGAGTACTCCTACATCACCACATAAAAATGCTCTTCAAAATTATTTTGCTCTAATAGACCAACGTCAACATATTGAAATAGCTCTTTCTCAACAAAGTGCTCAACAAATTGCAAATAATCGTCTACGATTATATGTCTCTATATATAGTGTTCGTATGTTGACACTTCAAGGATGTGCTTTGCGTGGTCATGATGAAAGTGTTGATTCACTTAATCGTGGTAATTTTCTTCGAGCCATAAAGGGGTTTGCACACTTTTCTAAGGAAGTCAAAGAAGTTGTTTTGGACAAAGCTCCACTTAATGCTTCATATACATCCCCCGATACTCAAAAGGAAATTCTTCAATGTCTCGCTCTTCAAGTAAAGAGAACAATTCGAGAAGAAATTGGAGATGCAAAGTATTGTGTTCTTGTTGACGAGGCTCGAGATATTTCAAAGAAGGAGCAAATGGCACTTGTCTTGAGATTTGTTGATAAGGATGGATTAGTTCGAGAACGATTTTTTGGACTTCTTCATGTTTCTAACACTACGGCATTGACCCTAAAGGATGGTATCTATAAACTCCTTGCCTCTCAAAACCTCAGCATAAAGAATATAAGAGGTCAAGGGTATGATGGGGCAAGCAACATGCGAGGTGCATTGAATGGAGTACAAGCCTTGATTTCCAATGATTCTCCGAGTGCATATTATGTACATTGTATGGCTCATCGGCTTCAATTAGCATTAGTTGCATCATGTAGAGACGTGGGTCAAATTCACCACTTCTTTAATGATTTGACTTACATTATTAACATTCCTAGTGCTTCTTGTAAAAGAAATGATCAGTTGAAAGCAGCTAAAGCTTCTGAACTTGAGTTCTTAATTGCAAATGGAGAAATAGAAACGGGTACAGGGCTAAATCAAATTGGCACTTTGCAGCGAGCTGGAGATACTCGTTGGGGTTCTCATTTAAAATCAATCACAAGCTTGTTGAATATGTTTAGCCCGACATGTGAAGTTCTTATTGGTATCATTGATGATGGTGACTCTGCTCAACGTGCAGATGCAGAGAAGGCTTATGAGCTTTTAACCTCTTTCCAATTTGTTTTTATATTGCACCTCATGAAAGAAGTTTTTCAAATCACTGATCTTCTTTGTCAAGCTTTACAGCGCAAGTCTCAAGATATTGTAAATGCAATGCATCTTGTATCTTCTACAAAGAAACTTCTTCAAAATCTTAGGGAGACTGGTTGGGAAGCCTTACTTGATAAGACAAGATTATTTTGTGAGAAACGTCAGATGGATATACCGGATATGTCTGATCAATATAGAAGAAAATTTCCATCTCGACATCCACAACCGCCTCTTACAATTGAACATCATTATCGGGTTGACATATTCATTGCCACAATTGATTCTCAATTGCAAGAATTAAATATCCGATTTAATGAAAATACGGTTGGTTTACTTGTGCTAAGTGGTACTTTGGATCCGAGAGATGCATATACATCTTTTAATGTCGAGAAAATTTGCAAGCTTGCAAGCCAATTCTATCCTGAAGATTTTTCTGAGCAAGATCAAACACATCTAAAGTATCAACTAGAACATTATATACTTGATATTCCTCTTCGTAGTGAATTCAAGAATTTGTCATCTCTTTCCGAGTTATGTCAAGCATTAGCGAGATCTAGAAAGTCAATTATCTATCCTCTTGTTGATCGGCTAATTAGGCTTGTGCTCACATTACCGGTTTCTACAGCAACTACTGAGAGGGCATTTTCGGCAATGAGTTTTGTGAAAAATAGGCTTCGCAACAAGATGGAGGATGATTATCTCTCGAACTACTTGATGATTTTTATTGAAAGAGAAATAGCAGAAGATTTGTGCTTAGATACAATTATCAAAGAGTTTGCTTCTATGAAAGAACGCAGATCACAGTTCTTTTAAGCTACACTTGTTTTGTTTGGGGCAAATATACTTTTTGGAATTTTGTAAAAAATCAAGACAATTTGACTTTTTTGTTTATTTTTGTTTAAAAGTATGATATATGAACTATCTTTTGAAGACTAGATTTCTATGTCAAAAAAAAAAATTTACTTTATAAATTGTTTTTTGTTCTTAATTTTATTTATTACTTGGCCCCCCCGACAAAATTGTCCTGGCTTCGCCCCTGCTCGCGAGGCGGAGACGAGGGGCGGAAGTCGACTGGATGCGACTGCGGAGAAGAAGAGGCTGACGGGGCTTCGACTGGTTCTAGCGCAGGAAAGGGGAGAGCGGCGAGATGGCGGGCGTCTGGCGAAGTCGACGGGGAAGCGAGAGTGGAGGTGAGCGGGATGCGCTCGGAGAAGAGATGGCAAAGTCGAAGAGCTCGGGTGAGTTGGCAATGGCGGGCGGCGGCGAGCGCAGGGGAAGCCTGCGGAGACGGCGGTGGAGTACGATGGACGAGGATGAGGTTCGAGTGCGGAGGACGGTGGAAGGCGGAGCGGCGGGGGTTTGAAGGCTCAGGTGGCTCTGGTTCTTCGACGGAGGAGGTTGCGGTGGCGCTTGTGGCGGCTTGGGTTCACGAGGAGAGACGAGCGGAGACGAGGGCGTCGGAGTGGAGTCGAGCGCGGAGGAGATGAAGGGAGGAGGAGACGGATTCGTTTGGGTTCGGGTTGATTGATCTGTTTCTCTGTTTGCTAGAGAAACAGAGAGAGAGAGAGAGATGGAGAGATTGAACGGGAGAGAGAGTAAACGGGGAGTGTTAATAACGGGAAAGAGAGATAGTGGGGGAGTGGTTACGGGATTGTGGGAAGAGTGGGAAAAAGTGAAGAAATTGTATAGGGCTGTGTGTACAGATTTGATTCTGTACAATATAGGGGTAATGAGTTCTGGGTTAGTGGGTTTGGTTCTTGGGCTCAAAAATTTATTAAAACAATTAGGACATTGGGCTAAAATATTTTGGGCTCAAATTAATTAATTAAATAGTGCAACATGTATCAAAACCAATGGGCTAAAATCCAACAAGAGATGGACTATCCTTTGGGCTTCAATTGAATTCAAAAATGATTAATAAATGATAGTATGGATTAATTTAGGCTTCAAAATAGATAACTAAAAAGAAGTGGGACAAGATTCAAGTTTGAATATAAATTTGGGTTCACATTCAAGAAGATTTAAATGCATCCAAAAGAATTTATACGGAAATTAAAATATAAAAATACATGGAGAGAAAGAAGGAACTGGAAATCCGTATAATCGGAAACAGGGGTTACAAATCCTACCCACCTTACACAAAAATTTCGTCCTCGAAATTTGCTTAGGCGGTACATAGGACAGGGTAAAAGCAACTTAGGAGAGGGTAACAAACAAGGGATCCAAAGAAAAGTCAACTCGGTAGTAACACCCAAAAGTACGAAGGGGTGGATAATAATGATGTCAAAAGGAATGCATAGAAAAGAATGAACGGTATCAAAAGGAAGGAACAACACGAGATAATAAGGCAAGATAAGGAGTCGGCAGAACTGAAATCAAAGAGAGAAGACAGGGAAGAATTGAATCAATAAATGAATGAATGCATGATGGTCAAATGGAATGTAAGAAAGAAGTAACCGGTATCAAAATGAAGAATGAACAACACATGACTTGTAAGATAACAAAGCAAGGAGATGAAGAGTAGGTAGAGTTGGAATAGAAGAAGCGATGGACAAGGTAGAGATGAGAGAAGAAATGAGTCAAGGGGTGAGGACAATGCAAGGAATGGTACAAAACAAACATTACAAGGGAGGAGAAGCAACAAGAAGATCCTGGGACCTGTGGGTTATGGGCCCACCACGCTTCCGCTGCGCTACTCTGATGGCAATGTCCCAAGCAACATATATGTCGATGTAGGCCACATGACATCAATCAACGAACCGAGCAGGAAGACAACAATGAGACACCAGGATCAAGGACAGTATGGGCTCAAGAAATATATAATTAAACAATGCGGAATGAATATAAAGTTTGTTTTCAATTTTTAAATGATCAAAAGATATGTTATAGATCAAGACTAATGGGTAGGAAGGAGAATTGGGTTATAAATCAAATAACAGGTTTAAATCCAATAAGGAAATAGGCTATAGGATTTTTAAAATATACACTAAATCATATAGTGAAAAGTATATAAAATGGAACATGTTCGGGCTCAAAACAAAATAATAGTAATAGTAACGACAATCATAATAATACCAATAACAATAATAATAACAAAACATCAACACTGCTAACAACAAAATAGCAATGATAATAAGATTATAATAATAATAATAGCAATGATAACAATAACAATAAAAATAATGATGATAATAACAATACTAGCAGAATGGATATAATAATAATGTACAAATATGTGTTAAAATGGAAAATTGAGTTTAATAGGTTTACTAAAATAATCCAAACAGTAGTAATATATGATATAAATATTGGATCACTTAGAATGTAAAACAAAATTAAAATACACCGCTGTTTGAAATAAATAAAATTTCCAAATAGTCAGATGAAATAAAAAGTTTCTTAGAAACCAGAATAATATTTTGTTAAAATCCGATCAATTGAAAATGTAAATTGCTGAAAAGAATTTGAAGGATAAAATCTTAAATACAGAAAGTACACGGAAAGATACATATGTGCAGGAGCAAGGGTTTGAGCTCAAGTTAAATATTAATAAATAGTGCAATCAACTGTATATAAAATTTAGGCTTCAACAAAAATACTAATAATAACACCAATAATAATAAAATATTAACAATACCGGTAAAAATAATAATGTAAGACAGAATCTAATTTGGTTCAACAATTTTTTTCTTGTACGAAAGTAATTCATTATTAACAACAGTAATAATAAAATAATGCAAACGACAGTAACAATAACAACAGCAATATCAATAATGATATCAATAATAATAACAAGAAACATAACAATAAAAATAACATTATAAAACAAAGTAAGGGTTTGGCTTATCAACTATTTAAATAAATCAAACAAGAATATATATAGTCGATCAATTATAAATGGAAAGTAAAATCAAAATACACCATTAATTACCAATCGTAAGAAAATAGGAGACTATTCAATAAGAATTCAAACCCCAATATAAAAATGTTGATAATCATACAAACAAAAAAAAAACACAACTTAAAATAATTTTGAAAAAAATAACCAGTCAAGATACGTACAAATGCGGACAAATTTAGCTAAGTAAGGAGATATTAATAACCATGAATGTGATATTAATAACCATGAATGTGAAGTGCATATAATAATTATCGAATGTTGACCTTATGATCAATACTCGAAAACACATAAAAGGGGTAACAAGCAAAATAGAATAAAATATATATATGCAAGAAAACTTGAAAAGGAGTCCATTAAATATTACAAAAATAAGCATCAAATCATTAATTAGGACGTAGATAAAAATAGGTGAGAAATCTAAAGATTGAAGGATTAGAAAACGGTGGCAATAAACAGTAATTCACAAAAGAATGAAAACTTATACCATGATTAATGTACTCGATCTTAACATAATGTAAAAATAAGTTGTAAACACAAAATAGGATAAAATCAACTATACTAGTTCGAATTGTATGAAAACATAAAGTGTAATTGTATAAACAAAATATCATAAAGAAAATATTTATTTACCAATAGTTTCATTATATAAGTAAAAATTGTCTTGAAATATAAATTAGCAAATACTTAGAAAATCTTGCATCCTTAACATCAAGTTGCATGTTTGTCTTCACGACATCAGGTTTCAAGTTGCCGTCCGAATATTCGGCTGCACATTGTGCCTCGCCGATATCCAGTTGCAATTTGCCTCCAATGACATCGAGTTGCATATTTGCCATCTCGATTTTAGGTTGCACCGAAATGATAAAATGGAAAATGTAACCTCCCATATACACAAGGATATGAGACATTCAATTTAAGTATGATGTTATATTTTGAAATTCGTGATATAAAAATAAGAAATGGAGTTGAAAGCCACACAATGGAATAAAAATAGATGTCTAGATTATAAATATCAAATACAATAGTATAAAATAGTAGCAATTAAAATGATTTATAAAAGTAGGGAGAAAAACGGAATAAAATACATGTATAAACACAATGCAGTGTGAATGAAAAAAAAAATAAATATCAATGTAGCAGATTTACACAATAAATATATCATAAAAATATACAGTATTGTAGGAGTTAAACGAGCCTCTAACATGTCCTTGAAGATCCACAGATGCCGATCGACGAACCAAGCGGGAAGGCAAGAAAGGACAACTCCAGAATCAAAGGAATGTTGGTACAAAAAGGAAGAATTTATACCCAATGAAGAATCAAGGAATACGAATGAATGGAAGAGACGAAACAACTGAGAGATGAAGGAACTGGATGTGAAGGGATAAAAATAGGAATCAAATGAGAGGGTATCCAGATTACATGTTGGTTATTCATGTTCATGTGATTAACGTGGTGCGCATATTATTGAGTTAGACTGGCTAGAACCAAACTTGACTAACGTATGAGTCAAACATGACTAACACATTAGCCAAACCAGCTAAACTCCAACATAGTTAGAGCCTAAACCTGGCTCTGATACCACTAAAAACCTGTCACGCCCCGCTTCCCGGAATACAGGAACACAGGCACGTAACTAAGGCCCAGCGAATGATATAAGTACGCCAACTCATATCATCCATAAGCTGTACCAGTCTTAGCTCAACAATATAAGAAAAATGAATCACAACCACGCAGGAAACATAATAATCACATAAACGAGAACGAAATTCAATAACCAATTCTGGAATACAAGAGCTTACCAAATTACTCGAGAGACTCCTGCTCCAATTGTGAATGATCTGCTCATCAATGCCTCCTAGGAATTCTCTTTATGCACCTGTGCTTGATTATCTAAAAAGAAAGAATAATTTGTCCTTAGAGCAAGTACGGACAGCAAGTAGTGAAAAACAGAGAGTAAGGAAAACAGGGTACAGGAAGAAATGTGAATCAAGATCAAATTTGCAAGGGCAATAATGGACTAATAGCAAGGGTCTTTATCAAGTATGTATACATGTCAACTAGTTCTATTATCAAGTTGTTCTTCCTATCTAGTGCACGTACTTCTGTGTCCCATGTGTGCCGTACCACAGGTTCGGTGCACGCAAAACAGTGTTCGTTTTAGACTTCGTGGTGGGGTCAACAGAGCGTGTACTCGGCATATCACGACAACAAGATAACAAGATAACAAGTCCACGTCTCCACACGTATTCTCCACCTTCTATATAACAAGTCCATGTAACAAGAGGGCCCTACCGAGTACATTTTCTGAGACTGTCCACTACTAGGTCAACCCTTAGAAACCCCGGCTTGTTTTAGTATTTTATTAGGTCATTCATGTACATGCGAGTGGTTATAAGAATGTCAAGTGAATAATGATAATGCAGCAAAATGGTATATTACACAATAATGGCATGGAGTAGTAATTCTAAAACAACAATTCTCTTTATATTAATTTAACTGATTCCTAATATAACTGGGTCGAAACCTCAGTACAAGACACACAAGGCAGCATCACGTAATGTTCATCAAGTGGGAAATTATCAAGTTATTGTATCATGCATGTATCATGACTAATGTACAGCAAGTAATGTAAATTTTTCCAGTAAACAAGTCAAGTTAATAATCAAGTTCCAGTCTCAAGTTCTCATGTAAACAGCATGTATTTAATCATGGTATGTTTTTCTCATGTATAATTTAATTATTTATATCATATGCATGTCCAGGTTTGGGTTTGAGTCAAAGGATAATAAAGGAAGTCAAGAGTACGTCGGGTTAGCTCGTGTAAACCCTCGATACTCCCAACAGACGGGACACAAGGCAAATTAAGATAGTTAAAATGGAACTACTTGCAGGAGGTCAATAAGCTTGTACTAGAATAAATAAAACAGTTCAAGTGGACTTGCCTGTTAGTTGACGATGATGAAATTGAATATAGAATAACGGGATCAGTATCCCGGGCAGTAGATCACGTGCAAGATGTTTGGCAGCCATGCCAAGTCAGCAACTGCAGATAACGACTCCTTCAATAACTCCAAACAGCAACACAACTACAACAATTCCCAATAACAACTCCAAGGCAGTAACTCACCAACTCCACATAAACTAGCACACCAATCAGAAAAGCCAAATCCCCTACTTCACAAAACACCATACATCCAGCTCCACAACAAACAACAACAATTCCCCCATACAGCCAACAAACTCTAATATAATCCGATCTCCAACAACAGTAACAAAATACCCAGTTCTTCCTTCTTCTTCGCCTTATTCAATCCACACAGAGAGAGGGGGAGAGCGAGCGGGAGACAGCGGCGTCTTCGGCAGCGTGCTCAGGGAGGCGACGCGACTGAGTCGAAGGTTGAAGACGACGGGGTTAGGGGCCTCTGAGGTGGAGTGCGGCGGCGCTCAGGGGTGAAGCTCGATGGGTTCGGAGGGGGGTCGAGTGCGGTTGAATCTTGCGGTGAAGAAGACGAGCGGTGGGAGCAACGGTGCGAGCGGGAAGCACTCGCGAGGCGGAGACGAGGGGCGGAAGTCGACTGGATGCGACTGCGGAGAAGAAGAGGCTGACGGGGCTTCGACTGGTTCTAGCGCAGGAAAGGGGAGAGCGGCGAGATGGCGGGCGTCTGGCGAAGTCGACGGGGAAGCGAGAGTGGAGGTGAGCGGGATGCGCTCGGAGAAGAGATGGCAAAGTCGAAGAGCTCGGGTGAGTTGGCAATGGCGGGCGGCGGCGAGCGCAGGGGAAGCCTGCGGAGACGGCGGTGGAGTACGATGGACGAGGATGAGGTTCGAGTGCGGAGGACGGTGGAAGGCGGAGCGGCGGGGGTTTGAAGGCTCAGGTGGCTCTGGTTCTTCGACGGAGGAGGTTGCGGTGGTGCTTGTGGCGGCTTGGGTTCACGAGGAGAGACGAGCGGAGACGAGGGCGTCGGAGTGGAGTCGAGCGCGGAGGAGATGAAGGGAGGAGGAGACGGATTCGTTTGGGTTCGGGTTGATTGATCTGTTTCTCTGTTTGCTAGAGAAACAGAGAGAGAGAGATGGAGAGATTGAACGGGAGAGAGAGTAAACGGGGAGTGTTAATAACGGGAAAGAGAGATAGTGGGGGAGTGGTTACGGGATTGTGGGAAGAGTGGGGAAAAGTGAAGAAATTGTATAGGGCTGTGTGTACAGATTTGATTCTGTACAATATAGGGGTAATGAGTTGTGGGTTAGTGGGTTTGGTTCTTGGGCTCAAAAATTTATTAAAACAATTAGGACATTGGGCTAAAATATTTTGGGCTCAAATTAATTAATTAAATAGTGCAACATGTATCAAAACCAATGGGCTAAAATCCAACAAGAGATGGACTATCCTTTGGGCTTCAATTGAATTCAAAAATGATTAATAAATGATAGTATGGATTAATTTAGGCTTCAAAATAGATAACTAAAAAGAAGTGGGACAAGATTCAAGTTTGAATATAAATTTGGGTTCACATTCAAGAAGATTTAAATGCATCCAAAAGAATTTATATGGAAATTAAAATATAAAAATACATGGAGAGAAAGAAGGAACTGGAAATCCGTATAATCGGAAACAGGGGTTACAAGAAGTCAAAGGTAGCATCAATTGAGGTTCAATTGACGGAGAACCAACTGAGAGATGATGTAGGTCTTTTTAAAGGAGGCAAAGCTAAATATGAGGCATGCATAGCATTTATAAAGCTTGTAGTAATTTCTTTAAAGTATGAATTACATGTTTTTGAATTTGGGTCCTACAAATGAGGAGAATGTATTAATGATTGTTCCAAACTTTTTGTGTATTTTGGAGATGACGTTGAGACCAGGGCTGCAAACTATCCGAGCTATTCGCGAGCTACTCGGCTCGAGCTTGGTCAAAGCTCGGTCAAAGCTTGACTCGAGACGAGCTCGAGCTCGAAATCAAGCTCGATAGCTTAACGAGCCGAGCTCGATCTTGGACCTTTTTGTGATTATTAGGATAAGCTCGCGAACGACTCGGCTCGAATTCGGTTAAAGCTAGCTCGAAACGAGCTCGAGCTCGAAACTGAGCTCGATTGCTTAATGATCCGAGCTTGAGCCTTAAGATATTCGACTCGGCTCGGCTTGTTTGCATCCCTAGTTGTGACCGGTTCTCAAAAAAAAAAAATTTGTTGCTGAAAATCTTATCCATGATGGATGAGGACGATTTGCTTAATGGTTTCATAAAGTCGACAGCTTAATCAATTTAGATTAGCATTAGGTATAATAAGCATCTGCAAGTTTTATATTATGAACTTAAATGCACGGGAAGTATAATTAGCATCGACAAGCTTATGTTATCTTACATGCTTAGTTTTTGCAGTTGCAGGACATGATTTCAAATCGTAGATCTAATTGTGAAACATTAACTAGCTGAGTTGGTTAATTGGAAGAAAGCGGCCATCCAAATATATGTATGCATATTAATTTCCCCTGTCAATTATTCGTAACATTTGTTTAGAATAAAAAAATGTAAAGAAAAGATTTGTATTTGAGTGGTGCACGACTATTAGTGAATATTTGTGTATGGTGAGTTCTTCTTATGTTTAATTTATTCATGCCAACAATTTAGCTGCTGAAAATTAGGCTAACGAGTTATTTTATACAAACAATATTTGATTGAGAAAAAAGATCTACTTGTATCTTAATTATTAGTAAGGGTTTTATGCTATTCAGTAACTAAAACAAAATCTCATTTCATACAGTTGATTAGCACAACTAACATTTCACTAAGGCCCAAATTGTATGGAGGCTTCGATTTGTGCATTTTTACGTTAGTCTGAAGAAAGAGGCAATGAGTGATATTAATGAAAGTGCACTGAACCGTTTGATACACAATCTGCATATTGGAGTTTTTCAAAAAAATCCTTCTTAATAAATACAAGCGATGATAGCTCATTCATCTTTTTTTTTTGGTTGGACAATGAGATATATAACATTTTGGTAATGTTACATTTCATATGATTCTTGTGATATTATATATTTTTGATCAATAGACTTAAAACTATTAGCCTTATGCACCAAGCAACGTGCACTTGGTGCACAGAAAATTTCAACTAGTTGAAAATTGAAAATTGAAAATGAGAAATGAGAAATGAGAAAGAAAGGAAAAAAATGAAAAAAGTGGGATAATAATAACAATAATAATAAATCAAAAATCAAAAAATCAAAAATCAAAAAAGAAGATTGAAAATTGAAGATTGAAAATTGAAAATTGAAAATTGAAAATTGAAAATTGAAAAATTGAAAAATCGAAAAATTGAAAAATTGAAAAATTGAAAAATTGAAAAATTGAAAAATTGAAAAATCGAAAAAGTTGAAAATTTTGAAAATTTATAAAATTGAAAATTCGAAGATTGAAAATTGAAAATCAAAAATTGAAAAGTGAAAATTGAAAAGCGAGAAAATTGAAAATTGAAAGAAGAAAAAAGAAAAAAAATATTGAAAATTGAAAATGAGAAATGATAAATAAAAAAAAAAATAATAAATAATAAAATAAATAAAATCAAAATCAAAAAATCAAAAATCAAAAATCAAAAATCAAAAATCAAAACTTAAAAATCTAAAATTTAAAACTAAAATGCTGACATGATATATGGGATAAAAGACTAAGAAACCATAAATCATTAGCACATTAATACACATATACAAACATTCAATATATACATCCTATATATCATGTCAATCTACAGCAATATCATAATGAATATAAGATGGCAATTTCCGTAAACGCATTCGGCCTGAAGTTTTGACAAATGCACAACACGAAAGGAATCTAAAACTGAAATAATTAACGAGGATTTTGTATTTGCAAAGACTGAAATCAATTTACCACATAATTTACTGCACACAACAATTAAAGAATAACCATATACTAGCCCAAGATACCACTACTGTTTTCTCCTTTGAATAGAAAAATGAGACCAGTGCTTTCAGAAATCATGTACATGAATGTACGAACAACTGGTACACATTTAGTGTCCGGATAACAAGAATTAATCACAAATTTATCTGATCGGGTAGATACACTGTCAGTGATATTAAAATTAGTGTCAAGTCTTACGAACAGCCCCTTGCTATTGCTGGTAAAGCTCCAACTGTAATGCTCCTCACATCCTCTTCAACTGCACAAGCAAACACAGTTTCTAAATCAGAATTAGAGTCCATCTCAGACGAAAGCGAAGTATGGATGATGATCAGCACAAAGACAATCTCAACAACTGAATCTCCAGAGAAAGAAGCTGTACCACACAATATAACAATTTCCAATGCTTATCATCATGGTACAAGACTCGTAATATTGTACATATTCTATTTTGTGTTCACTAAAGTTGTATTACTCGATATGGCATGTCCTACACTTACCATTGATGTACAAAACTCAGACAAAACTCAGCAGTGTTGTATATATTCTATCTTTTGCCTTCCTGCTGCAAACCCTTTATCATGTAATATGCATGATATTAAACTCAGCAGTGTTGTTTATTTCTTTGAAGAATATTTTATATATTCTTGCTATGAGTCTGCTTTTATTTAGAGCCCCATCTCTAATATTTCGATACAATTCAATTTGGGGTGCTCATACAAATTTTTTGACAAGTTTTCATAACTGCATGTTTCCACAGATTAAACACATGGAGATACAGACGTTCCACTTGCATGTGATTTAGGGAATGAATATCAGTTGTGGGGAGGATTACTTGCACAAATTTCACGGTTCATGACTACTATTTAGGCATTCAAAATTCAAGTGTTGTCAAGTGGTTAGCTTCTATTGCACTTTTTTTGACCTCATCGTATACGCAAAATCATCATCACTTCATCACACTATCTAATATATATTTCAGCGTAGTTCATTTGTTTGGGTTTTTTTGGCAACATTTCTTAGTTATATTCGTTACGATGTTTAGAATACTGACCATTTGCATGATAAATTTAACTCACAACAAGCTGCCTAATTTGGTTACAATCATCGCACTTCAACAATACAATTACAAACATCCATTCCCGAAGCAATGTAACCATACCCCCGCGAACTCCCATATTCGCCCCCGCGCATGCGCAGGCGGTAGGGGCAGAAATGCATTGTTTTTCGATTTTAAAAATTCTTTTAAAGATGTAAAAAGTCCACTCTTTCCTTCGGTTTTTGGAACATTTACGGGTCTGTCATCTCTTCTACTCCGTGGGATTTAGAGATGGACAGCTGTGTCTCGCCCGATTGTATTAGGATTCGTGCTCATCTCACTCCGATACTTGCACTCTATTTTTAAAACTAAATATACCCTTTCATCATCTTCTCTGGGTGTACACATTCATAGAGGTGGTCGGAAGAAAGGTGGGGGTGGTTATAGCGCAGAGAGGAGCTAAAATTTCGCCTTTGTCCTTGAGGTTGCTATGAATTGCGGGCATGGGCGGATCTAGGGGGCTGGGGTATGTTACCTTATGCGAAATAACGAGGGGGGATCTAGAGAGTTTTTGTTTAATCTTGAATCTTTAAGTGATTCTTGAATTTGTTATAAAATTAGTTATCTTATTACATGATTCTTGAACTTAGTTTGTTTATGATTCTTGAAGTAATTGTTAGTGTTGAGTTACTGATTGATAATTAGATATTTAATAATTACAAAAATAGTGAAGGTGTGGATTCTTGAACTGAAATCAATCTGAGTTTTTCTTTATTTTGACGTGAATAATAGGTAAAGAATATTAGAGAGTTTGTGTTTAATCTTGAATCTTTAAGTGATTCTTGAATTTGTTATAAAATTAGTTATCTTATTACATGGTTCTTGAACTTAGTTTGTTTATGATTCTTGAAGTAATTATTAGTGTTGAGTTACTGATTGAGAATTAGTTATTTAATAATTACAAAAACAGTGAAGGTGTGGATTCTTGAACTGAAATCAATCTGAGTTTTTCTTTATTTTGACGTGAATAATAGGTAAAGAATATTAGAGAGTTTGTATTTAATCTTGAATCTTTAAGTGATTCTTGAATTTGTTATAAAATTAGTTATCTTATTACATGGTTCTTGAACTTAGTTTGTTTATGATTCTTGAAGTAATTGTTAGTGTTGAGTTAGTGATTGAGAATTAGTTATTTAATAATTACAAAAACAGTGAAGGTGTGGATTCTTGAACTGAAATCAATCTGAGTTTTTCTTTATTTTGACGTGAATAATAGGTAAAGAATATTAGAGAGTTTGTGTTTAATCTTGAATCTTTAAGTGATTCTTGAATTTGTTATAAAATTAGTTATCTTATTACATGGTTCTTGAACTTAGTTTGTTTATGATTCTTGAAGTAATTGTTAGTGTTGAGTTACTGATTGAGAATTAATTATTTAATAATTACAAAAACAGTGAAGGTGTGGATTCTTGAACTGAAATCAATCTGAGTTTTTCTTTATTTTGACGTGAATAATAAGTAAAGAATAGTAGAGAGTTTGTGTTTAATCTTGAATCTTTAAGTGATTCTTGAATTTGTTATAAAATTAGTTATCTTATTACATGGTTCTTGAACTTAGTTTGTTTATGATTCTTGAAGTAATTGTTAGTGTTGAGTTACTGATTGAGAATTGGTTATTTAATAATTACAAAAACAGTGAAGGTGTGGATTCTTGAACTGAAATCAATCTGTGTTTTTCTTTATTTTGACGTGAATAATAGGTAAAGAATATTAGAGAGTTTGTGCTTAATCTTGAATCTTTAAGTGATTCTTGAATTTGTTATAAAATTAGTTATCTTATTACATGGTTCTTGAACTTAGTTTGTTTATGATTCTTGAAGTAATTGTTAGTGTTGAGTTACTGATTGAGAATTAGTTATTTAATAATTACAAAAACAGTGAAGGTGTGGATTCTTGAACTGAAATCAATCTGAGTTTTTCTTTATTTTGACGTGAATAATAGGTAAAGAATAGTAGAGAGTTTGTGTTTAATCTTGAATCTTTAAGTGATTCTTGAATTTATTATAAAATTAGTTATCTTATTACATGATTCTTGAACTTAGTTTGTTTATGATTCTTCAAGTAATTGTTAGTGTTGAGTTACTGATTGAGAATTAGTTATTTAATAATTACAAAAACAGTGAAGGTGTGGATTCTTGAACTGAAATCAATCTGAGTTTTTCTTTATTTTGACGTGAATAATAGGTAAAGAATATTAGAGAGTTTGTGTTTAATCTTAAATCTTTAAGTGATTCTTGAATTTGTTATAAAATTAGTTATCTTATTACATGATTCTTGAACTTAGGGGGCGTTTGGTACGCAGATTGGAGAATTCCCAGGAATTGATAGATTCCCAGGAATATGGGGGTGGGAATGAAGATTCCCGAGAATGTTGCAATACTGTGTTTGGTATACGACATTACACGCCTGGGAATACTTTATTACTGTGTTTGGCATAAAACAATTTATTCCCATCAATCCATCTCTATAGTAGACATTACCGGAAATACCCTTTTGGCTTTATTTAAAAATAAATAAATATAAAAGTTATCTAATTTAGTGATATCTAATTTAGTGATTGATGTATATGCATGCATGTGCAAAAGCAATACTGATATATATCTTATAAAACTTTATATTAAATTAACATCTTCACTCTGTATGAATATTTTTTTAAAAATTAGTACCAAGGAACATATATACACCACCTTGGTGGAAAATGATTTTATCCCTACAAAAACTCATTGAGGAGGGGTTAATAGGGGGAAAAAATTGTAAAGAATGGAATATCTAGTTGAAGAAAAATATCAAATATGTTTAGTTTGAGTGATGCAAAATGTTCTCAACCTTTAGAAAGAAGTAGATGGTTTAATGCAAAAAACTGCTAATCATTGTCATTACCCAGTATAGGGCGAATTAACTAAGTTAACTACTATATGCTAGCTACACTATATATACTGACAAGATAATGTTCATTAACTACTGAGTAAAATAATAAATAAACATGTCGATTCGACAGAGACAGTGCATGCCGAGCACGTCATCCCTGTTATACTCACCTCGATTTTCTTCAACCTCTTCTCTCTCTCTTGTTCATCTTCTTTACTTTCTTCTTCCTCTTCGTTGAATGAATCGAGAAGCCGTACATCTTTCAGGTCATCGACGCGAGTGGAGATGGAGGTTAATTGGAGATCTTTTAAAAACGAAGAGATGAACGCGGTAGTGGGTGGATTTGATTGGAGGGACAAGAGCGGGTTATATGATAAGCCAGAAATTTGGAGGGCGTTTTGGGTATGCAATAATCTCACTCATTTTTTATGTGGAGGAATCCACAAATCCCACCATTTTCAAGGGGAATGTTTATCCTTCCAAACTAATTATTTTGATAACCCTGAGAATTTAAAATTATTTACAAAACTATACCTATATCTTACCAAACCAGGTAATCAGGAGGGTAATCTTAGATTTTCTTATACATTACCGCATACCAAACGCCCCCTTAGTTTGTTTATGATTCTTGAAGTAATTGCAAATATAAACTATTACCTGCTCGCAAAACTGGAGAATCACTCGGTGGCGAGACATGATATTAGCGAACGTAATATCATGCTCAACCTCTTGTGAAGACCCCAAATATGGTTGCTATATAATTGATGCAGAAGTTCTCATCTCTAATTGGTACCTAGCAATAGAAACATTGTATCTAACTTGTCTGTTCTTCGGTACTCAATTTCACTTTTGTTCCAACGTGTTATTTTTGGCCTTTTATCAGCGGCCTGGACATCGTCGGTAACATTTCTCGTATTTACAGTGATTGGAATGCATACATGTGTGTATTCATATGCCCAATACTGAAAATATAAAGATATATTAATATCGAATATGTAAATAATAAATCAAATAATTACAGTAATTAATAAAATTACCTGTAGTACTTGCCATGGACCGTTGAATGATTTAACCTTACGCCTGGAACAAGCATCCAGAGACATGTACAAGAGTGCCAAAGCTTGACCACACCAATCAAATGTGCCAACTTTAGTCAGATCTTCAAGAGCTGCAAGCCATCCACACCTAATAACGGAAGCACCATTGGCGAAAAAAAATTCGCCCAAGAAGTAAACAAAAAAAGCCCTTGCGACTCTCGCAACTACATTGTTGTCTGTTTTTGCTGCCTCAATCACACTACTGTGGAAATATTTCTTCAGGAACAAACAGCGTATTCCCTGAGACTTCTAATCATCGGAAGTAATTTCTGGAAAGAAGCGGGATTGTACAATTTCGAATGGATATTCCTCGTCATGACATGGTGGTTGATCGCTGATCCCAATGGATATTCCCGTTAACATTGCCCAATCTAATGGGGTAAATCCTAACTTGCAACACGGAAGATGAAATGTGTGGGTAGTGTCCCACCACCTCTCAACCAAAGACTCGGCAATCTTCTGGGATGATTTTTCTGTATCAATTGTAAAAAATCTTTGCCAACCAATGTTATCTATTATTTGTTTCACTACGGAGATACGAGAGCATATCTTGTAAGTTTTAATTGGACCCTTCCAACTACCCCTAAAGTTACAGAACTCACCATAAGAATTTTCAGTAACATTCTTACAGATACGAAATTCGTTGTCGACCACCTGTGTCCACATTGTTGGATCGCTTAAATCAACTTCTTCAGTATTCGCTTCAGGTTGTTTGCCTCTGTTTCCTTGATCAGAACTAGATACACCCTTTGATTTTAGCCTGCCAATGAAACGTCGAATCGACATTTTGCAATATTTTGAATTTGAAAGTGGAATGATGTAGAAAGAAAGAAAATTTTCTCTGTGAAGCCGAAACTCTAAATTGTTCCTATATGTTGTTTACTTGCGTGCTTAATCCTCTTCATCTCAATCCCAATTTATATGGAGAAGGGGAAGACACACAAAGGTAAAAAGGTCAAAATTTTGTAGTGTGGCAGGCAAGATTATTTCCTTTTTGAATTCTTTGATTTTTTTAATTTTAACTTTATCGCATGTGAACAACCCCACAAACACCCGTGATCAACAATTCCACAGCGCAATTGATGGACGAAGAATTATACAACGTCCCACGATAAATTTTTTAAAAAAATTATTAAAAAACCCAGCGACGGTGGATATACAACGTCCGGGAAAGTAGGATCAAAATCTAAGGCATCGGACGGGAGATAATCTCCCGTTCTTGCCTAAATTAAAAAAAAAAAACCGACGATGGATAATACACCGTCCAAGACATCAATTTGATTTTTTAAATATTTTTTCATTTCACAAACGATACATTATCTTTTGCCCCGAATTTTTTTTCAGCTGCAAACTCAGCGACGAAAGACAATCTTTTGTCTTAAAAAAAACATGCGACAAATCGAATATAGCTTTCAACGACTGCAACGAGATTCCTTTTTTCCTATTTCCAATTGCTATATACCCAAAATTTAGCAAGCAACGACTACAGATGCTCTAAAAAAAGAAATTCTTTTTGTGCTGCATAGCATTGGTATAAACTAGTGTTACCCTCTGTAAATTGCACAGCCTAAAATAATTTGAGTGACTCATAAAAAGCCTAAAATAATTTGAGTGGACTTTTAAAATTATATAGAACTTTTTAAAAAGTTTGAAATAATTGATCAAAACTTATCAATACATCCCTACAGTCGTTACTGAAATTTTTATTATCATCCTCATATAAGTAGATGGTTTAAAGAATCATTGTCAAACCATAATGTTATCCAATTGAATATTACTAAAGCTAAAAAATATATGCAGTGAACTGAATAACTAACTAATTTATTTATATTTGAACACCCCTACACAAAAAATTAACAATGTTGTTATTCTACAATAATCAATTGACATCAATATCAACGCATACAATATTTCTACACTTAATCATTCATATAAATTTAGATCGATTATTTTATGATAGTACATGTATACATTCCCACTAACATAGCCCAATAAAATCTTTAAAAGTTTCATCACTTTTAGGTTTAATTCCTTTTTAATTTTAAAAAAAGGGGTTAAAATACGTATTCATTTTATGAACATAATTACACATTTTTTTTTGATGAATAACATAATTACACATTAACCATAGTAATCAACCTACCAATCAATCAACCAAAAAAACATTAACCATAATTACACAGCTGAAGACAACCTTCTTTTCGATTCTCGTGGATCCTCCAACTCACCCATCTAAATTCAACCTATCAATCAACAAAAAAAAATTAATTCACAAAATTTGATTGGAAGTTGGGAAGCAATTAGAATTTTGGATTTGAAAATCTTACGGGTATAGCACTGCCGTCGCGCTTACGTGGCAGGACGGTGGAGTCATTACCGTTGTGGTGAAGACCACGTGGATCGCGCAGACTCTCTGTGATATGTTCAAAATTTGGGTTGGAATTAAAATTTGAGTGGAGTTTCGGGAAATTTGGTGTTTATCATAATTTATTATTCTTAACAGAAACTTTACATCTTACACTTGATGATTTTGAGTTGAACCCATCCATAGTGATGAACCCCATTCAATGTAAACATTGATATGAATGAATTTTTAACAAATTAAAAAAAAAATTGTTAAAAGAACAAAATGTGGATATACCTTGAATGACTTGATGAAAATTTCGATTTCCGGAAAACAAAGAAGATGCTCAGCTCTGATCTTCCCTGTTCAACAATAATATATACTTTTAATTTAATATTACATATTTAATAAACCAATTTAGATAAATCTAAATTTACCATTAAAAATTAACATCAAGAAATTGGGATTGAATAATCGAGGGTTTAGGTTATGTTTGAGATCAGCGACGATGTTTTGATGAAATCTCCTTGGATAATTTCTTTGTTATTCAAGATGGGTGGGGGTAGCGACGGGCGGGGGCGGAGACGGCGAAGCGATAGGTGGCGATGGAGGGCAGCGACAGGCGGCGAAGGAGATTTGGGTGAGTTTTGGGGGTATGGAGGGTTAGGTTTGTGGGATTGGGGGAGATGTGGTAGAAGAATTTTTTTTGTGTGTTTTTTAATCAATTATGTTTTGGTAATTGATGTGGGTTGCACGTGTTAATTCCTACTTTTGCTCTTCTTACTCTATTTCAAAATAGAGAAATGAGATATGGGGTAGGCCTATTAGCTTAAGGTATATATAAATAAGATATAGATATAATTGGACAACGATATCTAAAAAGCTATGAAAACTCACATCATCCTCTTCTGCTCAGTATTAGTAGCAACAGAAGGAAACAAAAAAAGCAAGTATTACAACAAACGAAACTGAAAAAGAAAGTAAAATTAAAAAAAACAAAACTAAAAAAGGAAACTTAGCAGTAGTATAACAAACTAATACTGAAAATGAAAATTAGTAGTGTTACAGTGAAACTAAAAAGAGAAGTTAGTATTGGTACAATGAAACCAAATAAAAAAAACTGAAAAGAAAAGTCAGTAATAGTGCAATAGTTAGTATCGTTACAAAGAAACCGAATAGAAAAAAGTTAGAAGTAGTGTAACAAAACTGGAAATAAAAGTCAGTAGTATTACAAAAAAATTGAAAAGTGAAGTTAGTAGTAGTGTAGCAAAAAGTTGCAGTACGCTGATACTACAACGAAAAATAGTAAAACATGACATTTAAAAGAAAAAGTTAGTAATAGTACAACAAATTGAAAATGAAAGTTACTTCATAATACATTCATTCATAGCACAACCATCATTCATTATCATTTGTTAATTTGAGTTCATATCCTTCTATACTACAGCCATTAACAAAGAAGAAGAAGAAGACCCTTTGACCAAAGAAATTGCTTTTTAATCTTCAACAATAAACAATAAATTGAATAGAAAATGAAAAAAACTATGAAGGGGAGAATACTCTTATTCGGAGAGATCTCACCAACGGCCAGATTCAAAGTTGACATCCGACTATAGATTAGAGCATCCATTATGAAGTGAAAACCATAATCACATGATCATAATAATTATAATCAACTGAATTTGTCTTAGAGAAAGATAAAAAAAATCACTAAAAGAGAACTTACGATGGAGGGTAGAGACGGCAGGATCGGACCGGGATCGACGACGGACGGCAGGGTCGCGGTGACGTTGGAGGGTAGTTACGGGCGGGATCAGGGCAGGGTGGGCGACGGGCGGCGGTAGGGACAGACGGGTGAGGCGATGTGGGTGGATTTTGGGGTAGGGAGAGTTAGGGTTTGTGGGTTTTGGGGAGATGTGGAAGAGGAAAGGTTAAAGGTTTTTTGGGTATTTTTTAAATTAATTCTGTTTGGGCAATTGGTGTGGGCTACACGTGTTAGTTCATATTTTTGCTCTCCTTTCTCTATTTCAAAATAGAGAAAGCAGAGATGGGGTAGGCCTATTAGCTTAAGATATATATAAATACCCAAAATCCGGATCCGACCCGAACACGACCCGGTCCGGCATTGGATCAAAACTGACCCAACCTATCCGGGTCCGGGTCTGGATCCTAAAATGGGACCCATTGTACTTTCGGGTCCGGGTCCGGGTCCGTTCAAAAGAGACCCGACCCAGACCCGGACCCGTTAAAAAATCCAAAAAATTAACATAAAAAAAGATTATTCTATCCTCATCCCCCCTCCCTCCTTCTCAATTCTAATTATTCATCTTCCAAACTCAAAACTCATGCCTTTTTCTTCTCTTCTCTATTTTAAATCCTCCACTTGCCTTCTCCATTTGCCGCTCACACTCCTGCTCCTACCCGAACGGGTAGGAATATTTTAATAGGACCCAGAACCGGACCCTGTTCGGGTTCGGGTCCAATTTTTGGATCCGTAGGGGACCGGGTCCAAGTCCGGGTAGTGAAGGATCCGACCCGACCCGATACCAATGCTAGTGCTGCAGTCATTGTAAAAAAAAAAATTTATTAAAAATCACAAGATGGAAAATGATTTTTGTTCGACGTTTTAAAAAAAAATTGTGGCATATTTTTTTAAATAAAATCGATTGGACGGGAAATAAATTTTTGTGTAATGATTTATTTGAAAACAATTTGTGACAGGAAATCATCTTCTGTCCGATGATTCATTATAAAATAAAATTTTTGGGCTGGGAAATGATTTCATGTTCGATATGGTAAAAAAAATTAAGCGATGAAAAATGATCTTTCGTCTGATCGAACGGACAAAGAATCATATTTCGTCGGCTATTTTCTCAAAATTTTATTTTGTCTGCCAATTGCCAAATTTGGCAGAATTTAAAAACCCAAAATTTGGGTTTATAGCCAATGACTGCAGCACAAAAAATTCTATTTTTTGATAATTTTGTTAAAATAGCCAACGACTACATATGCTCTCAATTTGCCAGTACATGTTACTTAAAAATTGTAATTGATTGTAGAGATCCTTGAACGATTTCAATTTGCTGCCCACTTTATGCAGCGCTCCACCGTTGAAGGAGCAATGCGGTTTAATTCTGCTTGTTTCGACATTGAATCTTCAGATCATTTTGAATGAAAACATTTGCATTTTTTGTTATTTGGAGAAAACACCGGTTAGAGCATCCACTGCCGTTTTCTAATAACCCAAAAGATAGCTTTTAAGTTGAAAAAAAACTCCTATCGTTCGTTAAAAATCCAATTTTCAAAATAAGAGTGAATGTCGTTTGCTAAACTTAGAAATCGCGATAGAAGAGAGGTTAGATGTAAAAGACTGAAGATCTTAATGGACAGAAGATGATGCTTCGCCCGTTGGTTAATTTATTCTTTTTTTAAATTTGAAGTTTTCAGAAATTTCTTTTCCAAAAATTACAAAAATACCATCCAAATATTATGAATATGCTATTAATTTATTACGAAATTGCCATTAAGTTTTTTTTAAAAAAACCAAGGACCGAAGATCTTCCATCCTAGCTTTTCTTGTCAATTTGCTTTATCAAATTATTACGAAAATGCTATTTTAAATTTTTTTTATTTTTAAAAAAAGGTTGGACGGAGGAAGAAGCTCCATCACATTTTATTTTTTTTATTTTTTGACAAATTTAGCACTAACGGTAGCAAACATTTCTTTATTGCTATTTGTCAATTGTTAAAAGTGTAGAATTTGTTTAAAACGATAGTGGGTGCTCTTATGAAATATAGGCATCCAAAACTAAAAGTCGATTGAAAGTTTATTTCATGCAGGGAACAGAACGATTACAAATATAAGCACAAAGAACGTTGTGGTTCAGCATAACATGTTGCTAAATGCTTTAATCGATGTGGAATATGTGGTCTCATATGATATCTATGATATATATTTGGTTGTCCCGATGTCTTATTTTGTGTGGAATTATTTCTATTGCGACCGAAAGGATAGAGAGAAAGAGAGGGATGAGACTGAGGGGTTAGGGGAAAAGTCAAAAATACCCCTCTGTAAGTGGAGAAGAGCGGGAGAGAATCACAGCCATTAGATCTGGATCATGATCAGGTGTAAGATCGAACGGCTACGGAGAAGTGCACACGGCTGTGTGCACTAAAGGAGTCCACAACCGAAGGCCCCCTATATGTGTGTGTGTGTGTGTGTGTGTGTGTGTGTGTGTGTGTGTGTGAGTAATGCTCCATTGAAAACGGGTTTGTTTTCACCGGGTTGGAAAACAGAGATCTGAGCCGTTGGATCGCTCTTGATCGTGATAAGTGGCTCAGATCACTACCGCCCATCACCCGTCTCACTTAAGTGGCAGAGGATTAATTTGGAAATTTCGTCCCAAATAATTCTTCGTCCCAAATATATATATGTTGGAAACAACGACCTAGGTTATAAAAAATTGAATCATGGGCCGTTGTTTGAACGGCCTATGATTCAATTTTTTATAACCTAGGCCGTTGTTCCTAAAAACGGCCTAGGCTATAAAATTTTATAGCCTAGGTTATTTGAAACAACGAAATTTTATAGCCTAGGCCGTTGTTTTCTCTCTCTTCTATCCCGCTCTTCCCTGTTTTCGTCTACAAGGGCTAATCATCCCTTTCGAGGAATTTGATAAGGTGCTCCACGTTCCAGAGTCTCTTCACAGTCTTGCCCTCCGGGTCGGTGAGGCGGTATATGCCGGGGCGTACAACTTTAGAAACCTTGTATGGGCCTTCCCAGTTTGGAGCCAGCTTTCTCTTTTGGCTGGGGTTAGATACCGCTAGCTTTCGGAGGACGAGGTCCCCTAGATTGATGTTAGTGGGACGTACCCTTTTTTTGTAGAACATCTCGATCCTCTGCTAGTATGTGCTCCTTCTGATGGCGGATTTTTCCCTGACCTCGTTTATTAAGTCCAAATTGGCATGCAGTTGCGCCTAGTTGCTTTCTTCATCAAAGTCCATGATTCGGGGCGAAGGGAGCCCGATCTCGAGGGTAATTACCGCCTCCACACCGTAAGTCAGATTAAATGGTGACTCTCCCATGGGGGTCCTCTTCGTCGTTCGATGGGCCTATAGAACGCTCGGTAATTCGTCGACCCATAGTCCCTTGGAAGAATTATCAAGCCATTTTTTTAGACCTTCAAGGATCTGGCGGTTCGCGTTCTCGGCCTGACTGTTTGACTGTGGGTGGCACATCGAAGAGAAGCGTTGCTGGATTCCGAGATCCTCGCAAAACTTTCTCAAATTCTTACCCGCAAACTGGGTCCCATTATCCGTGATGAGTATGTGTGGAATTCCGAACCGGCATAAGATGTGTTTCTAGAAGAATTGCTGAGTCTACTGCTCAGTGATCATGGCCAAAGGCTCAGTCTCGATCCACTTTGTGAAGTAGTCGATCGCTACTACCAGGAACTTCCTTTGGCCCATTGCTTTCGGAAAGGGGCCTACCAAGTCCATTCCCCACATAGCAAAGGGGGTCAGACTGGCCAGGGAATGGAGGTTTGCTTGGGGAACCCTTCTTACCAAGGAGAATCTTTTATAAGGACCGCACTTTTAGACCAGGGCCAGGGCATCTTGCAACATCGTGGGCCAGTAATACCCGTGGTTTAGAGCCTTTCGGGCAAGCGATCAGCTTCCCATGTGGCACCCTCCAACTCCTTCATGGAGCTCCTTGAGAGCATACTTGGCCTCGTCCGGGGCTAAGCAACAGAGGTAGGATCTTTCGTCCGTCATTGTGTACGAGCGTTTGAAGAGGATTTCGTTGATCATGACAAACCTTTCCGAGCGGACCATGATCCGCCTTGCTTCGGATCGATCTTGGGGAAGCTTTCCTTCGATCAGAAACATTCGGATGGGAGTGGTCCAATCGTCCGGCTGAGCTCCGTCGTCTATACAGAGGGCCTCGGGGAGGTCGATACTCGGCTTCAAGAGCACTTCGATCAGAACGGGTCGAGACCTTCAAAAGATGAGGCGGCTAACTTTGACAGGGCATCAACCTGGGCGTTCTGCTCTCTCGGGATCATTAAGACTGCAGAATCGTCAAAGGATGTCAAGAGCCGCCGGACCACAGCCAAATATTGGATCATCCGACTGTCACAGGCCTCATACTCTCTGGTGATCTGATTGACCACGAGCTGAGAGTCGTTGAAGGCCCTGATCTATCTGGTGCCTGCCTGGTGTGCCAAGGTGAGCCCCGCGATCATAGCTTCATATTCTGCCTCATTGTCAGTGGCCAGAAAGTTAAGGCGAAGGGAATATTGGAGAAGGAAGTGACGGGTCCTCGCAAAATGATGCCCGCGCCACTCCCTGCTTCGCAGAAAGAGCCATCGACGTAAACTTCCTACGTCTGGTCGGCTTCCCCACTTTCGGGTTGCTCGGAGATGGTGTATTCCGTGATGAATTCGACGAGGGCATGTCCCTTGATTGCTGTCCTTGGTTGATAGCCGATGTTGTATTGACTTAGCTCGATCGACCACTTGACCAAGCGGCCGGAGCTCTCGGGCTTGTAGAGGACGGCCTTCAGAGGCTGTTCCATGAGGACCTGAATGGAGTGGGCCTAGAAATAAGGGTGGAGACCAGGGCGTATGCCACCTTCTCCATTTTTGCATATCTGGTCTTGGCCGAGAGCAGGACTTTGCTTACATAGTACAACGGCTTTTGAACTCCGTCTTCTTCTCGAACGAGAACAACACTGAGTACACTTTCTGAGGTTGAAAGATAAAGCCAAAGAGGCTCGCCCAGCTCGGGTTTGCTAAGGAGCGGAGGATCGACAAGGTACTCTTTTAGTTAGGCAAACGCCTCCTGCTACTGAGTGCCCCATTCGAAGCCTCTGTTTCCACGCAGAGTCTTGAAGAACGGGAGTGACTTCTCTCCGAACTTGGAGAGGAAACGACCGATGGCCGCCAGTCTTCCCGTGATCTGCTGGATTCCTTGATGTTTCTCGGAGGGGCCATGTCTATTATGGCACGGATCTTCTCGAGGTTTGCCTCGATGCCGCACTGGCTGACAAAGAACCCGAGAAATTTTCCTGACGAGACGCCGAACGCACACTTGGCCGGATTGAGCCTCATATTGTGGGTCCGAAGGACACCAAAGGCTTCTTCCAGGTCGGCGACGTGGTCCTGTCCTTGTTGGCTTTTGACGAGCATGTCGTCGACGTATACTTCCATGTTGCGATCGATCTGGTCCTTGAAGACTTGATTGACGAGCCTCTGATAAGTAGCACCGGCGTTCTTCAGCCTGAAGGGCATAACCGGGTAGCAGTAGAGACCTTGGTCGGTGACGAAGGATGTCTTGGCTATAGCAGGAGGGAACATCTGCATCTGATTGTAGCCCGAGAAGGCATCCATGAAGGATAGGAGCTCGTGACTTGATGTTGCGTCGATCAGAACGTCGATACTGGGAAAAGGGAAAGGATCTTTAGGGCATGCCTTGTTGAGATCCGTAAAGTCTATGCAGATCCTCCAGCTCCTGCTGGCCTTTCTCACCATTACGACGTTCGCCAGCCACTCGGGGTAGCTGGCCTCTTGGATGAATCGGGCAGACAACAGTTTGTCTACCTCCGTTTTCACAACTTGCTGCCTCTCCGAGTTGAACTTACATCGCTTTTGGACGATCAACTTTGATCCAAGGACCACGCTTAGTCTGTGCATGATCAGGTCTTCGGAGATCCCGGACATGTCGGATGGCTTCCAAAAAGAGGTCGACGTTGCGGCAAATGCAGTTGATTAGGTCGGACTTTCGGTCGGGCACGAGGGAGCAGCTCATGCGGAACCACTTTAACTTGTCTTCTGTCTCGAACGAGACTTCTTCCAGTTCGTCTGCAAGTTCGGGCTCTGGTTGGCTCCTTTTGGGTTGCAGTTTGACGGTGTCCAGGGGAAACACACCACCTCCGACCGCCGTCATATAGCACGATCGTGCAGCCTCTTGGTTCCCTCGAATGATCCCGACACCTGTCTTAGTAGGAAACTTCAGTTTCAGGTGGTAGGCCAAGGGAACAGCCTGGAAGGAGCAGAGCCCAGGTTGGCCGAGGATGGCGTTGTACGCCACTTTGATGTTCACAACCATGAAGTCTATTGACTCGATCCGTCTGAGGGGGGTCGTACCAGCAGTAACATCCAAGGTCACGATCCCCTCTATCGGCACTGGGTGTAACGCCCCAAATTCCAAATAAGACCGAATTCGAGATTTCACAGGAACTTTACTTCACTTCGTACAATTTTACAAGGAAATTAAAAAATTTCAATAATACATCAGAGTTCATTACATCTTTGTTTACACAGCGGAAGAATACAACAATAAAATAAAATACAACTTGTACAACTATAATAATGTAAATCATCAACTGCATCATAACATCTTCATGGAAAAATTCATTACTTGCATATCAAGCTATGGGCACGTCAGTCACTTACAACTGACGAAAATGTTATACTCGACTATCCTCTCTATGTCGTACATATAACGATCTCATTACTTTAACAAATCACAAAAGTTGAATGAACAATAAAGTGTTAATTTGTGACTACGCTAAACATGTAAGTGTATGTCATGCCTTAATGCCTAATGCACACATTTTATACTAGGATGACACTAATGCATACTTATTCGGATTCTATGCATCCCATACTACATAGGTCCAAGAGCAAGCACCTACGTACTCCACAATAAAGGGTTCGATCCCTCACCATGACAACTACCCAGTAATGAATCAAGGTTTAAATCATTCCACGAATATGGATCCCAGCCACGGAGATCCACCGCCGACTATTATAACAAATTCCTGATCGTGCGAATCATCCCGCAAGTGCCCCTCTAGCCCCGGTATACGTATATACAATGGAGTATGGCAAACTATCCGCCGACTACACTAAGTCCCGGATTAAAGATAAAAGCCCATCTCCTACGGAGCAACCACAGTCACGGAGATCCACCGTCGACTGAGTCTATAGCCACGGAGATCTACCGCCGACTATATAGAAGCAACCCACTTACGTTTGCCCAGGTTGACTACATCTTCACTTATGTGCCTAATTATTTTAGTTCAAAACATGAATAATTTCTAATCCTAGAATTAGTCTTACCTCCTACCGGACTTAATCAACAAAAAAATTACGAGATAGCTCCACGGCATATCTCAATTTATATCTCAACTCTTTTCAAATCAAATAGTGCCGGTACCCGAGGTCTCACTAACTCTAAATCACAACTTTTTTATGTACAAGAAATCATGGGTACACATACCCTTTAATAAACATGTCTTAACTCAAAGTATTCTATTCACAACTTGGTATATGTCTTGTTTAGCATCATTCATTCAATTCATTCACTATCTTTCTAAGACAACAATTCTTTTCATGAGTCTATAGCATAGATCCACATCTCTTTTTAGGAAGTTAATCACATAAAAATTCCTAACCATAAACAAATATATTCATATAATGTCATCAAGGCAAACAAGTGATATAATAATTCTTTCCAAAACTCCATATGAGTTCTCACAAATTCTTAATCTCATTTAGCATTTCTTACTCAACAAGAGGGTTTGTTTATAGCAAAAGAATCTTATTACCTATTTTTCTTTTCTTCAAAAAGAGTTATTGATTCAAATAATAATTTTGGAAAACAAAGTACATTTACTATTTCAATTTCTTTGTTACTTTCTCAAAAATATATAGGATTAAAATTAAAACTATTCTTAATAAATTATCATGTAACTTTATGTGAGCAAATGAATTTTTTCTCTTCCAAAGTCAGCGAAGTCCCAAAATTTTTTGAAGATGTACAAAAAAAAAAGGGTGGCAATAGGTTTCGAACCTGGTCAGCCAACACACACAGCAAACACCCAAAGGCCCAAAGGGCTAGCCGCAAAGTCCATTGGACTATGTAATATAAATTGAATGGAAAAACTCTTTATACAATTCGTACAGTCCGGATTTTATTAATAAGAATCAAAATAAAAGGTAGCTATCAAATTTCGAACCCAAGATTTCTTATAAATAGTGTTCTGTGATACACTGGCTAACCAGTAAGTCTAAGTATATTTTCTATTTAAGAGTTATATACTAATAATACACTTTTGATTATACTATTCTGAATTTAGTTCTTTTTCGAAAAATTCATTTATCCAATGATCCAATCTTTTAGGATATTGGATAAACTTCTCTTTTGGACTGAGATGAATCTTAAAAACAAAAATCAACAAGTTCAAACTTATTTTTAGAATATATCTTTATTTTCAAATAGATTTTTCTCTTTCTTTTTACATACAAAAATCTACATTTCTCATCGAAACTCGAAATTAAGAATCATGTTTGTTACAACCAGTTCATGTACTCCAATATACTAGTTAAATTTTGTGATAAAAGTCAAGCATATCTCTTAATCAATCATGAGTATCTCAAATGAAGTTCTTCATGCAAAAATTTGTATTTTTAACAAATATCGACATGTTTCATAGCAATAACCAAAAAATTATTTTTCTCTTTTCTTTTTCTTTCTAAATCATCATGTCTCTAAGTATATGCCGAAAAATAACATTCTTTAACAATTTCTCATACATATCACACATATACATAGATTTACAAGTATTCTAGCATGATTCATGTTATGAACTCTTCATTTTAATTAGCATGATAACAATTCATTTACTAAGCCTCAATAAGATTATTGCATGTTATACTAGCATGGATTTTCTCTATACATATCACATTCAACTTACACTACTCATTTAAATTATTTAGCATGCAATTTCTACTTTTAGAAAGGAAGAGATCACCCACCTTAATTGAAGGTTGAACAATGAAAAGAAAGATGGAACACCACTCCTAGCTCCAAAGCAACTCCTTCTCCTAGCAAGAGTAAGAACTCCACCAAATGAGAACACTCTTCTCTCTTTCTTTTTCTTTCACTTATTTTGATATTGTTTTTGGTGCAAAAGAGAAGTAGGAAATGAGGTTCTATTTATAGGGTAAAGTTAGGGTCTAATATGCAAAATTCTACACTTAATAACTCTCTCTTTTAATTCTTCCAACCGTTCATTTTCTTAACTCCTAAAACCTCAAACTCTTCATGCTCCCAACCTTTCACAATCTCAACTCCCAAAACTCCAAACTTTTCCCCTTCCCACTTAGCTACAACCCGGCCTCACCCTAGGTGTAATCCGGCCAACATTGTGTGCACACATGCACATATGCACATACAAATTAAATACATTTTTTATAGTCCTAAATGTGTACTAAAAGTTGTAACTTGTCATGTGTTAGTTCAAGCTCAACTTAAATTGTGATTTTACTAATGGAAATGATTTATGGGCTTTTATTTTAATTACCAATTTAACTAATCTAGAGGGCACTTCTTTTAATCAACTAATTAATTTGTCGATTGGGCTAGATTTCATTTTTTGGGTCCATGGGTTAAAGGAAAGCTAATTAAAATCTTGTGCATGCTAAAAATAGATAATGAGAGTAACAAAATGAGAATAAAAATTTGCACGTGCATCATACGTGCAAAAATAAAAAATGCATTTTAATCAAAATAGGGGAAAATGAATTTCCGTTTTATAAAACGAGTTCGAACACATAAAATAAATAGTCAATACACATAGAAATATCACACTTAGTGATGGAAAAATATGCAATTGATATGTGCATTGAAAACACATAAAAAGCACGTAAAAATACAGAGATTGAAATATTATATTTTTGTCGACTCAAAATAGGGTAAAACCAATATGAAAAATGCATAAATAGTCGGTAATCAAAATGCGTAGTGAAAACTCGTTGCAAAATACGCGTGCGTAACACACAAGGGCAAAATTGTAATTTCCAATTTTGCGGGGTGTTACACTGGGATGCTGGAGAACCCGTGGAGGGTGTACCCGACTGTTTTCAGCTTATCTCGGGGGAGCTTGAGGTTCTCGAACGCTTTCAGGAAGAGGATGTTCACCGAGCTCCCATTGTCCACGAGGATCCGACTGACTTCGTAGTTCGCCATGACGAGGCTGATGATGAGCGCATCGTAGTGCGGGAGCCGGACCCCCTTCAGGTCTTCCCTCGAGAAGGAGACAGGGAGCTGCTGGACCTGGGGGGAAGGGAGGTCTCGGACGGCGTTTACCTCTCGGACGAACGCCTTGCAAAAAGCATTAAAATCCCCTCCCATAGGCCCCCCATGGACGCAGTGTAGAATGGCTTGGCCTCCGGTCTCTTCAGGCTCCGGGTCCTGCTCGGAAAGCTGTTTGGGTGCACGAGGAGAAGGAGAAAGCCTTCGGTTCCTCGTATCCCTTTGGTCCCAGGCATTTTCCTGGGTGAGTTCTCGAAGGTATCCTCATTGGATGAGGGCCTCAATTTCGTCCTTAAGGGCCCGACAGTAGTCGGTGTCGTGCCCGTTGTCCCGGTGGATGCGGCAGTAGAACCGCTGGTCCCATTTCTTGTTGCTGGTTGGTCAAGGGGGCATCTGGAAGAGGTCCTTGTCCTCGATCTCTAAGAGGATGGCCGACACATTTTGTGTTAGTGGTGTGTATCTCTCGAAATGCGGGATCGGAGGGACCCTCTTCATGCCGGTCCCGTCTTTCGTAACCTTCTTGGCTGGCTCTGCCTCATCGGCCTTGCGCTTTCCCTTCCCCGGGACCTTTTTGGCACCTTCGGAATTAAGGGCCTCCTCCACCCGAATGTACTTCTTGACCCGATTGAGCAGGTCAAGGAAGTCGAGGGGAGGCTTCTTGTCCAAGGACGCCTTCAGCTGGCCGTGTCGGACGTTGTATCAGAATGCTGTCGAGGCAACCCCAGCATCGAGGGAGGAAACAAACCTCGCCTCTGTGGTGAACCTCCAGACGAACTGGCGGAGTGACTCCCCTTTCTTCTGTCGGAGGTCTAGTAGGGATGCGCTTGTCTTCTTGGCCTTCCTGCTGGTCACAAAGTGGGCAAGAAAGTTGGCCTCCAACTGTTCGAACGAGTAGATCGAGCTTGGGACGAGCTTAGAGAACCATTCCCGAGACGGACCCCGAAGGGTGGCGGGGAAGGCACAACATAGGAGGGGATCCGAAGCACTGTGAATCATCATGAGAGTCTTGAACCCCTCCATGTAATCAACAGGATCACCCTCGCCGTTGTAGGTCTCAAACTGAGGAAGCCGAAAGTTCTTGAGTATCTCTGCTTGTAAGATTGGAGCGGAGAAAGGAGGTCGGGTCGGCCTATGACCCTGAGCCGGCCTTGGGCCACCCTCTCCAAAGTGGTCGAGGCGGTTCTCCATTTTCTGTAGGCATCGCAGGACGTCCTCGTCCCGTTCTGGCGGGCGGGTTAAGCCGCGAGACTTGCTGGCATCGGCATCCGACCGCAAGTGAGAACGATGGATTGTCTCATTCCCAGGGCTCCTTAAGATGGCCTTCAGGATCTCATTCCGAAAGTTTTGTAACTCACGGCGTGTGACCGGAGCTTGTCCTACCGGGTCGCATTGGGGTGGCGGCCTTCAGTCTGTGAGACTGAGCTCTGGCTCCCGCTCTCGGGATGGGTGCCTGGGATGGTTCGAGGCCGAGTTGCAAGCGGCCCCTCCTCTAGTTCGGCTGGCTTGATGGTTCTCGATGACCCGACGTAAGTCGGTCACGACCGAGCGAGAAGTGCCCGGACCGGGTTCACCGTTGACCCTCGGATGGTTGGACCCCTGGACATTGGCATGGTTGTCCTGGAGTGGAGGGTCTGGATGATGCACAGAAGTGGGCTCTTCGGGCCCTGGGGGCCATCTGAGAGCTCTGATGGAGGGGATGACGTTCCTGGCCGGGGTCGGATTGAGGTCAGTACTGAGGTTTTCCACAGACGGTGCCAACCTGATGCGGTTTGTTTCTGGGGTGTGACTGCAACAGGTGTGAGTTCTTGTAATTTATATAGTGGAAGTTGTGGTACAGGCTATATGTTCGACCCTTGGCCGAGGGATCGACTCGAGAGTAGCGGGAGTGGGGTGGAGGACGGACGCTCGACTCAGATCTAGTAACTCGGATCGGATCTTCGGGGCTCAGCTCGGTCCTGTGTACCTGCATTCTGCCTAGAAACACCGAAAGAGATCCCGGCGACAGGCCCTCCAACGATCTAGTCAGTCACTGGAAAGCAACAGGAGCTAGGGTTTTGGAGGAGAAAGATTGATTACCTTTTCCAGTGAGGAAGGGGTCTGGTATTTATAGGCAGAGCAAACGGGTCTGAGATTCTGTTGGGCCGGGTTGGACCCGTTTGCTCGTGGGCTTGACGTGGCAGAAGCCCAGGAGGCTCTGGGTTGATCTGATGTTCAGGGGAGAGCGAGTTTTGAGGGGATCTAGTGGCCCAGGAGGGGCCACGCCATCTAACCCATATCACCAATAAATACCCCATTAAATAAACCCTAATTAATCCTCTCTCCGCCGTTTTCTCTCTCTTCTATCCCGCTCTCCCCTGTTTTCGTCTTCAACCCAAACTGAACCCAACCGCCAACCGTCGCTCCTCTCCCGTTCTCCGACCACCACCTCAATCCCTCTCCTCATGATCCCCCCGTTGTCATTCATGTGCCATCCCTAGCCCTCGCCTGCTCCCCATCGTCTTCGCCATCCCGTCGAACCCATCCCCTTGAACACCCAAACCCATCACCGCTCCACCACTCCTCGCCGCCATCTTGTATTCACCCCTCCGTGCACCCCCTACAACCACCGCTGACCCCCTAGCCTCGTCGTCGCCGTCCAAGCCCCAAACCCCCCACTATTTTTGCCTCCCCTGTTTCGGAGTGAAAACATAGCTCGCTCGATACCACCGTTCTTGGTCGCTGCATCGCTTTTCGACCGCAGCGTCGCTGCCTGTCGTCGTCGCCTTCGCCGTTGCCGTCGCTCCCCGACCGCAGTCGCCGTTGAAGACTCCCGCCCTCTCTCTCTCTCTCTCTCTCTCTCTCTCTCTCTCTCTCTTTCTGTCGAAGTTGAGGAAGAAGCACTGTGGAGCTTTTGGTGTGTGCTGTTCCGGGTGTAGGAGATCCCAACTCAGTGTTTGCTGTCTTGCTGGATCTTGAGTTGGGGTTGCTGGTTTCGCCGTTTGGTGTTTTGCACATCGCTCGCACGTGTGATCGTGGTTCGTCGCCCAGGATTCTAATCCCGTTATTCTAAATATTCGAATCTACTCAATAATAGGCAAGTCTCTTCTTGAAATAGTTGTTTGTTTTGTTCAAGATTTCTTTGATCTCTGCAAGTAGATCCAGTCATTTTCTTTATCATACTATTATTTGAAATTCCGTTAAGTCTATTGAGGGTTTACACGAGCTAACCCAAGATATTCTTAACATCGTGCTTACCTCTTTGATCTAAAACCTAGTCTCTATTGTATCTTGCATATGCACAATTACATGAAAAATAACTAGATCCATATGACAGACTTGTTTGATGAATTGTATACATGAGATTGAATTGAATTGATGAATTGATTACCATGCTTGAGAAATTGCATCTAAAAACTGAAATTATGCATGTTAAACATATATTGGCACTTTAACTATTAATTAGCATGAACTATATGATTGTATGATTAAATTGTTGCCTACTCATGTCAAAATAAATTCTGGACTGCTTTGTGTTCCCTTTTTAATCAAATTTTCGACCATATTGCTGTTATATTTTGAAATAATTTTCTGAACATGAAATTTAGCCCCAAATATCTAGTTTACTATCATTTTTACAGATTTGAATTCTGATGTGTAATCTTTTAGATATCATCATTTTAGTACAGCTATGTCAGAATTTCCAGATTTACAAATGCATGCATATTTTGCTGTTCCATAATTTATTTAAGCATGTTAACAGTAAAATAAAAATCAGAAATAAATTTGGCTGAACCTAGACGTGTGTAGGAATGACCCAGAATTTTTATAGATTTATTTGATGAGTTTTCTGACCTGAAACAAATAGGTGAACACAATTTATAACTTGCTGCCTGAACATAAAATCTGAAAAGAGTAGAGTTTTCACCATAGTTTCTTTAGCTTTTATATGTCATATATATATTCGCTGGAACCGGCAGAGAGTCTACTTTCTAGAATTTCTGATGGATCCAGATTTACTTTTCTGTAGTAGCGGTAACCTGTATTTTTGTACAGCAAGGTCATGCTGTCCAGATTATGTGATTATGTTAATTTAATATGTTTGCTTCTTGATTTGTCTGTAATGAGTAGAATTAGTCACACCTAGCATTATATAACATTGACACCTTATTGCATGCTCACATAGGATGAAATAAAATGTTAACAAGCCGGGGTATTTTGGGATGACTTGGTAGTGAACAATCGGAAACTGTACTCGGTCGGGCCCCACTGCCTAACCTGTACTGACTTATACTGATGGCCATAAAATACTGCTTGATAATTACTGTCACTGAACATTAAACACTGATTACTGGACCGAGTACACGAACCTTGAATTCACCATCAGTCTAAAGCGTACACTGTGCGCTTGCACCGAACCTGTGGAATGAGATGCAGTAGTACGTGCACTAGATAGATTAATAAAATGATTAATAACCTGCATTTATCATCTCATGCTTGATCCTGTATTGAACTTGACTTGACATCACTCATTACATGTGTGATTAATTGTAGACCTCTGATATTATTGCCTGCCTTTGCTTTGTTCTTTGACTTTGATCATGTCCCTTTTTCTTTGACATTCACACTTCCTATTATTCTCTGTTTCTCTCTACTTGCTGTCCACGACTTGCTCTAAGGACATTATTTTCTTTCTTTTTAGATCAAGAATTTACAGGTACTAAAGGAACTATACCAGAAGGAATTGGTGAGCAACGATTATAGAGATGGAGCTGAATTGCGCTGCTTAAATCTATTTACTGCTAGATTATTTCTTTGAACATTGTTATGACTTTGTACTTTGTTTTGAGCTTACGTTCTCGGAGTTTGTTTTATTCCCCGATGTTGGATATTGTGTTGGATATTATTGTTGGATTATTTCATTTATTATTGAAGTTATCTTTGATTCATGTGGTTATATCTTTCTTGTGTGGCTGTGTTTTTTCTTTCATATTGCTGAGTTAGTCTGGTACAGCTTATGAATGATGTATAATCATTCGCTGGGCCTACGTTACGTACTCGTATTCCGTATTTTGGGAAACGGGGCGTGAAAGCTCGCACGTGTAGGGGGGTGCAAATCTCGGACTGATTACATGCGGCTTATGTGCGCCCGCACGTCATGAATGCCGGACCATCTGAACCCTACCCCGTGCAGGAATTATTTTTTGCACCAATTAAAAGACAAAACAAAAAAAAAAATCAAAGTAAGATTCGCTGTCTGAAACAGCGAGTGTGGTACAACTACGGTCGTTGTTTCAAACAACAAGTCTTACTTTGAATTTTTTTTTTTTTTTTTTTGGCAAAGTGGTGGACAAACATCTATGCCTACACTCGTTATTTCAAACAACGCGGTCATTTTCACCAAACTCACTATTTGAGATAGCGAGTTGGTCATTTTGATAAATACCTTCGAAAGTGGGTCAGTTTGGTAAATACTTTCGATAGCACAGAAGTGAAATGACGCGAAGCTTCAGTAATGCAAGCTGATCTTGTTATGCAAATAATTGCTTTATTTTCCAGTTTTGTTTCGTTTTTCCTTCCAACGAGGTCTTAATTTCACTAATGCACTTTAAGCTTATACCAACTTTTCATGCAAAGATTTGGTACTTTTTCCTAGAGATACCAAACCCCACTCTTGGATATCTTTCAAAAGGGTTTGTCCCTCAAAAAGTTTGCTTTCCCTAACAACAAAATCAGCGAGTAATATATGTTGTGATATTAGGCCAGAGGCCATATTCCTTCATCTCCTCATACAGTCTGAAGGCATCAGCAAAACAAAGACCGGTACACAGTCCTGTGATAAGGACATTATAGGTAACAACATCTAATTTCAATCCACAGTATTCCATTATACCCTTCAAATTCATCGCATCAGCAATATTGCCTTCTTTGCTATGCCAGTGCATAAGCCGTAGTAAATGTCGCAATAGTGGGTACCATTCCTCTCCGAAGCATGTCGTCAAAAAATAAAACTGCTTCTTTCAGTTTTTTACACTTACAAAGGGCTCCCACAATCATGCTCTCAGCCACTTCATCTGGAACAAATCCCCGATCTTTCATCTCTTCTTTCAATCTCAATGCTTCCGCAACATTACCTACCCTGCATGTTCAATTGATTAATGTAATATAATATATAGGTTTAGGACAAATTCCTTTCTCCATCAGTTCACACAAAATGCTATAGGATTGTAGAAAACAACCTTTATTGTTAAGTCCGCTTAAAATAGTATCATAAGTACTGTTACAGGGTGACATTTGCAACCTTCTCATGCATTGACAAGTTTGAAAACATTCTCCATTTGAGTCCTCCAGCTTTCATGACAGGTACAAAACAAAAGAAATTGTACGGTTGATTGGGCATACGCTTCCGCCCAATAAGTTGTATTTAAGGATATATATATATATATATATATATATATATATAGGGAAATGATCGAGTGAGAACTCTTTTGGTGAGAACCACGTGAGAACTTTTGTTTGGGACATTAGTTGAAAGATCTGAACCGTTCATTTTGATCTACACAACTAAATTAGTCTATGGATGAGAAATCAAGTCATTTTAGATTCGTTTGCCCATGCATTGAAGTGTTACAAATTGTGTGGCTGAAAAATCGTAATTTTTTATAGTGACATGATGCATGGATAAATGAATATCAAATGACTTGGTTTTATATTTCTAGGCTAATTTAGTTATGTTAAACAATGTGAACGGTTCAGATTATCCATAGGATGGATATGCGTGGAGTTCTCACGAAGCTTATCGTGAGAACGGTTCTCACCAGATCGCTACCCTATATATATATATATATATATATATATGGGTGAAAGGGATATGAGCAACTTGCTCATTTAGTAAATGAGCAATTGATTATGTGGCATACATGTGATACATTGGACAACTAACCATTTTAAGAATTTTCCAATCACCTGTATGCCACATCATCAATTGCTTATTTACTAAATGAGCAAGTTGCTCATACCCCCTTTTCCCTATATATATATATACTGTATACACACACTCACACACACTCAACTCTAAGAAGAAAATTTTAAATTTATATTGACAGAGAATTAAGAAAGTTCTACACCCGAATGGATACTAAAGTAAGGAAGTGCTCATGGGATTAGCAAAATAATGCTTTCGGAACTCTGATTTTTCAGTTATGTCAGAACTGAACAGATTCTGGAGCAAGGATGGAGGAGCAACAGTAGTAGTTTGAGGCATCTTCCTTACAATAATATGGTCATCGAGGATCATGGTCTCCAGCAATCGCCTGCAGCTCTGCAAATATTGAAACCAAATATTACCTTATTAGGTTCTTTCTTAAAGGCGAAAAAGGATGAGAGCAAACGGGAAATGCACTATCGCCGAAGAAAATTTTTAGAGTTTTTATTGTTTTTTATTGTTTTTAAAAGAACTCATATCATCTGTTTGCTCCCACATGCTCCCACAGAAATTAGCAGCAACACAACAGAAATTAGCAGCAACACATCTGAATGTCATTTCTCTGTGGGAGATCACGGCTTGTTTCCAGCCATTGGTGAATTATTTAGGATGTTGGAATCCCGCTCTCCCTATGTAGGCAGCTAATGCAGTATGCCCAAAAAGAAACTACTAACAAGTGATCAATTAAAATAAAATGCAATACTCATCTGAATGTTTAGAGTAACTTCCTATAGTCATCCTGACCTAACTATGCATAGCCTATTTCTGAGCCTCCAGCCATGAGTTACCCCTCATTACAGCCAACTCTTTTCATGTTTCTCACTCGCCCCTCGCATTCGCCCCTCTCATGTCTTCTAAACTCAAGAACAAAACAAACAAATCAACAATCACTATGGCACAACGAACATGGGTCAGGCATGCCACTAGGCACGGATTTAACATAACAGATGCATGTTGAAGTGTTGGAAACTATTCGTGGCCGATAAGCATTACACAACCATTTCTGGTAGTGTTCATGCAACATAGGTGTTACTTCTTGATGGAAATGAAGTTTGTGTGAATATTTTTTTAACCTATATATCAAGTGATTGCTAATGAACGATAATACAATAATAGAACAGAAAAAAATACTTAAAGCATTGTAAGATGTATTCATATCGTGTGATTTCTCCTCCACTTACATTTAGATATCTCACCACTCGGTTTTCAGCCACTGGTGAAAGAAATTTTCAACATTACTGTTGCAATTTCCATCAATAACTATTGGATGAACAGTATATATACTCGAATCTTGCCATAACTACTTTTTATTCTTACGACAAACAAATAAATGGTACAAGGATAAGGAACCACAATCATACCTGAGGATTTAAAACGTCCATTTTACAAATGATATTGTCCTGCAACCATTGAAAATTAAAAGAATTATAATCAAAATTTTCTTTATTGATTGCAGAATGGGGAACAAGTATTGGCCTCTACTGTCTAGAACATTGAGTACATGACTGCACTTTCCAGTTAGAATGGTTAGAATGTGTAACAAATACAAAAACTTGCAGAAACTACAAACTATTCGAAGCAATTGACATCATAGTAAAAACCCAACATACCAACACAGCACAAATCAAGATTTACTAAGCAAACTAGGAATTGATGTGTTCAACTTGTTACCAACATCCAATTCTATATCATTAACCAACAACCGGTTACTATCAAGAGTTACAAGAACAAGGGCTTTTGAGACTCAAAAGAATCAGGATTTGACTTTACTGTCGAAAGTAATTTGTAAGTTCTAGAGTCTTGTAGATAGTAAGCATCTAAGGATGTAGAATACTCTAGAGAAACAAAATCTAAAAGTACTCAGGTGACGTCTATATAATTCTATGAAGAAGTAAAAAAGAAGCTCTAGAAAAATCTAAATAAATCTAGAGACTTCAAAATTTAAATGATAGAGGGAGTTCTATGGCTCTCTACAGATAGAGGGCGAGAAGCTCTTGTACGAAGCAAGCAAATGAAGTGAAAAAAGAGTTGTAGTCTTTTCGAAAGAGTCTCTCCTTGTATCTTCCATTCTTTATACTTTCCCACTTCTTATTTCTTTCCATTTCTATTTAACCTACCATTCTCTTTTCCTTACTCTAATATCTATACAACATATTATGCTAAAGCACTTTTGGTCTAAGGATTTTTCTAAATTTTTCTTTTTAAAACAAAAAAAGAAGAGCAAATGTAGGAGGCAACTCCCCACTCTTTTTCCATCTAAATTTTGAAGTGCAATCATATTCCTTAATCAAATATTAAAAAGCGTGCAATATTGTATAGATGTAATTAAAGATTATTTTTCAAAAATAGTTTAATTTATTATTTTCTCATTTTTTTAAAATTATGTGCAATATATTGCATAGGGTTATACTAGTATATATTGATTGAATCTTGTGTCCTAAGTTTTACTGGCACAAGTTTTAGGATAAAGTAACGACCCTAAAGTTTCAAAAAACAAAATACGCACTTAAAGTTAACATTTCAACGATGTGCACTCCCAAATCTCAAAGAAGTTGGCATTTTGGACTACATTGCCAGGTGATATCAAATGTTTGTTAAAGTGAAAAGCATTAAAAATGATGTTAATATACCTGTAATAACTCTCTAATGTAGTAGTAGGAAGGGTAAATTTCAGTAAACCCATCTTGAATTTGCAGATAACCCACCTCATATCTTTTTTTTGTGGTTTGCCATACTATTTTGCAAACTTTGTTGACAGGCCGGCCACCTCCGCTTAAAAAATTGTTCACATGATCGTTTATATCACCTTTGTGGTTGGGGGGGGGGTGGGGGGGGGGGGTTCCTAATTATTAGAGGATTAATCTAACTCTAATTATAGGTTTAATCTAACCCAAATGAGGATGTGAGGAGTTTTCTTTCATTTTTTATTAGGTATTAACAAATTATTAAAATATTAATTGTATTAGAGAGAGATATTATGCAAAAGAGAGCGAGCGAGCGAGAGAGAGAGAGAGAGAGAGAGTATATGATTGCATCACTAACAGTAAGGGTTAACGGGCCAGAAACCCTAAAATTTCGGGGAGCAATGGCGGAGGTGGGCGATCCGCAACAAAGTTTGCCAAATAGTATGACAAACCGCAAAAAAAGATATGGGGTGGGTTATCACCAAACTCATGAAACCTGGGGTAGGTTTATTGAAATTTACCCTAATAGGAATACAAACTTGATATCCTAAGTTTTATTAGCACAAGGATAAACTGACGAACCTAAAGTTCCAAACAAAAAAACCACACCTAAAATTTTACTTTTCAAAATTCACTAGCTCAAAGAAGTTGGACATTTGCACTACATTGCCAGGCAGTATATCAAATATTTGCTAAAGTGAAAAGCATTAAAAGTGATGTTAATATATGTTCAAATGCTTCTACAAACGGTGTCAAATTATTTTTCATCTATTTAGAGAAACAGAAAGATATGTATCTAATGATGTAAATTGGCACATAATGATACCTAGAGGCACAATGAGCTAACTTTAAAAGTTCACAACTGCAAAGTGTTGAAAATGAACAATAGGTGCAATATTTGTTTTTTTCTTAACTAAACATGGGCGGTGACATCTGTAAGCTACTCCATGTTTTATGATGAGTTCATCTTCATAATAAATTTTCATCTTTTCTGGTTCAGACTCCTTTTTTCACAATAAAAAGAAGGGACTTACATGATTTTAATTGCATGTAACGTTTTTTTTTTTTTTTTTTTTTGGAAATTGTGTGCTTATTGTGGTTGGTTGGAAAAGTGAAGATATATGGTAAATGCATTTGCCTCCATATTAAAACATTTTTGCAGACATCTGATAAATGCATCATGCAAGTTCAGTAACAAGTATGATTCATGGTATATGACATGCTAGTAGTTTCAAATGTTTCTATACACACCGGGTGAGCTTTCCTGGTTAGCTTCTAGAAAGATACAAGTACGAATGCAAATTCATACCTCTAATATTCCAGGATTTTGCATGACAATCCCAAGAACTCGACGTGTAAGACCCTTGTATACAATGGTATTTGTATTTCCATCACCATTAATCCATGGCAGAATAGAGCAGTACACATCAGTCTCATCCAAAGACACAGCATCCCCCTCCTTCGATTTGTCAGATATGGAACTTTCCTCGTTCATTTTGATCTCACCTTGAGGTACACAACTTTTTGCAGGAAAATCAAGGAGAGTCACTTTATGCGTATCAGATACGTTCATTGAATCATTCTGAGAAATACAGACACTGTCATGCTCAGGTCGAGATAACTGATGATCCTTCTTATAATTCATGTTATACGACTTCATGTTAGATGCCATAAAATTGGATTGATTGTGACCAGCAAGCACTCTGATAAAGTACATGGACCGATACGATGAAGCAACTACACGGATGCAGTCATATGCATTAACCTGGATGAGCAATTGTTATCAGTCTCTATGAGAAAAAGATCAACTTATTTGTAATCAATTTTGCTTGTATAGAACAAAAATTGGACCGTGAGAGAATAAAGATCAATCAAAATAGATACTATCAGACATATCCAGGTGCAGCTATGGCAAGTCAGCAGTCTACAGATCAGTGCTAGAAGGCATTTAATAGAGCTGAGTGAATGCAATGCAGAAAAGATATCCACAATGATTTATTTAGATTACGGAAGAAAAACAACTCATGAATATTTCCATCCAAGGTAAATTAGACTACCAAATATTTTAATGGGCCAGTTGTTATGCAACAAATAACTAGAGAAGATATGAATTGGATAGCTGTGTGACTACAAGTCTAAAACAAAATTTAATCGATTTTTAGATCAACTCTTCTAAATTCTTTCACAATTTTGATATAGACCTCTAATATCTTTATAATTGTGGACACCCTTGGAAACCTTCTTATTATATCAAGACAGCCATTGTTCTAGTTAACCACATTATTTAAAAGCTGGGTATCAGGATCGGTATCAGCCTTCTAAATTTTATATACCTCTCTTTTCGTTTTTGTCCTGATGATGAAGTGAGGGCAATAGCTACAACATAAATAATAAAATTGGGACATTTTCTCAGCTCATCTGGAATTTCTAAGCTGAGACAGTGGTACCCAAATCACAATTGATACCTGTGATGTTGCAGTCTGATGGCTCTGATCCAATTTTATGAATTTATCACCTTACGTAGGCAAAAATCTTAACATCGGGGTCCCAAGATGGCTATCAGCAGACTTTGGTACCCTGATTAATCATTTAATTCTATAAACAAGGGATAAACAACAAATTCCTTGGCTGTTTAAAACAAAGTTTATATGTTCTCCTAAATTTCCTTTTATCTTTACCCTCTCTTGTAAATTCAAATCCTAGATACCGAATTTGCGAGAATCAGAGTCCATCTCTATTGCGCAATCATGGTTCACAACCTACTTTGTCTCATACATTGCCTTGTCCACCTTTTAGAGTGTGTTTCTTGAGTTAATGGATATTTCGCAGTTTCATTCAGTTTGACCACCTTAAGAAGAGACAAGTCAGTGCCTCATATTCATGTTCATGAAGATAAACATAAAAAGTTTGTGTTATAAGAAGTCGGTGAAAATTAGAAAATGTCAGGAACAGTAATCATATAAGAAAAGTTGTCTGATAATCAATTCTGGATATACATCAGACATCGATTTCCATCCATTGTTTAAGCCATGATAGTCAATTACAAATTGATCAAACATAAAGAAGAATTTCAAATGAGATGTGATACGGATAAAAATAGAACCAAATCGGGACCATTCAAATTGGGCACGAATCTTAAAGCTCTCAGGGGTAAAATGGTAAATTTCACTAGAAATGGGTTCGTAAACAAGAATTGGGCCTTTTTTAAGCCCGGCGACCCAAAATGGACTTGTCTAATTGGGTTGTCATAACAGTCCAATATAGATGAGTCCATAATTATTTAAATATGATTTAAACTTATAATTATCCATAAGAGACGATTCAAAAACCATATCTCTTATCAAGAGAAGAGCTTTAACTCTATCCCCACAACTGCTCTTCTCTTCATGAAGGAGAGAGAACCAACTCTTTCAAATACACTGAGAAGTAGAGATAAATCATTATCTTGAAACTGACCCTCAAAGCGACTATAAATACCCCCATGATCTCCACAAGAACCACGTAATCAATATTTTGCCACCAAAAGCTCTCATTCTTTTCTGAGTTCGGACTTCAGCGTCGGAAAGTCTGTCATCGGGGTCAACCCCGGTGTTTCAAACGTTTTCAGGTCAATCGGAGCAATCGTCACCATCCAGATCAGATCCAACGGTTCAAACGAGTCAGATTCAGGAATCAAGATCAGTTGGAAATAGTCAATATCGGCGAAGACTAAAATGTCGGTTGTTCTTATTGTTTCAAAAGTAATTCACATCATCTGCTCCTACACAGAAATAAGCAACAATAAGTTAACGCCGTCTGTGGGAACAAAAAAAGTGACCCGACTAAAATTCTCCAGTAAAAACAGTTTCCAGCCATGCCTCCAGAGGGAAAAAGGAAGGCGCCAGCCTCAAGCTAACGAGCCAACCCTCTTCCTCCAACACCTCATGAAGACATCCCTCCTACCTTTCAGCAGTATCAACCTCTTAAGCCGGAACCACCTCAACAGCCTACTCAACCCCCCTCCAAAGAGGTTCCACCGGGAGCTTCCGAAGAAGTCAGCGCATTGTGCACCACATCGGTGAGAACAAAGGGTCAGTCTACACCTCCACACCCTCCACGGTGCACCCTAAGGCACCTCATACACAGCAGGACCTCCGCCAAATCATAATCTCAAGATAGCAGCAGTTTAACCACCGAGCCAGCTTGAGCAGACTGCAATCCCGGGACGAGCTCCCTCCTCCTACACACTAGGAAGACACAAGGGGTCCCTCTCCTAGAAGTCGGGGACGCAGAAGAACCCTCTCTCCTAGAGAGCGAAGAAGTCATCACTCTCCAAGGGGACAAAGAAGGACTCCTCGCAGGGGAAAGAACCCAACTCCAACAAGCGGATCAGCCCCCAGGAGATGTAGAGGAAGAAGCACATGTCACCAGAGCAGAGTTCTGGTACTTCAAAAACGAGATCCTCTAAGCTATCAACATCGTTCCACGGGGGGATGAGTCCCATGGGTCAAGTAGATCCGAAGAACAAGACAATGACGTCCTCCAGTGCCTCCAAAAGATGGAAGACCGACTAGCACTGCTGAAACAAGAAGAAGGAAGACATGTAGGAACATACCGCCCCATCCGACCCCCCTTCTCCAAAAAAATCATCGAGGCTCTTGTTCCAACCAACTTCAAGATTCCAACCCTCAAGTCATACAACGGAGAGTCCGACCCGGTAAACCACATTGAGTTTCAAGACCCTCATGATGATCCACAAGCATCTGACTCCCTCTGCAAGACTTTTTCGACCATCCTGAAAGGATCAGCACGAAAGTGGTTCTCTTGTCTCTCTCCATAGTCCATCTTCTCCTTCGATCAGCTTGAGGATCTCTTCCCTACACACTTCATCACCAGCCACTAGACAGAAAAGACAAGTGCCTCCCTACTTGACTTGAGGCAAAGGGATGGGGAGTCCCTTAAGAGTTATGTTCGGCGCTTCACAGCCGAGTCCAGATCCATCCCCTCACTTGTTTCAGCCGTAGCCACGGCTGCCTTCAGGTACAATGTAAATCATGACCACCTCAAAGCTTCTCTTGTTAAAAGACCCCCTGAGGACTTCTCCGACCTCCTTCAAAGAGTCGAGAAGTACAACTGAGTGGAAGATGACATTCGACCCCAAGAATATAAGGTGCCCTCATCCGGGAACTAACAGAAGAGCATCAATGATGACAAACTCAGGAAGACCCAGAAGGATGCCACAGGCCAGTGTCGTCCACCTCCAATGCCTCGCTTTGAGAAATACACTTCGCTTAATGCCAGCATCTCTGCAATTCTCATAGAAATTGATAAGGAGAGACTCCTTCAACCTCCTCTAAGATGAACGCCTCAAGTAGGAGAAGAGATAGAAACAAGTGGTGCGCATTTCATAAAGATCACGTGCATCTCACAGATGACTATCGAACCCTCAAGGATGAGTTTGGAGCCCTGCTCCGACGAGGGGACCTCGCCAAGTTCGCACAGAAACAACACCGAACCCCCTCCCTTAAGAGGAGCCAACAAGCGACCAAAGAGGCCTTCCGAGTCCCAAGGCTCAGGACGCATGAAGGTATTCCACTCCATCCACGGGGGGCCTATGAGGGAATTGTCTAACTCCTCAGGAAAAGCTTTTCTCCGTGAAGTGAACTCAGTGAACAACATTCCCCCTCCCCAGAGGTCGAAGGTTCCAATTACATTCTCAGACAAAGACCTCGAAGGTGTTCGAACACCTCATGCGACATACTTGTAATCAGCATATGTATGGTCAATCATGAGGTACACCGCGTTCTGGTAGATAACAACAACTCGGTAAACATACAATTCCTGAATGTATTCGAGGGCCTCAAGCTCAAGTGAGACTGTCTCAAACCCATCGGGTACACCTTCCATGGATTCTCAGGAACCCCTGTTCAGATTGAAGGTGTGGTCACCCTTGATGTAACCATGGGGAAGGCTCCAACTACCCGCACCAAAGCACTCAATTTCATGGTTGTCAACATCAAGTCCGCCTACAATGCCATTTTTGGTCGCCCGAGACTAGCAGCCCTTCACCCGGTTGCTTCAGCCTACCACATGAAGATGAAGTTCCCTACAGCAGCAGGGGTAGAGAAAGTCAAAGGAAGCCAAGAAGTTGCTCGGGCATGTTACACCGCCATAATGGGCCTGTTACACCGCAACATGAAAGTATATGTGGATGATATGCTCGTGAAGAGCCTCAACAAAGAAGACCATGTGGCTGACCTTCAAGAAGCTTTTATGTACTGCAGCGACACAACATGAAACTGAACCCATCGAAATGTGCCTTCAGGGTCTCCTTTGGGAAGTTCTTAGGATTCATGGTAAGCCAAAGAAAAATCAAAGCCAACCCTGAGAAGATCAAAGTCATACTCGACGTGTCTCCGCAGACTACCATCAAAGAAGTTCAAAAGCTCACCGGCCGCCTCGCTGCCATTAGGCGCTTCCTCTCCAAGTCTGGAGAGAAGTACCTCCCGTTCTTCAAAGCTCTCCGAAAAGCAAAGAATTTCGAGTACGGAGAAGAACAAGCAGCCTTCGAAAGTCTCAAAGCACACCTTGTCAATCCTCCACTCCTCAGCAAGCCCAAGTCGGGGAAGGTCCTCTACCTCTACTTGGCTACCTCAAATCAGACCCTTAGTGCTGTCTTGGTAAGGGAAGAAGACAGGGCACAGAAGCCGATCTACTATGTAAGCAAGGTACTCCATGACGCCGAACTTCAATACTCAAAGATGGAGAAGATGGCATATGCACTAGTTACAGCTGCCCGAAAGCTCTGACCTTACTTTCAAGTGCACTCTATCTGGGTCCTCACCGAGCAACCACTCAAACAAGTCCTCCACAAGCCAGAATGCTCAGGAAGACTTATGAAGTGGTCTATTGAGGAAAGTCAACATGATATAACTTATCGACGGAGAACACCAATCAAGGCTCAGACCTTTAGCCGAATTCATCGTCGAGAGCACCATTCTTGATCCCCCCAAGGAAGGAGACAACCCCCCACTACGGAGTGTACATGGATGGGTCCTCTTGCCTTGTAGGAAGTAGAGTCAGAGTCATCTTGCTCAGTCCTGACGAGTTCACTCTCCAATACTCGCTGCGCCTCAACTTCCCAGCTTTCAATAATAAGGCCAAGTATGAAGCCCTCATCGTCGGGCTCCTCTTAGCAAGGAAAGCAGAAGCACTAAGGGTCAGAGTGTTCAGCGACTCCCAACCGGTAGTGAACCAAATACAGGGCGAATATGAAGCCAAAGATAACCGCACGATCAAGTACTTGGTCTATGTGAAGAAACTTTTGTCTACTTTCAAAGAGGCCGAAGTCACTCGCATTCCACGCAAAGAAAACGAACAAGCAGATGCCTTCACCAAACTGGCCTCCTCATCATACGACGGACTCGACCATACTGTGCTCATTGAGGTCCTACTCAAGGCAAGCATCGAAAAAAGAGACATTGGAGCCCATGTCCACCCCCAAGCACGCAAAAATGCTGGATGAAACCCTTGGTCGACTTCCTCGATAAGGGAGTCCACCCTACAGACCCCAAAGAAGAAAGAAAAATTCGGGTAAGGGCTAAAAGATATACACTCGTCAAGAGAATCATCCACAACCGCTCTTACACCCAAATTGATGGCCGACCTTACCTACGATGCCTCTCTTCCAAAGAGGCTGATTACACTCTCAAAAAGGTACATGAAAGAATAGGAGACAGTCATCTAGGCCCGAGGTCTCTTGCACGAAAAATTCTCGACCATGGATATTATTTGCCTACTCTCCTCAGCGATACTCAAGCATACGTTTGTCGATGCATCCCCTACCAGAAATATTCCTCCATCAAGCGGGTACCCCAGGCCAACCTCAGCTCTATGTCAAGTCCCATCCCCTTCGCAATGTGATGGATGGACTTGCTCGGACCATTTCCGCCCGCCACTGGACAACGGGCCTTCCTAGTGGTAGCCATTGACTACTTCACGAAATGGGTCAAGGCAGAACCACTAGCAACCATCACAGAGCATAAAGTCCAACAATTGTTCTGGAATAATGTAGTCTGCCGGTTCGGGATCCCCCCACACACTAGTCACTAACAAAGGAACTCAATTTGCAGGCAAGGGGTCCCACAAGTTTTACACCGATCTGGAGATTGAACAACGTTTCTCATCTATCTCACACTTCCTGACCAAGGATCAAGCCGAGAATGCCAACAAATCTTGGATGGCCTCGAGAAGAGACTTGGTGAAGCACCGAAGGCGCTATGGGGCGAAGAACTTCCAAGCGTGATCTAGTCCTATAGAACCACAGAGAATCCCCATTCAACCTCACCTTTGGCACGGAAGTACTCATCCCTTTGGAAGTAGGATTACCTTCCCCTTGCCTTCTCTCCTTCAACGAACAAATAGAACTCAAATGACCTCCGGACCAATCTAGACCTCGTTTGGAACCTTGGTCATTAATCCTAGTTTTGCTAATACTAGTACTTAAACAACTATATAATAACTGAACTATAAGGTTGCATGATCATGTCTACCAAAAAAGATCAACTCCAAAGAGAAAAAGAGATCATAACTTATTAAAACAATTTTACTCTTCTTGACTAGAACTAATCTTAAAGAAAATGCATTGAGTTTTTCATATACATCTTTACTCTATATATTTGATCAAGCAATTAGTCACAAATTGATATGTCGTTCCATATACTAGTTATCCACAATCTTCAAAGCAAAAGAGGGCTCTCAACTACTACGATTGCAACTATTGCAGTTCGTACAATTAATGCAAAAGTTAAAAGGTAAGCAGATCGAAAATATGTTCAATTACAACCAGATCATGAAGATCGCTAATGTCGTTCAAACTTCGACAAATAGATCACTTGGCCTGTATCAGAAATTTATATATATTTTGAATTGGCTGTTAAGTGGAGGAAAATGAGTTGCTCGAAGTTCATTTGAGTACCTAGTAACTAGTAATTACACTTTTTTGTAAATTCAATTTGTTTTCCCATTTGATTCAACTTGTATGGGACCTACTTAAATTATCAGTACATAATTTACCTTAACTATTGTGTATATCACATATATGATAATGTAGGCCACCTGCCTGCTTTATTATTATGAATTTATGACATGTAAGCTAAAGGTGGGGAATAACTACAGGTTCCATCTCTGTTTATGAAGTTCAGCCCACTTTGTTCCATAATTGTTGGAAGTCCACGGTGGGGAACTAGGTCTGCCCCTGTTTGTAGCAGAGCTGTAAACTATGAAACACAACAAATATCAAGAAGGGACTCACCCAATTAAGCTTTTCCATTCATAGTAATCAATGTCAAGAAATCAAAGAAGTTCTGCTGAAACAAAGAACAATAATTGAAAACTATCACATATATAATTAATAAAAGAGCAAATAACTGCTACTGGGAAAATTTCAAGCTGGAATATTTTGTAGAGGGTTTCTATCTTAAGTGCCAAGATTGATAGAAATGCTAAATAAGTATGTGGCATTACCACGAAAACCCTAACCTAACCCAACCTCCTCAAAATTCGCGCTCAGGCCCCAATCTCCTCTTCAACTTCCTCTTCTTCTCCTTCCCCTTCCTCCTCTTCCTCTTCCTCTTCCCAGGCCGCTGCCACCCCTCTCCAATCCCCGCTGCCAACCCCATCAACCTCCACTTTTGACCCCTGCAAACTTCACCCGTCGTCCATGGCTAGGGTTTCGGATATGGGATTAGGGAGTTGAGATTTGAGATCGGAATTTGTGATTTGGGAACTATGGTTCCTGTAACATCTGTTTTTTTTTAATTCCTCAATTATTTGATTTAAAATTATTTTTAAATATGTTTCTGAGTATATTTACCCCTATTAATTGATTTTATTAGTATTAGAATGATTAAATTGATATTTTGGGGTAAACGGGAAAAATTAAAAATATAGGAGTTTTGATATGAGTTTTCTCGGAGAAAGACGAATCCGATTTGACCCGAAATTTTTCTAGGGCATTTGTTCATTTTAGGGGGTTTAAACTTTCGAGTTATTAAATTATAATTTGAAGTTGAAAGTATTTTTCTGAAATATTGCGATATTCGTATATTTACATATTTATATGTATTGCTATCATTCATAACTATTGATTTTGATTACAATTATGCATAAAAATGCATTTCTAATTTTATTTTATGTTTAGGATGAATTTAAGTACATTATGGAGTGATTTTTACATGAAAACCCCTAGAAAAGTTGACTAGAAGGGTATATATATAATGCTATGGTCAAATAGGGGCTTATAAGCAATTTTGCCTCTTTATTTACATCTTCCTACCCTTCTCTCCACCCCCCCCCCCTCCTTTTTGATTTCGGCCAGAAGTAAACCCCCCTCCACCGACCAACACCATGGCTTTCCAAACCCTAGCTTTCCAACCCATTTCTTCAAGAAAAATTGAGGGTTTAGGCTATTTTTGAGGTGCTCAACTCATTTCTGGAGTCCGTTTGTGAAAATACTGCATGTAAGGTGAGAAATTGTGAAACCCTATTTCATATGAATATATGATTTTGAGTTTTAGTGCTAGAAAATGATATAGTAGGGTAATTAGGTGATGCTGGTAATTATAGAGAAGGATGATTGGTAAGAAATTGAGTGAGTTGTGAATTATAAATTAATTAGTGTGTTGGCTTTAGAATTTGGATAATAAATAGAATAATTGATAAGTATGAGTTATAGAAATTGTTGTGAATTAAGGGGAAACAATTTAGAATGAGTTTAGTGAAAATTTTATGGAGTTAGAAACCCGTCAGAATCTCAAAAATACGGGTATACCATGTATGCACGCCGGGTGTTCGGTGAAATGCTTGAGTGAGATTTAGGTGAGAATTTGATGGGTTCGGAGGTGTAATTGAGTCTTATTATTATTGTTATTAACCCTAATTTGAAGGATTAGGAAAAAGGGGATTAAAGAAATTAGAAAATAGGAAATTTTCCTATTAGAAAGCCTCCGATCAATATGTGAGTTCTTGTATTGGGGTTCGAATTTGAAATCCGTCGATGTAGCTCGCCTACTTATGTCATTTGTGACGTGTGGGTGAAGACGGATTCAAATTTGGAGGTCCGTAGGTCGAGTTTTGAGTTTTAAGCTAATCGGTTCTATAATTTTCCAATTAGGTGGAAAAAGTTTAACTTCGATTGGCTACCAGGCGGACGTGGGACATCATTTGCTCGATCCATCAGGTGAGTATGATGTATCTACCTATATTTTATGTTATGGCCAAATTTCATGGCTTTTTGATATATTTCGTAGAAGTTATGTTAATTGATTTTGAGGAAAAATACGGATTTTTATGGGCCCGAAAATGGGTTTTTGTGATATTTGGTGAAATAAACTATTTTGAGTATATAAAACCTATATTATGGATTAGTGTGACGTGTTAAAGTATAAAAATTAAATATATTAAACGGTTTATGCATATTTACCCCGTGCAGGTTTTGTGCATGTTTTGGGGTATATAAGCCGATATAGGTGATTTGATATATGTGGAGCCTTGTGTATGGGCTAATATGTTATGGATGGATGTCATGAGATGTAATTAGACGGAATAAGTGATTGTGGTCCTGTTTTGGAAACCCGTGTATGTGTAGTGCACGTTTTGTGCATGTTTTGGGGCATATAGGCCCTTATAGGTGATTTTACTTACATGGAGCATTGTGTATGAGCTAGCATGCTATAATTGGTTGTTATGAGGTTTAATTAGACGAAATAAAGGATTGTGGCTCTTTCTTGGAAATCCGGATATGTGGTGTATGTTTGTGATATATATATATATATATATATATATATATATATATATATATATATATATATCATGGTAATGGGTTGTGATGTGATAATTGATGAAATTAGTTAGTGGATATATGTTTATATTATAATTACATTCGAAATGACTTAATGGGCAATAATATGATATTATGATGTGTATTTGATGCGTAAGACCTATGTGGCAGCGATATGTGTATTTGATGCGTAAGACCCTGTGTGGCAACGATATGTGTATTTGATGCGTAAGACCCTGTGTGGAAGCGATATGTGTATTTCATGCGTAAGACCTATGTGGCAGCGGTATGTGTATTTGATGCGTAAGACCCTGTGGCAGCGATATGTGTATTTGATGCGTAAGAACCTGTGTGGCACCGATATGTGTATTTGATGCGTAAGACCCTGTGTGGCAGCGATATGTGTATTTGATGCGTAAGACCCTGTGTGGCAGCGATATGTGTATTTGATGCGTAAGGCCCCGTGTGGCAGCGATATGTGTATTTGATGCGTAGGACCTATATGGCAGCGATATGTGTATTTGATGCGTAAGACCCTGTGTGGCAGCGATATGTGTATTTGATGCGTAAGACCTATGTGGCAGCGATATGTGTATTTGATGCGTAAGACCCTGTGTGGCAGCGATAGGTGTATTTGATGCGTAAGACCAATGTGGCAGCGATATGTGTATTTGATGCGTAAGACCCTGTATGACAGCGATGTGGTGCGTAAGACCTGTATGGTAGCGATATTTATGTGAAATGAGAATGAGAAAGTAAAGATGGTGTATGATATGAAATAAATATGAGGAAGTGAAGAAATTGTGTCATGAGAATGAATACAGGAAGTAAAGAGAGTGCACTATGTATCTTATAAATGATAGTGAAGATGTAATACGAGAGAGGTTATGAAAATGGTTATTAAAGAAGAATATGTTGTGTTATGAGTTGATGCACCTTGGAATTGTGTCGAGGAACTACCCGCCCGTTATTTCTATGAAAATGGTGGGAATTACCTGCCTTGGCACAATTCGCAGGGTGAGCTGGTGGGTTGTTAATTTGATATCGGTAAGGTGTAATGGAAATGAGGAGTAAAGTAAAATAGTTGATAAAAGGAGAATGATTATTAAAATAATCGGTATGATGAAGTCAGAATGAAAAGAAGATTAATTGTAAGTTATACGTGAATTTAAGTTAGTGTTTTGTATTTGAATATAAAGTGAAGGAGTTGTATACATATAATAGTATGATGCGGGGTTTATGAGATTAAATATTAAGAATTGCGCGTATAATAATTTATGTGGTTAACTCACAAATTGGGATATGGAAAGGAGAACAAGAAATAAAGAAAGCGTGTATGTGTGATATAGTATTATGCGAATGTAAAATAAGGTTATGTGTGATTAGTGTGATGTATATAGTGAATTGTGTGGAGTTATGGATATGTATACAGTTGGATGCAGATGTGAGGAGTACTTTGATATAAAATCGTCTTGGTGATATTTTTATGTTCAGACTCCTGGTTAAATCTTCTTATCTTTATGTTGTAAGTTCAATTCATTTTCTTTATACAATCTAATTATTTATTAAAATAATAATTATACTCACACCAGAAATGGCTAACTCCTGTTGTTTTCTGGGGGTTAGGAGGGTCCCTCTTTGATGATGGACAACCCTAACTCTCCTGCAGGTTTGCTAGCAGCCCAGTGAGGTAGTTATAGAGTTAGAAATTGTATTTTGTTGAGATGATAGATTATTTATGTATTTAGTATATAAAGAAACATGGACAGTTGATGTATTATTTTGTATTAAAGTGAACATATATAGATATAGTGTTGTGATGAGGTAAGAAAGCTCGTACCCACCTCGTTGTGGAGTATTGGGAACTGTGTTTGGTTTTTGGAAAGTTTTTCTTCAGTTTTTCTATTACTTATATAAGTTTTCAAAGGAAATTTATGGTTTTTAAATTATAATTGATATTCTATTGTGAGTTTGGCCCCTAGTGCATTTTATTTATATTGCATGTGTGATTCTGCTCATTATGGCCTGGGGAGCCCATGATTATAATGCCTGTGTTGTGAGCTATGGAATTTAGAGCAGAATTCCGTAAGCTTTTTGTGTTTCGAGGCAGAAATTTCAGGGGAGACTCTGCCAAAATTTTATTTGAAATATACCTATCTTAGTTTATATTTAAAGTGATGTAGAAATTGAAAGAATTGAATTTAGAGGTTTAGTTTGTCAACAAAAAAAAATTTGGGGTGTTACAGTTCCAGACCTTTTTATTCCTTTTCTTTTCGTTTTTGTTTTGGAGAAGAATGCTCTCGAGATTAAGAATAACAATTTTTGGAAACCAAGTTATTTGGTTCTGAGTTTGGTTACTGGTTTTGAGTTTGGTTATTTGGTTCCCACCAAAGCTGAAACAACACCACTAAAATTTCGAAGATATTAACCAGAACCAAACCAAATAAAAATAACCAAACCAGAACATATTTTCTTGATTTGGTGTGGTTGGTTTCTGGTTATGACCAAACTTTGCTCACCTCTAGTGGCATAGATTCTGTCATCAGATATATTTACGAGCTACATGCTACTGTGACAACCAAAATTAGTAAATAGAAGCTAATCACAAAGTAACCTTCTAATAAAAAGGTGACTAGCTTAGGAAAGTTCTGCATTTGTACAGTTAAGAGCCTTCAAGATGGGGGACACTCCAAAATAAATCAATGTAACAAGTAGCAAAGGTTGGAAGGATCAGTCAAAAGACTAAAAAATATCTAGATGCAAACAAATTACTGATGAATTATAAATGCTCATAGTTCAACCAATACCTTGATGGCTAGTTTAAAATTTTCAAGTGTGTCCACCACTACTTTGGCAAACTGCACCCCTGAATGTGAAACAAAAGAAAATTATTCAGAGACCATGCTTTATCTGTATCTGTAAATTTTACAAATATTCTTGCTGAGAAAATGAGAAAAAATACCTTGCACACCCATTGTAACCGAAATGTCTTCAAAACTCAGTCCTTGTTCACCAGCTTGATCAATAGCAGAATAAACAGATTTAAATGCCTCCGGACTAAAAGTAATCACTTCATTCCTAACGACAAATCTTGATAACAAAAGTGCAGCATATTTACTCATATTATCCCATTGAGATTCACTAAGAGGTGCATTCAGTTGATTTTTACCACAAACATTATCCGAGGATCTGAAATTGCTTGAAGAAGATGCAAAAGATATTGCTTCCTTATCCAGGTACTTTCCACTATTCATCTTCTCATATGTTGGAATTGTAGCACAATTTAGAAATACCTTGATACCAGGAAACCCTTTTTCCCTACGGTTACAAAAATCACCATCAAATTTCCCTTGAGTTTTTTGGCTTTTACCCTTCTCACTGCTGGATGGGTTTTCCAAGGCGTCACTTTTTCTCTTTAAGTTTCTTTTCTCAACATCCACGTTCATGGGAGATTGAGAACTTTTAGATTCATCACCCAGAGAACTTTTAGATTCATCAGCCTCACCAATTCCATCTTCCGGTAAGCATGGAGAAATGAGGACTTCTTCTGAAGAAACAAGTGCAAAAAGGTGAAAAACCTCACCACATTGTATATCTATACTAAGATCTAATCCATCTTCCATACAATTGTCTTTTCTATGAAGCCAACTTAAGAAACTAGTGGCTCTTTTCCCTGAATCAATTGGAAATGGAGAAGAAGAAGCATTATGCCAAAATTTTTGAGAAAGTACAGCTGACTGACTTCCACTTCTAATGACCTGCATTACAGGCAATAAATTCCAGAACACAATCAGGTCATGTATAAATTATGATTAGAAAAAAGAATAATAGTAAATACTGTATTCAACGAAAAAATATGAGTCAGTGCATATACCCAATAAATAGTAAGATCCTTGAATCATAAACATTTTAATAAACATATAAAACCATTTAAATCCATTGATACCTCACGGCGGGAATTATTTCAAAACATTATCCAGAGTGGTATAACCAATTAGACATTAGTTAAGTTTGGATGTTATATTTGTCCCTGTAACAACAGCATGCATAGTATATATTGAAGAGAATAAAATCATATGAATAGTCCCAGTAAATTCTACACTTCCCAGCAAACCTTGTGTAAGTTAAATATTACATGCATGCAGCAGTTCAAGCATGTAGCTCTGTAGTTTATTTCAGTTCAGGGCAGAAACTGATGTAGTCTGCTATGGCCTGTTTGTATCAGATATGAACCGTTGGTACTCAGTAATCTTTAAGTGCAGGCAGAGGTACACAGACCATATTTCGTAACTTTGCATACGTTTATCTCTACCTAAAGTTCAACTTAATTACTATGTGTACAAATGTTTAAACACAATCTCCACAATTCACTACTTTGCAGGTGAGAATACTCGACATATCTCAACTTCATAAATACTCCAAAGTAGAGAAGACCCAGAGATATTATACCTCCAATTTATCTTACCCCCTCTCCTCCCTCCGCACCCCCCCCCCCTCAACAACCACAGACACTCTTTCCAAACAAAGTCTAACAGGGCAAAGGAAGTTTTAAAATAAAACAAATAAATAAACAAACAAACAAAATTGCAGTTATTTATAGGTCCAAAGATTCCAAACTCCAAAGATAGGCTAAGGAATTGATTGCATACCACGAATTCTCTCTCTTTGAGAAAATTAAAAGCTGCAAGAAGGTCACACTTTGAATACAACTGCAAGGTTGCAGCTAGTGAGGCTTGCACTTCGGCAGCAGAAAAATTACTGAGAAAAACCAGCTTAAGAAGCTCCACAGCATTGGCCACTGTTATTGACTTGCATACTTGTCTTCCTATCCCAATCCCCCTGCTGTCCAAAAGCTTGGAGAACTTCTTATGTAGCTGATGAGACTTTGACTTACTCTTACCAGTTGTTCGAACAATGTTGCCAGCAGTGTTCCCCGTTTCACCAAGGCTATCATTTCTGTCTACGGTATTTGAGTAAACCTGAAATTTAAAATAGTTTAGAGTACTCATTGGGCTGTTTGCATCTTAAACTCTGACATTTGAAAGGAAAATAACAAACAAATTAGTTTTTCTTTTTAAATATTTCATTGTTCGGGATCAGAATCCTGAAGTTTTAAGCTGAAAAGATAACTTCAGTTATCCTTTCCAAGGCAATGCCAATTCACCACAAACTGTGGTGAATTTATTTTGTGGTGAAATGGTATTTTCTTTATTGGCAGATGGATCACTGCCAATTTCTATACTTGTCAAACAAACAAAGGACTTCAAATATGAAAGGAAAAGATCTTTGGAATGCTAATGTGTCGAGGAAAGAAAAGTGAATCCTTCATCTTTCCGTAAACCAAACAAACCCTGATGTGAAAGTTAACAAGTTGAATGATAACTTACACGTTCCTGAATGTCCAAATTTGTTGCATCATCAGGAGTATCATGCAAACACTTTCCATGTCTCAAACTGTGCCTTTTAGCATATTCCAACTTTGCCATTTTGTTGCATATCAGAACTTCATCAACAGCCATTTTTAAATTTGGATCTTCAAAATTATCCCAATTCTCATAACTATCTTTATGACAAGCTGATATACTCTGATCATCAGTTTCATCAAGTATAGCAAGACTTCTTACAGAATCATCACAACTCAGGCCTTCTGTTTCCAGCATTTTCCGTGCATTCTTCAGATACTTGAGGAACCGTTCCTCTAGAAGATTACACAATCCCAACACAGCTCTCCAAGTACTGGTATCACTTTTCAGTATGCTCATTCTTCTTTTGCATATCTCTGGAAGCGTTGGAAGATCCGATAATGAGGTCCAATTGACACGTTGAAGATTTGGCCCCATGATCGCACGATATCTTGCATATTGCATAATTAATTGCCTGGAAAGCAGAACATGTCCTAAATGAATATGAACGTATATATTAAAAATGAAGGGTTACTGATACTTGGTTCCTTAATTTGTGTGTTATTGCCATTAGGCACCCCAAAACTTGTGAAGGGGGTGTTTGTGGGAAGGGATTTTGAAAAAACAGTGATTTTAAAATCACTGTCAAATGCAAATAATGGTGATTTGAAAATCCATGTGACTCTAATTGTGACTTTCAAATACACACCTACTGTGATTTCGAACCACTCGGCTTGGATTTCACATACTGATTATCATTGTTATATATGAATATGAGTTAATAAAACAACAAAAATGAAAGTGATTTATATTATTTATGATTGTTAATCAAATTGTTAATCCTTTTAAGCAACGCATGTGATTTACTATTTTCCAAAACTAATATGTTGAATATAAAGGAATATCTATCATAGCATTCTAGAAAATTCAATATAACCTATTTGACATAATGATCTCCAAAGGGCAGAGGATAATCACTTGAAAAGCAATATGAAATTCAATCAGCATCAATGGTTGACAAAAACCTAATCCCTAAAAATATGTTGAGAATTGATTGGGTCATATATTTTGGATATCATTATTGGACTACATGATTTATATCCATTCATCTTCTTTGGAAAAATGATTCTTGTATAAGTTTGAAAAATAATATATCTTTTTTCTTGGAAGAAGAGGAAAGATGAGGTATTTTCCTAATCCTAACCCTAAAAAGAACAGCAAATTTGACCCTCTTGATCAAAGCTAAGATTTTTGGTAGGTTTTATTCATTTACATTGTTTGAGTTTAAAATATTTTTTAAAAAAATTAAAAAGAAGACGGAAAGGATGCTCAAGAAGGAGAGGAAGGAGATGAGAAGTTACCTCAGATTTGAGAAACACAAGGTGAGTTGTGCATTTTTGGAGTATGGATTTGGGCCTCATTTATTAGTGTGATTTTCAAAACTTAAAAGTGGGACTTCATCAAAACCGTGTTTTTAAATCATGTTCACTAACACCGAACTTTGAAATCCTCCCCGCAAACACCCGACTTCGAAAACACCATGTTTCTTAAAGTGTGTTTTTGAAATCCTCTCCCACTACCACCCCCGAATAGATATTAGGTCCCTTAATTTGTATGATTAATTTCAGTAAGTTCCAAGTTAGTGAATCAATGATACTTACTTTAAAGTGTGTTATCTTTAATGACCGTGTATTTCTTGGTATACCATTCTTTACTTTCTTTTCAATCGTTAACCAGCCAGGGGATTAGATGGAGAACCTATCAAATTGGGGGACCACAACCTAACAACAATTTACATTTTGGGAGACCTAATGTAAATTAGCATAATATAGAGACTACATCGGTGGTGAAAGAAATGGAACATCCATTGGCATAAGATAATACAATATTGTCCCTCATTCCCATATAAATTTCTCGAGTGTCTTGAGGATGGAATTTTAAATAACTCAGTTAAAGGAAAAAAACATATGATATGACCTGTCCGATTTATCACTCCATGAGTACATTTTCCGGCGAGTGGGTTTTGGCTTTGAAATGGCAGAGCAACTGATCAAAGAAAAACTAGGATCGTCTTCTCCATCTGACTCACGCTCAACTGCAGAGTTTTCCTCACAATTAACCCTGCATGCTTCCAAGGGATTATCATGGAATTCAGTGTCATTTCCCCCCGTAGAATGGGCAGTTCCTATTTCAGCATCATCTTGGATATGCTGAACTGACCGGACTCTGGAAGTTGTCCTTTTCCTTTTCCGAAGAACTGATCGATTAATATTTGCATTGATACAGCTTTCCTCTTCTTTGAATTTTGAATTGTTCTGAGCACGTCTTTGCTTATCATAAGAAACACGAAGAACCTGTAAGAAGCAGTATATTAGAGAAGGAAAACCATGGAGTACAACTAACAGTACTCTATTGAGGAATTGAAAAATAATATGATTGAGAAAAGGACATTTGATGAACACAACCCTCTAAAATGCAGAATGTAAATATGACTAAATCAACAAATGATCCGATATAAGCAAGACCAAAAGAACCTTCATGGGATTATATATATATACTAGGTTTACCCGTGGACACGTGCCTACGGCATGTATTCGTGAACGATGCGGCATATGATAAGCTTTGTAAACACATAAATAAAATGCAAGCAAAGCACATAAAGAAGTTAAAGAAAATTCATCATGCTAGTGTTACTACTAATCATCCAACTGTTGAAGAAGGACAGATTTTGTAACTCCTTTTCTAAAGCCCCTTCTAAAATTTACCACGGTTCTCCGTGGTCTTCTCATTTTCATTTTCATTATAGAAGTTTTAATTTTATCAAGCCTAATTTTGCAGAAGTACTTGTGAGTTATTCTGCAATAAGTACCTAATCTCTAGCCTACGTTTTGTGTAGATACTAGTTAAACAACTTATGAAAATCATTCCTCCATTTATTCTTTAATTTAAGACACTTTTTTCTAGGACTCTTGAACTTTCACTATTATATATTAATAACATTGGCTAGATCTCTATTTTATATCTATCTCAACTTTGGCAGATTTGGATATCTCGCTTTCTACTTAGCATTTAACTTCTTGTATAAGTTACCATAATAATTAAAATTAGTTTCACTAATAGCTTTTTAAGTTTCTTTCTTCACTATCTTATCTTTTTCAGTTATGTTCATTTTACAGTTTTGCTTAACGCAATAAGATTCACTTTTTGCTTTAACTACCTTCTGGAGTGTTTATTCCCAGTTTCCCACTCAACATTCAAATACCTTCATATTCTCAAAATATTATCCATTTCAACCGACCTGATACAATGTTATATGAATTAAATTGACATAGAAATATGTGTCAACCATATGAGGTGAAGGATAAGACTTTCTTAAAAGTAAATGATAAATTGTTCCCCATAAATTGTTCTCCTACGAACAGTTTACCTACGAAATAACATGGTTGACTCACACAACACATCTTGATCTGCACATCACAAAATGTATCTGAATAGAAATTTGTGTTTTGCATTCAATTGAAACTCGCATATACATAGAAAAACAAAAATGGCACACGGTAAACAGCTTTCAAATGACGTCATTTTATAGAGCTGCATCTGATACATAGTTTAGTAGGTGAACACGAGCTCTAAGTTAACTCCTTGGAAGGTATGTATTTTTGTTTGTTTGTTTGTTTGCATAATGCTTAGAAAACATCAATAGCCACAAGTTTTAAGATTAAGGCATCCAAGACAGGAACTGTTTCAGTTAGTCATCAATAGTGAACTCTTGCTCTAAAATGTTCTAAAAGTTGGCCAACATGCTGGCCATTACTGCGGTAGTGGCCCTTGTTCTAAAGTTCTAAATTTATGTGACAAGTTACAATTCGATCAACATTGTCCCTGTAAACTCCCATTGTACATTCTGCTCTGGTTACTGGTCTGAGTTAATATGGATTGGAGTTTGAATCAAGATATAGTTAATCAATCATTGAAGTGCAGATCATTTGTTGGGCCACGAGCTGCTTCTAAATGTTTCGGAAGACATGTTCAACATGTCAATGAATATATTTGTTCTAAGGATAATACTTTCAAATAAGATGAGAAAAAGAGCCGGCATTATCATCAGAAAGAAGATGATACATTCTTTTTAAAAAATGTTCAAACAGATAAAACAAAAGAAATAAGCACAATATGAAGTGGATACAAATATGGTAATGAAAAGAACTCTTACACAATCAGATATAATTGAACTATCCTAGAAGTTATTAGGTAGAAATTAAGCCAAACTAAAGATTTGCAATATGGCAAAAAATAGATGAAAAGTTTGAACTACGTTACCAAGAAAACTTATGAACCATATAACCATATCTCGAATTATTTTGAAAGGAAAACAGAAGGATTACCAATATGTTGAGGGGTAATTAATTCTAAAATTGCTGACCATACTAATATTATTGCCAATAGTACTCTTCATCTATACTTACCATTACTGCAGATGTAAAGTCCATTATGTGTTATTACATAGAGAAGCTACTTTCATCACATTCAACTTTTAACTGTAAAGGATGCAATCAATGTTAAAAAGACAAATCACGTAACTATAAATGTACCATTAGAAAGGATTTAAGTTGTTAAATGAAGATCCTGAAAGACTGCACATATAAAAATGATGTGTGAACTATGAACCCATATAAGTCATGAAGTAAAAAAGTTGTTGCTGTGTTACTTGAATCAAAAAAATTTGATGCATACCTGATCCACAGAAAGGTTCAGCTCCCTTGCAATCACAACACATTTCTTGAATGGCATTTTCTTCTCTAGGTCACCAAATTCCATTTGCTTGAGTAGCTCCTCTCGTTGTTCGGCAGACATGACACGAACAGAAGCCCAAGAGCGAGCACTTGAAACCTACAGCACATTATGCACAGGTTGTTTCAAGGAAAAATTATAATAGCCAAAAGTTTTTGAATTATGTTTTTTTTTTAATTCCATCTCCTGCACAATTTGTATACATAATCAATCTCTAGATTAATCCATCAGAAAGATAAGTGAGCTGGTAAGTGATCTGGCCCAGAAGAATTATCTCTTCCATTATGTACTTTAAATTAACTCCTCTTTATAAATAACAACTACGTTCTATAACAAGAATGTCATTCGAAGAACAAAGCCCATGCTTATATTTCTCTGGTTACTTACTCACGAACAAATCACCCTTCTAGTAAATCTGCACATTAACTTCCCAGTACACAAGCTAGTGCAGATATTATTGGAATCAATCGTCATATTACCCAGAAAAAACCATTTAATATATGATATTCTCCTCACACACACACAAACATACCCAAAAACTAATACGATATGGAGGATCTTTTACCCAAAAAAGGATTTATCAAAAATCATTTGAAAAAAAAAACAAAATGGAATACAGCAATACCTGTAAATAAGACATCAAAAAGACAAACCTAGAATAAGAAGACATCAAATAAGCAAACCTCACGAATAACTGAACCGGGGAATGCAAGGGATGCAGATGTGGGATCAGCTGCTGCATAACAATACTCCAAGGTTTCCCAATATGCATTAACATCTTCAATGTCAGACAAGACAAAATCATGTCTTCTTGGACGAAGATCTGATGAGTTGATCTTTAGAGGCGGCAGGACTCTCGGCAAAGGCTCCTCAATGTAAGGTTCAAGTTCCATAGCATGTGTAGGAGTAGCATGTGGTAGTAGTTCCATACTTTCAGGTCCTTCCCTTACTAGCTTAATCAACTGAAAATGTGGAGCAGAGAAACTATAAGCCCATTTGCTCTCATGTCCTACTAATGTATAGTCTTAAAAATGTTGTTGAGTTCAACACATATCTAAATCCATAGGACCCTAACATAAAAAATAAACCTAAACATGAGTAAACAAGAAAACAATGAAGTGACATATTGTGTATAATATTAAAATGATACCAAAAATTAATTTTATTGATATTAAGTAGCAGTGTGAGCAAAACACTTATTCTCTCCTTTCTTCTGTCTCATCTACTATGTCTTCAATCTTCAGGGACTCAAATGTCTTCATTTGCTTGATTTCTCAACTCTCGCTTGTGTGTAGGGAGGATCCGTAATTGCTGTTTTATCTTTCTACTTGCTTTTGCTTAGATAATAAACATGTTGGGGGCTTCTTCGATAGAGTTTTTATTTTGTTGAAGGATTCTCACAATCAACATAATTTATGTTCTCCTACCAAAAATTTACACTAATTTTACTCTGAGTAAATAAAGTCAATGAGAAAAAACATGGGTTTCTTATATATCACCATGACATTTGTTGTGACTTGTGATCTTACAAACAAAAAGTTCGGACCCATATTATAACTGCCATGAAAAGTTCAGGCAGTCATCCTACCACCTTCAATAACTATATTTCCAGACTCCAAACTCGAAAAGATCAGTCTTGCATGCCAAGCAACATTGCCGGTTTCTGCTATCAGTCCACACAGCCGGGCCTTTTTTTTTATCCATCATTTTAGCCTGAGGTTTGAAATGTCAGCTATGCAGCTGCAAAATCTCTCTTCCTCACAAATCTTCCTCTATCTTGTCTTCTCATTCTTTTCTTCCTCCCTTCAGCAAATTTCTCGAGCCTCTCCAACCCGCAAACAATTGTCTGCTGTTTATCTGTCTTTTTATCACCACCACCCCTCAGATCACAGCTTAGTTGTCCTCATTAAGCCACAAACTTGATGTGTACCTTCCCACTGGTAGACGGTTCCGTCAAAATCACGTTTCTATTTTTCTTCTTTTTTTCTTTTTTTTCTTCTAATCATTGAATCTTAAAGATATGATTGGTGATTCTTTCTTTTATTTTCTCGATTGATTTTGATACATGCTTCAAAGGGTTTGGCTGAATCGGGATCAAAGATGCTTGGCTTGCGTTGCAAAATAACCTACTTAAATTTTTTTTTTTTTGCTCATTGTCTTTCTTTCCAGTAAACTAAGTTTACATGATATGTTTCCAATAAATTACCACGGAAAGAGAACCGAATGGCAAAAAAGAAACTAGGTGACTGAAGCCTGATCCCTAATTAGGTCTCAACTAAGATAGGTGAAATTGTATACAATCCATAACAATATTAGTTAACATATGATTAACGTATACGTATTTCTGACAAGTCAATAATTTGGTAGTAAAATTTGATCTTGTGCTGAAATAATAATAACGTGAACTCCAAATGCTTCTGATGCACTGAAGATTTTGAATGTGATTGAACCGGTGACATGTTCGAATCAAGAACAAATTATAAATTATAGAAGTATGTGACAACATAATAAAGTATATATTAAAAAAAAAAAACTCAGAAACTATTAGGAATGACATTATTACCTTCATTAGTAGTAATGTATTTATTAAACGTGATAGCCGTGCAATTGCATGCGTATTCAGCAACTGTTTGTATTCTTGGATAGAGAGATCCATCAGCCTCAACCGAAGCTTGCATCTGTGAACTATGTTATCGATTTCTCTTGAAGATCCTACAATCTGTAAAAACAGTTCAAGCAGCATTGCATCTACAGCTGAAGTCATAGAGAACTGGCAAATCTTGTCATTTGTTGTAGAGTGCAAAGTATTTCTCCAATCAGGTAAGCCGCTGACGTAACCCCATAAAAATTTATGTAAGAGCTTTGCACGAATTAACTTAGCATGAACATATCCATTCGCTCGCATAGCTTCTAAAAATAAAGGTTTATCATCCAGAGGATTTATGGACCTTTTCACACCAGTTAATACAGTGACAGGTGGGTTGTTTGACTTTACATACTCTCGAGAATGACTTTGAAACTCAAAGTCTTTATAGCGTTTATAAAGTTGATTCAAAATGTCAGAAGATATATTAGCAACAGAAGGATGCAAAATCACTGCTTGTTCAAGGCTTTTATTGAAATTTGACATCGCAGGGATTGTTACTTGAGTAATTTTGCATAACCCGTCATTTTGGAGTTTATTCAAAGTACGAAATAAAGTTTTCCTACATAGCATTGTAGGTTTATCCTTCTCCAGATTGTTTAGCCACCTGTAGAGCTCTCCATATAAAATGAATTTATCATCCTGCGTAGTAGGAATAAAATGCTAGTAAGTTAGTGTCACTGTAGTCATCTGATCAAAACGTAAGGATGATGTATCACCCTTACAACTTTCAATTATGAATAACTGATTGACAGGTAATTAAAATTACAGGGTATTAAGCAAAGGTTAAGAGACCCGTAATCTTAAGAAATAGGAAAACACTTTGTTCATAGATAATGCAAAAGATGGTGTTTGACATGTAACCAAAGATAATGAGCCAAATTCTACAAATTACTGAGGACATAAAAGCTAGTTACAGGTATATGGAAGGCTGCTGAACAAACTCCAATGAATATTTCATAATACAAAAAATAGAATCAAGTTCGAACAATTATTTCATATTAGACAAAATAATAATTTTCAGTTATAAACTTCAGGAAGTAGAAACAGATGTTACCAGAACAAACAAATTACCCGTTCAAATATATATATATATATAAACATGGCACTCAAACAATTATTATGACAAACTGAATGTTGTGATATTCAACAATTCTTTGAGAGCAATCAATGTGTACATTTGTGAGTTTTGCAGCATTCATTTTGATTGTTCAATTAACACAAAACCACTATGATAAAACTCACTACGCATAATCAAAGTTTATTAATTCAAAATTATTGACGAGAGGCAAATTGATCTCATTTCATAAAATTAACTACAACATTCTATATATATAGAAATTAACGTTTCAGATTTTCAACTAATGTCCCAAAAACAAGTTCTCATGTGGTTCTCACCACCGGATTATATATATATATATATACACACACACACGCACACACAATTCCTTTGCAGGTTTATAAAAATCATTCTATTATTATTATTATTATTATTATTATTATTATTATTATTATTATTATTATTATTTCCCTTTTAGAAGCATGAGCATGTTCTAAAATATTGAAACGTAGTAAAATTTCTCAAACTAGGATAAATAAATCACTGAAGCAGTAGGTTGTGGTGCAAATAAAAATGTGGTAGTCAATAGCTATCAGCAGAAGCATGCAATATGGATGAAAGAATAGAGATCAACAACCTCCAATTTCTTAAGTATTGATCGCTCTCTCCTAGCACCGAGCACAGTTGCTGAAACAGTTCGATACCAGTGGGTTTTCTTTGAAGTTGTAGGTGAAACTGTCAGAGGCCTTTCTGATGATATAACATTACTTTCAACGGTGACAAGCATAGCATCATTATCAACACTGGAAATTTCATCTACTGGATCTAGTGGCCCATTACAAATTTGAGGGGGCTGCAACCCAATTTGTGCACTATGAATTTTCATAGAAAGCAAATCTTCACCTTCGATAGAAGAATTTATTGGCTGGGCCTCTGAAGCTGATTGGTCATAAAGAACTATATCACTGGTGTTCATGGAGGTCCTATTTTTAACGGGAACCTCTTCGCAGTTTCCGGAAGAAACATTAGTTGAATAATGCAGGTAATTTTTGTGTGTCCAAACACGATAAAGTTGTGTTTTGTTAGGTTTTTCAGACTCCATGCACATTCTGAATCTTGCACACATACCAACAATTCGATTGTACATCTTCTTAGAACTGAGCCCAAGTCGTTTACAGACCTGGTTGTAATATAGAAAAGATATTTATGTCAGATATGGTGGGATATATTGTGAAAGTGATATATCAGGACAAATTGTATTCTTATGTGCAAAACAATAATACCCAATCTTTTGGGGGTTGCTGCATTGTTTTCACTATATACACGATAAATAAGCATAGAAGAGCTACAAATAACTCATTGTAATTATGGAGGATTCTAAGTTCTAGCATCCTGAAACAACTACCCCTGAAAATACAATAGCTGACAATAAAAATTTCAAACGTGGATAAAACAATTCGCCGTAAGAGTCTTATAATTTTCTCTGCCACAGTTACTACTTACCTAAATACAACAACAACAACAAAGCCTTTTTTCCAACTAGTTGGGTCAGCTACAAGAATCCTGGTTTTCCATCTGCTTGGTTTAGCGCAATATCTTCTATAAGGCCACTAGCGATCATATCTTCTCTCACCATTTCCACCAAAGTAAGTTTAGGTCTTCCCCTACCACTAACTCTACCCTCAATACTTATCAAATCACTCTTTCTAACAGGGGGCACTACTAGATCTACGTGTGATATGTCCAAACAACCTAAGGCGATTCTCTCTTAATTTATCTTAGATGCGAGTTACCTGTACCATGAATCGTATATGCTCGTTTCTAATTATATCCTTCCTGGTTTTTTTCAACCGCATACAAAACAATTACATTATCAAAATATTCTAGTCATAATTGGAAAAAAATAACCCTCTATCCTACAGAAATCTAAGAATGTAATATAATTGTATGTTCCTAAAACATAAGATGTGATTTATCCAATATTTTAAAGTTATGACTACAATTCACATCTTGTTTTGATAGAATTATCTAAGGATATGCTTTATCACATCAGTTGCTGCTAAAAAGTAGACTGAATAAAGTGTACGCTTGTAGAACCAAAACCAAAAGGTTCACACACACGCAAGCTGATATGTACCTCAAGTATTGTAATTCCTTTAGGTCCTTCAGCATCAACCATGTCATAGATACAATGCTCCAGGGGCAGTTCAAGAAACTGATCAGTAATCTGACCTCTCTTTCCATGTTTCACCAAATTATCTGAGTCAAGCACATCATATCCAGACACAGTAGACTTTGATCTAAAGTCTCTAGGATCAAATTTCTTCAATAAGCGTACACATTTGACATCCTGCAAAATTTAAACCAAACCATACTTAAAAATCTATTCTGTTGAGGCATATAAAACATACTCGGAAAACCTGAAAATCTTGTCCTAGCAATTATACCAATTTCAGTCAGATTTTCTTTCCATAAACCCATTATCTTTGTCTGAATAGCATCAACAAATCAATTGCAACACAATAATACAAGGTGCTAGGTCTCTATTCTTTCACATTTTGAGAATTATTTGATCCCAGGATAATTTATTTTCAAACACTAATTGCCCATGTTTCTCCAACACTTTAAAATAGGTGGTCTCCATGTCAGACACGTATCTGACATGGATACTTGCTTGACACTAGCCTTACACATATCCAACACACCAAATGTGTGTCCCTGCTGAAACCAGTTCAAATTAGCGGGTCCAACTATTAGATGCTAATTCAAACTTAGCTAATAAATTAGTTATATTATCTAGATATTAATGGTGAGAAAAGATACGACAGCTTGTGGCATTACCACAGACTGCGCTAAATCGAGCAGAATGGAAAACCAGGATTCATGTAGCCGACCCCAACTAGTTGGGAAAAAAGCATTGTCGTTGTTTTTGTTGTTGTTGTTGTTAACTAGAGATTAATGGTTTATTAAATCCAAAGGCCTATACTTACCATCAAACTGACATTCCATAGCATATATGAAGCGTATGTGGTCAAGTTTTTAGGAAAAACCATGTCTCAAACTAAGAACAAATTTTTATTAAATTTTTTTTTTTAAAAAACATGTGTTACTTGCAAAAGAAAAATAAATAAAATTTTGTAGAAAATAAGTTCTTTTCTCGGAATCAGAAGTACAATTACTGCAAAAAAAAAAAAGAAATATTTGATAGACCTGTGTTACAGGGTTCTCTCAACCCCTCTCCGAACCACCATACGGATCTCGCGATCCAATTCATGGTGCGTTCTTGATCCGGATCGCTTAAACTAGCAATCCACAAAGGATTTTTTCAGTATCTTCAAGATGAGCATCTTTATTCATTAGCCCATGAACTTTTCTTCAAACTCTCCTCAGTTAGTCATGAAGTTTAATTAGATTATTACTCTTGTATTTAGCAATGCAGGTAATTAATGCTTTTATATATTAATTTTATCTGGATCTCCACCACTACATGTTCGCAGACACACGTGTATATACATTACTCTTACTCAAATGATAATCCCAACTCATCTTGCCCCTCCAGACTGCGCACCGCTCAAGGCAACGAACCACAATCCTACACCCTTACCACAAACTGAAATGTACCTCAAATTTGGTAACATTGATATAGACTAAGAATATAATGATGCCTAAAAGAGCTGGTGCACAGAAATGCGACATTCAAATTCAGATGTTTTAACAGATCACTACAACAATAAGAAACACAAAAATAAGGTAACATTAATGAGAAACATAGCAAACGGGAAAATAAAGTAGCATTATGAGTACCACCACACCAGTTTGATATAACCACATTATCTACCTTATTGTTGACTTCTGCTTGAATTGTTTCCACAAGACCAGCATCTTCTAGCCTACTCAACACCTGCAATTGCATATGAAATTGAATGTAGGAAAGTTTTTGAAATATGAACAAACTTCAGTTGTTCAATATTATATACAAAGAGATAGAATAAGGGGCTAGGGTGTCACCATAGCTAATTTAGCTAGGGAGGTATCTCAAAACTCATATTCAATCATCCAAAATGAAAATTCAAACCGTCAGATGTGATCTACACCACGAAAACTAATTGTATACAAAATTTAAAATTAGTTTGAATTTGAAACCCTCATCATGCAACCTAAAAATAGAGTAATTTTACATCGTTTACAAAATGCCAATTTTTCGCATGATAAATTGTTAAATCTCATCAAAATGAATTGAAATTTTGCACACACTTACTATTTAAGGAGTAGATCACATCTTACAGTAGAATTTTCATTTTGGATGACCGAGTTATGAGTTTTGGGATATCTTCCTTGCTAAGTTAGCTAGGATGACACCTTCGCCCCCTTATATATATATATGTATATATATATATATAAGGGGGCGAAGGTGTGGCACATTTTCCTTCTAATTGAAGAGCTTACATTTCTCCATGTTCGGTGCCCTCGACTCTTCCTATAACCAAGAGCCAACTTAATATCTGATACGACAAGAACCTATTTGGAAATAAAAGTTAAAAATAAAAAGTATAGACTTAGCATATGAGGGAAATGGCTAATACAAAATAATCAATAAACTCTGACTTTCACCTTCTCGTTAGCTTCTTCTAGTTTGTCACAGACAGCTTTCATATCTGGTAGATAATCCTTTACGAACGTATCTTCCTTGACACCTTCTCTTGTTGAGACATCTCCAGTTAAAGAACTTTTATCTGCATTGTCTGCAGCTTTTATCATATCTGGCCCAGCTCGTTTTGTAATCTCAAACTTCTGTTGGGAGTTCAAATTCGCAGTTTTTGCATAACGATATAGATGAAGCATATTTGTATGAAGAATTTGAGTAGTTTTTGGCTCATTATCAACGTTGTCTGTTGCTCCTTTTTCCCACACAGTAGTTGATTGTCTGACAATCAGTTGCTGGCTTTCAAGGTTTCTCACTTGATAAAAGAAATTGTTCCCTTTGATTCCAAATTCTTTTGAAAGTTCCCACTGGGTAATCCCATTCATTCTGCTCACCATTAAAGCATGAATTAAAATTATACATTCAAGCCCAAAAACAAAAAACAATAACAACAACAAATGAAGTACTAAAAAGTTATTTCAATTATTCATCAAACATGAGTCACTAGAGTGCTTCTGCAATTTACAGAAGTTGAAAATTCCATCGTATCATATGTAAATCGTAACTCGCCCACTTTTCCCCTTATGATGCTCTTATAAAACTAATTACCAAAAAAGTGAAATCAAATAATGTGCACTAAAACAAACCGAAATCAAAAATTATTAGCAAACCTGGCAGCCGCGATTCGCTCGAGAGTACGCCTCTGCTCGTCTGAAATCTTCCCGTTAGCAGCATTCAAGTCATCGAGGCCGGCAAAACAATCCCTAAGCTGCTCATCGGCCACAATTCGTAACCCGAACTTCTCCAATTCATCCCAAGACTGGATTTTTGGGTTGTTCGGGCTCAGAGAGCAATTAGAAGCATCGACGAATTGGAGGACGGGGATGGAGAGAAGGCGGTTCCATATGGCGCTATTGGAGTAGGATGCGGAGGCGGAGGCGGAGGCGGAGGTGGAGGAAGAGGAGATGGCGGCGGTTAGGGCGGAGAAGGTGATTCCGGCGGCGCCGCGAGAGGAGATCTCTTCAAGTGCGAGGTTGATGATGGAGTCCATAGCGATCGCGGGTTTTGGGGTCGGTGAATTGAAGGATTATGTGATTTTCTTTACCACTTTATACGATGGAGAACTGACCTTCTGTTGAACTTAACTTTATGTTTTCACGTTTAGGATTATATATCCTAGTATTTTTCACGTGCAATGTGCGTTTTGATAAGAGTTTGAGAATTTTCAAGTGGGATGCACTTTTTTTTGGAAACGGCACTTGAATATATTTTCGCTCTATGTTTTCACCCAAAGTCTTCTGTGAATTAATCATATATATACAGAGCTTTCTTCCGTTGCAAACGGATCTTGTGTGCACAGACTCGTGCGAACTGTAATCTTGGCCCAAATTTTTTATTAAAAAACTAGTATATCTCATATGCAAATTACATAGATTTTACCAAAAGATAATTTAAAAAATAATAATAATAAATAAAAAATTCAACAGAACCTCCTCATATTTACAACTTTTTCTCTGTATAATTATAATTCAACATATTAACATTCAACAATTATGTAGTAAAGCTTTGCACAGAAAACACAATATTCAAACTTAAATATTCGATGACAATAAGGCACCTCCAAACACAATCACAATAATCTTTCATACTTAAATCACAATTATATATACAACAGATGGGTTAAATAAATTGTTCACGATATTAAAAGAGTGCAATCCAAACAGTTAAAATACAAAATTAATTTTCTAAACAACTATTGTTTATAGTTACGTAAATACAATCCCTCCCCCCCAAAAAAAGTGTCCTAATTTCAACATTGTAGTATCAAAATATTTTAGTAATTTCAACATGGAATCACATTACCGAGTGACAAAATTCTTTACACACGAACATCATATGTCGGCCTACATAAAAAGAAAACATGAAATGAAAATATACTTAAATGCATCACATTAAAAAGTAATCATTTATCTAGCAGCATGAACCAATTTGAATTGATATATAAAGAAAAAAGAATAAATAAGGCTTTGATAAACTCTACTAAGATGACATTTACCTTTCAATTGATTATCATGGAGTTACGCACTTCTTGAAGAACTTCTTGATTTACCACATTACATGTACGATCATTAGTCTTTTGGGAATCGTTTGAGTTATCTGTCAGCAACATCTTCAAGCCAGAACGGAAAGTGCAACACGATAATGCTACATACAATTGACCGTGCATAAACACAGGTTTTTTAAGATAAACCCCAACACTATGGAGAGTTTTTGTCTTAACTTTAGAATTCTTATCGTACGTGCAATTTTTTATGGATCTAAAGTCAGCAGTGCCCTCATAGGACGATGCCTTTTCCGCCGCAATATTTTAAATCTCGGATGTTGTGCATATGCAGAAATTGCCTTATTAAGTTAGAAAGACAAAATATTATTTTTGTCTTGCATCCTACATTAATAAGTGTAGTTTTGGACAATTATTTAAATATCAATAATAAATATGTAATCAAACACAATGTTGAAAAATATAATGAAACATTACATATTGAGATAAATAACAATAATGATTAACCCGAAAGAAAGTATAATAGGAGATAAGAATACATATAACATACCTGATGTAAAGAAATAGTCTGACTTCCATCAATATGATTGCAAATCTCTCGCTATATTTGAATCTTCACACTTACTGTTGAAAACAAAATCAACTGCTTTATGCTCAATAAAACACTATATTTCACTGAACTTTACATATAATTCTCCTAGGGAAAACAATGTTTACTTCATTTATTAAATTTCTCAGTGTTTATACTTATCACCAACATTCACTATTCACATGCATTCTAACATTCGTATTAATTCATGCAAACACAACCTAACAATAGTTACTGTAGTAATGTGAGCGAGGAATATAATCAAACAATTAGCATGCATCTGAGTAAATTAATGGTGAACCATTCTATAAATCAGTTGGTGTGCATATCACATATCACACATGGCCTTTTTGAAATGATTCCAGTTGGTGTGCACACAACATATTGCACTCCACATATAGTTATAAAATAATAGACTAAAGGGTGTTGTATGAAGTTTACCTCCATTGAAAAACCTTATCGATGATGGAGACCAAATTGGTTGGCTGGTTCTCCACATATAGGTACTATTTCTCGGTACATATTGCACTCCACATATAGGTACTACTTCTCTATACATGTTACCCGTAAAGGCAGTGATTTCTATACTGTTTGATTTAGAATTACCTGTGTATGGCGGGAAATGATGTTATTGGTTTGAAATGTTCGATCACAGTCAGGAGATGTGGTGAAGTAGTTATGTGTATACATGTGATTTTTTTTCCTATGCACTTGGGCAAGATGTCAGACCTTGAACTTAGGCAACACATTGTACAGGGAGGGAGGACACCACCCATGAAAGCTACAGGCTCCTGTAGGAGGTAATTATGTCAATTTCTAAATACCCGAAAAGAGAAACACAATAAATAAATTGATGGGCATTTTGTCAAACACCTTGAGTGCATCTTTAATAATGGGTTGGTGTTCGAAGGGATTGAAGAAGGATCGAATTCTTGCAGTGACTGCTCTCTTCTTCTTGGTATTGTTAGAAAAAGAGGGAGAGAGAAAGGAAGGGTGAAACTCTTTCTTAGCTAAGTTTAAGAAAAGAGAAATTACCACTGATATCGAGGTAAGTGAATTCATTATTAAATGTACTTATTAAAATAGAGATGAGCAAGATAGAGATTCTGATTTTAAAGTGTTTAGATTTTGAAGTGCTTACCAACAATTGGGATGATGAGCAGAGAAGAGTCATGCCTTCAGCTCCCCTTAATATGTTGAAGCCCCCAAAAAAAAAAATCACAAAAATAAGAGAGTTTTATTCAATTGTCTATACTACTATTCTCTACTACTATATATCTTGAGAGTCAGACATGTTTACCTCAATCTGCGGGCCGGCGCTGGCGAGGAGTTCGATGGGTGGCGATGGCGAGGAGATCAACGGGCGGCGGAGGAGATTTGGGTGGGTTTTGGGGTAGGGAGGGTTAGAGTTAGTGGGTTTGGGGGAGATGTGGTAGAATAAAACTTTTTTGTGTGTTTTTTTTAATTTTGCAATTGATGTGGGTTGCACGTGTTAATTCCTACTTTTGTTCTCCTTTCTCTATTTCAAAATAGAGAAATGAGAGATGGGGTAGGCATATTGGCTTAAGATATATAATAAAATAATAGTAATTTGTATAAAATATGGCTCTTCATTTATATATTTAATCCACCTTAGATAATGAAGAGAATGGTTGTGAAATTGGTAGTGGATGAAGCATTACTCTTTAATAATCAGTTATGGAATATAACTTGTATGAGGAATTTAGGTTTAGTTGTATGGTCTTCGTATGAGGATTTTATGACTATTTCAACTATAGTACTCCGTAATGATCAATTATATGTTTGATGTTTCTAATTAATTTAAGATCAGGTATATCAAAAATCAAAAGTTATCATTCAAAATATCAAAAATATTATAACTGTTTCATCTGTATGTTATTTGGAATTTACTCACTTGTCCATTCTCCATTGAGATCGAAACTACTCCACAATGCATTCTCTGAACAAATATAGGTTGGTCATCTTCAGTTACGAATCAATTTAAGGGAACTGTTGAGCCTTAGAGAAATAGAAAAATCTTAAGTAAAAGGGAAACTTACGATGGAGGGTAGGAACGGCGAGGTCGGGGTGGGATTGACGACGAACGGCGACGATGGAGGGTAGAGACGGGCGGGATCGGGGCGGGGTGGACGATAGGCGGCGGTAGGGACGGACGGGTGAGGAGATGTGGGTGGGTTTTGGGGTAGGGAGAGTTAGGATTTGTGGGTTTTGGAGAGATGTAGAAGAGGAAAGATTTTTTTGGTGTTTTTTTAATTAATTTTGTTTTGGCAATTAGTGTGGGCTACACGTGTCAGTTCTTATTTTTGCTCTCCTTTCTCTATTTCAAAATAGAGAGAGGGGAGATGGGGTAGGTCTATTAGCTTAAGATATATAATAATATGCCTTAACCCATTCTTGGAAACTACGGGTTAAGGCAAAAAAAATTTAAAATATGATTTTCAATATGTTTTTTTTATAAAATATGATTTTGGGTATGTTTGTGTATTTTAAAATATGATTTTCGATAAAATATGATTTTTGATCGGGGCCCAGATCTTTTTTTAAAATATATGATTTTTGATAAATCCTTTTTTGGGTAAAAGATCCTCCATATCGGATCAGTTTTTGGGTATGTTTGTGTGTGTGAGAGGAGAATATCATATATTAAATGGTTTTTTCTGGGTAATATGACGATTGATTCCAATAATATCTGCACTAGCTTGTGTACTGGGAAGTTAATGCGTAGATTTACTAGAAGGGTGATTTGTTCGTGAGTAAGTAACCAGAGAAATATAAACACGAGCTTTGTTCTTCGAATGACATTCTTGTTATAAAATGTAGTTGTTATTTATAAAGAGGAGTTTTTTGATGAATCGGATAGGATCTTGCGACCCCAGCCATCACGCAGAAATATTATAAATGATAATAAATGGTATTTTACAAGCCGTAAAATGAATGAACTAGGCTACCAACATCATACAGAGAACGGAATAAAGAACAACAATACAACAAGAGCCGGAACACAAAAAATTCGAGGGACCGGGGATCAATGCAGCGAAAACCAATGGGCCGCGGGGATTCACTCAGCGTTGGCTCCTTCTATCCTGACAGAGACTTCTGGCTAGGGACAAAGAGCGCATCCGAAGAATAGAAGACCAAAGTAGGCAAAGAGAAACATCGTCGAGACCAAGCAGGATAGCATCCCGCGCACAGCTAAAATGGAGGCAAAATACGGCAAGCTCGGCGGCAAACCACCACCTCCAAAAGCCCGAATGACTAGCCACCACCGCTAAAAATGCTTGGTAATGGGGTCCCCTAGAGGAATGAAGGACAAGCCAACTAAGAGAAAAAATAATAACCAGACATCAACGGTGAGGAAAGAACTCATCACACAACAAAAGCTCTCACAATCACAACCAGAGCAAACTGGAAACTCCAGTCGCGGCCTAGAAACCAAATATCAACAAACAAACAGCACAGAATATCTAGCATTCAGAGAGAAGAGAGCGATCTGAGCATCGCAACCATGGTCGAAACCCAAACAACCATCATCCTAAAACCCATCAGTACACACCATATAACAAGAAGATAAACAAGCACAGACCCATCAGTAACCACCAGACTGATCAGCTAACCCACTTATGGGCAAACAGCGAACAAAGAAACATAGTCCCACAGAAAAACAGTAGAACATAGCAACAAAATAAAGACGAACATAGCGATGGAGCTATGTGTCAAAAACTGATGAAAACATCGCATCCAAGACAGCGAGGAGCCTGCTTCAGAACAAAAAAGGCAGCCAGGAAGTAGGCAAACTAAGTTACCAACAATGTTTGAGAAAACACAAGCAATAAGCCATAGCTTCCCAAAGATAAAGCAACAGATCCACCTATCCCCAAAAGAAAAGCCAGCAAATTCCCTAGGGAATCCTCAAACCTGCAAAGAAGAGGGGGAAAAAGATGAAAGATGAGCCCATTAACAGAACAGCATTTAATTATAAAGCATGAAGGGTGCTGAGGCATAGAAAAGCATCACATATCCTTTGTTTAGCAGAGTAAATGTTGTCTACGGGTTTCGAATTCGAAATCCAGAGATTGAATAAAAATAACAAGTCATCAATCAGGGACCTTGTAGGAGATGAACGATGTTGGAACACTCTAGAGTTCCTCTCTTTCCAAATGATCCAAATGATGATATGAACCGACAAGATCCAAGCGCTACGATGCGCAACGATCGCAGGCTTAGTGGACCAAATAGATGCTAAAGAGGAGGGAATTGGTCCAGTGTTCCACGCTAGAGAGCAAATCTTCCATAACGGAAAGATAACGGGACATTGGATAAAAAGATGATTAACATCTTCCGAGTGAACCTCGCAAAACGAACAAAGCTGACCCCAGGCTAAATTTCTTTTATTGAGAACTTCAATAGTGAGTAGCTTGTTATTAAAAGCCAGCCAAGAAGTGATAATTACTTTAAGAGGGGCACAAGAGTCCCAGAAAAAACTGGCAGTCGGCGATTTAACTCCCCTAGAGTTGAGGAAGCAATAAAAAGATTTAACTGAAAAGGTTCCCGAAGAGAACCATCGCCAAGCAATACCCTCATAAGGCCTCCACGAGTAACTATTGAGGGAAGAAATGAGGTAATCAAAATCCTCAGTTAAAGGTAGAGGAAGGTTAACCAAGAACGGGATAGCCCAATGGTGCTCATTGCCGATAGAGGTAAAGGATTCTGCCACAGTAGCGCTAGGGGATGCAGCTAATTGAAATAGCGAAGGAAATGCGGTGGCAAGCGTGGTATTACCAATCCAGAGATCGGTCCAGAACTTAGCTCTCGAGCCGTCCTGGCAAGTACGATAGATACCACAATGAAAAGCGGCAGATGCCTTCCAGACGCCTTTCCAAAAAGGAGAAGCTTGGTTATAAGCAACCGCGGGGAATTCCCACCAATTAGACAAGGTGGAGCGATGACACTTGATGCTTTTAATCCATGGTAAATGATCAAAATTGTGGAGTTTCCACAACCATTTACCTAACAGAGCCAAGTTATGGAGACGAAGATCCAAGACGCCCAGACCTCCTTCCTCTTTGGAGGTACAAATGAGTTTCCACTGGCATAGGTGGGAGCCAGGTTTAAAGGAGGAAGAACCCGTCCAAAAAAAATTGCTCCTGATTTGGTCGATCCTCTTGATCACCCAGGATGGCAAATAGTAAAATGACATCAGATAGAGAGGCATAGCCGAAATCACAGAGTTGATAAGAACTAGTCTGCCACCTCTAGATAATTGTTTACCCGACCAGACATTGAGCCTGGCTTCCACTTTATCAATAAGGGGGAACCAATCAGGCCTATGTAATTTACCCCATCGAAGGGGAATGCCTAAGTAAGAAATCGGAAAGGACGCTATGGGGCAATTAAAAAATTGGGAGATCTCCACCTGGCGATTGGGGGTACCGCCCAGCCATAGCACAGAGGATTTTTGGAAATTTATGGATAAGCCCGAGGCCATTTCGAAACAGTACAGGAGTAGTTTAAGATTACGAAGAGAGTGGGCATTGGGCTTGACGAAAATTATAGTGTCGTCTGCGTATTGAAGGTTCAGAACTCCCTCAAAGCAGTAAGAGCTACCAAGACCCTCGATCATATGCTGATTCCAAGCATTCCTTAGAAGCTTGCTGAATACGTCAGCAACAAGAGAAAAAAGAAGCGAGGAAAGGGGGTCCTCCTGACGGAGGCCACATCTGATTTTAAACTTGTGTCCTTCCGAACCATTGATGACGATAGAAGAAGTGCCAGAAAAAAGGCTAGATTTAATCCAGGCTATCCATCTAGGACTGAAACCCCGGTTAATGAGGATGTCCAGAAGGAAATCCCAGTTCACATTATCATAGGATTTTTGGAAGTCGAGCTTGAGGAGGATGCCTTCCTCATGAGTCCTATGACAATAAGAAATGATTTCCTGAGCCGAAGCAACACTATCTAGGATGAATCGATCTTTGATAAATCCTGATTGAGCTGCGTCGATCATCGGAGGAATGACCGCACTCAATCTAGAAGAAAGAACTTTCATGATGATCTTAAAAGAAGTGTTGATAAGGCTGATCGGTCTGAATTCAGTGACCAAGTGAGCCCCCGCTATCTTGGGAATAAGAACAATATGCGCATAATTGATCCGGTCAAAGGAGAAGTGACCCTGATGAAGGTCTTGAAACATAATGAAAAGATCAGTTTTAAGAAACTCTCAAAATTTTTGAAAAAAGAAAGCAGGAAAACCGTCGGGTATTTATAAAGAGGAGTTAATTTAAAGTACGTAATGAAAGAGATATTTCTTCTGGGCCAGATCACTTACCAACTCACTTATCTTTGTGATGGATCAATCTTGAGATTGATTATGTATTACAAATTGTGCAGGAGATGGAATTAAAAAAAAAAAACATAATTCAAAAACTTTTGGCTATTATAATTTTATTTGCTATTATAATTTTACCTTGAAACAACCTGTGCATAATGTGCTGTAGGTTTCAATCAAAAAAAAATAATATGTTGTAGGTTTCAACTGCTCGCTCTTGGGCTTTGGTTCGTGTCATGTCTGCCCAACAACGAGAGGAGCTACTCAAGCAAATGGAATTTGGTGACCTAGAGAAGAAAATGTCATTCAATAAATGTGTTGTGATTGCAAGGGAGCTGAACCTTTCTGTGGAACAGGTATGCATCAATTTTTTTTGATTCAAGTAACACAGCCACAACTTTTTTACTTCATGACTTATATGGGTTCATAGTTCACACATCATTTTTATATGTGCAGTCTCTTAGGATCTTCATTTAACAACTTAAATCCTTTCTAATGGTACATTTATAGTTACGTGATTTGTCTTTTTAACATTGATTGCTTCCTTTACAGTTAAAGTTGAATGTGATGAAAGTAGCTTCTCTATGTAATAACACATAATGGAGAAGTCAAATCTCTCTCTCGCTTGACGTGTGATCATTGTCCCTTAGGGTTAGATTGTGGCACTGGGTATAAGGGGGTTCAACATCAATTCCGTTTCGAAAGGACTTGGTTATCACACTCAGGATTACGCTCGATCATTCAGAAATCCTGGAGTGGTGGGACCACGAATGCAGGAGCGGTAGGGATCTGGACCGAAAAAAGCAGAAGGTTGCGCAGGTGTTTGAAGTCATGGACTTTTAAAGAATTTGGGGATAAGAAAAGTCAAGTACGGAAGCTGGAAGTTAAAATTGCGGAGTTGGATTTACTACAGGAGCAAGGCTGTAGCGCCCCGAGTTCCACACACTGGGAGCTCGTGACACTTACCCAGAATCTTTACTTCAATGAGTACACAACACAGAAAAATTACAGGAAATTAGAAACTTACATTGCACATGGAACTATATCCTGCACTTGGATGTTTTCCGCAGCTCGAGTCCCATGCTTCACGATCAGCGATCCTGCATTAGCAAACTGTGGGCACGTCAGTTGAATACAACTGACGCAACGCGGATGAAAGCCACAATCTCCAAAATCTTCAACAATCAATATTTGATGCAGAAAAAAAAGTGAAAGTTAAATCACAAGTGTCGGTGTATGTCATGATCTAGATTCTAATGCACAAATCATATGCACACCATGCTCTTAATCTAATGCAAACTTGATTTGGAAATGTATGCATCCCATTCTACATACTCCCCAAATCGAGTTCGTATTCTCCAGATAGTAGGGTTCAATCCCTCGCCATGCATCCTACTCTTGTACTCCTTCTTGTTCCTGACATTTATTTAGTGATTGGTAGAGCTACAGTAAATATGGTCTATTCCGTCTACTGCATCAGATCGGTGGTCTTTCTCCACTCCCGAAAGTCGGTGATCACTCCGATCTATCGGAATCGGTGGTCTCTCTCCACTCTGCCGGCCGGTGGTCTCTCTCCACTCTCGACAGGCTGGTGATCATTCAGCTTGCTGCATTCCTGTCGGAATCGGTGGTCCTTCTCCACACCCGGACTCTACCATAAGTTATCCGAACATAGGACGAATCGGCAGGGCCTTTCCCTACTCCGCCAGAGACTGAGAGTTACACTCTAGCTCTTTGTTCATATGGATAACTTAGAACATAACGTACTCATAAGGGTTCATTCCCCTAGATTTCGACATTTCTATCACTAAATCTCAGGAATCAACAGTCGAGACCACGTCGCACGTGTCCCAGACGAGACCACGCCGCACGTGTCCCCTTGACAGGAGAGTACAATGCCCAACTAGTGTCTGTCCTTACCAATTATGAGTCACACTACTTAGGGCTAACACCTTTACTCAATTAGGCCAAAACTCATCTGCTTAATTCCTTCATTAATCACCACTTGATTTTTAGGTGAAATTATCAGTACTCAAGGTTTTATCGTTCGCATTTACAATAAAATATCATTAACTATGTTCAAAGTGAATCCAACCTAGTTGAATCTCAACAGGTCTCATCTTAATTAGTTTGGGTTCAACTTAGCTTTCAAATCATGCTAAGAGCTGACCCACACAGGCACCAAACTAGCGCACTCAATGTGCACCACACTACCATATGTAAATGTTCAAGTATGCATACCCGCATACACATGCATACGGTATTCCATCAGTCACCGTATTCATTCCTACAATCTTTTCTATACCACCAATAGTTCTTTACTACAATCTACTTAACTTTATCATGAGTTTCTAATTGGCTAAGCATGCAACTAGAAGTGACTTTTCTATCTTACTTACATTACTATACTATCATAAATCAGTTAGCTAAGTATCCGACTATGGCTTTTTACCATTATCCACTTACTACCATTACTTTAAGTGACTACTAACTCTACTTTGAATTACTACTTCTACCATGCATTACTAACTAACAAGTTATTTATACCATCATGAGCGAGTAATTTCCTATTCTACAAGCTAAGTAATTATATTAACTAGGCATACACTTCCCACGATTCTTCTATTTAAGCTTTCCTTGTTATAGGTCTAAGCATATAATCATACAACGTTACTCTATATAATTTATATTTACTAACATACAATCATCATTCTATACAATTTATATCTATATGGAATCTTTATAATTAATCATGCATGCAACTTCTTCATCAATTCTACCCTACTAGCATATAGAATTTCTACTAGTGTCTCTTTCCTAATTACAACTTTTTATTTCACCTAATCACTTCAACCTATTATGCATAATCAAAACAATGAATTAAAACATGATTGGAGTAAACATACATTTTTCTTGCTATGTTTACTCTATGTAAACTAAAGTATTTAATAATCTCAACCAACAACATCTTAACAATAAAACTTCTAACATAATCTCACTACTTCAATTCAACAATTTTAACAAACACAGCTTCTATATAAATAAGTCATAAAAGTAATCAAAAGGAAAAGGAGAATACCCACTTTGATTTGGTGAAAAAGTCTTCAATCGCCTTCTCCTCCTTGCTCCTTGATTCTTCCTTGACTTCTTGCTTCAATAGTAGTATAGTAGTAGTAGTAGATAAGTAGTAGAAATGATAGTAGTAGAAGTGGTAGTTGTTGAAGAAGTAGTAAAGTAGTAGTAGTTGAAGTAGTAGCAAGTAGTAGTAAATATATATAGGAAAAGAGAGATGAAAAGAAAAGTTGCTTGCTGCTGTTGCTACTGTCGGCAGTAAAGAGAGAAAAAGGGAGAAGGAGAGAAGTGTAGTAGTAAGTAGTAGAAGGTAGTAAGTAGTAGTAGTAGTTGGAGGTAAATAAATAGAGAAAAAGGGGAAAGGAAAAAGGCTGCAGCTGCTGTCCACTGCTGGCTGTCTGCAGAAAGAAGGAAAAAGAGAGAGAGAGGTGTGTGGAGAAGTGTAGAAGGCTTAGGTGTCCCTTACTTTTGCACATAACCCCTTAAACTTTATATAATTGCACTTAAGCCCTAAATACAATTGGATTGGGCCTAAAAAAGAAAGTGTTGGGCTTTTAAAAGAAAACAAGTTGGGCTTTTATAAGAAAATATATTAGGTTTTTAAAATAAAATAACCATACCAACATAAAATAATAGTGTAGTGTATGAAAAAATAATAATGTCAATGCATATATATATATATATATATATATATATATATATATATATATATATATATATATATATATATATATATATATATATTGTAAGAATTTAGGGGTATTACAAAGGCATCCTCCCGTCACAGTTGGACGAGGAGCTCAGGTCTTGCAGACATGAAATCTATCAGTTAGAGCAGATGGAAGAATTGTATTGGAAGCAACGGTCCAGAATTCAGTGGCTGAAAGAAGGGGACGCGAATACGAAATTTTTTCATAAGACAGCAAATGAGAGGAAGAGGTATAATAAAATAAATGGGCTGGACATAGGGGGTATTTGGACTGAGAATGAAGATTCAATAAGGAGTCACATAGATGCAAAATTCAAAAGCCTACTCGGGGGTCGAGCAACTTATAGATGCAAGCTTTGTACAGATATGTGGGAGTCCTCAAGGATTGGAGGCAGCGAAGGTATTGAAGGTTTTTTCACGGAGGAAGAGGTGTTTGAAGCAATAAAAGAGTTAGGTCATGATGAAGCGTCGGGGCCGGACGGATTCCCTTTATTATTCTATAGGAATTTTTGGCCCATTATAAAACTCGATTTAATGAATATCCTAAAAGATGTTTTCGATGGTACAGCTCAGCTAGATAGGCTTAATTACGCTAAATCATCTTAATTCCGAAGAAGAAAGACGTGTGTTCGATAGATGATTTGAGGTCGATTAGTCTGCTAAACGGGTCGTTTAAGATTATTACTAAAGTTCTTGCACAAAGGCTAGCTCCTAATCTCAGGGACGTGGTTGGGGAGGCTCAGAGTGGATTTATCAGGGGCAGGAACATCATGGATAGTATCGCTTCGGCTCATGAGGTTGTGTATAGAGGACACAAAGATAAAGCTAACGGGTTCATGCTTAAGATAGATTTTCAAAAAGCATATGACTCGGTAGAGTGGGAAGCGGTGGATGAAGCTCTAATGCTGAAAGGTTTCGGGGTAAAATGGCGACAGCGGATTCAAACATGTTTAAAGGGAGGTAAATCAAACATGCAGGCGAATGGATGGAGGGGTAAAGAAATTAGGTGTCAAAGAGGGCTCAAACAAGGTTAGGGATGGCGAACGGGTCGCGTGGGCCGGGCCGGGCCCAACCCGTACGGGTTGGGACGAATTCGTAGCCGGGCCGGGCCGGGTTTCACCCCTATACGGGCCGGGCCGGGCCGGGCTACGTTTTCGTTTGGGTGGCCCGCCTAACCCGCGAACCCTTTAGGGCTCAACCCGGGTTGGGTCGGGTCGACCCGTGGGTTGGCCCGGTTAATAATAATAATAATATATATATATATATATATATATTTTGGTAGCTTAAATTAAAATAATATAATAATAATTTTACAAATGATGTATACAAACAACCATATCTTTGTTTGATGAATACTACAATTCTTCAAAAATTATAATACTATGTAAGTAAAGTAATAATACCAATAACAATAAGTAATAATACTACAATTCTTCAAATATCCCCAAATGATGTTTAATTATAATACTAAGTATGTAATTCACTAAATTCAGTAATAATACTAATAAGTAATAATACTACAATTCTTCAAATATCCCCAAATGATGTTTAATTATAACACTAAGTAAGTAATAATATTAATAAACAAAAAAAAATCGTTGAAGACTAATAATAAGATTGAAAGAGTGAAAATGACAACAAATTTTGGAATTTTATTCATATGAATTTAAGTTATACAATTTGAACAATTTATAACGAAATGAAGAATTCAATTCACAAATAAGTTTTATACAATGACATATTTGTTATATACAATTTTAATTGAGTACAAGTTTTCTAATTTGACATAACAAGAGAAAGCTATTGTAAGTATTGTTGTTGTTGTTGTTGTTGTTGATCTTCGGGCGAGTTGCTCCCACTTGTCGAACTTGATAGTGCTTTTCCTTGCGTCCTATCTTCAGCCTTCAGCCAGTCTTCTGTGCAAACGAGCATCTCCAACGACTCCGACTTCAACCGATTTCTGTAATCAGATAGAACCCTGCCACTTGTAGAAAATGCACTCTCAGAAGCAACTGTAGAGACAGGAGGAGTTAGCAAATCTTTAGCCATAATTGACAGAATACTAAAAGTGTGTTCATGTTCTTTCCACCACTGTAAAATATCTAGTGGAGAAATAGTAGGCTCAGTATCCTGTTGGTTATACCAATTTAATTCATTTGGTTGATTAGTCCTAGGTTTTTTAGATTGAATTTGTTCAAGTAAACTAAATGCTTAATCACCAATTCTACTTTTACCCTTACCTTTAGAACTACCAGAAGAAGAACTAACTACAGAAGTTGTACTACTAGAAGCAAAACGTCTATCATAACAATCATACAAGTTATTTAAGGTAGATTCAAACTGAACTAAAAAGGTTGCGCAATCAATTGTTAATTCTACATTGTCCTCTAAAAATCCAAAAAACATTTGTATCAAATTCTTCGTACCTTCTAATTTGATACGGGGATCCATAACAGTAGCAACACAAATCAACATAGGAGGAGGAAAATAATACTTCAAAATTTTTTGAAATGCAGGTATTACAATGTCACTAATATAGGTATCATTTAACATTTCGTTAAATATTTGTACCATGCTAACTAATTCAATAAAAATGCAACTAGAAGTAGATTCATATGTTTTATAAAACTTTAAAGTTACGATTTTAAAAGGTTCTAGAAATTTCAGCAAAGATTCGGCAAAAAACCAATCGTTGGGAGTCATTTCAAAATTGTGCATATTTTTTGCGATACAAAAATCATTTACAACTGCTTTATAATCGGTGACAACATTTAGTAAATCAAAAGTAGAATTCCATCGGTGTCTAACATCCTTTGGAAATTTTCTAAAAGGAACATTTCTAACCTTACACCAAACTTTCCATTCTTGTAAAATGGTTGGACTTAATGCAATGAAATGTACACAATTTCTAATTTTATGTATATATGGATCAGCTATTTTTAATGCGTCTTGAACACATAAATTTATAATATGACATGCACATCTAACATGAAAAATATTATCAGATGGAGGGTTTAATACAGATTTTAAAGTAGTGATTGCTACATTGTTGTTAGATGCATTATCAAAACTAATAACCATAATTTTATCGCGAATATGAAAATATCACAAATTTCTATAATACGGTTTGCTATTTCGTCGCCACTATGGGGATACGGCAACGACGCAAGTGATATGATTCTTTTATTAAGAATCCAATCATTATCGATCCAATGACAGGTTATTCCCATCGTTGGAATATTGTTGACACTCGTCCAACAATCCGAAGTTAAACTAACCCTACAAATTAAACTCCATAAAATTGCAATCAACGCGTCCTTCATTTCAACATACATTTTAAAACAATCCGATTTGCAAGTATTTTTTGGAATTCTTTTAAAATGAGGGTTTAAGGCCGTTTGATTAAAATTTTCCAAATTCCTACTCTCGGGATAGGAAAATGGTAACTCTTCCTTAATTACTAATCGGGCCATTTCCCGACGAACAAGTTCGGGATCATAAGGGTGGCTATCTACTTGACCGGTCCTAGGGTTGATTTTTTGTTGGCCTTGTATTTGATCAAGAAGTTCTTTATGATTATGTTGGATGTGCCTACTAATTGTACCGGTGCCATCACCCCTCTTGAATTTGTATGTTTTTTGACATGTTTTACACACTTTCAAACCTATACCCGGAGTATTTTCCTCCGGGATATAATCATAAAACTTATGCCAATCGCTAGTTTCTCCTCTACTTTTCCTACTACTACGGGGTTGTGTGGTATCGGTTTGTTGTTGTTGTTGTTCTTCTATTTGTATGTCACCTACAAATTCGTCGTGTGTACCCTATTGTTCCATAGTAGGATCAATGTAATCTTGGGCGGGCTCACTAGTTGGGACAATTGGTGGCCTACGTGAAGAGGAGGAGGAATCGTGTCCGCTACGACCGCTACCGCGTGATCTAGACATAATGTAGTAATGTGGTATGTAAAAAAAAATCTACAATGTAGGAGCGGTGAATTATACAACTAAAAAACTAAAAAACAAGAGGGTTGAGATAGAGAAGTTCAAAAAACGAACAATAATTTTAACTACAACGCAAAAAAAAAAATAACAAGAGAGATAGAGATTTTTTGATACCGTTCACCGTGGAATACGCGTATATAAAAAAAAACCCGTGAAAATTAGTTGGAAATAGAAAAGATGGAGGAGCGCTTTGCCGATATCGCAATTGAAGAGTTGAGAAGAGGTTGAAGTAGATTTGACGATGGTTGAAGAGAGTTGAAGACGTTGAAGACGTTGAATTTTGTTTTCCGATACGACCGAAATTTGATCGTGTATACGCCTCCTTGTACACTTGTTTGATGATTACTACAATTGTTCAATTTTTTTTTTTTTTTGATGTATAATAGTAGAGAGAGTAAGAGAGGAAGGTGTGATTTTTTTGGAGATTTTTGGGGGCTATTTATAGGCCAAATAAGTTGGGAAAAAAAAAAAATACAACGGCTCTCGGCCTTGGATAGAGCGCACAGGTAGCGGAACGGGTCGAATTTCGACCGTTGGACCCGCGGGTCAACGGTCGACCCGTCACGGGTCGAACGGGTCGAAACCCGCGGGTCGACCCGCGGGTTGGCGGGTCCAATTCGTGGGTTGGACCGGGTTCGTGGGCCGGGTTTCGCGAATTCGATTCGCGAGAATAGCGACCCGGGTCGACCCGGTACTGTTCACCGGGTTCGACCCGAACCCGCGAAGCACTTTACCGGGCCGGGTTGGTGGGCCGGGTCGCGGGTGGGTCGCCGGTTGACCCGGCCCAGTTGCCATCCCTAGACAAGGTGACCCGCTATCATCTATGTTGTTCACCATAGTTGCAGACAGGCTAGCTGAGATGGTCAAAAGAGGGAGAGAAGGGGGTACTATCAGGGGGATATCGGTGAAAGGTGTGAAAGACTCTATTTCCATTCTTCAATATGCGGATGATACTTTAATGTTCGGGAAAGCTACGGAAGAGGAAGCAACTGCTATGGGGATTTTGATTAAATGCTTTGAAGCATGGTCAGGGATGAAGATTAACGCGGTCAAAAGCTGTGTCATTGCGATCAGTGAAGGGACCTCATCCTTTATAGCAAATATTGGTAGTATATTAGGGTGCGTTATGGGTATGTTTCCAGTATCGTATTTGGGTTCGATACTGAGACCGGGTCCGCTGACTAGAGAGGACTGGAGCCATCTTATTAATAAAATTGGTAAACGATTGTCCGGATGGAAGGGCAGATTTCTCTCTCTGAGAGGAAGATTGATGCTTATCAACTCGGTTCTAAGTTGCATTCCAATCTATATGATGTCGATGTATGAGCTTCCGAAATGGTTCATAAGTAAAATCGATAGATTCAGGAAGATATTTCTGTGGAAAGGCGCAGGCGAGAATAGCAAAGGAGTGCACCTTATCCAATGGGACAAGGTATGCAAACGTAAGGAGTTTGGGGGTTTTAGATCTTAAAGCAATGAACAAGGCATTGCTTTGCAAGTGGTGGTGGAAGATGAGGAACAAGAATAATATATGGTGGAGTAAATCATTCGATTCGTATAAGAAGAGAAAGAAATTCAGATTCGAAGGAGTTACAGGGCGAGGGAAAGCGCCACCTCTCTGGAAAGGAATTGCGAAGGTTGGGACGATATATCATGACAATACTTTATGTAGGATTGGAAATAGGAAAAAAACAAGATTTTGGAAGGATAAATGGTGCTGAAGCAACACACTTATTAGTCTTTTTCCAGAAGCGGCATCTGCGACATTAAACATCGATGTACTTGTAGCAGACGTGTGGCGAAGCAATACGTTGACCATAGATGTTCACAATAATCCAAATCCGAAAAGTTTAGCATAGCTTTGGAATCTGAATACTTTTATTATGAGGGAAGGGATATATTCAAACGATACCGAGGATGATAGGGTTTGGAATCTTAATGCAAGTGCGTCATTTTCTGTCCAGTCTATGTACAAGTGGTTGAATGATGGAGGTTTGCGGAATTATGAATCAGATCGTATCTGGGGCATAGGAGCTCCCCTTAAGGTCAAAGTGTTCATGTGGTTGGTTAAAAATGACGCAATCCTGAGTAAGATCAACCTAAAGAAGAGAAATATGATCAGCAACACTATCTGCGATAGGTGTGAGCAGGAAGACGAGGATACTAACCATTTGTTGTTTCTATGTCCTAGAGCGAGAACTGTATGGGATATGGTGGTTTTAGATTTCGGGGGGTCAGGGAAACCTAGGTCGTTCTCAGATGTGTAGGGAAATAGCAGATTAATTAGGGTTAAGAGTGAGAGTACACATCGGTGGGATACTACGGTAGCTGCAACCATGTGGGGGCTATGGCTGGATCGTACTAAATTGTGCTTTCATAACATTAATCATAGATTGTCATTTTTGATGCATAAAATATATTCAATATCTCATGAGTGGAATGTATTCATAGGTGGAAAGAAGAAAATGCGTCTGGGAGACGAAGAGTAGGTTGCGAAAGCATCGCAAGAGTGGATTTTGGACAGATAGTTATGGCGTCCATTGTTGTTTATGTTATCGGTTATTTTGTGATGAAGGTTGTAATATAGAGGTAGTTGTACTGTGTTTCGTTGTATTGTGTTTCGTTAATCGTTCGTTAATGAAGCGATGACTTTAGTCATCTTTTATCAACAAAAAAAAACACATAATGGACTTTACCGTCTGTTGTGATGGTAAGTATAGATGAAGAGTACTATTGGCAATAATGTTAGTATGGTAAGCAATTTTAGAATAATTACCCCTCAACATATTGGTAATCCTTCTGTTTTCCTATCAAAATAATTCGAGATATATGGTTATATGGTTCATAAGTTTTCTTGGTAACGTAGCTCAAGCTTTTCATCTATTTTTACCATATTGCAAATTTTTAGTTTGGCTTAATTTCTACCTAAAAACTTCGAGGATAGTTCAATTATATCTGATTGTGTAAGAGTTCTTTTCATTACCATATTTGTATCCACTTCATATTGTGCTTATTTCTTTTGTTTTATCTGTTTGAACATTTTTTAAAAAGAATGTATCATCTTCTATCTGATGATAATGCCGGCTCTTTTTCTCATCTTATTTGAAAGTATTATCCTTAGAACAAATATATTCATTGACATGTTGAACATGTCGTCTGAAAAATTTAGAAGCAGCTCGTGGCCCATCAAATGATCTGCACTTCAATGATTGATTAACTATATCTTGATTCAAACTCCAATCCATATTAACTGAGACCAGTAACCAGAGCAGAATGTACAATGGGACTTTACAGGGACAATGTTGATCGAATTGTAACTTGTCACATAAATTTAGAACTTTAGAACAAGGGCCAGTACCGCAGTAATGGCGAGCATGTTGGCCAACTTTTATAACATTTTACAGCAAGAGTTCACTATTGATGACTAACTGAAACAGTTCCTGTCTTGGATGCCTTAATCTTAAAACTTGTGGCTATTGATGTTTTCTAAGCATTATGCAAACAAACAAACAAACAAACAAAAATACATACCTTCCAAGGAGTTTATTTACAGCTCGTGTTCACCTACTAAACTATGTATCAGATGCAACTCTATAAAATGACGTCATTTGAAAGCTGTTTACCGTGTGCCATTTTTGTTTTCCTATGTATATGCGAGTTTCAATTGAATGCAAAACACAAATTTCTATTCAGATACATTTTGTGATGTGCAGATCAAGATGTGTTGAGTGAATCAACCATGTTATTTCATAGGTAAACTGTTCGTAGGAGAACAATTTATGGGGAACAATTTATCATTTACTTTTAAGAGTCTTATCCTGCACCTCATATGGTTGGCACATATTTCTATTTCAATTTAATTCATATAACATTGGATCAGGTTGGTTGAAATGAATAATATTTCGAGAATATGAAGGCATTTGAATGTTCAGCGAGAAACTGGGAATAAACACTCCAGAAGGTAGTCAAAAAAAATAAGATAGTGAAGAAAGAAACTTAAAAAGCTATTAGTGAAACTAATTTTAATTATTATGGTAACTTATACAAGAAGTTAAATGCTTTCTAAGAAGTTAAATGCTAAGTAGAAAGCGAGATATCCAAATCTGCCAAAGTTGAGACAGATATAAAATAGAGATCTAGCCAATGTTATTAATATTTAATAGTGAAAGTTCAAGAGTCCTAGAAAAAAGTGGCTTAAATTAAAGAATAAATGGAGGAATGATTTTCATAAGTTGTTTAACTAGTATCTACACAAAACGTAGGCTAGAGATTAGTTACTTATTGCAGAATAACTCACAAGTACTTCTGCAAAATTAGGCTTGATAAAATTAGAACTTCTATATTGAAAATGAAAATGAGAAGACCACGGAGAACCGTGGTAAATTTTAGAAGGGGCTTTATACTGTAAAATAACCAGCAATGTTATTTAATTAAATTCTACACTAGTAAATACCTAATGAGCGGCACATTTGGATACGTACTTATAAGAATAAATTAGTTGTATTGTTGACAGTATGAGCCGGGGGGGGGGGGGGGGGGGGGGGATATTGTTCAACCATGCAGTGCTCACCATTCCCAGTTCAATACTCGTGATTTTACTTTTTTTGATTGAAAACGGTGGGCACTAGTCCCCCCGCGCTTCATTAATGAGATTTTAACCAAACATAACAACCAAGCAAGAAAGATGATGTTCATGCGTCCCAACTTGGGGCCATGATACTCATCCCCCAACAAAAATAGCCCCATCCCTTACAGATAAGTTCCCTCCCCCAAAAGATATAGATACAACTGGTACGATGATTCCGTACTTCGGAACATCCCAAAAACAACTAAAAAACTCCTCCAGTCCGTCCGCATATCACTCCCCACCCGGTGTCCCCCCTTCCTCCTCAGACTCTGCTTCATAGGTAGATGAGTTGATATCTGCATATACTTCATTAATCTTCTTTGCTGCTTCCGCACCTGCCGTGTTAGACCAGAATTTGATATTAGCGATAATAATGAATAAGAGCTGTTGATGCATGATGTGTTTGTGTGTTGGCCTGAAAATTCTATTGTTCCTTTCTAACCAAATTCCCTAGCAAATGGCCGCCACCCCAACTTCTCATACACCTATATTGTCTTTACGTACATTGATGTTCCTCCAACCCCCCCAGACGTCATTAATCGTCTCTGGGGGGTGGTCGCTAATGTTTAGTCTCACTAAAAGGTCCCCCCAGATTTCCTTAGCGTACCGGCACTGAATGAGAAGATGATCCATCGTAATACTCGTGATTTTTTCATCAGCCTATATTCTACAAAATGGATTTTCTATGAACGGTGTGGATCACAATTTCCCCTTTTTATTTCTTCTTTATTCTACTGCCATCTTATGAGTGCTATGTCAGGTGGCACCTCCTTACATATATATGTGTGTTTATATATATGTATGTATGTATAGTAAAGGTAATATGAGATGGTGAGATGAATTCAACTTTTGAGTGAAACAATTTGAACCATCCAAATCTCGACGACACCGACACATCACTCTAGATTAATGAAGATGAAGGTGTGTACAAAATTTCAAGTGATTTGGAGGTCTCTAGCCCATGCATCACATCACTTTACACACCATGAAGATGATGTTGTAATGTATAGTGGTGAATTTATTTGGACCACTTGATGCATAGGCTAGATGTCTCCAAATCACTTGAAATTCTGTACACACCATCTTGATTGCATGTAGATTGATGTAAATGGTGTGATCGAGATTTGGATGATTCAAATTGTTCATCTTCCAACAATTGAATCCATCTTACCATCTCATATTATCATTCCTCTCTCTTTCTCTCTTTGTCTATCTATATAATAAATCACAAGGCAATTTGAAAAAAAAAAGCTATCAAGTGGCTCTCCTTCAAATGAAACAAAATCAATGGCTCATATTTACCTTCCCAAAAGGCATTTTCCCTCCAAAATTAATTTTTTTCTCCCCATAAGTTTTCATTCTCACACACACTCTCTCTCTCATATCTCTTCACTTTTCAGAAAAGGAGTTACAAAATCAGTCCTTCCTCAATAATTGGATGATTAGTAGTAACACTAGCATGATAAATTTTCCTTAACTTCTTTATGTGCTTTGCCTGCATTTTATTTATGTGTTTACAAAGCTTTTCATATGATGCATCGTTCACGAATACATGCCGTAGGCACGTGTCCACGGGTAAACCTAGTATATATATATATATAATCCCATCAAGGTTCTTTTGGTCCAGCTTATATCGAATCATCTTTTGATTTAGTCATGTTTACATTCTGCATTTTAGAGGGTTGTGTTCATCAAATATCCTTTTCACAATCATATTATTTTTCAATTCCTCGATAGAGTACTGTTAGTTGTACTCCATGGTTTTCCTTCTCTAATATACTGCTTCTTACAGGTTCTTCGTGTTTCTTATGATAAGCAAAGACGTGCTCAGATCAATTCAAAATTCAAAGAAGAGGAAAGTTGTATCAATGCAAATATTAATGGATCAGTTCTTCGAAAAAGGAAAAGGACAACTTCGAGAGTTCGGTCAGTTCAGCATATCTAAGATGATGCTGAAATAGGAACTGCCCATTCTACGAGGGAAAATGACACTGAATTCCATGATAATCCCTTGGAAGCATGCAGGGTTAGTTGTGAGGAAAACTCTGCAATTGAGCGTGAGTCAGATGGAGAAGACGATCCTAGTTTTTGTTACAAGAAATATCTTTTACAATAAAAAGATTGAGAGGCACAGAATACAGAGAAGGAAAAAGGAGAGGAAGAATACCCGAAAAGAAATTAAAATAAATAATTAAATAAACAACTCACAAGAACAATTGAAGATTACAACTTGAGAAGTCGAGGCCTGTGTATCACACAGTGTCCTTAAAACAAATTTCGCCTCTTCCTGTTGCTGGAATGAATGAAGGCAGCTGTCTCCCAGGATGCAACGACTGGAGCGATTACGTAGGCACCACGTAGCACTCCCCAACTGATTAGCAGCGTTTGAACCCTATCACCGACTTACCAATAAAAAACCAAAACCGAAGAACATAACAGTACAATACTTAGAGAAGGAGAGAAAGAAGATCTGTTGGGCAGGGAGGAACTGAGGAGGGGAGACCTCTATTTATAGAGCCTGGGTTAAAACCGTAACGGCAGACATGGCTTTTAATGCCTTCACTGTAACAACAGACAGCCAATTGAATACCGACACTATAACGGCAGACATCAATCACTGCCTTTGAATGTCTTCAGTGTAACGGCAAACAAGACATTCAATACAACAGACATCAATCACTGCCTTTGAATGCCTTTAGTGTAACGGCAGACAAGACATTCAATACAGCTTTGATCAAAACTGTAGCAAAAAGTGGCTCTGCACGGGGTGGAGTCAAGTCGGTCCGGCATTCGTGTCCGCAGGTCGTGCGAGCGCACACAAGTCGCATGTAATCTGGTCCGAGATTTGCACCCCCCTCCTGCGCGCACGAGAGAGAGCCTTTCTTCTAGCTATCTTACAATGCCTTGAAGGAGGTTGCTATATATCCTCTTCTATTTCCTTTGATTTTTCCGATGTGGGACTATGTTCCCTTAACCCATTTCAAGAATGAAAACTACTCACTTTGAGAGACAATTTCTCATTCACCCCTTAACCGATTTTAGCAAACCAATATATGATTTTGATCTACTCAAGAAGGAGAACACAAAACAATCAAGATCTCTCAATAATTCATTGAGGATCTTACTCAAAAAAATTGATCAAAAATCGGTTCGTAAATGGTGTATAAAACACTCATTTTCTAACAATTCCCACATGAATGAAAATTGACGACCACAGACAGGACAGACTGACATGACAGACTGACACGATAGACTTGGTGATAGAATTCAATGATAGGTAGGTGTTACCCTTTGAACCTTCCCTGATGAAAATATGTTTACTTTACTAACTAAACAGTAGACGTGATGTCTTTGAACTGTTCTGTCATTTGTGTAAACGATGACATATCTCACACAGAAATCTTTCTAACGCATTTTCAGTTCTCACTGTTATGTTCGTTTTGGCCATGAACATATGCCTGGTTCTGCAAGAGTTTAACAGGAATATTGCCCTATATTATTCCCTTGGAAGCGGCTCTTCTTCCCTCTTACATAGGTGATTTCTTACTTAAGAGTAACCCGCATTACTCTGCTTGGATATTCGATGCATAAGAATCATTAAAAGCCTAGCTTAACCTGTTACCTTATGGGCATCACTGTTTCATCATGGGAATGGACATGGAAAAATCCCCACAGTGATCCAACTTGATCTTTACAATTTAGTTGTCCCTATGAACCGAGATCTTGAGATCTCCAGTCAGCTAGGTTGGGTGTCCATTGTATCGACTTATTCTTTCATGTGCTTTATTCCCATTCCCCTCGATGATTTATCAACTAACTATCTGTTTAACCCTTTGGTTAGCGGATCCGCAATGTTATCCTTTGACTTTACATAGTCTACAGAGATAACCCCAGTAGAGAGTAGTTGTCTAATGGTATTATGTCTTCGACGAATATATCTAGATTTACCATTATACATATTGCTCTGTGCTCTACAAATTGCAGATTGACTATCTGAATGTATGCAGATTGATGGCACACGCTTCGTCCACCTTAGAATATCCTCAAGAAAGTGGCGTAACCATTCAGCCTCTTCCCCACATTTGTCTGATGCACTAAATTCAGATTCCATCGTGGATTTAAGCGATCACTGTTTGTTTCGAGGATTTCCAAGAAACTGCTGCACCACCTAGTGTAAACACATAGCCACTAGTGAATTTTAAATTATCATTCGATATCCAGTTCGCATCACTGTATCCTTCAAGTATAGCCGGGTATCTTGTATAGTGCAGCCCGTAGTTACGAGTAAAACGCAAGTACTTCAGTACTCTTATAATTGCTTGCCAATGCTCGCTTTCAGGATTACTCGTGTATCTACTTAGTTTACTCACTGCATAGGCTATGTCTGGTCTTGTATAACTCATTAAGTACATTAGACTGCCTATGATTCTAGAGTATTCAACTTGAGAAATACTCTCCCCTTTATTCTTGGATAAATGTAAAATTAGATCTAATGGAGTTCTGACAATTTCAGAATTATTTTTCTTAAATTTTCCAAGAATATTATCAACATAATGTGACTGGCTTAAAATAAGCTCGTCTGATGTTCTTGTGATTTTAATTCTCAATATAACATCAGCTAGTCCCATGTCTTTCATGTCAAACCTCGAGTTTAACATGTTTTTAACAGATTTAATTATCTGATCATTGCTTCCAATAATAAGCATGTCATCTACATACAAACATATAATGACATATCCATCTTCCGTGTCTTTGACATATACACATTTGTCACATTCATTGATCTTGAAGCCATTTGTAATCATGACATTGTCAAAATTTTCATGTCACTGCTTTGGAGCTTGTTTCAAGCCATATAATGACTTCACCAGTTTACACACTTTCTTTTCATGTCCTGGAGCTGAAAAACCCTCGGGTTGTTCCATGTAGATTTCTTCATCTAAATCTTCATTAAGAAAAGCTGTTTTTATATCCATTTGATATACTTCAAGATTGCGTAGAGCTGCTACTGCAAGTACCATCCTAATAAAATTTATTCTCGTCACAGAAGAATATGTATCAAAGTAATCAAGACATTCCTTTTATTTATAACCTTTAATTACAAGTCTTACCTTGTATTTATCAATTGATCCATCAGGTTTCATTTTTCTCTTGAAGATTCACTTGGAACCTAAAGGTTTACTACCCGGTGGAAGATCCACTAGTTCCCAAGTATGATTTTGCAAGATAAAATCAATTTCACTCTTGATGGCTTCTTTCCATTGAGGACTATCACTAGAGTTCACCGCTTTCTTGAAGGTTTGGGGTTCTTCTTCAAGCATAAAAGTCAAGAAATCCGGACCAAAAGATTTTTCCATTCTTGTTCTTTTATTGCGTTGAGGTTCCTCCTCAACTTCTTTATCTTGGTCTTCACTATCTTCACTGATAGTCTCATGTGTTCGTTTGGAGGAACTTGGTTCCTCCTTTGACTTACATGGAAATACATCTTCAAAGAACGATGCATTTCTAGATTTCATTGTCATGTTCTTTGATATCTCAGTGATATCGGATTTGTACACCAAGAACCGATAGGCACTACTGTTAAGTGCATAGCCAATGAAAATACAATCAATTATTTTTTGTCCTATTTTCACTTTCTTAGGTGGAGGTACTGCCACCTTGGTAAGACATCCCCACATTCGCAAGTAATTGTAGGATGACTTTCTTCCTTTCCATAATTCATATGGAGTTTTCTCTTCTTTCTTTTTGGGCACCTTATTCAAAAGGTAGTTAGCTGAAAGAATAGCTTCTCCCCACAAGTTTGGTGACAAACCAGAACTTATTAACATTGCATTCATCATTTCTTTCAATGTACGATTCTTTCTCTCAGCAACACCGTTGGACTGAGGAGAATAAGGCACTGTCGTTTCATGTATAATCTCATGCTTAGCATATGTGTCAGCAAATAGCGATTCATACTCTCCACCTCGGTTGCTTCTTAGCACCTTAATTTTCTTATTGAGTTGGTTTTCAACCTCATTTTTATAGAGAACAAATTTCTCTATAGCTTCATCCTTGCTTTTAAGCAAGTATACATAGCAATATTTTGTGCTATCATCAATGAAGGTAATAAAATATTTATTACCACCTCTTGTTTGTATTATTTTCAAATCACAAATATCAGTGTGAATTAGATCAAGTGGTTCGGTGTTTCTTTCAACACTTTTAAATGATGATCTTGTTAGTTTTGCCTCAACACAAGTTTCACATTTGTGTTTGGAATCAATTTGGAATGTTGGTATGTGATTCGAGTTAATTACTCTTCGCAAAGTATCATAATTAACATGTCCTAGTCTACCATGCCATAAATTGAAAGACTCAAGCAAATAAGTAGAAGAGCCAGCTTTATTCATATTCTTGACCATGGTCATTACATTGAGTTTGAATATTCCACCACTCATATATCCTCTACCAACATACATTCCACTTTTTGACAAAATAAATTTGTTCGACTCGAACACTAAATGAAAACCGTGGTTATTAAGCAACGAACCAGATACCAAGTTCTTACGGATTTCAGGAACATATGCAACATTTTTCAGAGTCAGTTCCTTTCCAGAAGTCATCTTCAAGATCACCTTGCCTTGGTCCTTTATTTCTAAAGTAGCAGAGTTTTCCATAAACATTTTCTCCCCATTCTCTAATGGTTCGAAAGTGGAGAACATACTTCTATTGGAGCACACATGTCGAGTAGCTCCAGTGTCAATCCACCATTCCTTCGAGTTTGAACCTAACAAATTCACCTCTGATATCACAGCGGAGAGGTTGATATCGGAAACATCTTGAGCAATCCCTTGAATCAAGTTTGCTTCTCTGTTCCTGTTCTTCTTGGGAAGTCTGCATTCAGTAGACTTGTGACCCATTTTGTCACAATTGAAGCACTTGCCTTGAAACTTCGGCTTCTTGGAGATCCCTCCCTTGGGCCCCAACTTGGGACCTTTGTTGTGCTTGTTAGAACGTTGTTTATGTTCCATTACATTTGCCTTAGCTGCATGACTGACGAGTCCAACCTTTTCAGATCCTCTATTGTCTTCTTCAATGCGACGCCTGACAATGAGATCTTCAATGTCCATTTCTTTTTGCTTATGCTTTAGGTAATTCTTAAAGTCTTTCCAACCTTGTGGTAATTTTTCAATTATACATACCACTTGAAAACTTTCACTTAAGTTCATACCTTCAGCATGAATCTCATGCAAGATGAGTTGTAGTTCTTGAACTTGACTGATCAGTGTTTTAGAATCTACCATTTTATAGTCTAGGAAGCGGCCCACAATGAATTTCTTGGCGCCGGCATCCTCAGTTTTATACTTATGGTCTAGTGATTCGCAAAGTTCTTTAGCTGTTCTTTTGTCAATGTATACATTATACAAAGAATCGGCTAATCCGTTCATTATGTAATTTCTACACAAGTAATCAGCATTTTTCCAAGCATCCACAGCGGCAATGACTTGGTTATCTTGCTCATCTTTCTTAAGATTTGGAGCATCTTCGTTCAAGAATCTTGCAAGATTCAGTGTGGTCAGATAGAACATCATCTTCTGTTGCCACCTTTTAAAGTTCTGTCCGTTGAACTTCTCAAGTTTCTCCCCATAGAAGATTGAGACATGTACAACAGTGGGCATTGGCACTCGTGCCGCAGCAACATTCCGTTCTTGCGTCGTATCAGCAACCGGCACGTAGACCGTTTTAGACACTGCAGCATTGTCCGATGTAGTAGCCATTTGGATTCTGAAATTTACACAACACGAGTGTAAGTTTTCCAGATAAAAGAAAAAAAAGAAAAATCGTGCCTCAAAATCAGAAATCAAGAAAATAAAAAATCTGTTTTAAGTTTGTTAGAAGAAATATCTTTTACAATAAAAAGATTGAGAGGCACAAAATACAGAGAAGGAAAAAGGAGAGGAAGAATACCCGAAAAGAAATTAAAATAAATAATTAAATAAACAACTCACAAGAACAATTGAAGATTACAACTTGAGAAGTCGAGGCCTGTATATCACACAGTGTCCTTAAAACAGATTTCGCCTCTTCCGGTTGCTGGAATGAACGAAGGTGACTGTCTCCCAGGATGCAACGACCGGAGCGATCACGTAGGCACCACGTAGCACTCCCGAACCGATTAGCAGCGTTTGAACCCTATCACCGACTTACCAATAAAAAAACCAGAACCGAAGAACGGAACAGTACAATAATTAGAGAAGGAGAGAAAGAAGATCTGTTGTGCAGGGAAGAACTGAGGAGGGTAGGCCTCTATTTATAGAGTCTGGGTTAAAACCGTAACGGTAGACATGGCTTTTAATGACTTCACTGTAACGGCAGACAACCAATTGAATGCCGACACTGTAACGGCAGACATCAATCACTGCCTTTGAATGCCTCCAGTGTAATGGCAGACAAGACATTCAATACAGCTTTGAAACGGCAGACAGAATCGTTTCTGCATTCATTTCGGCCGTTACAAAAAAAAATCAAAACTGTAGCAAAAAGTGGCTCTGTGCGGGGTGGGGTCAAGTCGGTCCGGCGTTAGTGTGGGCGCACACAAGTCGTATATAATCCGGTCTGAGATTTGCACCCCCCCTGCACGCGCGAGAGAGAGCCTCTCTTCTAGATATCTTACAATACTTAGAAGGAGGTTGCTATATATCCTCTTCTATTTCCTTTGATTTTTCCGATGTGGGACTATGTTCCCTTAACCCATTTTAAGAATGAAAATTACTCACTTTGAGAGACAATTTCTCATTCACCCCTTAACCAATTTTAGCAAACCAATATATGATTTTAATCTACTCACGAAGGAGAACACAAAGCAATCAAGATCTCTCAATAATTCATTGAGGATCTTACTCAAAAAATTGCTCAAAAATCGGTTCGTAAATGATGTATAAAACACTCATTTTCTAACAGTTTTTCTTTGATAAGTTGCTCTGCCATTTCAAAGCAAAAAACCACTCACCGGAAAATGTACTCATGGAGGGATAAATCGGACAGGTTTTCTCCTTTAACTGAGTTATTTAAAATTCCATCCTCAAGACACTCGAGAAATTTATATGGGAATGAGGGACAATACACATGAACAAGGGAATGCAAACACTTCAGTTGATGAACCAGAACATGATACTGATGAGCCTAGATGAAGTAAACGGGCTAGAACATCAAAATCATTTGGTTATGACTTTGTGACGGCCTTTCTGTTAGAGAATGAGCCCAGAACTTTCAAGGAAGCCATATCTATGCCTGATGCTCCTATGTAGAAGGAAGCAATCAAAAGTGAAATAGACTCCATTATGCAAAATCATACATGAGAATTAGTCGACTTTCCTTCTGGATGTAAAACTCTAGGATGCAAATGGATTTTCAAACAAAAATTAAAACCAGATGGTTCAATAGAGAAGCATAAGACAAGACTTGTGGTACAAGGATTTAGGCAAAAGGAAGGCCTATATTTCTTTGATACATATTCTCTAGTTATAAGAATAACATCCATAAGAATGTTGATAGCTATTGCAGCTCTACGTAACCTGGAAATACATCAAATAGATGTTAAAACTGCATTTCTAAATAGGGACTTAGAAGAAGAAATATACATGAAACAACCTGAGGGTTACGTAGTTCCTGGACAGGAAAACAAGGTGTGCAAGCTTGTAAAATCTCTGTACGGCCTGAAACAAGCTCCAAAGCAGTGACATGAAAAATTTGACAATGTTATGATGTCAAATGGTTTCAAAATAAATAAATGTGATAAGTGTATCTACATCAAAGATACTTCAAATGGATACATTCTGGTCTGTCTGTACATAGACGACATGCTCATTATTGGAAGCAATAACGACATTATCAAACAAACTAAGAGCATGCTTAATGGCAAGTTTGACATGAAAGATTTGGGAGTTGCAGATGTCATACTAGGAATCAAAGTTTCCAAGATATCTGAGGGAATTACTTTGTCTCAAGCTCATTATGCTCAGAAAGTACTTGAAAGATTCAAGAATTACTCCAATAGGACAGCAAAAAGTCCCGTCGATCCAAGTCTTAACTTATTCAAAAACATAGGCGAAAGCATATCACAACTGGAATATGCACGTGTAATCGGTAGTCTGATGTACCTAACAAATTGTACAAGACCGGACCTAGCACATTCGGTAAATGTACTGAGCCGATACACGAGTAATCCAAGACGAAGTCACTGGAAAGGAATAACTAGAGTATTGAACTACTTGCGACATACTCAAAGTTATGTGCTGCATTACACCCAGATATCTAGCAATACTAGAAGACTACAGTGATGCTAACTGGATATTGGACTCCAAGAACTCAAAATCCACAAGTGGATATGTCTTCACACATGGTGGTGCAGCTGTGTCATGGAAATCCTCTAAACAAACGCTATTGGCCAGATCCACCATGGAATTTGAGTTTATTGCTTTAGACAAAGCGGCAGAGAAAGCAGAATGGTTTCGAAACTTTTTAGAGGATATTCCTATGTGGGAAAAACCAGTGCCTGCTTTATGTGTACACTGTGACAGCCAATCGGCTATAGCACGGGCACTGAGTTGTATGTATAATGGTAAGTCTCATCATATCAGAAGGCGATACAAAGTCATTAGACAACTGCTCTCAAATGGAGTAATCTCTATAGAATATATAAAATCGACCGACAACCTAGTGGATCCATTTACTAAAGGTTTGTCGCGAGAGCAGGTTGTGAGATCATCAAGAGGGATGGATTTAAAGCCTATGACGAAATAGAATACTTGATGGAAACCCTACCTAGGAATTGGAGATCCCAAGATCTAGGTTCAAAGGGACAACTAAATCTTGTTGAATCGACGGGAGCACTGAGAGATTAAAATCTCATACCCACTCTTAGGATGATAAAACAGTGCTGCCTGCAAAGTGATAGGATAAGCTTGGCTTTTAATGATTCTCATAGCTTTGAAATAAAAGTGGGGTATAACAGGATACTCTTTATGGGCAATCACCTTGTGAGTGTGAAATAGGACTGTTTCTAGGAGAATTAAGAGAGGCTATATTCTCCAAGTTCACTCACGATTAACCAGGAATGTTCAAGGCCAAAATGAACACAACAAGAGAACTTAGTTCTGTGAGGAGATGAAACTGTGTGATAGTTATTGTCTAGGTTCACATCAAAGCCCGGGTAGTTCAAGACATCATGATCACTACCTGGTCAAGTGAATCGGATAGCTAATTACTACGGGTGGTTCAAAGTTGAAAAATTACTACCATTCCTGATGCAGTGATTTTTCGATTGTACTCTCAGAGTTTTTCTGTCGTGTCTGAATTACATGGTCTGGTAATTTCCATTCATGTGGGGGATTGTTGGAATTAATTTTTACAGTTTTTCGGGCCGGATTCCAGTAGGTTCCGACCACCGGCGGCGCCAGAAAATGAGTGGATTGCGATCCTCTCGACGAGCACTATTCCGTAGTGTACTCACTTGCCAAAAATGAATTCCGTATGAATGAGAAATGTTGGTCCAAAGTTGGGTACTTGAAATGTACTAACTTGGCAACTTGGAGAAAATGGATAGTCGCATATCGAAAATTGGGAAAGATTTTTTCTAGTATATATACTAGAAAACTGGACTAAAGGGCGTGGCCCGGGGGTTACTACTAATGTGTAGTGGAGAGAGGACTTAGCCAAAATGACAAACACATACGCACACGCCCGGCCCGGCTCCTGCTCCGGCCTCGGCTCGGTTCGGCTTGGTCTGGTCAGGCTTAAAATTTTTTTTGCCCAGACAATTTTTTTTTTCCCCCTAATGAACTGATAAGGCTTTTTAGATTCAGTAACTGGTACCATTACTCTATAACAGCAGAGTAATGGCTCACCAGTTATGAATCTGAAGAGTCTCCATTACTCTGCTGTTACAGAGTAATGGGCCTCTGAAGAGTCTCTAGTCTTCATTTTCTTTTGTATAAAAAGACTACTGAATCCAGACAGAGTCTTCTACACAGTCATAGTTTTATTCTTTCTCTTCTTCTTCTCCTCTGTGTCAACTGAGAGTATATCACAGACAGCAGTTCGCTGAATCTCTGAAACAAGGGTGCTGCTCTTCAGAGAAGGTACAGTTGTATCCTGAAAAACAATTCGCCAACTACCGTCACACTACGGGGCGAATTTTGCTTTAAGGAGAGAGATTCTCAATCTGGACTCTGTGCAAAGTCTTTCGTTTACTATTTTATTTCCTGTATTTCAGTTCTTCGCAATTGCTGTTGGGATTTTTTTCATATTTATAAAATCGGGTTCTAACACTAATTGCCCTTTATCTTCTAAGCCAATATAGTGTTTATATTCAAAAGTCTGAAAGAAATAATGTGTTTCCTTCCCCTCCAAGAACTTACTACTGTTCTTCCTAATAATCTTTTTAAATGGGAGCAACGAAAAGTAGACGCATACTTGCTTCACTTAGTCATGTTTCTAGCTGCTCTTAGAAATCGAATAAAAAATACACTAATTTCGCTGTAATTGTAAGGTTGTTCAGTTTAGTTTCAAGATTGGAGAACAATTTTAAGTTAATACGGTTTGGAAAAGAAACATGGACGGGGAGAAACTATTCTCGTCTCAGCCATTGAGCTCGGCAGGCACTTATTACTAATTTATATGTGCGATGCACGTTTTAATAAAAAAAAATTGAAAACACGGATAGTCTCAAGACTCCAACCCAAAATTCCATTAAAAAAGAATGATTAATAATTTTTAAAATAAAAATAATAACTATGACGTAGAGAGAACTCGAATCTAAAACTCTAATACATGTTGGTAGATTGGTAGATTTACAAATGACTCTAATACCTTTTCTCTCATAATATTAGAGAATTAGAGATTAGAGATGTATGCTTCTTCTGCTTAATTGAGTTTTTGGCCATCCACATCCGCTAATGATCTGGACGCGTGTCCTCTCCAACGCGCAAACCCCTCGCCACCTGTCTGTTACGCAACTCACAAATCCTCTTAGTCATATAAAAACAAAACCGGAAGCAAACAATCACTCGAACAATTCACAAAAATCCCAAACCGAAATCCGCATCTCGAAAGGAATTTCAAGAAATGGAGAAACCTGTAGAAAACCTCGGCCAAATTCTGGACGGCCTATCCATCCAACCTCCCCGCCTCGAAGACGCCGGCCTCGAGGACTGCGCCCTCCCTCCCCATTCCATCATGGAAGCCTTCTCCCGCGCCGCAGACTCCCTCAAATCCCGATTCACCGACCAAGACGACGAGGACGGATGCTGCGTCCAAGATCCCGGTCCCACCAACGGCGATATCCCAGACGCTCTCGTCGACCACAGCGACAACGAAACCCTGGATTGCGGCGGCAGCGGCGGTAAAGTTACCGCCTCCGAGAAAGAGGGGAACGATGAGGTGGTGGTGGTCGAAGGCGATGCCGCGGAGGATAGGGTGGTGGTTGTGGGGGAAGAAGATGGTGACGTCAGCGGAGTTGATAAAAGGGATGTTGGAAGTTTGATCTTGATTTGATTGATGTTTAGGACTTGTTTGTTTTGTTTTTTGGTTTTTTTGTTTTTTGGATTTTATGTTGGGAGTGAATTTGTGTACTGTATGTTTATTGTAAAATGCGGAAGGACTTGGTTACCAGTTGGTGTATTTTTGTGACATGGTAATTGAAGCAAAGGATCAACGAGGGTGGCTAAAATAGGAGGATCTAAGAGCATCTGTATCCGTCTACCATATATGCATATTATGCATATTTTGATAAATAACTTGTTGCAGTCGTCTGCTACATATGCATAATATGTATATTCTGCTACAGAAGACTGTAATATATGAGAGGTGATATAAGAATTATGTGCATATATAAATGACGGAGCTCGAAGTGTCGTCGTACAAAAATATATATATATTTTAATGGTCGGACGGCATTTGAAGTGCCGTCCCTCCAAAAAAAAAAAATTGTCATAAAAAAAACAAAAAAACCCCACTTCTTTCAGACGCAACACGAAGTGCCGTCCCATGCCTCCTCTGTAGTTTTTTGGTAACTTTTTGTGATTTTTTTTGTAAAAAAAAATTTGCACTTCGAGTACGATTTTTTCCCCTCCGACGGTACTTCAAGTGCCGTCCCACCATTTAAAATATTCTTTTCCCCTCTCCGACGCAAGGTCTTGTTGCGTCCGACCGAATTATTTTTTTTTCTCTCTCCGACACAATGTGAAGCTCCGTTTATATATTATTTTAATTTAAAATGGTAAAATATAGCATTCTACGACTGCAACGAAACGACATTTTGCTATAAGCATTTATCCATTTATGCATTTTTTAACCATAACGACTGTGGATGCTCTAAAGGATCAATGAGGGTGTCGCGTCCTAACAGGTTAAAAGTTTCTTAATGCATGGGACCAAAAGGGTGATGCTACACCTACTACTAAATTTATTACCTTTCTCTTTACTATCTAAGTGGTACACTACTATTGAATGTTTTTATCACTTTACAATAATCTTCACCTAATGTAGTAAGAAAAGTAGTAGATTTGATAATAGGTGTAGCATTATCCGGACCAAAATTCATTTTCGAAGCAATTTTTCTTTTCAATATTTTTCACAGTAAGCTGCCCTCGTTCCATTTATTGAGCATGATGATGTGAATCCGGTTTAATGAGTTCTAATATGAAAGTTAAAACTATCATAATTGGAATTCTTTCACTTATACGGATATCAGTTACATATCCCATTCTCTGAACAACCTTGCAATTACAGCGAAATTAGTGTACTTTTTATTCGATTTCTAAGAGCAGCTGGAAACATGACTAAGTGAAGCAGGTATGCATCTACTTACTTTTCGTTGCTCCCATTAAAAAAGATTATTAGGAAGAAAAGTAGTAAGTTATTGGAGGGGGAAGGAAACACATTATTTCTTTCAGACTTTTGAATAGTTAGATTCAACAAACTGAACATTAGAGAAAAAAGAACAGAGCAACCCTGCATCCCTTGAATCACTCAACAAGCTCAAACTTGTAATTAGAAATTGTGCCTTTAGCATGTTAGAAAAAGTGAACACATATGGGAAAACAATGATAAAGTATTTTCCTGACAATTTTGAATAATCACACACAGTTTTCAGCATCCTTGAACAATTGAATTTTAAAATATACAGGGATAGAAGAAAGATGCTAAAGCCACAAAAGGAAGTAAAAGAGTCCAGTAAATAACTGGTAATATTCAACTAACATGATAATAGGATACAAATCAGATTGTAGATACGGGCTTTGCTGAAATTTATGAGATTGCACAAAGAAATGGAAGCTGTTCCATCTTAGCACTCACAACCTGTTGATCTCGGCTGACGGCTGCTACCACCCACATCAATGGTGTCCGGAAGATATCTTCAAAATCAGTGAGAAGCAGTGTTTAGATTCACACAGTGACCAATAGAAACATTTTTAAATACAAGATTTCAACTGCTCTGCGAAATTCCTCGATCTTTTGAAGTGCACGAAAAATCAAGGCAAATTACTAATTTCCTAAAATATATTCAATGTAACACCAATGTACCAGAGTCCTAATCAGTGTGTAAGGTTTAACATAAAGAAAATAATCTGGATGCGGGCTTATAAGCTTTCCGAGAATCTTTGCATGCAACTTGATTCCCATACCAAAATGCACGCCCATAGGATTTAGTGAAACTCAAGGACATTCAGCAGGGGCACTCATCTCAAACTCAAAGCATTCCCAAGGATCTCGAGGTCGTTTATGAGCAATCAGTATAACCAACCCCTGAGCCCCGATGATTTGTTTCATTCAGTTTCTATATATAAATATAAAAAAGCTGCTGCTATATTTTGATAAAAATCCACCATAGTTATAAAACAGGATTTCATAATCAGGTTCATTGTTTAAACATAGCCTATAAAAGTAATACTCACATTTCTTCCTCTGGTTCATTCTTGAGTGCATTCTTGGCTATACACTGAAAAGCAGCTTCAACGTTGAACCCCTCTTTAGCTGAGGTCTCAAAGTAGGGAATGTTCCCCTTCGAGGCACACCATGCTCTTGCCTTCTTCTCAGAAACCTAGCAAGCATCATGAGGAGAAAATAAACCACAACATATATACCAAAAAAGAAACAAGCAAGTACATAAATATATGTATTATAAAGAATTGCAGGTAAACTTTTGACTTAGAGATATAACCCCATACCACTCGGCTGTTCCCACCATCCACATCTATCTTGTTTCCCAACACTACAAATGGAAAGTTTTCAGGGTCTGATGGGCTGGCCTGAAATAAGGAACAGCAAAATTCAAGTTCAATACAAAATATTGGTGGAGTATTGTGAAAATTTAGGGGGTAAGGAAAATTTCTCACCTGAATCAGAAATTCCTCCCGCCAATTGTTGAGGTTATCAAAAGACTTCATGACATTAACATCATACACAAGGACACAGCAGTCGGCACCTCGGTAGAATGCCACACCGAGACTCTGAAACCTTTCTTGCCCTGCAGTGTCCCATATCTGTAAGTTGCAAAGCAGCAAACACACACGAACACATAGTGAGTAAGGGAAGAAATGGAAAACTTTTGTTAGGCTCACATAAGAACAAACAAGCCCATGTCATATAAGTATAAATATGTACAAGTAATAAGACAAGATACAAAAGATCAAGAATACTGGACCAAGAAAAGCTCTATACGGATCTGCACACCAATTTATACGTTTAAGGAACTAAACTAATAACTGTCAGAAAATACTAAAAGGTTCAAAACATCTTTTGGTTCATAAAGCCAGTATGTGTACATGTAGCATGAAATACCTAATGACACCTACATATTATATTACTATATACTATCTTTTACCTCTATTTCCCCAATATTCAATATTTGAATCAGAGAATCTAGGAAGAATTCCATACTGATGAACACTATATTGGCTTAGAAGATAAAGGGCAATTAGCAATTACTTTCCCACATAAAATTGGATTACGATGTATTAACAGGAACTTCCAAATATAATAAGAAACCCAATACAAAAGGCTCCGATCATCAGGAGCCACGTCTTAGACATACATGTATTTACTGCTGGTTACTATTTTACACCCATCACTTTACAAGATCTAACCTCTTCGGATTAATAGAACCGGATTTTGTTGCTCTATAAATCCCATATATTGAACATGATTATGCAACTCCATTGTCCTCAATGAAAATACTAGAATCCTCCATGTGCCCTTTAAGCACACACACACTTGTCTTCTAGCTGTTCACCTCAACTTCCTCATATCAGTCTGTAAATATCACAATCTTCATTTGAGAAACCCGTATCTATGTCAGTTATGGATAGAGCCATCCGAGAACTTACAAAAAGACAGATCCTCAAAATTAACTAATATATGTTTTTGAATAGCAAAAAACTGAATACTTCTTCGTGAAAAAGAATGATCAAATTTAAGTGGTCGAACTTAAGTTTTTCCTAACAATAGATAGAAAAAACATTGCAAAAGGGAACTGACAATTCATCATCTCATTACTACCAGATACATCAAAACAATATTAAAGAATTCCATTTCTTTCATGCTCAACCTCTGACCCCAACTAAGCTTTTGTTAGAAGCTATGACGAAACAATCGTCGACAGTAAAAATTCCTTTATATAACATCAACAGCAAACTATTTAGAAATGCACCCTACAACTTGTCAAAGAAAGAAAGAGGTGACCCCCACGCGTCTTTCATTGGCCTCGAACTCTAACTATAGCCTAAGGAATACATGTGACTACGAAGCTAATTTATTTATTGTCATGCAACTGTCCTCATATAGCAACACAGACCACATACATATGTCAAATATAAGGAATCGGAAACAGTTATCCAGTAAATCAAAGATGGGTTTTACTAGGATATTGTAGGAATACTAGGAAACATCTAGTTCTGTTAAGAGAAAGGTTCAATAACTTGGCTTTGATATCAATTTCGGTATTTTCAGAAATTTTCAGAAATGATACGTCTAGTAAGACTTCGTTAGTTCCCTTCAGTTTCGAGTTTCAGTTGTGATTTTGTAAGCTACTGTAATTATATAAAATAAAATATACCACATTGATAGGATTCATAGAATTTTAAAAATTAACAGGGAGTAAAATGAAAACTGAACATGATATAGGTGACATTTTTTATTATTTTTCAGTGAGTGGATATGCCAGCCCAAACCTATTCAATATCCACCATACCTAAAAAATGAAAGAAACACTTACAGTACTTAACAGTCTTACACAAACAAAATTGACTCATTTTTCTGAACGTTAGAAGATGAGTCATATACTACTGAAAGACTCTGAAACCAAGCAAAGCGCGCGGGGGGGGGGGGGGGGGGGGGGGGGGGGGGGGGGGGGGGGCCACGTAATTTGATATCAACTATCTTATAGAAAAAAAGAAGAGAGAAGAAACATCACAGATATCTTCCCTCCCCATCTCTCCCTCTCCTGTTGAGACCTTAACAAAATCCTAAATAAGTGTGGCTGCACAACTGGTGATAAATTTCGTGACGACAAGATAATCTTATAGGGACAGTCACATTTGAAGGAAGATCTCCAATATATGATCTCTCTCATTTATCACTTTTCATTTTCTTTCTGGAATTTATGGGTTATGGTTTCAATTTATCTTTTATTTTTAAGCATATACATCAGTTTACATGGAGTTCCTTCAATTGTATAAGGTTTCACCTTTTATTTTTTGTGTTGCAGCTGGTACCCAGTTCTCCTAAGCTTCATTCCAGATCACTCTAAACACTTTTCCAGCTCAGGTGTAGCAAGGAACATATGAAACTAACTCAATGGAGAGATACTACTATCCTTGTGCATTAAAATTCCTCAATGTAAAATCTCCACATATATACACTTGTTTTCCTCTCCTCAATCCTATCCTCTCCTATTCTACTACAAACAAATAAGTCATCAAATGCAAGAATAATTTAACCATCAGCTGCATGATTATAACCATATCCCAAACTAGATATGACCACAAATCACATAAGATAAGTCTTGATACCAGAAGTCTGCAAATTCTTCCAGAACAAAATATTTTTAAATGGCAAAGAAAATGTTATCTCTATATGCGGAATCAAAAATATTTTGTAGGTCACGCTTCCATCATTTCATATACAACCTGGCAGTGACAACATTACCATAATTAACCGCACAAAGCAAATTAACAAATAATACTAACTAAAGACAATGTCCATCTACAAAATCTCTAATACTATAATACGAGAGTTGGGGCTGTGTAATTTGTAGACAACCTGTAATCTCAACCACTCATTTTTAAGTGGGAGTTAAATTAACCATTTATTTACTCAAATGTTGCCAGTTACCATAATACCCTCAAAGTTCATATTTATTTACAACATAATTATTTACAAACGTGCTAGTCATATAAAATAATAATTGGTGCCACTAATGATAATTTGTAAAGAGTATTATGATAAGGGTTTGAGATGGGTAAAGAGCAGTCTCAGGTTCGAGATCAGACTACGTGTAGTCTTTATTAATATATATATATATATATATATATATATATATATATATTTGAATGTGCATCACACGTGTAGATTTCTAGTTCATTAAATGACAATGTGCAACTATGAAGAAAGAGAATGAAAAACATGCCCATCCATGATCCAACTTTAACGATACATATAGTTTACATACTAATCATCCAAACCGTACCCGAAAACATCACCATTCTCAACATCAAATGCAAACACTAATTAGGCTATGTTTAGCATTGCTTTTAGAGAGTGCTTTTGGGTCTGAAATCTCTTTTATGCTCCAAGTATATGTTGGGAAAACTAAATTAAAGGTGTGTTTAATCAAAAATACTTTTCCGAAAACTACTATTTTTAGCATTTTTATTAAAGCACCTAAAGTTGCGGGTTTAGCTTTTGAAAAAGTGTTTTTACTTACTAAACAAATTTGAGGTTAAAAATAATTCTTTCTAAAGCGTAAATATCTACTTCAAATATCAAAAAGTGCTAAATTAACTCTCCTGATTCAAAACCCCTCCACCCTCCGCATTCAATCCTCAATTGCTTCAACTAACCCTCAGTATCATGCACGTGTTATCTCAATTTCACTCTCAATTTTATTAACCCACACAAATCATAATTCAGTTACTATGGAAACTCAATCCAAACAAATCCCACGTTCGCTTATGTACAAACTATATAACTAAAATCAGATTTAACTGCTAAAAAACATCAATTGAGCACTAAGATTTCACCTGCAATGTAAAGAGTCTGTCTTCAAACTGCACTTCTTTGGTCAAGAAATCCGCCCCAATCGTCGCCTTATACTGATTACTAAACTTCCGATTCACATACCTAATCACCACAACCAAATCCCCATTCAATTAAACAATAACAACAACAACAACAACAACAAAAACCTAAATCCTATATTAAAAAAAATAAGAAATAAAAAATTGGGGATTTGAACATACTGATTCATCAAAGACGTCTTCCCAACCCTAAATCAACAAAATCAACAAATTAGCAAATCAAGAGACCCTCAAATTGAACAAAATTAATGGGTCGGATCGACATAATCGTACCCGCTATCGCCGAGGATGATGACCTTGAGAAGCATCCTCCGTCGAGACGCCATGGATCCGATTGGGGGATGCGGGTAGGGTTAGGGTTTCGAGAGAGATTCCGATCTCGATCAGAGTTTCGTTGTTTGAACGAATTCTATAAAATTGCGAATGTGAGGAAAGGGAATAACAAAGTAGCATTTTGTTTTTTTTTTTTTTTTTTTTTGTTAATTTTAATAAACTGTTATTAAGTTTGATTAAATTACGAGAATGGGAAGCCGTACTTGACACGTAATTGTGTCTAGCCGTGGACTCGTTTGCAGCCGATCATTGATTGCGATCATGGGTGCAGAAGTGGGTGGAACGAATTCGGTGCGAAAAATAGTAAATCAATTGTTTGACCATTGTTTCTTTAGCCAGTTAAGATTTCCCTACCAAGAATATTCCGGCTAAATATGTTTCATATTTGGGTAAAAGGGATATAAGCAACTTGCTCATTTAGTAAATGAGCAAGTGATTATGTGGCATGCATGTGATACATTGGACAACTCACCCATTTAAGGCTTTTCCAATCACATGTATGCCACATCATCAATTGCTTATTTACTAAATGAGCAAGTTGCTCATACCCCTTTTTCCCTTCATATTTTTGTATTTTGTTTCTTTGGATTTTTGGATGGAAGGTTTTTCACATTTTCCCCCTTCTGAAGGAATGGTTTTTTTTTTTTAAATTTAATTTTTTTGGGAAAAACGTGGCTCGAACCAGGACTATAGACTCGAGCCGCCACTCAATTACCCATCCCCACCCAATACCAATCAGGACATTCTGAAGGAATGGATTGAAGTTGCATAATCTTCTTTTTGTTTTAAATTTGTACAAATGAAGCTCTCTAAGACTATTGGTAAACTGATAATGTGCAGTGATGGTGAAGGCGCTGGTAGGTGGTGTGTAGAAGCGTTAGAGCATTTCCAACCCATCGGCAATAGAGCTGTGATCGGCAAATTTGCAACCTCTTGCAACCCCCCAAATCGGCATTATGTGGGCCCCATTCGTTCAAAAAAATGGCGCTGAGATTTGGAACTGCATATTTGCGATTCCATTTCTCGCACCGCATATGGCGAGCCCCCGTCTAATTATTGCAATCTCCACACACACACACACACACACCAATAAAAAAATATTGTCAAGCATCTTTAATCGGAAGAAAAAAATCAAAATTGTTTGTTTGATTTGTTTCTTTATACTTTTTTTTTCTATAAACGATAATATAGATAATAGTTATACTATTGTTAATTTTTCACTTAGATCTTCAATATGATATCAATATTGGATATCTTCTTGATTCGTTTTATGTTTTAAAATAGGGTAAAATGGATATGAGCAACTTTCTCATTTAGTAAATGAGTCATTGATTATGTGGCATGCATGTAATATATTGGACAACTAACACATTTAATAATTTTTCAATCACATGTATGTCACATCATCAATTGCTTATTTACTAAATGAGCAAGTTGCTCATACCCCTTTTCCCCTTTAAAATAACTAGCATTATACACGTGCTGTGCACGTGGGTAAAATCGGGGATGAAAATGGCAAAAAAAACTGCCAGCACGTGCGTTGCACGGGTTGGGTTATGGACTAAGGCCTTCTCCCATTATAGTAGTAGAGATAATATGAATCAATAATTATATTAAAGAAAAACACGAATTTAGTTATGCATCTGCCTTTGAGATATCGATGGTTGCCGATGATACAACCCAATTTAGTCAGTTTCTTGCTCGACACGAGAAAATTTAGGATAAGGAAGCTCATTTTGAACTTCGGAACTAACTAATTGCTGATTTGTGGAAGCGACACGAGGCTAGTACATTAGATGTTTAATTGTTAATATTTACGGATTTTTTAACGAAGTCATCAATAATTGCATGATCTATTTCTAAATAATTGTATTATAATTTTCGATTATTTGTATCTTTTTTTGCATTCAAAAATATTGTTGCGGGTAAAATAAATATTTTAAAAAAATTGGACCAAAACATGGAGATTTGTTGGAATATATAATGTGAAACTGCAAATCAAAATAACATATTCTAAGAAATATGTCAAAAACGGAAACTTCAAAATGGGGTTGGGGTTGGGGTTGGGGTTGGGGTTGGGAATGCTCAGCCGTGATGATGGAAATTAAATCGTCTTTTATAATTTGATTTTTATAGGAGTCTACTCAATCTATGATTCCTAAAAATCATTGGAAAGAATATGATTTTTTGTGGAATCATCCAAAACTATATTTTGTTATTAGCTACAACATGTAATCAATAAGGGAATCCGTTGTACATTTCTGTGTACCAACCCCCGCTCAATACACTTTGCAGCTTTTCACAAAGGAGTTCAGATCTTTCGCAATGATGTTTCTCATATTTGAGAAAATAACAAAATAGCATATAGAAAAAAATTTGTAATTTGCCGCAGTCGTCATTTGCTACATCTTGTTTCGTCTGTTTATTATTACTAGTAATTTACACATGTGATGCACGTTTTAATAATTTCAAAAAAAAAAACTCTGACATAGGTAGGATTCGAACCGGAAACCTCCTTTATACTAGTTATGTACATGCGTTGCACATATTTTTAGAATGACAAAATGACAAATGACACTAAGGCCTTCTCCCATTATAATATTAGAGATTATTATTATTATTATTATTATTTACATAACGTTTATATTAATTAACCCCTAATTAGATACTAGTAATTTACACGTGCGATGCACATCTTAATAAATAAATATATTTTAAAAGTAAAAAAACTTTAGCATAGTCTGACTTCGTACCTGAGATCTCTTTTATTTTAGGTATGCACGGGTGATGTACGGATTTTTTGTCTACAAATATTTGTATTTGTTGAATTTAGTTTGGACGTGTATTACACGTGTTTGTTTTGTTACAAAGTTAGGGTTTGTTGATTACAAACCCCAACTCTCCCATTAAAATAGTAGAGATTAAAATAGGCAAATTAAATAAATTAAATATTAAAATATATATTAAACTACCTAATTAATCACTAAAACAAGATTAATTAATCATTAAAACAAGGTAAAATAGCTGGACGGGACATGTTGTTCCATCCAAGCCTATTTTGGCTTCAAACGGGACATGTCCCGTTTGACGATTTTCCAATTTTCCGATTTTTTTTTCTTTTTTTTTTGTTTAGAGAGTACATATTGTACCGTCTGATTATTAAAAAAACAATTAAAAAAAATTAAATAAGAATCGCTATTTCATTTCTCAAATATGAGAACGTACTATAGCTCATTTGCCATAAAATGGCAAAATATAAAATAGCTGTAGAGCCAACATTATCAAAATATGAGAAAATGGCAAATATAACAAACCAACTGTGGATGCTCTAAAAGTTTCTATATAAAAGAAATAAAGCCAACATTCGGTCAAAGACATCAATCTGGGAAGTTCACTTAGAATGGTTATGTTCTCACTGTATCAGGGTCTGGACATCTATTGCAGAGAATCTCAAAGGTACGAGAGTTATTTCATGATAACAACACTTGCCAACACAGACATGAACACCAATACAAACATCATATATATTCTGATAGGAAACACCGACATTACATAGCACCAAATATCTAACACACAAAAAGAAGTTCTGAAATAGACACTGGCATCAGGTTGACAGGTTAAATGTGCTCAACCATAAAATATTTGCTCGATACTATTTCTATTATTACAGCACGAGAAAATCACAAGATAAAGAAAATCTGAACATTACACATGTAACGCACCTGTGATATTGATGCGGTTTATTTCTGGGAGACGTGTGGATGCACCAGGTGTGAGTTCGGACTCGATTTGTATTGAAGGAGAATGCTGCTTGTCAGTCGACCCTCGGCTGACCGGGCGGTACCTGCGATGGGCTTGGAGGGAGGTGGATGTCAGGGCTCGGATCAGAGGGTTCGGATCCGAGGTCTTGTGTACCTGCAGACGGTCCTGAAACACCGGAGTTTATCCCGGCGGCGGACCCTCCGACGATCTAGTCAGTCTCTGTGAGAGAGTAGCAATAACTAGGTGAATTTAAGTAGCAAAAGATTGATTACCTCAAAAGGTGGGTGAGGGTCTAGTATTTATAGAGAATTCCAACCGGGTTTGGATCCGCTTGGGGGCCGGATCTGAATCCGAAAGCCCATGGGCCTGACGTGGCAGAAGGCCCAGGGGGTTTAGGGCAGACGTGGCAGTACCAGGAGTGGTATAGGGCTGACGTGGCAAAATTCTTGGTGGTATTTGGAGCTGACATGGCTGATCGTGGGTCTCCTGTGCCTCTGGGAGAATCGGATGGCCTAGGCTGTGCCAGGTCATCTTCATGCCTCGCCAGGATGGGGGGACGGCCCGTGGGGCTGTCACGGATCGGAGGCCGAGGACCATTGAGGCTCGTCGGATACGAGGAGACCAGTTCTGTGGGGGTGAACTTGAGGCTCGGTGCCGACCCTTTAGTGGCTCGAAGCCGAACGAGATTGCTTTTTTATCATTTTTGAGTGAGAGTTGTATTGGGCCCTGGTTGGGCCCCAAGCCATTTTTACCCTACCACACAAGCCCCCCACTCCTGCGGCGGTGCGGGAGCTAGCCGTGGAGGAGTGTTTATGGTTATAGAAATGGGATGGCGGATCACTGGGCCTTCATGAGGGGGTAGTCCTGATGTTAGAGCGATCCTCGAGCCGGCGAGGGTCTATGGATCGGCAAGGGTGGTAGCGAGCCGTTGACACTTTCTGAGAGGATTACCCTGGTGCTAGACCTGACCTCGAGCTGGCTAGGGATTACGGGTCAAGAAGGGCGATGGTGAGCAGTTGAGCCTTCCTGAGAAGACTACCCTGGTGCTAGACCTGACCTCGAGCTGGCGAGGGATTACGGGTTAGCAAGGGTGATGGCGAGCCGTTGAGCCTTCCTGAGAAGACTATCCTGGTGTCAGACCTGACCTTGGGCTGGCGAGGGATTACGGGCCGGCAAGGGTGATGGCAAGCCGTGGAGCCTTCCTGAGAAGACTACCCTGGTGCTAGACCTGACCTCGAGCTGACGAGGGATTACTGGTCAACAAGGGTGATGGCGAGCCGTTAAGCTTTCCTGAGAAGACTACCCTGGTGTCAGACCTGACCTCGGGCTGGCGAGGGATTACGGGTCGGCAAGGGTGATGGCGAGCCGTGGAGCCTTCCTGAGAAGACTACCCTGGTGCTAGACCTGACCTCGAGCTGGCGAGGGATTACGGGTCAACAAGGGTGATGGCGAGCCGTTGGCCTTCCTGAGAAGACCACCCTGGTGCCAGACCTGACCTCGAGCTTGGCGAGGGATTACGGGTCGGCAAGGGCGATGGCGTGCCGTTGAGCCTTCCCGAGAAGACTACCCTGGTGCTAGACCTGGCCTCGAGTCGGCGAGGGATTACGGGTCGGCAAGGGTGAGGGCGAGCCGTTGAGCCTTAGAAAGTTTGAGCGGGGTAGCCCGCTGTTTTTGCGGAGCATTGAAGGCGCTCCGGGATCTGTGTGATGTTCCAATTTCCCAGGGGCCTTAAATGCGCCGCCTAAAAATGCATGGCGCATGGGCTTCCGTCGTTTGGCTTTCCCCATGTCATAAAGGCCGGTCTATGGGGGAGGCTATAAGTACCCCTCCCTCCGCAGTGGGTTTGATCACAGCAAGGGCGGTCCGTTGGCCATCAGAGGTGTCTGCTCCGGCGGACGCCTGTCTTTTGCAAAAATTTTCCCCCGGTCGTGTCGGAGAGGTGGTTACTCTGCCGTCCGGATCTTCTCTTGGGTCTGATGGCTCTGATACGGCAGCCAGATCCAGGGGAGATCAGGGCGAGAGGGGAAATGACCGAAATCCGGACCGGTGGATAAGGAGCCTCGGATTGGTGGTGGCTCTGCCGTCTGGATCCTTTTTCGGGTCAGATGACCCTGACACGGTTGTTTGGCCCGAGAGAGATCCGGACGGGAGGGGCACCAACCGTATTCCGAACTTGGGGCTAAAGAGCCTCAGATAGAGGGGTCGTCTCCGATTGGAGGTTGGCCAATCTGTCTTCCGATAGGGCTCCAGGGGATGGTTTCTGTCCCACCCTCGAACAGTTCGGGGGTTCGGCTGCCGAAGCTGTAAGCCCCGAGCTGCTCGTGGGTGAGAAGGGAACCGACCGAGCGTTGGAGCCCGGGGCGTCTGTCGAAGGACGGCGCCTTAAATCTTAAGTAAAATGTTTTCTCCACCGAATACTCTATCTGAACTGACCCCTGCGTCTGGCGGCCAGCCTAGCAGCTGATGATGTCAGCATCGCACGTTTCGAGGACGTGGCGCGATTTTCCAGGCAGCAGTTGCACGTCACTCGGTGAACAGTAATTGCGAAAATCAAGGAGTCGTTTTTATCCTCTATAAGTATTCCCCCCTCTCCCCCTCTCGCCCACTTCTTTCTCGCTGCTTTCTTTCTCAAAAAATCTTCCAACCCTTCAGCACTCGTCCCTGCAGTTTGCTGCACTAGGCTCGTCCTTCCGAAGCGACCCCAGGTTAGTTGGTAAGTCTGTTTAGTTTAGGCACAGATGGATAGGGCTCAGTCTGGCTCGTCAGCGTCGACGTCTAAGGGGAAAGTGAAACCTGCCTCCAAATCGACGTCGTGGGAGGAGCCCGTGCTTGAGGAGGAGTCAGTACACGCTGCGGAGCCTTCCGAGTCAGTTTCGTGGGAGGAACCAGTAGGTGAGGGGGAGGTGGTACACAAGGTGAGGCCGTTACGCTCCCGACATCCCTTTGTGGTGGAGAGTAGCGAGTCGGAGGAAGCCAGTGATGGTTCGGACGGTGTCCGTGTACTGGAGTTGTCTTCCGAGGAGGAGGGAGGCGAGGGCGACGCAGTAAGGAGATCCACCGTTCATGGTGCGGGTTCGAGTTCCATGCCGACTGCTCTGGGGCCATCATCTACCCCCTCGTTGGAGCGAGCCAAGAAGAGGAAGAGGGCTCCGAGGAAGGCAGGGTCGAAGGCTGGTGGTTCGGGCCAGGCGCCTGTTTTCCGCAATTTGATGACAGGTTCGCCCATACAGCCGAAGCCTTTCCGTCAGTATCCCGACGACCTCTCTGACAAGGAGCACTTCGGTGTGCAGCCCTCTTCGCCGGGTTGGAAGAGGGTGATGATGGATGCGATCCCGACCGTCTTGGAGGGCGGGGACTTGGAGGTTTTGCAGCTGGCGTACCACATAGGGCCCGGCTATGAATTGTTGTTGCCGAGCTCTACTCTGCGCCCCACCGATCCCCTTTCTGCTTGGTATTGCGTCTTCCTAGTGGACGCCTTCATCTCCGGGCTGAGGCTGCCAGTCTACCCGTTTGTTCGGGATGTGCTGAACTGGGCCTCCTTGGCGCCGATGCAGTACGGGCCGAACTCCTGGAAGCAGATTATCTGCTTTGTGCTGATGTGCGAGGAACAGAAGGTACCCCTGCGGCTGAATGTGTTCCGAGCGATGTTGATGATCAGCTCGGCGGCTGAGGGTGTTTACTACATCTCTCCCCGGAGTAAGGGGAAGGTCGTTCACAGCCACCCGGACTCCATCAAGGATTGGAAGAAAAAATATCTGGTGATCCGGAGTGAAGAGCCCTGGGACATTCCCACTCGATGGAACCACTCCAAGCCGAGCTATCAACCGCCGAGGCCGAGGGATTTGACGGCCGAGGAGTGGGGGTTTGTCGAGCGCCTCCGTCTGTCACCTAGTATTGATTGGACGAAGGTGACGGAGGCCCACCTGGCGAGCGTTGGACTGAGCCCAGCCGTTCTGTGTATGTAGTTGTTTCTTTTTTCTCGATCTTTTCGTACTTTCTTGCTCATTGCTCTTAATGGATTTTTCTACAGATATGAATGAAGCATCGATCAAGGCAAAGAGGCTCGCCCTGAAGAAGGAGAAGGCCGAGAAGAAGGGGGAGGCGGCGAAGAGGCCGAGGGGGGCGTCCCTAGTCATCTCGGAGGCCCACCTCGAGCCGGGGACGAAGAGGATTCGCTCGGAGACGAGCAAGGGGGCGGCTACTTCGAAGGGCCAGGGCCAAGCGAGGGCATCCGATCTTGTCAAGGGGAAAGGTCCCTTGGTCGAGGTCGAGGAAGAGGACCCGGTGGTGGAGTTGCTGCGGCAACGGTGGGCACCGGACTGGTCGGTTCGGATGGGGGACTGTCTGACCGAGGAGGCCCAGGCCGTTGAGGTGGTGGAGAAGTTGGCAACCCCTCGCGACCGCAAGGCGATGGAGAGCGAGCCCGTGGAGGTGGCGTTCACGCGCCTGACGCAGGCCACCGTGTTGGTAAGTCCGTCGACCCTATCCCTTGTTAATTTTTCTACGGAAGTCTTTTCCTTATCTGCGCTTGTCGGTCGCAGGCTTGTGTGCAGGGGGCTAACATGAAGAACCTCTACGAGGCGTCCCTGGCACAAGAGCGAGCTCGGGCGGATAAGAGCGAGCGGGAGATGAAGGAGATGCGGATCGAGCTCGAGGGCTCGCACAAGAGGGAGCAGTAGATGAAGCTCGAGCTCGAGGCCAAGGATGCGGAGTGGGGGAAGAAGGTGGCCTCCTTGAAGAAGAAGTTTGCCAAGGAGAGGGAGGAGTTGACGAACGCGGGTCAGATGATGGTGATCAAGGCCCAGGACGAATGTTATGCGAAGGCCCTCAGTCATGTGAGGCACTTCTACCCGACCGTCGATCTGTCCAATTTTGAGTATGACATGGAGATCGAGGGGACACCGAAGACTCCTGGCGAAGAATGGCCCGCTCTCGACCCGCCTGCCGACCCCCCTGTGAATCCGTCCGTCGACGCTGAGGTGGGAAAATAAGTTGTATATTTTTGCCTTTCTTTTTCCCTCTCTCGACTGTATTTGCCTCCCGCGGACTGGCCACCGCATTTTTTGTAAGAAGCACCTAAATTTATAGAAAAAGATTTTTGACCGGCCAAGTGTTTTGACCTCGGATATTTCCGAACCTTCTTGCATATGTGTGTTGAGTTGGCTGGTTCTCTTGTAGGTTGCGGCTCCCCTTCCCGAGGTGGACCCCCGTCGTTCCGACGTGGCGCGGCTCCGGAGCAAAGTTGAGGCCCTGGAGGCCGCGTTGGTTTGCTACCGAAGGGGGGCTCGTGACACTGATGCGGCTTTTAACTATTATCGGAATAAGTCTGAAGCCTTAAGTGAGTAGGCGAGCCGGCTGAGGAGGGCGGTGGTGGATTGGGAACTCGGCGGTGCGAGCCTTGGACAGGCCGTATCGAGTGCCTCGGTGCAGAGGCCCTCTTCTGAGAGGTTGCTCCGCGATGTCTTTGTGGAGAAGGAGATGGAGATACACCGTTACAAGATTATGCTGGGTGTCTCGACATCTTCCTCAGTGGGTCGGCAAGCGGAGGGGGTTCCCTCTGCGCTGCTGCTGTTGCAGCGTATGCGAACGGATGACGCCCAGAGCTCCGTGGCTGGGGTGTCGACCGTGGCTGAGCCTAAGGACCACCATAACGAGGAGAGGGCTCCTAGTCGCTCGGTCGGAGTAATTCCGCCCTTCGTCGGACCCGAGGGGCCCTAAGATGGCGACTTCCTCTAGTTTGAGATGAGTGGAGTGGTCCTGTAATGGTCTTTGTTTGTTTTCTTAGAACAAAATAAAAGGGTATGAATAAAGAATTCTTTTCCTTCTTTGCTCCGGCTAGTAGTGTAGTGAATGATGGCGGAGGCAAGGTTCGGCTCCGCCGATCCGCGAGGGATCGAAGTGGGGCCTTAGGAAGAGTCCCTAGTCTGGATTCGGGTTGAGCCTACTGAGGCATTGGGGACGATACCGGAGTGAGGACTCAGGTGCCGATCCCATTATCTGGCGTTAGGTCGGATCTGCCGAGGCGTTTGGATTTTGACAAAAAGAGATCTTTTTCGTATAAGATAGGGAGGGCCGCTAAGACGGCCCTTTACACATGAGTGCTTACACAAAAACATATTTACATTTAGCCAGGCTAGAACCTATGTTCGTCCCTCAAGGAGCTTCATCAGGTGCTCGGCGTCGACTGGGACCTCCTCCAGCTCGATGACCGGTTTGGGAGCAGGGCCGTCGATCTCAGGTTTGAATTCGACGGCGTCGAGGGGGAACACACCTCCCCCGACGGTGGTCATGTAGCACGATCGCGCTGCTTCTTGGCTGCCTCGGACGATGCCGACTCCTTGCGGGGTGGGAAATTTAAGTTTCAGATGGTAAGCCGAAGGCACAGCTTGGAGGGAGCATAGTCCGGGTCGGCCGAGTATGGTGTTGTAAGCCGCCTTGACGTTGACTATCATGAAGTCCATGGACTCGGTCCTCTTGACAGGAGCCGATCCTGCGGTAACGTCGAGGGTCACAATCCCTTCTATCACGACAGGGACGCCGGAGAACCCATGCAAGGTGTATCCGGCCGGCTTGAGTTTGCCTCTAGGTAACTTGAGATTTTCGAAGGCTTCGAGGAAAAGAATGTTAACGGAGCTGCCATTGTCGACGAGGATTCGGCGAACTTCACAATTAGCCATGTGGAGACTAATGACGAGGGCATCGCAGTGGGGTAGACGAACGCCTTCGAGGTCCTCTCCTGAGAAGGAGACCGACATCGGTTGTAGCTTGGGCGAGGGGTTGTCTTGGACAGCATTCACCTCTCGGATGAAGACTTTTCGGGAAGTATTTGATTCTCCTCCCATTGGCCCTCCGTGAACACAGTGCAAGATGAATGGCGTATCTGCGGCTCCTTCGGACTCGGGATCCCGACCCTGGATGCGGTTCAGAATAGGGTTCGGGGGCGAGGGCCTCCGGTTCTTAGTATCTCGCCGATCCCGTAGGCCGTCTCGGGTGAATTCTCGGAGGTACCCTCTTGAGATGAGTTCCTCAATTTCGTCTTTCAGGGCCCGGCATTGGTCGGTTTCGTGCCCGTGATCTCTGTGGAAGCGGCAGTAGAAGCGCTGATCTCGATTCTTGTTGTTATTAGATCGGGGAGATAGTCGGACAATGCCGTTGTCTTCGATTTCTAAGAGGATGGCGGATACGTTATGCGTCAAGGGAGTGCACCTCTCGAAGCGGGGGACCGGCGGGATCTTCTTCATGGCCCCCGCGTCCCTCGGAGCTTTCCTTGATGGTTCGACTTCTTCGGCCTTTCGCTTTCCCTTCCCGGTGGCCTCCCTGGCATCTTCGGGGTTGAGGGCCTCTTCTGCCCTAATGTATTTCTCGACCCTGTTGAGGAGGTCGGGAAAGTCGACGGGGGGTTTCTTTGCCAGCGAAGCCTTCAGCTGTCCATGACGGACGTTGTGCCGAAATGCCGCGGAGGCGACGCCAGGATCAAGGGAGGAGACCGACCTTGCCTCTGCGGTAAACCTGCGGACGAACACTCTGAGTGACTCCCCCTCTATCTGTCTAAGCCCAAGTAAAGAGGCGCTGGTTCTTTCGGCCTTCCGGCTGGTGACAAAGTGGACGAGAAAATTGCCCTCTAGTTGGTCGAAGGAGTAAATGGAGCCGGGGGTGAGCTTCGAGAACCATTCACGAGCCGGACCCCGAAGGGTGGCAGGGAAGGCTCGGCACAGCAAGGGATCCGAGGCGCTGTGAATCATCATGACGATTTTGAAACCCTCCATGTGATCAGCAGGATCTCCCTCGCCGTCGTAGGTCTCGAATTGAGGTGGTCGGAAATTTCTGGGTATTTCCGCTTGGAGGATGGGGGCAGAGAAGGGAGGACGGACAGGTCTGTACCCCTGAGCCGCTCGGTGGTCGCCGTCTCCTATGTGATCGAGGCGATCCTCCATTTCTTCGAGGCGCCTTAGGAGTACGCCATCGTCCTCTGGCTGGATTGTTGATGGGCGGGACACGCTGGCCTCGGCGTCCGACCCGGTTTGGGAATGGAGGGTTTCTTCCCTGGGGGCCCATCGGAGAGCCCCAAGAATTTCTCTTCGGAAGTCCTGGAACTCCTTGTGAGTGACGGGGGCTCCCTTGACCCTGTTCGGTCGGTCTGAAGGTTGCCTTCCGACGCGGCTGAGCGCTGGCCTCCGTCCCTCGGGCGGCGGTCTTGGATGGTTCGGGACCGGGTTGGAAGCGGCCCTTCCCCTGCTGCGGTTAATCTGTCGGTTGACGATTATCCCCCGTAGGTCGGGCTGGACTTGACGGGTGACGCTCCTTTGGGATCCCTGATGGGAAGCCCTGTGTTTTGAAATGCGTGGCTCGGCGTTAGCAGTTGGTGGGGGCGAGTCCCGTCGGTTGACGGAGGAAGCAGCCCCTTGCCCTTAGAGGCCATGAGAGTTCGGCTGTCGAGGTCCCTCGATGGTCGGGCTCGGGTCGGCTTCTGAAGTAGTGTTCCCACAGACGGCGCCAACCTGATGCGGTTTGTTTCTGGGAGACGTGTGGATGCACTAGGTGTGAGTTCGGACTCGATTTGTATTGAAGGAGAATGCTACTTGTCAGTCGACCCTCGGCTGACCAGGCGGTACCTGCGATGGGCTCGGAGGGAGGTGGATGTCTGGGCTCGGATCAGAGGGTTCGGATCCGAGGTCTTGTGTACCTGCAGACGGTCCTGAAACACCGGGGTTTATCCCGGCGGCGGACCCTCCGACGATCTAGTCAGTCTCTGTGAGAGAGTAGCAATAACTAGGTGAATTTAAGTGGCAAAAGATTGATTACCTCAAAAGGTGGGTGAGAGTCTAGTATTTATAGAGAATTCCAACCGGGTTTGGATCCGCTTGGGGGCCGGGTCTGAATCCGAAAGCCCATGGGCCTGACGTGGCAGAAGGCCCAGGGGGTTTAGGGCAGACGTGACAGTACCAGGAGTGGTATAAGGCTGACGTGGCAAAACCCTTGGTGGTATTTGGAACTGACATGGCTGATCGTGGGTCTCCTGTGCCTCTGGGAGAATCGGAGGGCCTAGGTTGTGCCAGGTCATCTTCATGCCTCGCCAGGATGGGGGAACGGCCCGTAGGGCTGTCACGGATCGGAGGCCGAGGACCATTGAGGCTCGTCGGATACGAGGAGATCAGTTCTGTGGGGGTGAACTTGAGGCTCGCCGCTGACCCTTTAGTGGCTCGAAGCCGAACGAGATTGCTTTTTTATCATTTTTGAGTGAGAGTTGTATTGGGCTCTGGTTGGGTCCCAAGCCATTTTTACCCTACCACAGATATCAAGGCACAATATTATTTCATGCCAATTTTTGCAGCTCTAAGCCCAAGGGGGGTAAAACCACAATACATTGAAAAGAATCAATAATAATATGTTAGCTATTCAGGATTTAGCATAAAAACCAAATGAATACAAAGTCAGCAAAGCTTGCAAAACTACACTCTTGCTATCCCACACACTTCATTCTTACTACTACTTGAATTAGAAGAAAAGGGGGGAAATGAATGAGAGGGGAAAAAAACATAACTTTACAATTGGGTTTCATGATCGAACTTTTTCATTAGCCACTGTTGAATCCGCGACTGTCATTCTTCGTCTTTCCCATCTCCATTTGACGTGTATATTGACCTTCGCTGCTTGAAGCTGACGGAATTTGCCCATACTCACTGGTGGGTGCACTGTACTCGCTGCTCGCATAATTACTGGCTAAAGCCATCTTTCTGAACCTCTTCATGTCTTCATTGTACTGCATGGTATCGTAATCGGAGCTACCGTATGAGCCATGGAAGCCACTTTGGCCAGGTGTAATGCCTTCGTTGAGATCTTCTAGAGACACATCGCCCTCCAGTGCACGAACTATCTGCTTGGTTCCAATTAAATAAACAAAAATTGTCAAGATGACATACAGTTCACCTTCAAAGTGCAAAATGCAAAATTCATTAAGCCAAACACTTCAACGACCTAGGATTCTCAGAATAATATAAAGTTCGCAGCTAAAGCCAGCATTAACAGAAGAATATTACAAACATTAGATGTATTACATATTTTCAAAATGGATTCCATGAACATGAAAAGGTATATCTCTAATATTATAATGGGAGAAGGCCTTAGTGACATTTGTAAATCTATCAACGCATGCATAACTAATATGAAGGAGATCTCAGGTTCGAATCCTTACTACGTCAGATTGTTTACTATAAATTTTTTAATATATTAAATGTGCATCACATGTGTAAATTACTATCTATCTATCTATCTATCTATCAATAATATGATATATAATCTACTATTATAATGGAAGAGTTGGACGTGCAACGCTAACTCTCTCCCATTATAGTTTTCACATTTACTTTTCAAAATATACAATCCCATTTATTAATACATATATCAGACGTGTAAATCAAAATTTTTATTTTAAATTTTTTTACAAATTAATATGTGCATCGCACGTGCATATTACTAGTGTAATGAATCAAAGAAGTATACACATAACTACCTGACTCATCCTTAGCCGACGCCGGGCAGAGTGCCTCACAGATGATGCAGCACAAGCAACCACTCTTGCCATCTCGTTAGGGTTGTAGTTCCTACCCAACCTAGGGTCGACAAGACCATCATAGTTGCCATCTTCAACTGCCCTTGTCAATAAAGGCCTTGCCTGCACTCACAAATAATTGAATCCCATCAATTGTCAATTTTAATTTCAGTATGACCAAAAAAAATTGTTTTAATATGCTACAGTAAAGAAGTATAGAAAACCTGAACTATGTAATAAAACTTTCAAATGGGATCTTCGGTCCCAATAAGTATTTGAGTTCATTTATGTGATGAAAATATCCCCATATAAAGCAGAATGGTTCAACAAAATCAGTACATTTTCAGTGGCAAAAAAACATCCTAAATACAATCAGTATATATATCTTCATTGAATTGTCCTTTATTCAGTCAACTAATAACCAAAAGTTTTATCTGTTCTATTTTCTTTATTGACAGTGAGGGAATTGCAGTGTTCCGAAAATGTCAATATCAGAATCAAAAGAGGAAAAACCGTCCCAAGAAGGGAAGCCACCAAAAATCTTGGAACAAAAACCAGAAAGCAACACTAAGACTTAAATTTGTCTTCCGAAATAATTTGCTTAAGAAAGCTTATGGAGTTCAACCAAATGGAAAAAATTGACCTTCATATAATCTTCACAACACAAAACTACCAAAACCAAAGTACACTTAGCAAAATATCCAGATGACTAGATGAGGTACAAACCCAGTCAACCAAACTATCATCCATGAAAGTTTGGGCTGAATCAACGGGTCGTTTTCCAGTAATTAGTTCCAGAAGCATGACTCCAAAAGAAAAGACATCAGATCTATCAGTCAGCTTGCCAGAAGATGCATATTCGGGAGCCAAATACCTGCAAGTACAAACGGAACAGAAAATAAGAAACCAATTCCTATGATTAATCTACCACATGCTGACCACACTCATTCACCAACAAAGCAATCCAGCACTATACAAATTCAGAAATTGAAACACAATCTAGGATATACTCCATTAAGCACTAAATCAAAAATTTCCACACTCAGATTCACTAACAATCTTACAAATCTACTATAGCCAAATAAAACAGAACATGGGTATACTGAAACAGAAGAAATGGTCTTTACCCAAATGTTCCCATCACTCGGGTTGAAACATGGGTATTGTTCTCAGAGGCAATCTTTGCAAGCCCAAAATCAGCAACCTACACAGCACCATGGATTAATTTTAATTCTCATTTTCTTTCACAAGAAAAAAAATAAAAAGTAACTGATGTAGTCTCAAAAACATAAAACCTACCAGCATAATACACTGAAAAATAAAATAGAACAGAAAAAATAAAGAAGACGTTCCTATGTTTACCTTAGCCTCAAACTTAAAATCAAGAAGAATATTGGCAGCCTTGATGTCACGATGAATAATCTTTGGATGGCCTGCAAGTAGAACAGAACCGTTAAGGAAATAACTCCATCAGTCAATAATCTTAGCTGAAGAAGGAATGATGATTGAATAATGTAATATTAGTTTAGCCAAAACAAAAACAAAATAAACAAAATAAAAAAAAAAACAAAAAACACAATGTAATATTAGTGAACTCACAGTCCTCATGCAGATAGGCCAAACCCTTTGCAGAACCGAGAGCAATTCTCAACCTAGTTGGCCAATCCATAACTGGTACATCTTTTCCTGCAATGCCAAATTTCACATAAAAAGTTCACACATATCAATTGCCAGAAGCAGCAGTAAGCATCATACAAATGAAGGGAAGAAACATAACAATCTCATTAACTAAATGGTTAAGTACATATTAACATTTAACAGTCATTACATTAGAAATATTGTATAATCGAATTGTAGGTTCATGAAACCCTATGCCAACTGTCAACTGTCAAGTTAAAAAACTTTGAAAGGTCTGATCAACTCCAGTAACCAACTGAAATGGGTTGAACAAGAAATGGTTACTCAGCCGTTAAGCTTGTTTGAAGTTTGAATTTAGGCTTCAACTATCAAGTCATCAGACACGTGGTAGACACGTTACTTCGACAGGAACATAATTAAGAACCTATATATTATAAGATGAGACAAGAATTCTATGCACTAGTAATCTGCACGTGTGATGCACATTCTAATCCAAAAAAATTTAATAGAGTAAATAATAAGACGTAATCTGGCCTCAAACCTAAAACCTCCCTTTACTCATATGTACTCTTCACAAATTACCTCTAGTGGCACAAACTTTTATTTTATATGAGTGACACTTTTTGTAAATAATTATGTCGTAAATAAATTTGAACTTTGAGGGTATTATGGTAACTAACAACACTTAAGTAAATGAATGGTTAATATAACTCCCACTTAAAAATGAATGGTTGAGATTATATGGTTTATTGTCTACAAATTACAACCCTAACTCTCCCATTATAGTATTAGAGATCTTAGTCTATAACAACCAAAAATGGATAAAGCATGTTGCATCCTATCTGTAAAATTTGGGTCAACAAGAAGGGAATTGATTGTATATAGTGATGAATGTTTCAGTGCTGATAACTTTTAAGTGCTGCTAGTGCAAGACACGTTAAGACTGAAGACAAGCATAATAGATATTAGTTACAGAACTAAGTCGTTTCAAAATCCAGCAGCACAAGAATTTTAAATACAAATGACAGCGATATATGACAAACTTGTACTCAAAGCATTGACGAATGAGATTGGCTAAATTAAATTTCAATAAACAAGATGTAAAAGAACTTATACAGCTGGAAAGTGGCTAATCAATTATTTCATTGCCAAGTTGAAGTTCTTATGGAACTTAGTGGATCGCAAGTAAATACACTATAAATTACAGCAGATAATTGCTAAGAGCATCTGTAGTCGTTGAAGTGATAAAATATGCATATATGCATAAATGGAAATAGCAATCGAAGTTTTGCTGCAGTCATCAAAAGCTATTTTCTTAGATTTTTTATACTAAAATAATAAGCGACGGCACGTGCCGTCGGAGAAAAAAAATAAATAAAAAACACTTAAAATTTGTGCGACGGCACTCGAAGCTCCGTCGGAGCGAAAAAATATATATATATTTAATTGGAGTGACGGCACTTTAAGTGCCGTCGGAGGAATAAAAATTCATCCTCGAAGTGCAAATAAAAAATTACAAAAAAATTATAAAAAATTACAAAAACATTTCAGAAATTACGAAAAAATTACAAAAACATTTCAGAAATTACGAAAAAATTACAAAAACATTCCAGAAATTGCAAAAAAAAAAATAAAATTGCAAAAAACTCCGGACGGCACATGAAGTGCCGTCCGACAAAAGCGGAGCAAGGGACGGCACTTGAAGTGCTGTCAGAGGCAGTGGCGGAGCCAGACAAATCAAAATGGGGGTCCCAAAATTTTTTCTCTCCCGGCATCGACATAATTGTTGCCGAAAATCTCTTACTTTATTTTTGTTTTGAAGAATTAAAGTAATTGGATCAAAATAAAATTATAATCAAAGTAAATATTCGAATTTATATTTTTAGTATCATGTATTTTTTCGCACTTGTACATTTGTACTCTAAATTTGGTAAGAGTAATACTAATCAATAATCATACTACACTATTTATACTGTTATAATACTAGAGGCTAAGAGATACGACTCAAATGAATAAATATACTTGTAACTTGTGTACACACTAGTTTCTTATTCAAAATTTTATCCAATGATTACACAGATCAAATAATATGTATCACTATTAATTTTTAGCCCAAAGCTCATACCACTATTTTGAGTCTTTAATAAGAGGTGGATTAGACTTGGGGGTCCGATTTTTTTTTTAACTGGGGAGCCAAATAAAAATTTTGCTCTATATTAGGGGATTTTACAAAATTTTTGGGTCCCAAATGTCCCCCCTACTCTCTTCCTCCCTCCGTCACTGGTTAGAGGGTTTGTGCTATTTTTGGGTTGTTTTTAATTGAAAAAATTAATTTTTTTTCAAGGGTCCGACAATTAAAAAATTATTTTTTTTTGGTGGGACGGCACTTGAAGTGCCGTCTCTCATATATATATATATATGAATAATTCTCAAATCCATTCTCATTTATAGCAATCTACTTTAGCCAAATATGCATAATATGCCAACGACTGCAGCTCCGTTTTCAGCCATTATGCATATTTAGCAAACGACTACAGATGCTCTAACAAACATATAAAAGGGCAAGTTTAAAAAAAAACATCCGTTTGGCAAATAATTTAACAACTAGGATTGAATCTAAGAAACTACCATCAATAGAAGAAAAAAATTGCACACAACATCATTGATATGTTAAAGTAATAAAGTTACGAAAGTTTACCATGCAAATGGAACTCGAGTGTTTTGTTAGGAACGTATTCATACACAAGCAGCCTCTGTCCCCCGGAAATACAATACCCAACCAACGAAACCAAATGCTTATGATGCACACGACTAATAATCTCAACCTCAGCCTGAAACTCCCTCTCTCCCTGCCCGCTCCCAGATTTCAACTGCTTGATCGCAACTTCTTTCCCATTCGGAAGCACCCCTTTGTGCACATACCCAAACCCTCCTTGCCCCAACAGATTTGCATCAGAAAACCCATTTGAAGCCAACGCCAACTCCTCAACCGTGAAAGTGCTCTTCGAGAACCCAAGAGCATAACTAGGCGATGGTGGAGGTAAAGCTTCAGAAGCAAAGCTAGACCCAGAGGCCGCGCTATTACTGAATTGTGTAGGTGGAGCTGGTGGACGTGGTGGTGGCGTGCCTGTAGGCTGCGGAGGTATTTTCACGATGTGTGCGGAAGATGGAGGAAGAACATTGTGCTGCCAGTTCTGGGGTTGTCCACCGTAGCCGTAGGGATCATCTGCAAATTATCCACAATCATTAACGAAATCCATATATCTGTTGTATTTACATTATCTATCTTTTCAAACTAAATATTAGAAAGTAGTGAACTTCAAAAATGTAACGTGCTTCCCGATAATTATCAATTACAAAATTGATTTTGAAAACGCACGTAAAGAACACGTGCATATAGATCAATTAAGGTAAGCGTAAACCCAATCTTGAACATATTGACTAGTAAATTGGACTAACAATATTAAAATTGACTAGATTATCACAAAATTAACTACTAGCAAATATTTTTTTAAAAAAATAAAACTTTAAAAAAAAAACCATTAAATGGATTGTGACTTGCGAGTTTGCAGATCTGAAACAAATCAAACTGCATTTCACTAATTCCAAACTTCCCAAAAATGGTACAAAGAAAACCCTAGATCTCGAGATTCTCGACAAAGCCGCTACCTTTTTGTGGCGGAAGGGGTGGCGGAGGTCCGTGGTAATAATCCATCGGCGCTTGCGATCGTCTCCTCCTTTTCCGACGACAAAAGCAAATCAAACTCAACACGCACAAAATCGCAACCGCTCCAACCGCAATCCCCACCACCACCGGCGTCGATAACGAATTCGACGAAGACGTCGACGGCGACGGCGGAGATTTGGCTGACGGCGTAACGTTAGACGAAGGCGGCGACGGCGTAGTGTTAGATGACGACGGCGGCGACTGATTTGACGGAGTACGCGGAGCTGTGGGAGTTGGAAGTGATGGAGTTGAGGGAGTTGACGGCGGGGGAGCGGAGGGAGTGGATGAAGTAGGAGGCGGCGCCGTGGGAGTTGACGGAGGAGGTGACGTGTCATTTGACGGCGGGAGAGGAGCGGGGGGTGAGGGAAAAGGGGCGGTTGAGTTGGTTGACGGAGGAGACGAGTCAGATGACGGTGACGGAGCGGGAGGTGACGACATAATGACGAATTAATTTAATTGTTTTATTAAATAAATGGGAGAATTAAGGATTAGAAAAACCCGCGGTTTCGAGAATCAAAGAGGAGGGGGAGGAAGAAGAGGAGTTCACAGCGCTTTTAAAAGAGTAGTAGAAAACATACAGCTATGAGTGGAAGAATATTACGCGCTTTGCCCACCACTTTCTATAGTTTTTGTAATTATTTATTTCCTTTTTTAGAGTTTTATTATTTAATTATTAAACGAAGTTTTGCTTAGCGAAGGAGCTAAGCTAAGCTTCCATTTATGTTGCTTATCGAAGAGAGTGAAGACATTTGATTTGGGATGAATACACTATATATATTTTGAGAATGTTGCCTTTTGGCATGTGTTATGTATATCATGTAAAGTTTTAATATAAATTCCGAAAAATATCTCAAAAAAAAATAAAAAGTCTGAATTCATCAATATGAAAATTGAACACATTTAATTCAGTCCACTCAAAAAGTATTTGGTTGGTTGTAAAATATTTTCATAAGATGATTGTAAGAAAAAATAAAATTGTAAAGATGAGTTATAAAAAGTGGTTTGTTTTAATGTAATTTCACTGGAGTATAGATTAGAAATTTCTTATAAATTTTTTCGGGGATTACTGTAGCGCTACAGTACAAATCCAAATTTACTTGAATCCATGTCAAACAAAACAAAACAGATAAACAGTGATTTTTCATGAATTTTAAATCCTATAGTCCACTTACCTACATCCAACCTGCCCTTAAAAGAAGTTTTATATGTCCATAGATTATCAGTGAATCTCATCAGGCCCTCTACCCATACATGATCCTTCAAAATAATTTGGTGGGATGATCCAAATATAAAATTGAAATCAAAGGATTGGGTCCACAATGCCAGCTCTTAATGGCTGATGCTCCTAATATAACGCAATCAAACAAGAGAAACAGATAAAGTAACGGTCTAATTGTCTTTTTAATTTAATTGAAATTTTATTTTAATTGAAGTATAATGCGGATAATTGTTTTGTGAAGCATAGCAGCTGGAATCGAAAAAGCGATGTGATGGCTTAATGACTTAAGAGTAAAATTTGGGTATTTAAAAAATGGAAATAAAAAAATGAGTTTCCGCTGTAGTCGTGTGAAGCCCAAAATTTTCGTCCTTCCGAATTGTACATGTAAATGGGATAGGAGGGAGAATTATCTATCGTATCTCGAAAAAATAGAAATAAAAAAAATAAAAAAACATACGGGACGACAAATGAAGTATCGTCTGACGAATTTTTTATCTTTTTTTTTTTAATTCGAACGGACGGGAGATAATTTCCCGTCCGTCGAAATTGTTATGTTTTCATCAACTTTTTGTATAAGACGAGAGATATATTATTAATCATAAGGGTAAATATGTAAATCAATAAATCAAGGGGAAAAGGAGGGACGGTAGATAATCTATCGTCCAGCCTTTTGTTTTTTGTTAAATTTGAAGGGACGGTAAATTATTTACCATCCTTCAAAAAAAAATTAATTAATTCAACAGACGAAATATTATCCCCCGTCCATCAATGTTCAAGTTGAAAATGTGTAGGGTCGATGTTTTATTTTTCATCCCATGTCTCTGACGACAGATAATTTTTCGTCCCATTAAAAGGACGAAAGATAATCTGTCGTCTTGTCGTCTGTTATATTTTAACAAAAGTCATTTCGTCTTTCAAATTTAGCCGACCACTGTTCATTTGAATTGCCAAAATTTAAGCAAATGGTCACCGCGATTTTATTTTGAAATTTCCCAAATTTTGGTAAATGGCAGACGACAACAGATGCTCTAATGACGGTAAACGAGATCAATGGTTAGTTGGGATATAATTTTAATTATTTTAGTGGAGTATAAGATAAAAGTAATTAAAGTATGGCTCTTAGTTTTAATTACACTATTTTTATAATTAATTAATTATCTTAACCATTAAAGGTGTTGCTTTTGGCATCTAGCTACACCAACGCTCACATGAGCTTTTACTTGAAAAACCCTCACATGCGCTTGTTACTAAAGGAGATTCTCTCAAATTGTTCAAGCTAGTGCATTGCATGAAGGCTGCTAATTCAGTGTTTTAAATAACTACCAGCTGTTAAGTTGTTATATCGATCGTTATAATACTTAAGCTAGATTACCGTTACTTAAATGAACTTTAGAACACCAATAATATTTTTTATTCGTCACGGTCGTTATAGAATTCGTTATGATCGCTATATCATCTGTTATTATATGATATATCGAGAGATATATATCCATCAAACAGTGATTAATTCAATCGGAAAAGGAAAATAAGAAAGCAAAAGGTTATCATAGTTTTCCTCTTCATCTTCTTTGCTCAAAACTAATTTTGCAAGAGTTTCATGCCACATCTTGTATTCGTCATCTTCTCGCAATGTCTTCTTCTCTCTCAACTCTTTTGTTCTTATGTTATTTACTTAAATAGTTTATTTAATATTTAGATAACTGGTTTTTATGAATTATATTGCAATTTCAAGCAACTGATTATATATTTTGGTTTTAACTATTATGTATTGCTTGTGTGATGTTGTTGGTATTTTTGATTAAGGATGGTAGACGAGCCTTTCATACCGGGCCTTGCCAAAACAAGTATAAAGAGTTCAAACTAACACAAAGAATAAATTATGAACTAGTGTATGTTAATAAACAAAATTTAAAAAAAGAATAAGAGATAGTTCAATAAAACAACAACAATTTATTTATAAGCTAGTGTGTTATAAAAAAAAAATACATAGAAAGAAGGAGTTCAACAAAACACAAACACTAAATTATGAACTAGTAAATTATTAACTACTACAATCTAAAAAGATATAAGAGAATAATGATACTATAAAAATTAAACAAATAAAATGATACTGAAGGAGTGTAGATTGAAGAATGAAAGTAGATAGAGTGAGAACTTGTTCTTACAAGATTGAGAGCACTAACCACCACAAGTGGCCTAGTGGTAAAGAGCGATGGGACTTGGAGTGTGCTCCTCCAAGGTCCTGGGTTCGAACCCTATGGTAAACACCTCTGGAGTGTGGCCAGTGGCCGTGGGCTATAGATGGGCCTGCGCAATACCTAGCCACGAGACTGAGATTAGTCTGACCCATAGAAGAGGATGGAAACCCAGTTAAATCAAAAAAAAAAAAAAAAAAAAAAGATTGAGAGCACTTGAGACTTTAGAGAGTTGAGAGAGTTGATGTTGATCATTTGATTCCACAAGTTGCAAGAGAAGGGGCTTGTATTAGAGTGTAAGTAATAGAATTTGTGAAGAGAAATGAATAAAATGGGATGGTATATATAGATTATGTTTTTTTTGGGATTTTCCATAATACCCCAGAAAACTAACCAGTAAATATTGGTTAGGGGTAATATTGTAATCCAACAAATCAAAAAAATTACTAAAAGATTCCAAAAAAAATATGTTTTCATGTATCTCTTTATTTTTGTAATCCTTAAAGTAATGCTTTAATAAACTTCATCATATCACAACGCACGTTATTTATTTCAAACTAGTAGTTTACACATGCAATGAGCGTTTTAATAAATATAGTTTTTTAAAATAAAAATTTAGAGGTAGTCTTGATTTGAACCTAGGACCTCCTTTATAATAGTTATGCACGTGTGTTGTACGGTTTGGTAGAATGACAAAATATTTACAAATGACACTAAGGCCTTCTCCCATTATAATATTAGAGATTAGAGATATCTCTAAATCTAATAATGATGTAATTAAAAATCTTCTTTAAAAAAAAGGTTAAAAAAATGTTACTATTTGTTTTCAATAATTCACAAACTTTAGCAACTCAAGTAGGGCTGAATTGCCTCAAAATAGCTCTTGAGCACAGCCAGGTCAATACCTCAATCCCACAATCAAAGACTGGCTGTTTGGCATCTAGCATCGAACAAACAAGACTATTTCCATCTATTTCTATTCAGCCAAATGGATCGAGACTCGAATGGCACCAATGATTGATTAACTACAAAACTCAAGCAATTGTCTAAGATTTTTCATTTAAGCAAGGAGAAGGTCTTGTATTATTTGTTATTTTGTCATTCTCCCAACATGTACAATGTACGTACATAACTAATATAAAGAAAATTTCTGGTTCAAATTCTTTCTACCTTACGGTTTTTATTTCTATATTTTGAAATTATTAAAACGTGCATGTACTAGTAAATTACTGGTCCTTATAAAAAGGAATAAGGTGGAATTGAGCAATCTGCCAACCTCGTCCTTAGATAGTGGGTGGCTAAATGATCATATGGACATCACATGGGTAGGGCCCATAACGGCATAACCTGCCCTTTTGTGATTGGATTTGTTAGCCGCGGTTTCGGGATAATTTGTCGCACTTTACAATCAACAACAAGACTTCGATGCAGATGCTAAGCACCTTCGTTGCCTTCACTGATAAACAAGTGAGTGAGAATTCGAATTCCGTTTATACTTAGAGGCCCTCCTCAAGACTAATCCCAGTTCAAGGAAAGGAAAGGAAAGCGCACCACCGATGCCCACTCATTAATGCGCCATGCTTTGTTGATGTATGGAAACAGCCCTAGGCTAGATATATGGAGGTCCGACGCCGGCTATTTCACAAAACCCTCCCTTTAATTGAAGAGTATGAAGGATTAAGAGATTTAATACTTCAAGCACTAAATTAGCATACTTATGGCTTTTAGCAAGCAATTAAATATTACTGGAAAAGCGAGGGTCAGCATCCATGCATGCAGGGCCGGCCCTGAGTTCCCGGGGCCCTAGGCGAACTTCCGAAATGGCCCCCTAATAACATATATATATATAGAGAAAGGTTCGGGTGAGAACCATTCCCTGGGGTGTGAACTTAAGGGCCTATCCCAGCCATTCATCTGACTAATATTAACGGTCTAGATGTTATCCGTTATAATTAATTAGATTAATTAATTTTTGATTTTAGATGTCAAACCCTTTAATTAAGCGTTGGGGTCCGCATAATAAAAGGAAGGAAGATATTAGACAGATTTTTCGGTCAATATTTTTTCGGTCAATATTAGACAGATGACTACACTTATCAACTATATCATATCATTTACTAAAATTATAACAAATTTGACCAAATATTGTTTTCATTTTATAATTGCAATAGTATAAACCCTGGATAAAAAAGGATGAAGAATCCCACCCTGTTTAACCAAAACTCGTATACAAACTAGTTCACCCTATAAAAATAACGAAGAAATGTTATAAAACCAATTAGAGTGAGCTAATGTGTGTGCCAAAAACCGAATATAAAAGTCTTCTTTAATTTTCTAAAAGGAATGAACGAATTGGTGATGATTCTGAAGTTGCTATTAAGTTGGGATACAAAATCTTCTCGAATAGCAACTGTAATAATTATAAATAGCAACTGTATAAATCATAAATAGCAACTGAAATAATTATAAATAGCAACTAAAATTGGTGAAGGAATACTATAAATAGCAACTGAAGTTAAAATTATAAATAGCAACTGAAGTTGCTATTGTATCTACTTACAATACAGTCAGTTGCTATATAGTGAACGAATTGGTGAAGGAACGAATTGGTGATGATTCTGAAGTTGCTATTAAGTTGGGATACAAAATCTTCTCGAATAGCAACTGTAATAATTATAAATAGCAACTGTATAAATTATAAATAGCAATTGAAATAATTATAAATAGCAACTGAAATTGGTGAAGGAATACTATAAATAGCAACTGAAGTTAAAAGCAACTGTAATACATATATATAGCAACTGTAATACATATATATAGCAACTGAAATAATTATAAATATAGCAACTGAAATACATATATATAGCAACTCGAATAGCAACTGTAATACATATATATAGCAACTGAAATACATATATATAGCAAGTTGCTATTAAGTTGCTATTAAGTTGGGATACAAAATCTTCTCGAATAGCAACTGTAATAATTATAAATAGCAACTGTATAAATTATAAATAGCAACTGAAATAATTATAAATAGCAACTGAAATTGGTGAAGGAATACTATAAATAGCAACTGAAGTTAAAAGCAACTGTAATACATATATATAGCAACTGAAATACATATATATAGCAACTGAAAATACATATATATAGCAACTGTAATACATATATATAGCAACTGAAATAATTATAAATATAGCAACTGAAATACATATATATAGCAACTCGAATAGCAACTGAAATACATATATATAGCAACTGAAATACATATATATAGCAACTGTAATACATATATATAGCAACTGAAATAATTATAAATATAGCAACTGAAATACATATATATAGCAACTGAAATAGCAACTGCAATACATATATATAGCAACTGAAATAATTATACAGCTACCACTTAAACAGCAACTGTAATAATTATAAATAGCAACTGTAATAAACAGTAACTGTAAGGAACGAAATGGTGAATGATTCTGCAGTTGCTATTAATTTGGGAAACAAAATCTTCTCCAATATTTTACGGTAATAAATTATTTCTCTCTCCAGTTTGACCAAATTTGCCTTAACCGTCGCACACAAAAAAAGGCAATTTATAATTATTCCTTTTATTACGCGGTCCCCATCCCTTAATTAAAGGGATTGACATCTTAATGCAAAAATTAATTAATCTTATTGTTTAATTTTAAAAAATCTTGACCGTTAAGATTACACAGATGAATGGCTGGGATAGGCCCTTAGGTTCTCACCCGAACCGACTCCTATATATATATATATATATATATATATATATATATATATATATATATATTACGCGCGAAATACGTGCCTATATTTACAAGGGAAGTTCAAAATTGGAGGCCCCAAAAATTGCAAACTCCGCGGGGGCCCGAGGCGGCCGCCTTACCCGCCTCTATACTGGGGCCGGCCCTGCATGCATGCCAGGCAAGTTTCAAAAAAAAATAAAAAAATTTACAATCACAAACGACTAAACATTAAAACAGGTAAAGAATAGATGAAGCAGTGATTTGAAATTGTTTAGAAGTGACTACAGTGATGAAAACAGAAGTTGCACATAGCATGCCTGGGTGTTGTGAACAAATTTTTCATAATTATTATGTATAATGCTTTTCCCTTAACATGAATCAAAGAAAGTATTATTGTGGTATGCACACCCTTATGCAAATTCAGTTTGATATATGCATTATATATACACATATATATTCAGGAATTCTTATGTCTGATTGACTACTGATTAATAAAACTCTTGGGCAGTTCTCGGAAGTGTCTGGTTTACTACTGATTGACTACTGATTAATAAAATTCTATATGACTTTATACACTTCCAAGAGCTACCCAAAAACTACCTGTACTAAATAAGACTACTAATTAATAAAACTATATGACTTTTTGCAAGTTCTACCCAAAAACAATATCAATGTAACAGGTTAGCATCCAAAATAAGGAAAAAGTACATTTTTCGAACAAAATAAGAGTAATAACAAGGATACTCAAAACTAAATAAGAAATTAAGAATGCTGATTTATAAGGATTCTCAAAACTAATAAGTATTTTCAAAATTAAATCGGAATACCGAATAATGAGACTATACGAGTTATATGCGAGTTTTATCCAAAAAATATCAATGTAACAGGTCAACATCCCAAAAAGAGAGGAAAAACTAACTCCGTAATCCACCCCCAACTCCGTAATCCAACATGAAATTCAATCATTTATCCCATTACCAGGACTGTTATTCTATTGACATGGGGGAAAAGGTATTTAAAGACCACATATACCTTGTATTGCATAACTCTAATACAGCACCAAATCTAAAAAAAGTTGAACTTTACATCCTCCACAAGTGGTCAATCCTGCAATTGATTATGTGACCTTTGTGTGTCCAGAGTTAACACTTCACAGATCATCAGTTAGCAAGACATCCCTGCATTTGGTATTGCTATACAAATATACAATAACAAAGGAGCATCTATTATGATACTATGCACCAAATGTTCTCTCACATAAAAAAGTCAATACATGAAAGATACCCTTAAATTAAATTTATAACCATGGTTTTGACTATCAATTGAGTTTGTCTTTGTTGCATAAGAAGAAATTTATGATGGCAATGAAGGAAACATCATTTGATTTTTCAGGATTTCTTTAGGGCTGATGGAGCCATCTTTCTTTTCCTATGAATTCCTTTTTCTATGCTTATTTGTTACTTCAGCACATTTGGAAGCGGTCTGTATGATTCAAGTCATTTTGTTTGCCATCAGCTAACTTTTCCCCTTTCTATTTCAATTATGGGGTATGGGTAATTGGAAGCGGTCTGTATGTATGTTGTATCTATAAAAAATTTTGGACTGAGTTGATTTCGCTGAACTCTTACATTCGCCTGAGACGAATTAGTGGCTGTATTCTGGAGGATATGACAGAAATGAGTGCATCTAACTTTAAATTTTGAAGTTCGAAAGACTCAGAATTATTCAGAGGATTAGCTTTTTCATCATAGGAGGGTGAAGCAGTTGAACTTGTAGCTGAATTTTCCTAACATTTGCTGTATGGTTTGTCTTTATTTCTTTGCACATTCTGTCGTTGTTGCAATTAACTCGGAACAGTCAATCTATTTTTTTAAAAAAAAAATCACCAGGTTACTACATCCAGATTCAGATTGAGGAACACTCGAGTTCTGAATTGGCTTTATTGCAAATGATTAGTTCTCAAGGTTCATTGTTTGCTTAATAATGTTCTGAATCCCTGAATTTAAAACATCAAGTACATGATACTATCATGCTATAAATGCCTACTTAAAAGCATGGAGACTTCACACAGTTCATTCATCTCCATGGATAGCACCCACCTACTGAAACCTTTTTGAATCGACTGCCCGTAATGAATGTAAACAACCATTTGAACATTGTTTTTTAACATGCAAAATGCCTTAGACATTGTACTATGCAACAGTAATGTCTTTGTTATTGATGACTCTGCTATACCAATGGATCTGTATGTTATGCTTGCAATCTGTGAATGCTCTAAATATGAACCATAAAGCATTTGGAAATGAAAGTTCATTTCATGAACTTATCATTCAGGAAAACAGATTTTTTATTTTTTTAATCATAGGCTATGGGTTATTAATGGAAGTAAGACTAATGACATTTGCATAGGCTTGGCCCTTGTTCTAAGATTTATATTGCATCAAAATTGCACTTAAAAAAAAAAATCAAAAATCAAAAATTCACCACCCTCACTTGTGCAAAATTTTACGACCCACCGTTTATAATAAAAAATAAAAAACAAAAAACTTGTGCCCCTAGCAATTGGGGTCTTGCTCTACAGTTCATTCATCTTTTCTCCCAATCTCACTCTATTATTGGATACTAAGATCAATGTATGTCGATGTACAAGTACAATCTCAGCCATACCAAGTTGCCAGGCTTGACATCGTCCCCAATAAAGCATCAACGACAAAGAAGGCATGCACACACTCCCAAAGACCATTGGCGGTGGCTTGGCGGTGGCGTGCTTTTATATGTAGTTGTAGTATCTTCTCTGCTTCTGCGTATCACAAAGTCAAAGGATCATTATATGTTTGATTTTCTCTGAGTTACAAAGATGAGATATTAGCGTCCAATACAGAAAACTTTTTGTAAATAACAAGAAACAAATATGCGAGCAATACCAAAGTACTAGAAAGCTCTGAAATTTCATGATTTTATGTTCTGAAAGAGGAAACTTTACGATATCTGATAGAAGAAATTTTCAATAAGCTATATAATATCCAATTTGAAAATTTTCAAGTTAATTTGAGTGGTTGATTCTGTTTATATAGAGTATACACAAATAAGATGATTAAAATAGATGCCAGTTAATATGGGCGTCATTTAGAAAGTAAGGACATTTAGAAAGTATCCAAATTCTAATCATTCTAGAGTAAGATGTGTTTGATCTAAGCATTGAAAAGATAATGTAATTTTGAAACTTCAACATAGACCACCTTGACTGGTACTTGCCTGCATTTAACTCATTCATGGCTCTCGTAAGATGCTCATTAGGCTCAATATCAACAATAAGTGTCTGGACTATTTTTAGTCCATAGGCTGACACAACCTGCAAAATAAAATATAAAACGGTCAACATTTTTTTCTTCATCGCTGAAACAGAACTCACAGTGTGAAGACTTAAGAGTTAATTCGTTTAACTGTATGACATTTTGTCTTCGTGGGGATAAATGATGTCATCCATATGATAGATTTTTTTAAAAAATTTACATTTATTTGATTCTATTCTTTTCTTTCCAAAAAAATGAACATGATACAACTTAGAAACTGTTCTGCTTCTTAATCACTGGAATACAGTTAGTAATCATAATATGACTCATATCACTACCAATATAAGAAGTATTATCCTAGAGCTAGTAAATATTCTATTCTATTTTTGAATCTTCTGAAATGTTGTACTCATAATAGAATTTTATTTTTTTCTTAATTTTGCTGCCAAAGGTTTTTCATTTTTTTTGTGCATAAGCATGTGGAAAAGACTAACTAGAGTAAGAAAGAGGCAAGCATGACACGAAGATGTACATTAACACATTCACACAAATACACAGTCAAATGAGACTGGACTTGTTACCTTTTCAAGGTCCTCTTCCATAGCTTTTGCAATATCATTTTTCTGCTCAAACACATCATCCAAGTTCAACTTTGGAACACTAGCCATGATAACTGCACACGAGTAGAGTGTGTCATCAATAATATGTGATAAACCATTACCTACTGAAGTCCAATCTCATTCTAGATAATTCCTCACCAGCAAAATTAACCGAGAAACTACGATAACAAATTGAAGATAAACAATGAAATCTCAAGTATGCTCTCGTAAACTAAGGCAACTCAAAAATAATGAGGGAATTTCAAATAGATATCTCATTATAGGTGATTAGGAAATCATTAGAAAACTTGATACCATATATGACAGTACGCACTGAATTTATTTTGCCAAGTTCCTACAAAGTCAATTTGACTTGGCCTTTTTGAGCTGGACGCAAATTTCAATATAACAAGAAAGTTTCTGCTATAAAACTTTTGTGATAAAATGGAGATAGTCACAACAAGATTTTGGATTTTTTTTCATTTTCTTAATGAATAGGTTTAAGTTCATGCAAGTAGGTGTGCACTAGTAATATTTTGGCAAGTCATTAATTTAAAATAATTGCGTCAGTTTGCATAATATGGATTTGAAGTATGTATATATCTCTTCTGAATACTTCAAGCAATCTGGTGGTTTCTAAGGTGATTAATTAACACACACATTGCAAAAATCCCTCATAAAGAAGTAATAGTTCAACTTATTTGAGGCATCTCAAAATCAACTTTTATCTCTAAAGAATATAAACTAGTACAAGAAGAAAATAAATTTTTGGAATAATACCATCAAAAACATAGGCTTGAATTTGCTCCACAGTGTTGCTAAGCTTATAGAAAGCATCAGCTGCATGATTAAGTGCACGATATTGAACAGATGCAACAACAGTGACAAAGACGTTATCCTGATAACATCGAAAGAAAAGAAAAACATAAACAAAAGAAAATTAGTACGATACTTCAGTTGACCATAATTATTAACGCATGTCTGATTCTCACTGTTAGCAATGTGAAGGAAACTAGAGACATATTTGCGTCCTGCAATATATTTAAATCACAAAAGTTTTGATCATGCAAAATAAACAATTTTCACGATTTTTTCTAATAGAATCCTCACTTTTTCATTGGGGCTTTTTTTATTTATTAAAATCCGGGGTATGATGGAAGGTATTTGGAAGGCTAAACCTTCCGAGTTCCTATAAAGCTTCTCACTTGGGATTTGAAAAGATCAAGCATTTAAAATCACAGTTTTCTGTTTTGCATAGAATTTGTAATTCAAATCTGAACTATGAAAGTCTTTAACTCAGGATGTTACTGGTAGGTTGGGTCTTTCATCTCCATTCAACCAAAAGAAGCAACTACTCTTTAAATACATACAGGCTATGTTCCAAATAAAACAAATCTAACTTCAACTAATGAAAATGCATACCTTTGTCTTAGTCTTGCAACAAACATCAAGTTGCTGCACACGCAGTGAGAGGTAACCAGCGACATGTCTCCCCAAACACCACGGCATGAAGTGGCATCCAGGCTCAAGCACATCAATAGCAATTTCTGACTGGTCAATTTGAACGCAGCCGAGTACCTGCCCCATGTTTGTAACTATCCAACCTGTTTTTCAGTAAAAAGATCAAGTATATCTATCTAGAATAAACTATCAATAAGTAGGATGATAAATAGCAATACAAAAAATAAACAACTAAACACACAAGCACTTTTTAATGATTTATTAAACAATAACTATCAAATCAACTATGGAACAAGACATATATTAAACATATTAAAAAGTGGGTCTATCCAAAAAACACTTTTTTAATGATATAAAATTTGCTTTTTTGCAATATAAGAAGGAGATCACTGACTCCACATCCATAATCATTGAATCTTAACTCTCAATGAGTCAATTCCTTAAAGTCAAACTAGTTTCCTAATAATATTATATTCTACAGTTGTAAAAAGATGGTGCTAACTGCTAATCAATCAAAATCTTCAATATATTCTCATAAACATATAACAACACAAAAAGATTACACATAATAAAGCCCTCAAACTAAACTAAAGTACTTGAAGGAAAGATAAAAACGTTTTAAAGAAGAAAAACAGCACCTTTTGTTACGGGATGGAAATAAACTCTGAAATGGAGAATAAATGGACGAACACGGGTCAGCGGCGAAACCACCCAATCGCTGATCGTATTCTACCTTCGGCGAAAGAGAGAGAGACGACGGCGCTAGGAGTTGCTGTAGGGTTTTTTTTGTGAAGAAACAGAGAAGAAGAAGAAGAAGAAGAAGAAGAAGGAACGGCGCAAGAGAGAGAAAGAAAAGATTAATTAATGAGGGTATTTATAGGGTTTAGGTTAAGATTTTGTGGGTTCGGGTTTCGGTTTTGGTTCAAAAAAGAGGCAATTAAATGCAACAAAACGAGATGTACACAATGGAGAACAAATCGAATTCAAAATGAAAAAAACAAAATTACAAAAAGAACATGATCCAACCAAAAAGAACATAAATCGATCAAGAGATAAAATAATAGAATCAAACAAGCCTATAATGAATATAATATAAGAGAGGAATTCAATTACAGTAATCAAAATAATAAAAATACAAAAAATCCAGAATTAGGAGTTGCAAATCTCGATAATATTACTTCTATATTTCTACTTGATTTACTATTTTCATTTTAAACTCAAATCAAAGATATTATTACTTCTGTTTGGACTATTTCAACAATGCTATTATTATTATCGTTAGTATTTTATTTTGAATATATTGGTATATTCTCTCTATATAAATATATCACGTGCATATGTGTAACACGTGTAATGAACGTACAATTGATTGGATATTGGAACGCGGGTCTGTGGGCTTATAACCCGATACCCAAACCAGTATTTAGCTATAAATACTGGCTTGTGATAGCAGTCTAGGTATTCCAATCTTGATACCTAGGGTGAATATCTCAAGCAACTTAGATATAGAGATAAAACCCTAATTTTCAATTGCTAATTTCCTCACAGAACTTAACAATCTTGAGATATTATAATCAATTTTGTGAGATTAATCAAGAGGGAAAACGAACCTTTGTTGGATCTCGTCGGATACAATCGCAGGCCCTTCGGATCTCGACGAGACCCTAAGGAGTCACCGTCGCTGACCATCGACGACCCCCCCGTCGGTTCGATCTCAGCCCGTCTCCTCCTCCTCTGTCGACTCGCCGCCTGCTATCAACCACGGTCGAGGGTGTCGACCTGAGATCCAGCGAGATTCGAAGTCGCCAGCGACCAGCAAACCTCTCATCCCTTCCTTCTCCGATTGCAGTGGACGGCAGTTGCATCTCAGGCGCCGACTCCGACCCCTTCTCTCTTCTTCAAGATCTATGTGTGGAGCCCAAAATTAAAGAAGACAGTGAAGAGATCTTTTGTATCTCATCAAGATCTAGTATTTCTAAAACTCTAAGATTTGTGCAATTTATCTAATACATTTATTCTGTTATTAGTTAGCAGATCTACAGATAAATCATCTTCTCCCTATAAATTACTTGTGTAGTAATAATTCAGAACATACTCTCGAACTTTAGGAACTCATCGTTTATTACTTAAGATGGAAAAACATGATCAACCATATGAGGTTCCTAAACTAGAGGCGTTTAGTAGTTCTGAATTTAATAGTTGGAAGAGGAAAGCACGGCATGGGATGAAATTCATGAAAATCTTTTATACCTGTCAAACGACTTATGATGACTGTACCGAAGATGTGGATGATGCCACTTGGATCAGAGATGAGGACTTGTGCAGGGAGTTTTTGCTAAACAGTATTTCAGATCGGTTAGCAGATGTGTACATGAAGTATGGAACAGCTAAGGAGATTTGGGACAATCTGCTAGATGAATTCAAAAAGGAGGAGAAGGTCTCTAAGACTCACGTGGTTGATAAGTTCATGAGCTTTGAATTCAGAGAGGAGAAGGTCATTCTCCCTCAGGTAACTGATCTTGAAAACTTAGTAGCTAAATTGAAAACTGAAGATATCACTGTGTGTGATGCTTTTCTTACTGGAGCAATAATCTTTAAATTACCTGCATCATGGCTCACATTTAAGACTGAAATGTATAGACTGCCAAAACAAATTAAGATTGCACAACTCAAACGATGTATTAAAGTAGAGGATGAGACAAGAACTAGGATAAATTTGGAGTTGGCTAAGAAACAAATTTCTCATGCTAATGTGCTACAAATTCCAAATATGTTCCTAAGTTTAAGAAGAACAAGCTTAATAAAGTTAAGGGTGAACCGTACAAGTTGGAAGCCAATAAAAAGATTGTGAAAAAGAAAGGGAAGTGCTACAACTGTAGGAAGTGGGGTCACCATGCTACCGAATGTAGGCTACCCAAAAGAGAACAACCTAACAATGAAACGGTGAACTTATTAGAGGACAACACTGAACCCACCAATTTTCTGTGTGTTGTTGGTGACGATAAGGTCAGTGCCTCTACTAGTTGGTTGTTGGACTCGGGGGCTACATGTCATGCTTGCAACAATAAGAACCTGCTAACTGATCTCAAAGATGCAAATGAGTCTGTCTCTATGGCGAATGGAGAATCAGTCAAGGTGCTCCAGGTTGGAACTGCAAATCTCAGTCTTTCATCAGGTAAGAATTTAATTTGCATAATGTTAAATTTGTTCCTGCTTTAGCAAAGAATTTAATTTCTATTAGCTTACTGAATAATGCTGGCATGGTAGTTTCTATGATAAGTGGTAGAGCAATTTTATCTGTTAACTCATACTACTTTGGTTGTGCTTATTTAGTCAATGACATGTATAGACTTAGTTTTAATGCTGTTAGCTCAAAACTGTGTAGCCCTTATACTTGGCACAACAAATTGGGACATGTAAACTATATTAAATTATTTGTTGTTGCTAAAACTTTTAATCTGCCAATTGATACATCCTTAAGATATGACAAGTGTGAAGTGTGTGCTCAGACAAAGATCACTAGAAAACCCTTTAGTTCTGTTTCTAGGAGTACACAACTTCTTGAACTAATTCATTCTGACATATGCGATTTTAAAAACTTTGTGACGCAAGGAGGTCGGAAGTATTTGATCACCTTTATAGATGATTGTTCTAGATATTGTCATATCTATCTGTTAAAATCAAAGGATGAAGCACTTAATAAATTGAAAGAATTTAAAGACCGTGTCGAAAATCAGTTAAATGCTAAAATAAAAAGGTTCAGATCTGATAGAGGTGGGGAATATGTGTCAATGTGTTTTAAAGAATTTTGCACTTCACATGGCATTATCTCTGAAACAACAACACCCTACTCACCACAGTCAAACGGTATAGCCGACTCCATTTACTCCTTTGACCAGCTGGAGGGAAATTTCCTGACCTCTCTGGCAAAGAAACCCCCCAACGATTTTCCTGACCTCCTCAACAGGGTCGAGAAGTACATCAGGGCGGAAGAGGCCCTAAACCCAGAAGAGTCTAGGGAGGCCCCCGGGAAGGGAAAGCGGAAGGCCGAAGAAGTCGAGCCATCAAAGAAGGCTCCGAGGGATGCGGACGCCATGAAGAAGGTTCCGCCGGTCCCTCGCTTCGAGAGGTATACCCCGCTAACCCAAAATGTGTCCTCCATTCTCTTGGCGATTGAGGACAGGGACCTCGTCCAGTACCCTCCTCGTCCGTCCAACAATACCAGCAAGAAAAGGGATTAGCGGTTCTACTGCCGCTTCCACCGAGACAACGGGCACGACACGGATCACTGCCGTGCCCTGAAAGACGAGATCGAGGCCCTCATTCAGCGGGGGTACCTCCGGGAGTACAAGCGAGAGGAAGCTCGGGGACAGAGGGACACGAGGAACAGGAGGATTCCACCTCCTCCTCGAGCTCCTCGGCAGCTCCTCGAGCGAGAGCATGAGCTTGATGAGCCAGAGGGTCAAGCCATATTACACTGTGTCCACGGGGGGCCCATGGGAGGGGAGTCCAATACTTCCCGCAAGGCGTTCATCCGGGATGTCAACGCCGTCCAAGGTCCTCTCCCCCCTCAGATCCAGCAACTCCCTGTCTCCTTCTCGGGGGAAGACCTGGAGGGGGTGCGTCTCCCTCATTGCGACGCCCTCGTCATCAACCTCAGCATGGCCAATTTTGATGCTCGGCGAATCCTTGTGGACAACGGGAGCTCGGTCAACATTCTGTTCCTCGAAGCCTTCGAGAACCTAAAGCTCTCCCGTGGCAAGCTAAAGCCGGCGGGGTACACCTTGCACGGGTTCTCGGGCGTCCCTGTAACAATTGAGGGGATCGTCACCCTAGACGTCACGGCAGGTACGACCCCAAACCGAAGAACCGAGTCCATGGACTTTATGGTGGTAAACGTCAAGGCAGCCTACAATGCAATACTCGGTCGCCCGGGCCTCTGCTCCCTCCAGGCTGTCCCCTCGGCCTATCACCAGAAGATGAAGTTCCCTACCAGTACCGGAGTGGGTGTAGTCCGGGGGAACCAGGAAGCTGCTCGCTCATACTACATGACAGCAATCGGGAGCGGCGTGTTCCCCCTCGACGCCGTCGAGATGCAGCCACAGAGGACCCAGCCAGAGCCCGAGTCGGCAGACAAGCTGGAAGATGTCTCGTTCGAGACAGGGAATCCGTCGAAGCACTTTCGAGTAAGTTGCTCCCTCACTCCTCACCTTAAGTCCGCCCTCATCACCTACATTCGCTGCAATGTTGACCTCTTCGCCTGGAAGCCTTCTGACATGCCCGGTATCTCTGAGGATCTCATCATGCACAAACTCAGCGTGATCCCCGGGTCGAAGCCGGTTGTCCAAAAGCGACGTAAGTTCGCTCCGGAGCGACAGCAGGCGGTAAATACGGAAGTCGACAAGCTCCTGACCGCATGCTTCATCCAAGAGATCAGCTACCCCGAGTGGCTGGCGAACGTTGTCATGGTCAAAAAGGCGAGCGGAAGCTGGAGGATCTGTATAGATTTTACGGGCCTCAACAAAGCGTGCCCCAAGGATCCATTCCCCCTCCCCAGGATCGATGCTCTTATCGATGCAACATCAGGTCACGAGCTTCTATCCTTCATGGATGCCTTCTCAGGCTACAACCAGATCCTCATGTTCCCTCCCGACATCGCCAAGACGTCCTTCGTCACAGACCAGGGGCTATACTGTTACAGGGTCATGCCCTTCGGGCTGAAGAATGCCGGCGCCACTTATTAGAGGCTCGTCAACCGGGTCTTCAAGGAACAATTCGGGCGCAATATGGAGGTGTACGTCGACGACAAGCTCGTCAAGAGCCAGCGGGGGGAGGATCACGTCGCCGATCTAGAGGAGGCCTTTGGGGTCCTTCGAACCCATAACATGAGGCTCAATCCGGCCAAGTGCGCTTTCGGCGTCTCCTCGGGAAAGTTTCTTGGCTTCATTGTCAGCCAGCGAGGCATCGAGGCGAACCCCGAAAAGATCCAGGCCATAATAGACATGGCCCCTCCCAGGAACATCAAAGAGGTCCAGCGGCTGACGGGAAGACTGGCGGCCATCGGCCGTTTCCTCTCCAAGTCTGGAGAGAAGACTGACGGGAAGATTTTCAAGATCATACAACTAGACTATTTTTTGGAACCAATATACTGGACTTCCTTATATATTGGACTCATTTGTAGACAAAGATTTTCAAGATCTTGACCGAGGATTCTCAAATTTCTTTGTATTATTTATGCCTTAAAGAGGGTACTTCTAACTACCTTCTGTCCCTAAGAGATCAGGAAGCAGGGTGTGTCAAAACTGACCTACAAAAGGAAGTACTTAATACATGGTGATATGGCTAAAAATAGGATTAAATCGGGACCGTTCACATCGGACACGAATCTTAAAGCTCAGGGGTAAAACGGTAATTTTACCTACTAACGGGTCTGAAATGGGAACTGGGTCTTTATTCAAAGCCCAATAACCCATAAACGGATCCACATCAACTGGGTATGGGTTCCAACCCGCTGCACACCCAGTCTAGCAAGTTAAAATCAAGGTATCTGATTAAATCTTAATCAACGGCCCTGATTCACATCTATCTTTTCACTGGAAATTAGGGATTACATTCCTTATCTGATTACGGGGATTATATTCCTTATCAGACCACGGGGATTACATTCCTAATCTGGTCCCTAAGGCGACTATAAATACCCCCCATCTACCACCATTATAAGGTAATCAATCTTTTGCCAATTCACGCTCTTTCATAATCATTTCTGATTACTGACTTGAGCATCAGAGGGTGCGTCGCCGAGATCAACCCCGGTGTCTCGCACTTTTTGCAGGTGAACGGCGGGAGCCAGCGATCGTACTCTGGGGGAACAGGTTAGGTGTTTGCTATTCAGGTTTTCCAAGAATCCACAAATACTGTCTGTTTACCCCTACACCAGATTTAGCGGTAACAGATTGGCACCGTCTGTGGGAAACAAACGAACAGCAACCCTTCCTCTTCCCACAGGTCAGATCTTCCCCCCTCATGCCTCCAAGGAAACTCAGATCCAGGGGGTCCAACCGTGGGCCTACCCCTCCTCAACCACAACAGGAGGTCCCCGTCCAACCCATTCAGCAGCATGGGCAACTTCCTCCTCAGGCAGAGGACCCCCTGCGGCTGGACCAACTCCCTCCTCATAATCTTCAACCCCCCGGGTCCAACCGGGCCGCAGAATACCGGTGCGGGGGACTCGCGTCCCAATCCTCAGAAGCAACCTCTCCAACAGGACCGCATCCCAATACACAACCCCTCTTCCGACTCTATGGCATCCCATAATCCCCGAGCTTACGACCTTCGAAATACCATCCTCAATCAGCAGAAGGAAGAGGATCTTCGCCGCCATTTGGATGAGAAGCGGTCCCGAGAGGGAGCCTCCCACCAATAACGCCCAAATGAGCGATCTCCTCATCGCCGAGACTACAGAAGGTCCCCTACTCGAAGAGGGCGAAGGGAGTCCCCTCAGCGTCGTCGGCGGAGAACTCATTCTCCAGTAAGCCGAACCACACATAGGAACCGCCAAGTTGGAGAGGCACTAGTCACAAGGGCAGATCTTCAAGACTTCCAAGTGATAGTCTTACGGGCCCTCAATGTCATCCCAAAGAACGACCATAGGCCACCTACTCATGAGCCAACTAAGAGCCATCGCCTTCACACTCTCAGTCCTCGTCCGTCTCCAAGCTACCATCGTCGCAGCCCCAGTCCACCCTCGTACGAAGATGAGTCCCGGGGCTCGGCAAGGCATGATCAAAGAGAAGACTCGGTCTACCGCCGTCTCCACGAGATGGAGAGGCGCCTCGGCCGAATTAACAGGGAAGAAGAGCAACGGGCGATAAACCTCCGCCCGAGCAGACATCCATTCTCTCGCACCATCATGGAGGCCCCCATCCCAGAGAACTTCAAGCTGCCTCACTTCGAGTCGTATACCGGGGAGTCAGACCCTGCAGATCACATAGAGAGTTTCAAAATTCTCATGATGATCCACCATGCTTCAGACGCCCTCCTCTGCAAGATCTTTCCTGCCACGTTGAAGGGGCTTGCAAGAGAATGGTACTCTCGACTCGCCCCGGCCTCCATCTTTTCATTCGATCAGTTCGAAGGGCTCTTCCTTACTCATTTCGTGGGTAGCCGCCAGGCCGAAAAAACAAGTGTATCCCTGGTGACCCTCAACCAAGAAAAGGGTGAACGCCTAAGGGATTACGTTCGACGCTTCACCGCCGAAGCCCGGTCCATTCCATCCCTCAACCAATCAGTAGCCTCTACAGCATTCGAGCGCAACGTCACTAATGCCAACCTCAGGGCGTCCCTTGCCAAGAAGCCTCCTCGGGACTTCTCAGAACTCCTACTTAGGGTGGAGAAGTACATACGAGCGGAAGAGGCTCTCAACCCCCCTACTCTTGAGGAGACATCTTCCGGGAACAAACAGAAGAACACAAGCGAAGAGGGGTCCCAAAAATCCCAGAAGGACGGCAATGGCCAGCGCCACCCGACTCCTCGTTTTGAGAAGTTCACCCCCCTCATTGCTAATATATCAGAAGTTCTTATGGAGGTAGACAAAGAAGGGCTACTCCGTGCTCCCCCTAGAATGAACACACCAGGAAAGAAGAGAAACAAGGATAGGTGGTGCCGCTTTCACAGGGATCACGGCCACGACACGGATGATTGTCAGGCTCTCAAGGAGGAGATCGAAGAACTCATACGGCGGGGGCACCTTACCAAGTTCGTCCAAAAAGATGGGGCCGAGCTTCCCCACTAAGGAGCCAACAAACGAACAAAAAGGCCCGCCGAGCTTCAAGACTCAGAACCTCCCAGCTCTTCCCAAGAGATCTTCACCTTATCATAGAAGTAGGATCTTGATTTTCAATAAGGCCGATGCTTGTAACCCGGCCAATAGCATGTAATAATGGCTCGCCTTATTGAAGCGTCCACTTAGTTTATTTCAATAAAACTTTACATCTTTCATTGAAAATTATTGCTCTGGCTTCTCTACCTCTCCGAGTCACGACTCGCTATATGGTGAGTTCAGAGTCCAGCCTCTTCTACATGGTTGCTCCCGCAACTTACTAACCTTTAACAACGAGTTCGGAGTCCAATACTTGGCTCGATTCCGCTTCAAATAACTTGCTCTTCAGCGAGTTAGAAGTGGTTCGCCATTCGGAATTGCTCCCACAACTGTTGAATCCCTCTAACAACAAGTTCGGAGTCCAACACTTGGCTCGATTCCGCTTCAAATAACTTGCTCTTCAGCGAGTTAGAAGTGGTTCGCCATTCAGAATTGCTCCCACAACCGTTGAATCCCTCTAACGACGATTTCAGAGTCCAACACTTGGCTCGATTCCGCTTCAAATAACTTGCTCTTAAGCGAGTTAAAAGTGGTTCGCCATTCGGAATTGCTCCCACAACCATTGATAACCTCACTTAAACAACAAGTTTGGAGCTCACAACTCTCTCCTTGGGTTGCTCCTCAAACTTGTCTCCCAAATGGCTCTCTCCTAGAGCCAAGCTTTCTGCTCCGCTCACCTCGAAGCGGACCTCTTCTCAACGAGTTCGAAGCACAACTCTCTCCTAGAGTTCCTCCTCACACTCGTCTCACAAATGGCTCTCTCCTAGAGCTAAGCTTTCCGCTCCGCTCACCTCCAGGCGGACCTCTTCTCAACGAGTTCGGAGCACAACTCTCTCCTAGAGTTCCTCCTCACACTCGTCTCACAAATGGCTCTCTTCCAGAGCTGAGCTCTTCACTCCGCTCACCTCCGAAGCGGACCTCTTCTCAACGAGTTCGAAGCACAACTCTCTCCTGGACCTCACACTCGTCTCACAAATGGCTCTCTTCCAGAGCCGAGCTCTTCACTCCGCTCACCTCCGAAGCGGACCTCTTCTCAACGAGTTCGAAGCACAACTCTCTCCTAGAGTTCCTCCTCACACTCGTCTCACAAACGGCTCTCTTACAGAGCCGAGCTCTTCACTCCGCTCACCTCTGAAGCGGACCTCTTCTCAACGAGTTCGAAGCACAACTCTCTCCTAGAGTTCCTCCTCACACTCGTCTCATAAACGGCTCTCTTCCAGAGCCGAGCTCTTCATTCCGCTTACCTCCGAAGCGGACCTCTTCTCAATGAGTTCGAAGCACAACTCTCTCCTAGAGTTCCTCCTCACACTCGTCTCACAAATGGCTCTCTTCCAGAGCCGAGCTCTTCACTCCGCTCACCTCTGAAGCGGACCGCTCACCTCCGAAGCAGACCTCTTCTCAACGAGTTCGAAGCACAACTCTCTCCTAGAGTCCCTCCTCACACTCGTCTCACAAACGGCTCTCTTCTAGAGCCAAGCTCTTCGCTCCGCTCACCTCCAAGGCGGACCTCCTCTCAACGAGTTCGGAGCTCACAACTCTCTTCTAGAGTTGCTCCTCACACTCGTCTCCCAAATGACTCTCCACGTCCCTCGGAATCAAGCCCGAGCGACAAGCGATCTGAGCCTGATCACACAAGCAAGCCGCTCGGAATCCGAGCAAGTACCAATCCGAGCTGCGAATTGGAGAAAAATGACTTTCCCCCCAAAATTTGTGTAAGATCTCGATCAAACGGCTCAGATCGCTCCAGCAGCACTAAACGACAAGATGGTGTTTTCTCGAGAACTGGACCGGCCTCGAGATCCGCGCCAAGATCCAATGGTTCAGATCGAGCTCACAACTCTCTTCTAGAGTTGCTCCTTAAACTCATCTCCCAAATGGCTCTCTTCCAGAGCTGAGCTCTTCACTCCGCTCGCCTCCAAAGCGGACCTCTTCCCAACGAGTCCGAAGCTCGCAACTCTCTCCTAGAGTTGCTCATCAAACTCGTCTCACAAATGGCTCTCTTCCAGAGTCAAGCTCTTCGCTCCGCTCGCCCCCAAGGCGGACCTCCTCTCAACGAGTTCGGAGCTCACAACTCTCTCCTAGAGTTGCTCCTCAAACTCGTCTCCCAAATGGCTCTCTCCTAGAGCCGAGCTCTTCCCTCTGCTCGCCTCCAAAGAGGGCCTCTTCTAAGCGAGTTTGGAGCTCACAACTCTCTCCTAGAGTTGCTCCTCAAACTCGTCTCCCAAATGGCTCTCTCCTAGAGCCGAGCTCTTTCCTCCGCTCGCCTCCAAAGAGGGCCTCTTCTAAGCGAGTTTGGAGCTCAAAACTCCCCTATAGAGTTGCTCCTAGCACTCATCTCAAAGGATGGATCTTCCCATGGCTTTTACATGGGTCTTCCTAGCACCTCTTCTCCGCCCCTAGGAGTGGAGCTCCTCTTCAAAAAACCCCAAGACCAAAACACTCCTCAACTTCATGAAGACAAGGATGTTGCAGGGCTATTTTGACCATAAAGGAGGGTGAATCTTAATCCCACTCCTAAAGAGAAGTTGTAGATCTTCGACTTAGCTTCGAAACGAGGGGTCGCACGCCCCGATCGGACCTCCGTAGCACCGAAAAAGTGGATCGCAATACGGCTGCGCCGAATGACTAGCAATCCGAGCCAACCCACTCAAGTAAGACGCTCGGAATCCGAGCAAGTGCCAATCCGAGCTCAAAATTGGAGAAAAATGTTGCCGAACAACTACAACCGTTGGATCTTTGCGAAAGTCGCGCAAAAGGTGATGAACGGCTCAGATCGCGCCACGTCCCCACAAAACGACAAGATAACGTTTTCTCGAAATTTGAGCCTATCGTCTCGTGATTCGCGCCACGATCGTGATCAACCGTCCAGATCAAGCCGCGTAGCTCGGATCTACTATCCGAGCTACTGCCCTACCGAGCTGCAAAATGGCCAAAAATTTGCCTCAAAATCCGTGCTCGAATTCGCCGAACAAGAAGCAAAAAAAAAAGAATAGGGGAAATGGGTCGGCAGTTCGGGTTCGGACCCGTTAAGGATCCATACCCGAACCCCATTGCCACGTCACCCTCTTCTTCCCCATCATCCCGCCAAAACCAAAAGTGAAGAACCACAAAAAAAACAGCTCGTCACCTTTGAGCTTTACGCCAAACCCACCATGGCCGAGCTCCATCTCCAATGCCGAGCTCCCCCCTCCGTCGCCGGCTGCCTCCGACGCCGAGCTCACACCTCTATCTCCATCAAAACCAAACTCGTCACCTTCAAACTCCGATATCTACCTCCATGCCTCGCCACCTCCATGGCCGAACTCCTCCTATAACCTCCTCGCCCATTCTCCCGAGCTCGACTTCGTCTTCTTCACGAGATCCGAGGCCCCGCCGAGTTCTCCATGCCGAGCCTAGCTCCCTCCTCCTTCGACGAGCTCCCATGTGCCCTGCCATGGCCAAAGCTCGGCCATCGAGCCAACAATCCAGAGGTCCACCCTCGCCGACTTTACGAGCTCGAGCTCTCCTCAACTCCGAGCTCCCCCCTTCACGAGCTCACCACCGCGCCGAGCTCCAACGGCGAGCTCGCCTCCGTTGCGAGCTCCAGCGAGGAGCTTCGTCAACATCCGAAAACAGAGCCCACCTCCGAGCTCCAGACAACTCCACCTTCGAGCTCTGCGACTTCCTCGCCGAGCTCCGACACCACTCTCGACCAACCCATGGCGGACCTCCCGAAGCTCCACCCTCGCCGACTTTACGAGCTTGAGCTCTCCTCAACTCCGAGCTCTCCACTGTCGTCGAGCTCCTCTCATTCGTCGCCGAGCTTCTCGCCAGATGAAGTCGGAAAGGGGATGAGGGCGGGAGCGAATTCGATGACGAAACGAAGAAGAAGAGAAACAGAACGAGTGGACAGGGAGAAAAGAAAAAGAAAAAAAATAATTAATTATATACCACGTGGCGATGCCACGTGGCGTCACCTCCTTGGTCGGCTCCTTGGTCGGATGCCGAGCTGCGCGAAATGTGCAAGAAGTTGCTCGGATTCCGAGCAAGTACCAATCTGAGCTCAAAATTGGAGAAAAATGTTGCCGAGCTACACACGCAGTCCGATTTTTCAAAAATCGCGTCACGACACGATCGACGCTCAGAAACGCGCCACGTGTCCAGAACGTGATCTGCTTCGCGATGCGCGCACATCAGATCATGATCGACACTCAGAAACGCGCCACGTGTCCAGGTAATATTTAATTGTTTTAATTATTTAAAAAATCCGAAAAAAATATTTAAAAAAATCGAAAAAAATTAATTAAAAATTCTAAAAATAATTATTAATTCAGAAAAATTATTTTTAAATTCTGAAAAAATAATTATTAAATTATAATAATTAATTAATATTTTCGATAATTAATTATTTAATTCGGAAAATGAATAAAAAATTCAAAAAAATGAGAAAAAATTCAGAAAAATCTGGAAAAATCACCAAAAAAATCTAGAAAATTCTAAGGATATTTTTAGGCATTTTACAAGCCTAGAATAACACCGTTACCCCCCGAGCAAGATCCAAACTCCCTTAAGAACACCGATAAATTCCCGTACGCCATTAGAACAACAAAACTACTCCTCAAAGACTGAAAAACTCAGTCTCTAGGAGTGGGAGGCTCGTGATATGGCTAAAAATAGGATTAAATCGGGATCGTTCACATCGGACATGAATCTTAAAGCTCAGGGGTAAAACGGTAATTTCACCTACTAACGGGTCTGAAATGGGAACTGGGTCTTTATTCAAAGCCCAATAACTCATAAACGGATACACATCAACTAGGTACGGGTTCCAACCCGCTATACACCCAGTCCAGCAAGATAAAATCAAGGTCTCTGATTAAATCTTAATCAACCCTAATTCACATCTATCTTTTCACTGGAAATTAGGGATTATATTCCTTATCTGATTACGGGAATTATATTCCTTATCAGACCACGGGGATTACATTCCTAATCTGGTCTCTAAGGCAACTATAAATACCCCCCATCTACCACCATTATGAGGTAATCAATCTTTTGCCAATTCACGCTCTTTCATAATCATTTCTGATTACTGACTTGAGCGTCGGAGGATGCATCGCCGGGATCAACCCCGGTGTCTCGCACTTTTTGCAGGTGAACGGCGGGAGCCAGCGATCGTACTCCGGCGGAACAGGTTAGGTGTTTGCTATTCAGGTTTTCCAAGAATCCACAAATACTGTTTGTTTACCCCCACACCAGATTTAGCGGTAACACATGGAATACCTCCAAATTTAATTATGCTATGAACATCAGTATGGATGCATGATTTGTGAAAGATTGACACTTTATATCAACAAAATTTGGTTAATTTGATATGTTGTTACTTGTTAGTCTTGTCTGTGTTTGCAAAAGAATATAAACACTCATCAGCAGGTAGTGTTGCTGACATGGTTTAGCTGGAATGTATCATTGAATACAAAATATATAGTATCTTAAACTGTTTACTAATAGAATCATTTAATCTGTCTAATTAGCCAGATAATGTATCCTCAAACTTTAAATTTATGCCACTGGAAGTAATTTGTAAAGACTGTAAGCTTAAGGAAAAACGTACGGTGTTCATCGCATGTGCAGATAATTTGTAAAGACTGGGAGGTGAAGGAAAAATGCACGGTTGCATCTAACGACTGGGAGGTGAGGAAAAGTGTGTGTGTGTGTGTGTGAGAGAGAGAGAGATTGTTGTGATAGATATGTGAAATGAATACCTTAAGTCTTTCTGTTAAATGTGATTGATTGTATTGCTTTGTTTGGAGATTTGAAAACCAACATAAACAACATGTCTCTCTCTGAACTCTCTCTGAACGATGCTCTTCCATTTATTTTAGTTAATAATAGATTTGTTTGGAGATTTCCTTATTGATAATGTGATCTTGATTTATCTATATCCATATACTGGAGAGCCTACTGCAATACACCTGCAAACAACACTATATATGGCTCAAAAAGCTCATAATCCTAGTAGTGTAACATCAACACAGTAATAACAAAATTAGTGTAATATCATCACATTGTAATCTCATAGTAGTGTGATCAATTGCTTGCCTCGAAACAACAATAACTATAATTCTCATAAACAACATAAACAAAGATGAATAAACCTGGAAACAATATAAACATAGCTCAAAATGTGCTTATAAACAACATAAAAAGAGCTCAATAAACAACATAAACAAAGCTGAATAAGCCTGCAAACAACATAAACAGAGATCAAAATGTGCTTATAAACAACACTAACAGAGCTCAATACACCTGGAAATGCTTATAAACCTAGGAGTGTAATATTAACACAGTCATAACAAAATTAGTGTAATATCATCACATTGTAATCTTATAGTGAAGCATAATAGTGTAATCAACTGCTTGTAAACATAGCTGAATAAGACTGGAAACAACATAAGAATAGCTTAGAATTCTCAGAAACAACATAAACAGAGCTCAATAAGATTGGAAAGAACATAAATATAGCTGAAAATGCTTATAAACAACATAAACAGAGCTCAATAAGATTGGAAAGAACATAAATATAGCTGAAAATGCTTATAAACAACATAAACAAAGCTCAATACACCTGGAAACAACATAAACAGAGCTCAAAGAAGATGGGGGAAATGTATAATCTTTTTTGTTCTTGATGTGATAGGACATAGAAACAAATAAATAAATTGAAATTTTAGTAAAATTTTTGACATAACCTCCCCTAAAATATTAGCTCTTTTACTGCAATTCCTTACGAAACTCTGCTAATAATTAAAAATATAACATCACAGGCAGTTAATATCAATCCTCCCCAGGCCAATCCAAGCAACATCACACAGCCATCATATATATAAGGCTTTGGGGGCAAAAATCTTCATATGATACAAGCTACAAAATAAAAACCAAGATTTCGTTTGAAAACATAATAGATTTTTAGAAAAACCTTTGAAAAACCACACACAAAACCCAATACTCCACAACTTTGTAGGTACGGGTTCTAAAATAACTATATTATATCATCATCCTATACAAATACTTACATCATCTCCCAAAATACTAAATATTACACAAATTTACATAATCCCTCGTTCTACACAACAAATACATCATCCACCAACCCTACCACTAAAAAAAAATACAGGTTGGAAAAAAATTACAATGCTTCGAGTCTTCAAAACGGATAGTTTTATCACGAAATAGTGAGCCTGAACAAACAGTAGAATCAATCAAAAATAATGATAATTAAAAAAACATACAGTAATAGTTTGTAGGAAATTTTATTTCAAACCGATACCTTTCACACTGGATGATGTACAAAAGAGATTACCTTCAAACTCGATGGTTTCAACCCAACATGTTCTTCATCACCCTACCAAAAGTGATAGTATTAATATATGAGGAACCTATTGTAACATCAAGAATTTTTTGATCTAATATGAAAGAGTTGTAGATGTCATAAAAAAAGAGATACTTACATGGCCATATATAGTAATGTTATCAATTGCTGTTGTTTAATTCTGATGAATGACTTGATCTGTATATAAAGGAGGGAAAATATATGATGATTAACTTTGACGTTCTAATTATTTTAACAAACCAATCAATTACTTACATTAGCTAAAAAATTTACACAGAATTTGGATAGACAGTAGATGAACCAGTTTTAAACTAAACCAATCAATTACTTACATTAGCACGTTTATTCTAGATTAAGACATTGGAGTTTAACTGTATTGAACATAATGTCACTCTAGTAATGTAGTGAAATCAGCATAGTTTCCATAGGATCTTCATCAGGCATGAACACAAACTCTCAGTCTCAGTTTTGCAATGTGTTTGACTATTTCTTTGTCATACCTTATTTTCTCTGTGAACAAAAGTTTATTTACCTTTCAAATAAAAAAACAACCTTATTCCAATATATGAAGCTATCATCATTCAATCCCTGACCTCTTTATATATTTTATCATATACAACAAAATCAGTCAAATAATTATAAATTTAACTAAGAGGGGGGAAAAGTATTGCTGAAATTTTGAAAATGGATCCCAGCTTTACCTTCTAATATTCTATTGTCATAATTTAACAGAGGGAAGCATTAGTAATCCTATCTGGCTTCTATTCTCCTACCACGTGTGGCCTTCCCTATATACTATAATTAATTAGGTCATAACACTAATTATTCCTGAAAGTGGATATGGGTATTTAATAGTACAATTCTCTAATATCAAGATCATCAAAGATCATCAAAGTGGATATGGGTATTTAATAGCACAATGGGATGGGGAGAGTTGGAGTTGTGTCATTTGTAGAGGGAGAGTTGGAGTTGTGTCATTTGTAGACAAAGATTTTCAAGATTATACAACTGGACTCTTTTTTGGAACCAATATACTGTACTTCCCTATATACTGGACTCATTTGTAGACAAAGATTTTCAAGATCTTAACCGAGGATTCTCAAATTTCTTTGTATTATTTATGCCTTAAAGTGGGTACTTCTAACTACCTTCTGTCCCTAAGAGATTAGGAAGCAGGGTGTGTCAAAACTGACCTACAAAAGAAAGTACTTAATACATGGAATACCTTCAAATTTAATTATGCTATGATCATCAGTATGGATGCATGATTTGTGAAAGATACACTTTATATCAACAGAGTTTGGTTAATTTGATATGTTGTTACTTGTTAATCTTGTCTGTGTTTGCAAAAGAATATAAACACTCATCAGCAGGTAGTGTTGCTAACATGGTTTAGCTAGAATGTATCATTGAATACAAAATATATAGTATCTTAAACTGTTTACTAATAGAATCATTTAATCTGTCTAATTAGCCAGATAATGTATCCTCAAACTTTAAATTTATGCCACTGGAAGTAATTTGTAAAGACTGGAAGCTTAAGGAAAAACATACGGTGTTCATCGCATGTGCAGATAATTTGTAAATACTGGGAGGTGAAGGAAAAATGCATGGTTGCATCTAACATTGTATGGATCGATTGATGGTAGCTCACAACAGTAATAGTTGGGGGTTTGTGAAGTCTCTGTTTATAATCTCAAAAGGGAGATCCTTCTTTACAATTGTAATTATATTTTGCTGTATAAATATTACTTTTAATCAAAAAAGAAAGAAATATTTTCCTGATTGTTTATTTATATATCACCATTAACCCTAATCATGCAAATTTGTTGTCTTCTACTACCTCATAGTCTGTAAGTTTCACACTTATAAGACTTAGTTTCTTTACTAATTTGAATATTAAATAGCTTACTGGTGATCTATTGTGTCAGTATGTACTAAATGCTTTATCATAAACCTAATATTCAGTATGTACTAAATCTTTGTTGTCTTCTACTACCTCATAATCTGTTATAAGTTGTTCGCATATTATTACCTCAGTTTTTGAAGTGCATTACATTACACAGTAGGGATTTGGAAGAACATTGTAAGATGTACCCGAATATATAGAAAGAAACAGCGACTTAACTCAAAGCAACTCAATTGACTTACAAAAGGAAGTACTTCATACATGGAATACTTTCAAATTTAATTATGCTACGAACATCAATATGGATGCATGATTTGTGAAAGATTGACACATTATGTCAACAGAATTTGGTTAATTTGATATGTTGTTACTTGTTAGTCTTGTCCTGAACTCAATTGACCTGAATTGGTGGATTTAAGGCACTCAAACTGAGCCAAAAGAAATATCGCCAATATATAGGTGAATTGTGACATATCCCACATTTTTTCTTCTTCGTTTAATTTCCTTGTAGTTTAGTGGTTAATTTCATTTTATATGCTGTTGGAAATTGGTATGTTTCTGCTGAACTCGACTTATTTCAGTTTTGTGAGAAGGTGATCATTTTATTGAAGTTCACCTACTGGGGTGGAACAGAAAAGTTAATTATATTTTAAAATTTTGTTTAACTTAATTTTTATATTCATTTATCTTCTTCATATACTGTACTTGTTATATCATTTTGGTACATGGCTGCAATGTTTAAGTACCAAGTCACGAACATAGATGCTTTAACAGCAGCCCTGACCATATATATATGTATACTGTATTTGGGGATTCTATTTGCTAAAAGCTATTTATATGGTTGGCCTGAATTAGTTTTTATGGCACTAAAAGCTGAGCCGTTGTACTATTTTACTTCTGTTGTTGGCCTGAATTGGTTTTTATGGCACTAAAGGCAAGTTACATAAACTTTGGGCCATTTTAAAAAAAACCGCACAAAGTTTTTTTTAAATTTTAAAAACGACACAAAATTTCAAAAAACTCCACTGGGTTAGTTAGGGTTAGGGTTAGGGTTAGTTCGGGAGAGTTTATTTAAACATCTGATTAGTTAAGTGATATTTTTTTAAACACAAATGAAAGATGAAAGTGGTTTTTTACAACCCAACCTTAACCCTAACCCTAACTAACCCAGCGGAATTTTTTGAAATTTTGTGTCGTTTTTTTTATAAAAAAAACTTGGGTAATGCTACACCTACAACCTTTACAACCTTACAACCTTAGGTGACGCAATCTCATTGGAGATGTGTACAACCCACTACAACCTACTCTACAATACATTCCAATGAAATTGTGTCACCTAAGGTTGTAAAAGAAATGTTGTAAGAAAATGTCGTAGATATAGCATTATCCAAAAAACTTAGTGCGGTTTTTTTAAAACGGCCCAAAGTTTAGTGTGGTTTTTTAAATTTAGCCTACTTGGTTTTATGGATGAAATTGATTGTGTTGTTATATGTTTATGAGAATATATTGAAGATTTTGATTGATTAGCACCATTTTTTTACGACTGTAGAATTATATTATTGGGAAACTAGTTTGACTTTAAGGAATTGGCTCTTTGAGAGTTAGGATTCAATGATTATGGGTGTGGAGTCACTGATCTCTTTCTTATGTTGCAAAAAAGCAAATTTTATATCATTAAAAAGGTGCTTTTGGGACCCATTTCTTAGTATGTTTAATATGTCTTGTTCCATGGTTGATTTGATGGTGAGATCAAGCTTTTTTTGTTTGAGCATCAATTTCAACTCTTTAGACCCATAGATAAGAAATATTGAAATTGGGTCAACTTATAATTGTAAAAGATGATATATTTCACTCAATCTCTTCCCTTATTGTATTTACCGTCTTTGTAATTTTCAAAATTTTTCCTTTGTATTTCTTTTAATTGCAATTGAATAAAAATCCTATTTTCTTTCGTTCTCAATTATTTTTAATTAAGAATTTCTTAAAAATTTATTCCCGTTCTTCTTGTTGGAATTTTCTGGTTGAGCTTATTATCTTTTAATTTAGTGTGGGTAATTGTATTTGAAACTTGTTGTTTTGATCAACCCTCAATTGAACCCTAAAACCCAATTTGATGAATTCTTGACCCAAAACCCGCTTTTATTGAACACTAATTGTACCATATAAATACAACTCTGCTGTAAACCCTACTTTTTTTGCACACAAATCGAAACCCTAGTTGCCCTCTCTCTCCTCCGGCTCTGTTTCCGCCAGAAATCCCCAAACCCATTACTTACCTCGTCTTCCCCGGCCTATCTCTGGCGACCCCGTCACCGCCACTCCCCGTCAACCTCCCTCCCGTCGACGCCTACCCCTCCTCAGCTGCCCAACACACCAAAACCCCACCCTGATCTCCTCCTTCCCGCTGCTATCGACGCCAGCAGCCGAAAACCCAAAGCCGCCCTATTTTCGGTCGCGCCCAGTCGCCCAGTCCGCCGCCAGTCGACCTCGCCAACGTCGATGTCGCCTACCCCGGCCACCAGCGACGCCACCGAAGTCTCTTTGCTGGTGTTGCTGCTATCTCTATACTGTTGCAGTTGTTGTCTCTTTGTTGCTGATTATTGCTCTTGAACTTGATTGCACGTAGTTTATACGTGCTATTATTTGAGATTTGCTAGTTCGTGAGTTCGTTGCTTCGGGATCCGTATCCTGTTATTCTTGGTATTCGTTTTCATAGTCTAACAGGCAAGTTACCGTCCTCTTGAATTGCTAATTGTATCAAATTCAAGTGTTATTGAAATTCTTGCAAGTAGATCTCTTTGTTATCTCTTTCGTTGGGTCTATTGAGGATTTACACGAGCTAACCCAATATTCTTGACATCGTGCCAATTTGACTCTAAAGTTTGGATCTTTAATGAATGCATATAGAATTGTTAATAGGGTTATTCATATAAGTCACAACACAAATAATTTATTGTAGAGACAATCGTTAGGTTGTATGTCGTTTGATCGTTTGGTAATTGATTGATGTTAGACTTGTATATGAGCGTGTTCAAATCTTTATTTATCATGTTTGGACACCTATCATGCTAGTTACACAAATTGTTGACTATAGAATCGAAACCCATCATGTTTAACTAATTTTATTTCCAAGAAAAATACCTTAAGAACTATACATGTTGCTGACCTGAACTTGATCGCTGTTTTCGAAGTAGTAAATGATCTTAAGATAAAATATTTTCTAAATAAAATGTAGCCCCGAATGTCTAGTTGTCAATAGCATCCAGAATTTTCGAATTCCGAGTTTTGTAGCAAAAGTTATGCACGTTTTACTACAGCTGTGTTTTTATTTTTAGATTTTCAGATTCTCTAACCTTTCTTGTTTAAACAGTAAAAAGGTTGATTAAATGATAGAATTTTGCTATGAAAATTTCCAGATTGTTGTTTAACATGTTTAGGAGTCTAGCTTATATTTTTACGGATTTTAATGTTGAGTTTTTACTGATTCAAAAATTAAAATAACAAGATGTCATATTTCTGCCTGAACATAAAACCTGAAAAGAAACATGTGTTTGACCTAGCTACTGTTGTCAGAATGTAAACTTTAAGTATGCGTTGGAACTGTATGGAAGTCTAGTTTCCAGATCTTCTGACGGATTCAACTTTCGATTTCTGAGTCAGCGGGAAACTGCCTTTTTGTACAGGTTGTGCGTGCTGTCCAGAATTCTGAATACTACTTTTTAATGAATTGATAATTCCTATGTTGTACTATTGCATGAATTAATGAATGTATGTTGCATTGCATAATCCCAATGAGTTATTGTCATTATTTTAACCGTCCTATCCATGTTATCAACCTATTGTTCCCTATTGATACTATCGTTCGCCGAATTGTCCATGAATTGCATATTGTGTTTGTTGCATTAATAAATAATTAATAAGCCGGAGTTTAAAGAGTGACTTAAGTAGTGAACAAAGTAGTCACTGTCTATGAAGCACGGATACGGGTACGGGGTGCGGGTACGATACGATACGGGTACGGGGATACGTGATTTAATAAAAAGTAGGATACGGGTACATTGGTGGGTACGTTCAATATAAGATAATTCATATTATATTTATAGGTATAAAAATATTTTTCTTCTTAAAAATGCAAACATTTAAACAATTTCATAGAACTATAAGTAGTACATTATAATTATGAGCATTTTGGAGAAAATAAATGATAATCTAATTATCAAATCTTTGTGTAGACTTGTTCTGTGTTTGAGCATAATTGTAAACAACAAAATTTTGAAATTATTCTAAGATCCCATGCATTTATCTAATATAATTGTCTAAAAATTGAAAAAAATGCATTAAAAAAATTGGATGCTTCTTGGGTACGCACCCGAGAGTACCCAAGAAGTATCGGCACCCGACACGGGTACGTCGGCCATTTGGAAGTATCCGTGCATCCTAGGTGACTGTACTTAGAGGAGGGGTCCGTGTTTCCCTAATTACCGTTTCGGCTACCGTTTTATCGTGTGATTGTGGTTATGGCAGTAACCCAATCTATCGTGTACCGTATCGTTGCCGATGACCATTTCATACACCGAAAGGTGAATAGTTTTTACCGTTACCGTTGCCAAGTACATGATCTACCGAGTGCACCACTTGAGTCTAAACGAAATTGATTGTATGCATCGAACCTGTGGTACGGCACACATGAGACACAGTAGTACGTGCATTAGTTAGGAGTTAAAATGAATAATAGACATAAGGATTGACACATCACCGACATTGCATATTGTTCATCATTATTTCTATTTGTATCCAATATTGTTCAAGTGATATTGATATTAATCGTTAGTTGCCGTTACCGAATATTGATTCACCGTTACCCCGTTGCATTAGTTACCATGTTAATGATTATTGCTATCGTGCCATGTTATTGATTCTTATTGATCCATTGTTTCATTGTTATACCGTTACTCTATTTTTCCCTGCTTTCTCTACTTGTTGTCCATGACTTGCTCTAAGGACAACTATTTTTCTCTTTTTAGATGAAATATTTATAGGTAATGAAGGAGAATTGCCTGCTGGAGTTAGAGAACAACCATTTTGAAAATTTCTGTTTTTAATTTGCTTATCGTTTTAAATGACTTAATGTATTGAGACTTGTATTTATTTTTGGATTGGGATTATTATTGTTTTGGGCTTATTTCCCGAATTTTATTATTGTTTCCAGACGTTGGATTATTATTATTGTATTTGGATATTATATTGTTTCATTCCAAGTATTATTTGTTTATGAGATTATTATTATTGCCTGCGCATTTGTTCTGTATTTATTATATTGTTGAGTTGATCGATTAAACAGCTTATGGGTGACGTTAGTCATTCGCTGGGCTTTTGTCATGTACTCGTATTCCGTATTTTTGGGAAGCGGGGCGTGACACTTATTCTCCTCACTGCAAGTCAATGTGCATGTTTCAGATAGTCGTTTATTACTTGACATGTGATTTCTCATTCTTCGTGTTTTCTTGTGTGTTTAGTTGTTTATTTTTTGTAGTGCTATTTTTCATCCTACTTATTGATAGTTTATTCTAGATGGATGTACTTGAATATTATTGACTTTTTTGTAAAGATCTTTTTACTGAAAAACAGGTTGGATAGTTACAAATATGGGGCAGGAACTCGGCTGTGTTCAAGTTGACCCGTCAGAAGTAGCTATTGCACAAAGTTTCGGAAAGTTCAGCAATGTGCTTGAGCCTGGATGCCACTTCATGCCGTGGTGTTTGGGGAGACATGTTGCTGGTTACCTCTCACTGCGTGTGCAGCAACTTGATGTTTGTTGTGAGACTAAGACAAAGGTATGCATTTTCATTAATTGAAGTTGGATTAGTTTTATTTGGAACATAGCCTGTATGTATTCAAAGAGTAGTTGCTTCTTTTGGCTGAATGGAGATGAAAGTCTCAACCTACCAGTCACATCCTCAGTTAATGACTTTCATAGTTCAGATTTGAATAACAAATTCTATGCAAAACAGAAAACTGTGATTTTAAATGCTTGATCTTTTCAAATCCCAAGTGAGAAGCTTTATAGGAACTCAATAGGTTTAGCCTTCCAAATACTTTCTATCTTACCCTGGATTTTAATAAACAAAAAAAACCCATGAAAAAGTGAGGATTCTATTAGAAAGATCGTGAAAATTGTTTATTTTGCATGATCCAAACTTTTGTGATTTAAATATATTTTAGGACGCAAATAAGTCTCTAGTTTCCTTCGCATTGTTAAGTGTTAACAGTGAAAATCTGACCTGCGTTAATAATTATGGCCAACTGAAGTATCGTACTAATTTTCTTTTATCGATGTTTTTCTTTTCTTTTGATGTTATCAGGATAACGTCTTTGTCACTGTTGTTGCATCTGTTCAATATCGTGCACTGGCTAATCATGCAGCTGATGCTTTCTTTAAGCTTAGCAAACACAGTGGAGCAAATTCAAGCCTATGTCCTTGATGGTATTATTCCAAGAATTTATTTTCTTCTTGTACTAGTTTATATTCTTTAAAGATAAAGTTGATTTTGAGATGCCTCAAATAAGTTGAACTATTACTTCTTTTTATGAGAGATTTTTGCAGTGTGTGTGTTAATTAATGACCTTAGAAACCACCAGATTGCTTGGAGTATTCAGAAGAGATATACATACTTCATATCCATATTATGCAAACTGACGCAATTATTTTACATTAATGACTTGCCGAAATATTATTAGGGCACACCTACTTGCATGAACTTAAACTTATTCATTAAGAAAATGAAAAAAAACCAAAATCTTGTTGTGACTATCTTCATTTTGTCATAAGGTTTTATAGCAGAAACTTTCTTGTCTTATACTCAAATTTTCTTCCAGCTCATAAAGGCCAAGTCCAACCTACTTTGTAGGAACTTGGCAAAAAAAATCCACTGCTTTCTATCATATATGGTATCAAGTTTTCTTCTGATTTCCTAATCACCTATAATGAGATATCTATTTGAAATTCCCTCATTCTTTTTGAGTTAGAGTTATGTTGCTCTTATGCCTTAGTTTACGAGAGCATACTTGACATTTTATTGTTTATCTTCAATTTGTATCGTAGTTTTTCAGTTAATTTTGCTGGTAAGGAACCATCTAGAATGAGATTGGACTTCAGTAGGTAATGGTTTATCTCATATTATTGATGACACACTGTACTCGTGTGCAGTTATCAGGGCTAGTGTTCCAAAGTTGAACTTGGATGATGTGTTTGAGCAGAAAAATTATATTGCAAAAGCTATGGAAGAGGAGCTTGAAAAGGTAATAAGTTCATAGTCTCATTTGACTCTGTATTTGTGTGAATGTGTTTATGTACATGTTCGTGTCATGCTTGCCTATATTATTTTTGGAAATTTAATTTCTTCCTTACTGTAGTCAATCTTCTCCACATATGCTTATGCACACAAAAAAATTGAAAACCTTTCGCAGCAAAATTAAGAAAAAAGACAAAATTTTATTATGAGTATAACATTTCAAACGACCGGGCATAAACAGAATAGAATATTTACTAGCTCTAGGATAATAGTTCTTAGATTAGTAGTGATATGAGTCATATTATGACCACTAACTCCATCCCAGTGATTAAGAAGCTGAGCAGTTTCTATGTTGTATCATGTGCATTTTTTCGGAAAGAAAAGAATAGAATCAAATAAATGTAATTTTTAAAAAAAAATCTATCATATGGATGGACGTGATCAAAGCTGTTAGAACTGGGTGGATGACATCATTTATCCCCACGAAGACAAAATGTCATACAATTAAACGAATTAACTTTTAAGTTTTTTTACACACTGTGAGTTCTGTTTCAGCAATGAAGAAATAAATGTTGACCGTTTTATATTTTATTTTGCAGGTTGTGTCAACTTATGGACTAAAAATAGTCCAGACCCTTATTGTGGATATTGAGCCTGATGAGCATCTTACGAGAACCATGAATGAGATAAATGCAGGCAAGTACCAGTCAAGGTGGTCTATGTTGAAGTTTCAAAATTACATGATCTTTTCAATGTTTACATCAAACTCATCTTACTCTAGAATGATTGGAGTTTGGATACTATATCGTCCTTACTTTCTAAATGACGCCCATATTAACTGGTATCTATTTTAACCATCTTATTTGTTTATACTCTATATAAACAAAATCAACCACTCAAATTAACTTAAAATTTTCAAATTGGATACTATATAGCTTATTGAAAACTTCTTCTATCAGATTTCCTAAAGCTTCCTCTTTCAGAACATAAAAGTATGAAATTTCAGAGTTTTTTCTAGTACTTTGGTATTGCTCAAATATTTGTATCTTGTTATGTACAAAACATTTTCTGTATTGGACGCTAATATCTCATCTTTGTAACTCAGAGAAAATCAAACAAATAATGATCTTTTGACTTTGTGATACGCAGAAGCAGAGAAGATACTACAGATAAAGAGGGCCAAAGGTGAAGCAGAGTCCAAGTACTCATCAGGCCAGGGTATAGCACGCCAAGCCACTGTCAACGGTATTAAGGATGTGACTGGTAGGTTGAGACTCCATTCAGCAAAAAAGAAGCAACTACTCTTTGAATACATACAGGCTATGTTCCAAATAAAAAAAAATCCAACTTCAATTAATAAAAATGCATACCTTTGTCTTAGTCTCACAACAAACATCAAGTTGCTGCACACGCAGTGAGAGGTAACCAGCAACATGTCTCCCCCAACACCACGGCATGAAGTGGCATCCAGGCTCAAGCACATTGCTGAACTTTCCGAAACTTTGTGCAATAGCTACTTCTGACGGGTCAACTTGAACACAGCCGAGTACCTGCCCCATATTTGTAACTATCCAACATGTTTTTCAGTAAAAAGATCTTTACAAAAAAGTCAATAATATTCAAGTACATCTATCTAGAATAAACTATCAATATGTAGGATGAAAAATAGCACTACAAATAATAAACAACTAAACACACAAGAAAACACGAAGAATGAGAAATCGCATGACAAGTAATAAACGACTATCTGAAACATGCACATTGACTTGTAGTGAGGAGAATAAGGAAAGAGATTGAGTGAAATATATCATCTTTTACAATTATAAGTTGACCCAATTTCAATATTTCTTATCTATGGGTCTAAAGAGTTGAAATTGATGCTCAAACAAAAAAGCTTTATCTCACCATCAAATCAACCATGGAACAAGACATATATTAAACATATTAAAAAATGGGTCCAAAAAGCACTTTCTTAATGATATAAAATTTGCTTTTTTGCAACATAAGAAGGAGATCAGTGACTCCACACCCATAATCATTGAATCTTAACTCTCAAAGAGTCAATTCCTTAAAGTCAAACTAGTTTCCCAATAATATTATTCTACAGTCGTAAAAAAATGGTGCTAATCAATCAAAATCTTCAATATATTCTCATAAACATATAACGACACAATCAATTTCATCTATAAAACCAAGTAGGCTAAATTTAAAAAAACCACACTAAACTTTGGGCCATTTTAAAAAAAACCGCACTAAGTTTTTTTTATAAAAAAAAAACGACACAAAATTTCAAAACACTCCGCTGGGTTAGTTAGGGTTAGGGTTAGGGTTGGGTTTTAAAAAACCACTTTCATCTTTCATTTGTGTTTAAAAAAACACCACTTAACTAATCAGATGTTTAAATAAACTCCCCCGAACTAACCCTAACCCTAACCCTAACTAACCCAGTGAAGTTTTTTGGAATTTTGTGTCGTTTTTAAAATTAAAAAAAAAACTTAGTGCGGTTTTTTTAAAAAAAGCCCAAAGTTTAGCGTTTTTTTTAAAATTTAGCCAACCAAGTAATTAGTAGAGATAACACATAAAGTGACTTTCAACCTTAAAGCCCTCAACCTAAACTAAAGCACTTGAAGGGAAAAAAAACATTTCAAGAAGAAAAACAACACCTTTAAGCAAAAGCAGTAGCCAAAACATGAACAGCAAAAAGCCCATCAAACAATTTGAGAATTGAGATTATAACTAAGAGAAACTGGAACCCTAAAGAGTGTACTAATTTTTAAAAAAAGAGAAGAAAAATTACCAAAATTGAAGGTGAGATGAAAAAGGATGAAACTTTGGAGGTTTGAAAGATTATGAAGAAAAGTTAAGGGCATGTGCTCATATTTATAGGTGCTCCGAGTTGGTTAATTTCGTTTTAAAAATTAAATTCAGATAAACCAAGAGATTATTGCAATAGTTTTCGAATTATGAATTTAAATTTTATACAAGGGTTTTAAGAGAGAGAGATTGATGTAAACTTAAACCTAGATAGAGAATTCTCTAAGAATATCAAATTACCAAGTTTACCAACAAGTAATGTAGATTAAGTTAGAAATTAAAATTATTAATTGGTTTGATGAATTTTCAAGATATGAGATAAGTTTAACAAGCCCAATTAAAAATTCACGCCCCCATCAAATGATTCTTTTTGGCTCTACTTAGAAACCTCTCCACTTTTCTCTATCAAAGAGAGCATGCTATTTCCGGTCCTTACTACAGTATTTAGTTATGTGCATGTTCTATCAATTCTAAGATTATAACTTACAGTTTGCAAAACAACTGTTCCTTTTTGTAAACTCTAAATTTCTATATATGGTGCACTAAAAATCCATTGCCTGCAATTAAAATTTACGATGCGCACCGTTTAATTTGATCTTCATATCTTAAAAACATAGAGAAAGAAAACCACTAAATCTAAATATATTTTGTACATGCATTATGAGTTGCAAAATGAATGATTTTTCAGCAATACAACTATTGTGATTATTAAATACGTTGGCCAAATACATTCAACTTTGAAAATATTTCATTCTCTTATGTTTTATGACATGTTACATAAAACTTTGAACGGTGTGGATAATGCGTTTGAGAGAAAGGGGTAGCATTTTTTAAGGTGTCAATCTTCCTATGCCACATTTTCTTCCGTTTTCTCCTTTTTTAATACAGGGTTGCATCATATTATGGTTTGAACTTGAAACCTCCCTTTATGAATTTCAACGCTTTATCATTCACTAGTTCCTATTTCAGGTAATCTGTTAATTAACTAAGCGAATTACCAAAACTAGCAACAAAAAAAGAATGTCATCTGGAATTGGTACATGTGACATTGGTAGATCAACAAATAAATTCCAATTCCTTATAAAAATATATATAAATTGCAGTGTTCAATTCTATTCTACTACTAAGCGCTAAGTAGCATACCAAATTGTCATGAATACATGCGGAAATTAGTTTATAAAATTAATTAAATATGGTAAAATGACAACCGAGCAAAAATCAATTAAAGTCATTAAAACTCAGGAGACTATAAGTCAGGTTACTGGAGAAGTATCTCGTATACTTTACAGGCACTAATCAAGATGACTGACATGCGGTCCCATAAACGTACGACTGATCTCAAACTAGATTCATATACCAGCCACTCTTGTATGTACTATCAATGCAAAATATAAGTTCACACTTTCATATTCAATGTATTTCTTCAACAAAAAAAACCCTTCAAATTCGATGTCCTTAATATAATTATATGCTTCCATGCAATTGTAGGCTAATAGACTTTAGCATGTTGGGAAGCATGTGAGGTTCTTCTTACTTTTGTTTTTGTTCACTGTAACTGACATGTTCCTGCTTTCTTATCCTGATAATTTTAATTGACATGTCTTCACTCATTTACGCTCTACATTTACTTTCCTCATACTTCCCAGAAATTTCCCAATTTCCTCCAAGATGTTGCAAATGAAATGGCAAGCTATACTGTGAGTTCCCATTCTCCATTTAAGATATTCTAAAGCATATTGTTGCAAGAAAAATATATGTGACAGTCATACGTACACTGTTATGCATGTGTTACGTATACGGTTAGGAATCTAATTTGACAATGTTATTCTACATGCTCATCAGCCCCAATATCATAGTTCAGGATAAATCAAAACCTTTAGTTCTTAATCTCTACTGTATAATGTGAAAAGGCTGATGACTTGCGGACATGAAACACGCATACCAAATATATGTCGAATATTTGACCCAACTAGAGGCAGGCGGTTACAAGAACTCACACCTGTTGCATCCACACCCCAAAAACAAACCACATCAGTCAATAAAACTCAGGAAACTATAAGTCGGGTTACTGGAGAAGTATCTGGTATACTTTACAGGCACTAATCAACATGACTGACATGCAGTCCTATAAACGTACGGCTGATCTCAAACTAGATTCATATACCAGTCACTCTTGTATGTACTATCAGTGCAAAATATAAGTTCACTTTCATATTCAATGTATTTCTTCAACAAAAAACCCCCTTCAAATTCGATGTCCTTAATATAATTATATGCTCCCATGCAATTGTAGGCTAACAGACTTTAGCATGTTGGGAAGCATGTGAGGTTCTTCTTGCTTTTGTTTTTTGTTCACTGTAACTGACATGTTCCTGCTTTCTTATCATGATAATTTTAATTAACATGTCTGCATACTCATTTACGCCCTACATTTACTTTTCTCAAACTTCCCAGAAATTTCCCAATTTTCTCGAAGATGTTGCAAATGAAATGGCAAGCTATACTGTGAGTTCTCATTCTTCATTTTAGATCTTCCAAAGCATACTGTTGCTAGAAAAATATGTGACAGTCATACGTACACTATCATGCATGTGTTCAATGTTCTTAAAGTCGCTAGGCGGTAGTTGGGCGGCCGATGGGTGCCTAGTGCCTAGGCCTTGTAAGCGGAGTTTAAGCGGCTAGGCGCTAGGCAATTTTATTTGTATATTATATATTTATGTATGTATATATTTTATTTATATATTTTATCATTTTGTTTTGTTATGTTGTTACCAATTCTTACTCTTGATATTTCTCTTTACAATTGCAGGATGAGCTTTACAAAATTGAATCGGTGTATTATTATTAGTATTTTTCTTTTTTTTGTAAAGTCTTATACTCATCTATTAGACTAGTATTAATCTATGACGAATATCAGTAGTGGAGATTACCTGTTCGGCTGTTCCAGTCCAAGGAGCAAACAGTGGGGGGGGAAGCGGGAGCCTTGAGTCGGGGGATGGGGGAGGATTGCGTCAAGAGAAGTTTAAGAGAGAAGAGGAGGACGTAGTGTTAACGTCGGAGGTGAAGCAAGGCGAGAGGCAGTGTGTGGTTGTATTGACAACTTAACTTTGAAGCTGAAGAGAGGAGAGAGAGGTTGTGTTGACGTCGGTTGAAGTTGAAGCGAGCTGCAACTGCAAGGAGGGAGGTGAAGGAGGAGGTTTTGACGAATGAGTGACAGAGTGAGTGAGAGCTGCGACTGCGAGGAGGGAGGCGGAGGAGGTTGTGTTGACGACTACGAGCAACGACTGCAAGGAGGTAGGCAAAGGAGGAGGGAGGCGGAGGAGGTGATTTGGGGGTTTTAGAGAAGAGGAATTAGGGATTTAGAGAATAGAATTGATTTGGGATTTTTTTAAGGGAAATTTAGAGGAGAAAGAAGTTTTAGGGGTTTGAGTGTATTAGAGCGGGTCAGGTTTGAATAAGTCGGGCCCCTTTTTAAAAAAATTAAGTCCTAAGCGGGTCTAGGCAGCTAGACCCGCTTACAACGATTACGCGCTGCCTAGACCCGCTTTTAACCGCCTAGAACCATTAACCGATTTTCTTAAATGCCTAGCCCCTAGGCGAGGCGTTGGATGGCCGCCTAGGCGCCGCCTAGGCGTGCATGTGTTATGTATACGGTACTTAGGAATCTAATTAGACAATGCTATTCTACATGCTCATCAGCCCCAATATCATAGTTCAGTATTGATCAAAACCTTTAGTTCTTAATCTCTACTGTATAATGTAAAATGGCTGATGACTTGCGGACATGAAACACGCATACCAAATATGTCTCGAATATTTGACCCAACTAGAGGCGGTTTAGACCTGAACATGGGTCTTTCCCAGCCTTATTAGTCAAGTGGTAAAAATAAGCCTTTCAGAAAGAAATGCACAATTTATTTACTTAAGTTTGAGGGTTTTGTTTTCCATTCCTATTTTGTTCTGAGAAGATTTGTGAAGGTCACTTAAGACTATGGGACAACCCTTGACGGAATGATGGTCTGCTCACTTTTCTAGTATTATCCAATTAAGAGATGGAAGTCCGAAGAAAGTTAATTGTTGACTAACGATCAACAATTACACCTAAGTGTGAGTGTGATTAGCAATTAAAAATTCACGCTTAACAATTCGCACTCTAATTAGCAAGTAGAAGCACACACTCATTTAATTATATAATTGTTGACAACAGAAAATTCAGAGAATAATCTAATAAGAATAAAACAGTATCATAAATAATTGATAAGCGAAAAGAAAGTTACCGGGCTTCGAAGAAAGTATTGCAATGGAGGGAAACTTCCTGTAGGCTGGGATTGGAGCTGATGGGCAGTCAGAATTAAGGCAGTGGCTGACGGAGTTGGCGCTCAGGTACGACAGGGCGTCGATGGAGGCTGCGGGGGAGGTGGCGGTGCTGGGCAGGAAGGAGGAGCTGCTCGGTGGCGTCAGGATGCGACGACGGCGACACCAGAGGAAGGAGATTCCAGGGCTAACGTTGATCGGTAGAGTTGATGTCGATCGGTAGTAGGTGAGGAAAATTAGGGTTTCGAATTAATTAGGGTTTGGGGATTAGGGTTCTGAGTTGAGTTGATTTGGGGATTTGGGTCGTCGGGGTTTCGGAGGTGGTGCGGCGCTGGCGGGTGGGGGGGTTCGACGACGGCGAGGGAGTCGACGGGCGGCGAATGGTAGTGGGTCGGAGTGGGGGCAATGGTTTAAGAAACGGAAAGAATTGGAGACGTTGAAATATGCGAGTTTTGGAGCCGTCGGCAAGGGTTCTTCAAGAAACGGGGAGAATTGCAGATGGCTAGGATTTTTATAAGATTTTTTTACTCTTTTCCCGCCAAAATATATTGGTTCTTATATATTTCTAGGAAATTTTGTGGGATTCAGATTGAGGATGTTAGATATGGGCAAAAAAATATTTCACCAATATCAGATATGAAGTATAAGGGTCGAGGAAATGTAAGGGAGTACATTATGGAAATGTATCATGTTGTTTCAAGACTTAAGGCACTCAAGCTTGAATTTCCTGAGGACCTAGAAACACTTGGTGGATAGATTCTGGTACTACTACTCACATAAGTGTTTCTATGCAGGGTTGCCTGAGCTGCCGGTAGCCAAATGATGGTGAAAGACACATCTTCGTGGGCGATTAGTAGAAGTTTGAATTTCCTGAGGACCTGCTTGTGCTTATGGTTTTGGTATCACTCCCTGCACAGTTTAATCAATTCAAGATCAGTTACAACTGTCAAAAGGAAAAATGGACTCTAAATGAGCTCATTTCTCACTGTGTGCAAGAGGAAGAAAAGTTGAAACAAGATAAGACTGAAAGTGCTCATTTGGCCAATGCCTCTAAGGATAAGGGCAAGAAGAGAAAATATGAGGATGAAAAAGCTAAGGATCCAGCTCAAAAGAAACAACATAAGGACACAGAGAGTTGTTTCTTTTGTAACAAGGCTGGACATGCGAAGAAGAAATGTACTAAATATCATGCATGGCAAGCAAAGAAATGTATGTTTCTTACTTTGGTCTGTTCTGAAGTTAATTTATCTTCAGTACCTAGAAACACTTGGTGGATAGATTCTGGTACTACTACTCACATAAGTGTTTCTATACAGGGTTGCCTGAGCTGCCGGATGCAGTTGAGCATTTTAGGTTGTTATTAGGAACCGGTTTTTTATTTGGTACTGGTGAAATATTTTTTTGCCCACATCTGATATCCTCAATCTGAATCCCACAAAATTTCCTAGAAGTATATAAGAACCAATATATTTTGGCGGGAAAAGAGTAAAAAAATTCTTATAAAAACCCTAGCCGTCTGCAATTCTCCCCGTTTCTTGAAGAACCCTAGTCGACGGCTCCAAAACTCGCATATTTCGACGTCTCCAATTCTTTCCGTTTCTTAAACCCTTGCCCCCCACTCCGACCCACTATCATTTGCCGCCCGTCGACTCCCTCGCCATCGTCGAACCCCCCCACCCGCCAGCGCCACACCACCTCCGAAACCCCGACGACCCAAATCCCCAAATCAACTCAACTCAGAGCCCTAATCCCCAAACCCTACTTAATTTGAAACCCTAATTTCCCTCACCTACTACCGATCGACATCAACCCTACCGATCAACGTCAGTCCCGGGATCTACTCCAGCTGGTGTCGCCGCCGTCGCATCCTGACGCCACCGAGCAGCTCCTTCTTCCTACCCAGCACCGCCACCTCCCCCGTAGCCTCCATCGACGCCCTGTCGTACCCGAGCTCCAACTCCGTCAGTCACTGCCTCAATTCCGACTGCCCATCAGCTCCAATCCCAGCCTATAGGAAGTTTTCCTCCATTGCAATACTTTCTTCGAAGCCAGGTAACTTTCTTTTCGCTTATCAATTATTTATGATACTGCTTTATTCTCATTAGATTATTCTCTGAATTTTCTGTTGTCAACAATTATATAATTAATTGAGTGTGTGCTTCTACTTGCTAATTAGAGTGCGAACTGTTAAGCGTGAATTTTTAATTGCTAATCACACTCACACTTAGGTGTAATTGTTGATCGTTAGTCAACAATTAACTTTCTTCGGACTTCCATCTCTTAACTGGACAATACTAGAAAAGTGAGCAGACTATCATTCTGTTAAGGGTTGTCCCATAGTCTTGAGTGGCCTTCACAAATCTTCTCAGAACAAAATAGGAGTGGAAAAAACAAAACCCTCAAACTTATAAATAAATTGTGCATTTCTTTCTGAATGGCTTATTTTTACCACTTGACTAATAAGGCTGGGAAAGACCCATGTTCAGGTCTAAACCGCCTCTAGTTGGGTCAAATATTCGAGACATATTTGGTATGCGTGTTTCATGTCCGCAAGTCATCAGCTTATTTACATTATACAGTAGAGATTAAGAACTAAAGGTTTTGATCAATACTGAACTATGATATTGGGGCTGATGAGCATGTAGAATAGCATTGTCAAATTAGATTCCTATGTACCGTACACATAACACATGCATGACAGTGTACGTACGACTGTCACATATTTTTCTAGCAACAGTATGCTTTAGAAGATCTAAAATGAAGAATGAGAACTCACAGTGTAGCTTGCCATTTCATTTGCAACATTTTGGAGGAAATTGGGAAATTTCTGCGAAGTTTGAGGAAAGTAAATGTAGGGCGTAAATGAGTATGCAGACATGTTAATTAAAATTATCAAGATAAGAAAGCAGGAACATGTCAGTTACAGTGAACAAAAAACAAAAACAGTGAACAAAAAACAAAAACAAAAACAAAAATAAGAAAGCAGGAACATGTCAGACACTGTTGAGTTACTGATTGAGAATTAGTTATTTAATAATTACAAAAACAGTGAAGGTGTGGATTCTTGAACTGAAATCAATCTGAGTTTTTCTTTATTTTGACGTGAATAATAGGTAAAGAATATTAGAGAGTTTGTGTTTAATCTTGAATATTTAAGTGATTCTTGAATTTGTTATAAAATTAGTTATCTTATTACATGATTCTTGAACTTAGTTTGTTTATGATTCTTGAAGTAATTGTTAGTGTTGAGTTACTGACTAATTCCAAGGTAAAGCCAGCATATTTTCTTCCAGCTGGATCTGAGATCAAGAACGGTTATAATAAAAGAACAAAAGTTTAAGAAAAATGTTAACAAAATATTACCACCTAGGGTTTCTTGAGGTAGCTCTTGGTTGTAAATGAACAGAACCATTAGTAACATGATTGAAACAATTGCTATTAGAGTATTAAGACTAAAAGCGTTGTATATATAGATATATACAATGTTTTTAATCCAATCACGGAACATTCTCATCGAATCGATCATCCAATCGATAATCCATTCGACAATTCAATCGTTATCGCGACACATGGCTGCAGATCGGGTTTTTTTTTATCGGAGGTTGAAGACGATAAATGGGCTTTTGGGATTGTAAAGAATTGAGTTAGAGTCGAGGCAATGAGGGGTGTTTTATAGGGAGAGCTTTGGCGCCAAAAATCCTAACCGAACGCTTTATGATTGGGAATCCACTTATAAATCGATTTTTTTCCCAAACTGTCCCACTTTTTGAAAGTTTTTTCCAAACCGCCCTACTTTTTTTTTTAATTTCTCCTACTCGGTCTTTAAAAGACCGAGTGTAGTTATTTTTCACGCGGTCTTTCAAAAACCGAGTCTTACACTTCGAAAAATCGAAGAGTAAGACTCGGTCTTTGAAAGAGTCTGGGAAGTTTGAGGAAAGTAAATGTAAGGCGTAAATGAGTATGCAGACATGTTAATTAAAATTATCAAGATAAGAAAACAGGAACATGTCAGTTACAGTGAACAAAAAACAAAAACAGTGAACAAAAAACAAAAACAAAAACAAAAACAAAAACAAAAACAAGAAAGCAGGAACATGTCAGACACTGTTGAGTTACTGATTGAGAATTAGTTATTTAATAATTACAAAAACAGTGAAGGTGTGGATTCTTGAACTGAAATCAATCTGAGTTTTTTTTTATTTTGACGTGAATAATAGGTAAAGAATATTAGAGAGTTTGTGTTTAATCTTGAATCTTCAAGTGATTCTTGAATTTGTTATAAAATTAGTTATCTTATTACATGATTCTTGAACTTAGTTTGTTTATGATTCTTGAAGTAATTGTTAGTGTTGAGTTACTGACTAATTCCAAGGTAAAGCCAGCATATTTTCTTCCAGCTGGATCTGAGATCAAGAACGGTTATGAAATTAATAAAAGAACAAAAGTTTAAGAAAAAATGTTAACAAAATATTACCACATAGGGTTTCTTGAGGTAGCTCTTGGTTGTAAATGAATAGAACCATTAGTAACATGATTGAAACAATTGCTATTAGAGTATTAAGACTAAAAGCGTTGTATATATAAATATATACAACGTTTTTAATCCAATCACGGAACATTCTCATCGAATCGATCATCCAATCGATAATCCATTCGATAATCCAATCGTTATCGCGACGCATGGCTGCAGTATGGATTTTTTTTATCGGAGGTTGAAGACGATAAATGGGGTTTTGGGGTTGTCAAGAATTGAGTTAGAGTCGGGCAGTCAGGGGTGTTTTATAGGGAGAGCTTTGGCACCAAAAATCCTAACCGAACGCTTTATGATTGGGAATCCACTTATAAATCGATTTTTTTCCCAAACTGTCCCACTTTTTGAAAGTTTTTTCCAAACCGCCCTACTTATTTTTTAATTTCTCCCATTCGGTCTTTAAAAGACCGAGTGTAGTTATTTTTCACGCGGTCTTTAAAAAACCGAGTCTTACACTTCGAAAAATCGAAGAGTAAGACTCGGTCTTTGAAAGAGTCTGGGAAGTTTGAGGAAAGTAAATGTAGGGCGTAAATGAGTAGGCAGACATGTTAATTAAAATTATCAAGATAAGAAAACAGGAACATGTCAGTTATAGTGAACAAAAAACAAAAACAGTGAACAAAAAACAAAAACAGTGAACAAAAAACAAAAACAAAAACAAAAACAAGAAAGCAGGAACATGTCAGACACTGTTGAGTTACTGATTGAGAATTAGTTATTTAATAATTACAAAAACAGTGAAGGTGTGGATTCTTGAACTGAAATCAATATGAGTTTTTCTTTATTTTGAAGTGAATAATAGGTAAAGAATATTAGAGAGTTTGTGTTTAATCTTGAATCTTTAAGTGATTCTTGAATTTGTTATAAAATTAGTTATCTTATTACATGATTCTTGAACTTAGTTTGTTTATGATTCTTGAATTAATTGTTAGTGTTGAGTTACGGACTAATTCCAAGGTAAAGCCAGCATATTTTCTTCCAGCTGGATCTGAGATCAAGAACGGTTATAAAATTAATAAAAGAACAAAAGTTTAAGAAAAATGTTAACAAAATATTACCACATAGGGTTTCTTGAGGTAGCTCTTGGTTGTAAATGAACAGAACCATTAGTAACATGATTGAAACAATTGCTATTAGAGTATTAAGACTAAAAGCGTTGTATATATAGATATATACAACGTTTTTAATCCAATCACGGAACATTTTCATCGAATCGATCATCCAATCGATAATCCATTCGATAATCCAATCGTTATCGCGACGCATGGCTGCAGTATGGGGTTTTTTTTTATCGGAGGTTGAAGACGATAAATGGGGTTTTGGGGTTGTCAAGAATTGAGTTAGAGTCGGGGCAGTGAGGGGTGTTTTATAGGGTGAGCGTTGGCACCAAAAATCCTATCCGAACGCTTTATGATTGGGAATCCATTTATAAATCGATTTTTTCCCCAAACTGTCCCACTTTTTGAAAGTTTTTTCCAAACCGCCCTACTTTTTTTTTAATTTCTCCTACTCGGTCTTTAAATGACCGAGTGTAGTTATTTTTCACGCGGTCTTTCAAAAACCGAGTCTTATACTTCGAAAAATCGAAGAGTAAGACTCGGTCTTTGAAAGAGTCTGGGAAGTTTGAGGAAAGTAAATGTAAGGCGTAAATGAGTATGCAGACATGTTAATTAAAATTATCAAGATAAGAAAACAGGAACATGTCAGTTACAGTGAACAAAAAACAAAAACAGTGAACAAAAAACAAAAACAAAAACAAAAACAAGAAAGCAGGAACATGTCAGACACTGTTGAGTTACTGATTGAGAATTAGTTATTTAAAAATTACAAAAACAGTGAAGGTGTGGATTCTTGAACTGAAATCAATCTGAGTTTTTTTTTATTTTGACGTGAATAATAGGTAAAGAATATTAGAGAGTTTGTGTTTAATCTTGAATCTTTAAGTGATTCTTGAATTTGTTATAAAATTAGTTATCTTATTACATGATTCTTGAACTTAGTTTGTTTATGATTCTTGAAGTAATTGTTAGTGTTGAGTTACTGACTAATTCCAAGGTAAAGGCAGCATATTTTCTTCCAGCTGGATCTGAGATCAAGAACGATTATGAAATTAATAAAAGAACAAAAGTTTAAGAAAAAATGTTAACAAAATATTACCACATAGGGTTTCTTGAGGTAGCTCTTGGTTGTAAATGAACAGAACCATTAGTAACATGATTGAAACAATTGCTATTAGAGTATTAAGACTAAAAGCGTTGTATATATAGATATATACAACGTTTTTAATCCAATCACGGAACATTCTCATCGAATCGATCATCCAATCGATAATCCATTTGATAATCCAATCGTTATCGCGACGCATGGCTGCAGTATGGATTTTTTTTATCGAAGGTTGAAGACGATAAATGGGGTTTTGGGGTTGTCAAGAATTGAGTTAGAGTCGGGGCAGTGAAGGGAGTTTTATAGGGTGAGCGTTGGCGCCAAAAATCCTAACCGAACGCTTTATGATTGGGATTCCATTTATAAATCGATTTTTCCCCAAACTGTCCCACTTTTTGAAAGTTTTTTCCAAACCGCCCTACTTTTTTTTTAATTTCTCCCATTCGGTCTTTAAAAGACCGAGTGTAGTTATTTTTCACGCGGTCTTTCAAAAACCGAGTCTTACACTTCGAAAAATCGAAAAGTAAGACTCGGTCTTTGAAAGAGTCTGGGAAGTTTGAGGAAAGTAAATGTAGGGCGTAAATGAGTATGCAGACATGTTAATTAAAATTATCAAGATAAGAAAACAGGAACATGTCAGTTATAGTGAACAAAAAACAAAAACAGTGAACAAAAAACAAAAACAAAAACAAAAACAAGAAAGCAGGAACATGTCAGACACTCTTGAGTTACTGATTGAGAATTAGTTATTTAATAATTACAAAAACAGTGAAGGTGTGGATTCTTGAACTGAAATCAATATGAGTTTTTCTTTATTTTGAAGTGAATAATAGGTAAAGAATATTAGAGAGTTTGTGTTTAATCTTGAATCTTTAAGTGATTCTTGAATTTGTTATAAAATTAGTTATCTTATTACATGATTCTTGAACTTAGTTTGTTTATGATTCTTGAATTAATTGTTAGTGTTGAGTTACTGACTAATTCCAAGGTAAAGCCAGCATATTTTCTTCCAGCTGGATCTGAGATCAAGAACGGTTATAAAATTAATAAAAGAACAAAAGTTTAAGAAAAATGTTAACAAAATATTACCACATAGGGTTTCTTGAGGTAGCTCTTGGTTGTAAATGAACAGAACCATTAGTAACATGATTGAAACAATTGCTATTAGAGTATTAAGACTAAAAGCGTTGTATATATAGATATATACAACGTTTTTAATCCAATCACGGAACATTTTCATCGAATCGATCATCCAATCGATAATCCATTTGATAATCCAATCGTTATCGCGACGCATGGCTGTAGTATGGGTTTTTTTTTATCGGATGTTGAAGACGATAAATGGGGTATTGGGGTTGTCAAGAATTGAGTTAGAGTCGGGGCAGTGAGGGGAGTTTTATAGGGTGAGCGTTGGCGCCAAAAATCCTAACCGAACGCTTTATGATTGGGATTCCATTTATAAATCGATTTTTTTCCCAAACTGTCCCACTTTTTGAAAGTTTTTTCCAAACCGCCCTACTTTTTTTTTAATTTCTCCCACTCGGTCTTTAAAAGACCGAGTGCAGTTATTTTTCACGCGGTCTTTCAAAACCTGAGTCTTACACTTCGAAAAATCGAAGAGTAAGACTCGGTCTTTGAAAGAGTCTGGGAAGTTTGAGGAAAGTAAATGTAGGGCGTAAATGAGTATGCAGACATGTTAATTAAAATTATCAAGATAAGAAAACAGGAACATGTCAGTTACAGTGAACAAAAAACAAAAACAGTGAACAAAAAACAAAAACAAAAACAAAAACAAGAAAGCAGGAACATGTCAGACACTGTTGAGTTACTGATTGAGAATTAGTTATTTAAAAATTACAAAAACAGTGAAGGTGTGGATTCTTGAACTGAAATCAATCTGAGTTTTTTTTATTTTGACGTGAATAATAGGTAAAGAATATTAGAGAGTTTGTGTTTAATCTTGAATCTTTAAGTGATTCTTGAATTTGTTATAAAATTAGTTATCTTATTACATGATTCTTGAACTTAGTTTGTTTATGATTCTTGAAGTAATTGTTAGTGTTGAGTTACTGACTAATTCCAAGGTAAAGCCAGTATATTTTCTTCCAGCTGGATCTGAGATCAAGAACGGTTATAAAATTAATAAAAGAACAAAAGTTTAAGAAAAATATTAACAAAATATTACCACATAGGGTTTCTTGAGGTAGCTCTTGGTTGTAAATGAACAGAACCATTAGTAACATGATTGAAACAATTGCTATTAGAGTATTAAGCCTAAAAGCGTTGTATATATAGGTATATACAACGTTTTTAATCCAATCACGGAAGATTCTCATCGAATCAATCATCCAATCGATAATCCATTCGATGATCCAATCGTTATCGCGACGCATGGCTGCAGTATGGGTTTTTTTTTATCGGAGGTTGAAGACGATAAATAGGGTTTTGGGGTTGTCAAGAAATGAGTTAGAGTCGGGGCAGTGAGGGGTGTTTTATAGGGTGAGCGTTGGCGCCAAAAATCCTATCCGAACGCTTTATGATTGGGAATCCATTTATAAATCGATTTTTTTCCCAAACTGTCCCACTTTTTGAAAGTTTTTTCCAAACCGCCCTACTTTTTTTTTAATTTCTCCTACTCGGTCTTTAAAAGACCGAGTGTAGTTATTTTTCACGCGCTCTTTTGAAAACCGAGTCTTATACTTCGAAAAATCGAAGAGTAAGACTCGGTCTTTGAAAGAGTCTGGGAAGTTTTAGGAAAGTAAATGTAAGGCGTAAATGAGTATGCAGACATGTTAATTAAAATTATCAAGATAAGAAAACAGGAACATGTCAGTTACAGTGAACAAAAAACCAAAACAAAAACAAAAACAAGAAAGCAGGAACATGTCAGACACTGTTAAGTTACTGATTGAGAATTAGTTATTTAATAATTACAAAAACAGTGAAGGGGTGGATTCTTGAACTGAAATCAATCTGAGTTTTTCTTTATTTTGACGTGAATAATAGGTAAAGAATATTAGAGAGTTTGTGTTTAATCTTGAATCTTGAAGTGATTCTTGAATTTGTTATAAAATTAGTTATCTTATTACATGATTCTTGAACTTAGTTTGTTTATGATTCTTGAAGTAATTGTTAGTGTTGAGTTACTGACTAATTCCATGGTAAAGCCAGCATATTTTCTTCCAGCTGGATCTGAGATCAAGAACGGTTATAATAAAAAACCAAAAGTTTAAGAAAAATGTTAACAAAATATTACCACATAGGGTTTCTTGAGGTAGCTCTTGGTTGTAAATGAACAGAACCATTAGTAACATGATTGAAACAATTGCTATTAGAGTATTAAGACTAAAAGCGTTGTATATATAGATATATACAACGTTTTTAATCCAATCACGGAACATTCTCATCGAATCGATCATCCAATCTATAATCCATTCGATAATCCAATCGTTATCGCGACACATGGCTGCAGATCGGGTTTTTTTTTATCGGAGGTTGAAGACGATAAATGGGCTTTTGGGATTGTCAAGAATTGAGTTAGAGTCGAGGCAATGAGGGGTGTTTTATAGGGAGAGCTTTGGCGCCAAAAATCCTAACTGAACGCTTTATGATTGGGAATCCACTTATAAATCGATTTTTTTCCCAAACTGTCCCACTTTTTGAAAGTTTTTTCCAAACCGCCCTACTTTTTTTTTAATTTCTCCTACTCAGTCTTTAAAAGACCGAGTGTAGTTATTTTTCACGCGGTCTTTCAAAAACCGAGTCTTACACTTCGAAAAATCGAAGAGTAAGACTCGGTCTTTGAAAGAGTCTGGGAAGTTTGAGGAAAGTAAATGTAAGGCGTAAATGAGTATGCAGACATGTTAATTAAAATTATCAAGATAAGAAAACAGGAACATGTCAGTTACAGTGAACAAAAAACAAAAACAGTGAACAAAAAACAAAAACAAAAACAAAAACAAGAAAGCAGGAACATGTCAGACACTGTTGAGTTACTGATTGAGAATTAGTTATTTAATAATTACAAAAACAGTGAAGGTGTGGATTCTTGAACTGAAATCAATCTGAGTTTTTTTTTATTTTGACGTGAATAATAGGTAAAGAATATTAGAGAGTTTGTGTTTAATCTTGAATCTTTAAGTGATTCTTGAATTTGTTATAAAATTAGTTATCTTATTACATGATTCTTGAACTTAGTTTGTTTATGATTCTTGAAGTAATTGTTAGTGTTGAGTTACTGACTAATTCCAAGGTAAAGGCAGCATATTTTCTTCCAGCTGGATCTGAGATCAAGAACGATTATGAAATTAATAAAAGAACAAAAGTTTAAGAAAAAATGTTAACAAAATATTACCACATAGGGTTTCTTGAGGTAGCTCTTGGTTGTAAATGAACAGAACCATTAGTAACATGATTGAAACAATTGCTATTAGAGTATTAAGACTAAAAGCGTTGTATATATAGATATATACAACGTTTTTAATCCAATCACGGAACATTCTCATCGAATCGATCATCCAATCGATAATCCATTTGATAATCCAATCGTTATCGCGACGCATGGCTGCAGTATGGATTTTTTTTATCGAAGGTTGAAGACGATAAATGGGGTTTTGGGGTTGTCAAGAATTGAGTTAGAGTCGGGGCAGTGAAGGGAGTTTTATAGGGTGAGCGTTGGCGCCAAAAATCCTAACCGAACGCTTTATGATTGGGATTCCATTTATAAATCGATTTTTCCCCAAACTGTCCCACTTTTTGAAAGTTTTTTCCAAACTGCCCTACTTTTTTTTTAATTTCTCCCATTCGGTCTTTAAAAGACCGAGTGTAGTTATTTTTCACGCGGTCTTTCAAAAACCGAGTCTTACACTTCGAAAAATCGAAAAGTAAGACTCGGTCTTTGAAAGAGTCTGGGAAGTTTGAGGAAAGTAAATGTAGGGCGTAAATGAGTATGCAGACATGTTAATTAAAATTATCAAGATAAGAAAACAGGAACATGTCAGTTATAGTGAACAAAAAACAAAAACAGTGAACAAAAAACAAAAACAGTGAACAAAAAACAAAAACAAAAACAAAAACAAGAAAGCAGGAACATGTCAGACACAGTTGAGTTACTGATTGAGAATTAGTTATTTAATAATTACAAAAACAGTGAAGGTGTGGATTCTTGAACTGAAATCAATATGAGTTTTTCTTTATTTTGAAGTGAATAATAGGTAAAGAATATTAGAGAGTTTGTGTTTAATCTTGAATCTTTAAGTGATTCTTGAATTTGTTATAAAATTAGTTATCTTATTACATGATTCTTGAACTTAGTTTGTTTATGATTCTTGAATTAATTGTTAGTGTTGAGTTACTGACTAATTCCAAGGTAAAGCCAGCATATTTTCTTCCAGCTGGATCTGAGATCAAGAACGGTTATAAAATTAATAAAAGAACAAAAGTTTAAGAAAAATGTTAACAAAATATTACCACATAGGGTTTCTTGAGGTAGCTCTTGGTTGTAAATGAACAGAACCATTAGTAACATGATTGAAACAATTGCTATTAGAGTATTAAGACTAAAAGCGTTGTATATATAGATATATACAACGTTTTTAATCCAATCACGGAACATTTTCATCGAATCGATCATCCAATCGATAATCCATTTGATAATCCAATCGTTATCGCGACGCATGGCTGCAGTATGGGTTTTTTTTTATCGGAGGTTGAAGACGATAAATGGGGTTTTGGGGTTGTCAAGAATTGAGTTAGAGTCGGGGCAGTGAGGGGAGTTTTATAGGGTGAGCGTTGGCGCCAAAAATCCTAACCGAACGCTTTATGATTGGGATTCCATTTATAAATCGATTTTTTTCCCAAACTGTCCCACTTTTTGAAAGTTTTTTCCAAACCGCCCTACTTTATTTTTAATTTCTCCCACTCGGTCTTTAAAAGACCGAGTGCAGTTATTTTTCACGCGGTCTTTCAAAACCTGAGTCTTACACTTCGAAAAATCGAAGAGTAAGACTCGGTCTTTGAAAGAGTCTGGGAAGTTTGAGGAAAGTAAATGTAGGGCGTAAATGAGTATGCAGACATGTTAATTAAAATTATCAAGATAAGAAAACAGGAACAAGTCAGTTACAGTGAACAAAAAACAAAAACAGTGAACAAAAAACAAAAACAAAAACAAAAACAAGAAAGCAGGAACATGTCAGACACTGTTGAGTTACTGATTGAGAATTAGTTATTTAAAAATTACAAAAACAGTGAAGGTGTGGATTCTTGAACTGAAATCAATCTGAGTTTTTTTTATTTTGAC